>JAQSVV010000206.1:642500-1285000 GCA_036375495.1 Agrotis segetum
TACCTCTACCTACCTGATGTGCTTGACTCATTTGGTTGTTCAAGGCAGCCGTGATTTCAAAACCATGTTAAACAGATAAACTCGTTAGTTTACTAAACTCGTGGCATTATTTATTTTTGTTTTTCTGCAATAATAGGAAAATCGATGAGGAGAGTCATCAGTTCGATGAAAAACTACAATCTAAGTTGTTCAATGTTAGCTTTATAAACTGCTACTATTTGACATTTAAAAGCCGTCCAAGGATACCCCACGTATATTAAATAAAAGATTTTTACAATTCAATAATATTCTCATAGATTAGTATGCTAACCAAGCTGGAGATAATTGACACAGTCTTATTCTATTGAGAGACCGGTCTCCATCGGCCCATGGAGTCACCGACCGTTATGATAAAGAAGGCACTCTCGCTCCCAAAGTGTCGCTTTAATAAAAAATCTATTTAGAACGCATTTCAAACGTAAACGAGCCGGTCTTTCTGCCCACCACCCGCCATCCATTAGTTTAATAGGTATAAAGAAGGTATTGCGCAATGTTAGATAAAGTTTTTTGGTCCGAATAAAGTATAAAGACTGGTTGTTCCTGCTGTATGTTACTTTAAATATTATAGTTAAAATGTATCTCGTCTTGAGACAGACGAATATTGTTACTTGTGTAGTATACCTACTTACGGCGACCTCGGGCTCGGCCTAACAACTGTCCCACTAAAATGATTATTGTTAGACACAACCAGGTTATGCTGGATGCATGGTAACATAAAATGTAATGTAAACACTAGACTTAAATAATAGGTCCCTTACCTATACGAAAAATATTTTATACAACGTGTAACGTTAATAGCGCAAAACCTCTCGTGGGGTAACTTGGCCCATGTTACTTAATCCAGCCCAGGTTTTGCGCTATCAACGTTACACATTGTTTAATTCTTAATTACTCAACGGATTCGTCAAGCAGGCAAAAAAAAAATAGGTAGTCGATACAGACCGACACTCAAGACCTTATAGATGACTGCTATATATGATTTACTTTACTACTTATCTGTTTCTCGTGGTCAGCCCCACTGCTGGACTCCTGGTCGTAGCCTCGTATATAGCGCAATGTTTTATAGCCTTCCCCGAAATGGACTATCCAACACTATCTATTACGACTATCCAACAGTCCATAGACAATCTCTGTTCAGCTCTGCCACCAGGAATTGAACCAACATAACTACTCATTGTGTCTCTTTGAATGACAGGATGATGGAGAAGAAGGCCGTACGGGACTGTCGATGGAGCAGACATCCATCCTGATCGCCGGTGAGATGGCTGGCAGCGGAGTGCTGGCTCTGCCGCGAGCCCTGGTCAAGACTGGTAAGTGCCTGATCATGAAACTGAAGGCATGTAGACGTAAGACCGCGTTTGCTAAGCATTAAACATTTCGCTGGCGTTCCAACTGTGATTTATGAGTTGTAGAAAGATTTTCGTGGTACTGAAATGCTGTTTATATTCGATATCCCATTGCTACGAAAACTTTCTGTCTGCCAGTTCTTTAAAACTAAGACTAATGTGACATAATACATATTGAATGGGGACACCGGGGACTCTCTCTATGATTGACGCCTTGATGGTATCTCACTGCACAAGAGGGTTTGGACAAATGACATTGTAAGCGTTACACGTAATGTATACCTGAGCCTGTAGCCAAACGGCAAGCGACAATCTTTAACGTTCAGCAGTCGCTAATACAACTTCAACTTTACACCACATCGCATATAGTTGAAAATCTATCAAAGATTACAGATCGTTTTCGTTTGTTTCGTTCGCTATCGCTCGGCAGTCTTTACTAGATTTTAAACTTTATGCAATGGGGGTATGAAGTTGAAAATGTGCCATTTGGCTATAGGGCCAGGCAGGTGTACTCAAGCTTTTAGAGAGTATTTTAATTTCTCCATCATCGATCGCTATTCTTACTTTGCTCAAGCTCTCAAGTTTATCCACAGGATTGCACCATGATCTTCTATAAATATGGCCGGAACGTGAAGCTACATATATGTGGAGTCTAATGACTCGTTATTTTCTCTGTGTGAACTAAAGCCTCATTTAGACGATGCAAGAACTCGAACGCGAGTTGCGTTACATTGCGGAATTTATAGGTAGAACAAATTCAGTTAATGAAACAAATGCCGCAATGTAGTGAAACTCGCATACGAGTTCTTGCTCCGTCTAAATGGCGCTTAAGCAATTTAAGCTAATGATGCAAAGCGAATAATAATTTAAAAATAATTTGCTTAATGTGATTGCTAAGTACTAACATTTTTTTTAACGTTTTAATTAAGGTTTTAACTATTATCCTCTTCCTCTCTATGCACAGCATTCATTGCAATCACTTGCTTAACCAAATATTGAGTGTCATCCCTCGTCATTTCATGTACAAACGATTCCCTTTCATATCCTTTTTCTTGCTATAGTTAAATATTTTTATTTTTCTTGGAATCACCTTGTATTCTTCAAGTTTATTTATCGGAGGCCTAGGAAGCGAACTCTCATCTAAATAAGGCAGTAAATTATGTTTTAACGATTCTTCTAACGAAACTTGTTTAAATTTAGTGCGACACCGCATTCTGTATCTATGTCAGATTTTCCATGGTTCTGTGGTATTTCACAAGAATTATTTAAGAGATCGCTTCGCTCGCGTTAATTAATTCTTGTTGTTAATTTGTCAATCTATTCCACCCTCTTTAAGCAGTACTTTAAAAAAACGACTAATATGGACTGAACTGGTCATAAATCACCGCCAGATGGGACCATCTATGTCTTTACCAAAAGTTATCAAAATAAGTCCAGCGATTTAGGTGTGAAAGCAACACATTCTTAACTCAAATCTCGTGATTTTCTCTACTACATTACTTTTTATGATGTGGAACAAACAATTATTTAGTCATTTATAGAGTGTACCTACTATATCGTTATCTTTAGAGTTGCGTTCTCAACGATATATTGAGACCATTGTGTTGGAGACTTACACTCATCCTCCATCTCATACAGAACTCTAGCTACAGTATCTACTTTACCCAGAATATATCAGCTAATAAAACATTATGATTAACATAATAAATTAAAAATAGAAATCAATTAGTGACATTTTAGCCAGGTGGCGATATTCTAGCTATTGTTTTTGTGAAATATAAAATATATAGAAAATGGAATAGGTAGATATTCAATATAATATTACGAGTATATTTAACATTTGCATAGAGAGTGGCAGATTAGCAGATGTATGTTAATTGTGTGATATATCAACACGGATGTTCTCAGGCTCAACACACGTCTATCTTTGAATGTCATGATTCCACTAAATAATTCGGTAAGCTCTCCTTATCAAAGTACTATGATGGCCGAAGGGCTCTCCCAAGCTGCTTTGAAACTTGTTCCGGCCATCTTCTAAAATCATCCCCTGTCATCTCCTATTTCTGACTCGAAATAGCTCCATCTCTTGCATCGATTCTTCCGCAGACTTGTAGAGCCCACTACTTTTAGTTGAGCAGGGGACGCTATGCTTTCCAAATGCTATGTGTACCAAAATAAATCCCTTTATCATGTCCTTTTACGTTACTGGTGGCCGGGAACGCCTTAAGACATCATGCTAGGCCACCTGGTACGGGTTATGGGACATCTCGCCCACGAAAAAACTTGCCCACAGGCCACATGTCCCCTTTTTAAAATGTGCATGGGTATATTCGGCCGGACGAATTTATTAAAACGAGCCAGATGTCTTCTATTAAATAGTAAAGGGATATTTCGGTAAAATCGTATATTTTACCCCCTGGTACAATAATCACACCTGGGACAATGCGTGTTAAATCTGTTGTAGTAAATATTTGATACTACCGTCAAATCCCGTGTCTCTATCGTAAATAGTAAATATAAATTTACCTCTCTGTTAGAACTCTGCACTTATTTAAAAGATTATCTTCTATTTTTAGAGTAACACAAACACTAAGCGTAAAGAAATTATATCAACCGTTGGTATATCTCACGTTGATTATATCATGTGAACGTTTATTGAAATGAAAATAATATCAAATATAAGTTTATATCAAATGAGACGCACGCGCACCCAAAATATGCTAACGCGCAAGAGTCGCGACCAGTTGCTTATCTCTTATCAAAATCAATTAGATGATCTGATAAGATAGTATTATTTAGCAGATGATTTCAACATATTTATAAACATTATTACTAATGATAAATAAATGTTAATTGCTTAGGGAAAGACACTGATATCTCGTCTCTATGGAACTATTTTAATGGGTAATCCAATGCAAGTATCAAGTATATTTTGGCAATTAATTAATTTGTTAATAAAGATAGCGTTGTGTCGTGATTTAAAATCATAATAATTTTTCTTTGACTTAATCACCCCATGTCTGAAAGTTATCTACTAAAACCTGAAATCTTTAAACACATAAAAGACGCACAATCTCTTTAATATGTGTGTATTTAGAAATATAATTTTATTATAAGTATGTTTATCAGTTGTCTAGTACCCATAAAACAAGCTCTGCTTAGCTTTTGACTAGGTGGCGTTGTGTGATAGATGTGGAATATAAAAAAAAATAAAGTACAAATTATAAATGAATTAGATTAATATTCCATCATAGCTAAATTGAAAACTCAACAGAAAAAATATCTGGTTCAATATACAAATTAAAATGGCCTTGGCGACAGACCTTATGGACTATTTAAATTCTAATTATAATTTCAAACACAAAACACAAGAATACGATACTTAATGACTGCATTTAATTATACCCATTCTAATGTAGAATCATCTAAATATGAGATAAGCGTTAACAGTTCAACACTTCAAGGTCCTGTTGATATTTTCCTGATACCTATTTGTAACTCAGTAGTAAAATTACATATTTCTCCATAGGGGAAGACAGAACTACAGAATCCCACCTTCTTATATTCATCACATCCAGTAGTAATGCGAAAAATTAAAACTACATAGGTATATTTTATCAACATACTGTTTTCATGCGTGACTGAAACGAAATATCACGTGAGTTTTATCTTACCATTATAATAAAATTTCATAATTTGTTATCGTACCTCTCGCATACCTACTAACTAATTAAGTATCTACGACTAATATGTTAATGAGACTAATTAAATTATGGTCTCATTAATATTGGGAGACATTTAGCGGTGTTGTGCTTACGTTAAGATATAATATCTAATGCTACACCTGGCTGACCGCGTTCAAGGTTTGGGATATAGAATTTCAAGTTGATACTGATGTTGTGGTGGCAGTAGTACTGACAGGCCTTCACCTTGCTGTGGTCGCAGGCCTATCGAGCCCGAGCCCAGCGCCCACCGCCCGGCAACCAACTAGCCCAATTAACAAACCGGTTCTACAAGTTTTTGTGCATTTTTCCATCGCTCGACCACTAACTTAATATATTTGGACATTTTGTTTTTTTGTTTATTAGTGACCTTGTATTACTAACATCATAGTATGTAAGTACATACACGTAAAACATTAGGTCAACGTGCTATGGCTATGAATTATAAAACTATGTTGTAATAAGCAAAATAAAAGCCCCTCAAATGTATTTACATTACTATATTGTGCTATTTTATACGTTGCATCGCAACTTTTTTATTCAAGTATGTATTTTATTCAATACGGTAATTAACACTTGTTGACTAATGCCTCTGCGAATGATTACATGTGTTAAATATAAATAAATAAAAATACGTAAAATAAAACCTTCATCATAATTCACAAACTTGTGAATGTTTTCAGGATGGGTGGGTGTACCGTTGCTCATCCTGGTATGCCTGATGGCTGCATTCAGTGGCAAGCGCCTGGGTGACTGCTGGTCCCTCCTGGAGGCACGAGACCCTGAAATGAGGACCCGTAAGAGGAATCCCTATGCTATCATTGTGGAACAGGCGCTTGGAAAGACTTGGAGGTGAGGAAACTTTCATAACCCTTGAAGTTTAGATCCGTTAGAAGCTCTATATCTAGGACTTTCAATTTCTTCGGCAGTTGACACACAATTATAAAGGGTAATTTCTATTTATCTTTCTACCGAATCATCGTGTTGTAGGAGCTCTTTCAACTCAACATCTACTAAGTACGGAAACAGTTTGTTTATTCGACTATGAAATAATGCTGCCACAGATATAATAAAGACCCTGGTACAGTCAAATTTGGACATTTCAACCGTAAGTCGTAATAAAAATAACAAATGCTAAATTGGCAAGACGTTTTTTCGGTTTTGAGGTATTATGAACACACCAGAAAAAAAAAAACTAAAAAAGATATTCCCTCCTTTCTCCAGCGTGGTGGTATCAATGGCGATGATAGTGACCCTGTTTGGTGCGTCAGTGGTGTACCTTCTGCTGGCTGCTCAGATCATCGAGGCAGTTCTGCTGTCCCTCGTGCCTGCGCTCACCATCTGTACCTGGTACCTCATCGTCGTCGGCGCCATGACACCGCTGCTGTTCTTCGGAACGCCCAAAGATTTCCAGTAAGTAGTAACTTCAGAAGTTTTCAATACTTACACAGCACAGTATTGATGATAATGTGGTTCTTACTCGTATGTAAGTGTAAACAAAACACGCAAGATATTTTAATTCCATATCTACTCAGGTTTTACAAATAAAGAGCTTAGCATATTGTATCAATCCTGGTTATCAAATAAAAACCTGTTGTCGCACCTGTGTAACATTATATTTAAACTCGTAGTCTGATGGGTCTCCTGGCATTCGGCTCGTCCCTCATCGCCTGTATCCTGTACTTCATTGAGATGATGAGCGAGGCCTCGCCCTTCACGTACCGCTACGGCATCCATGGCTTCATGGATTTCTTCCTGGCCACCGGCACCTTCATGTTCGCCTTCGGAGGAGCTTCCACCTTCCCCACCATCCAGAATGATATGACGGACAAGACCAAGTTCGGGAAGAGTGTGCAGTATGGATTTTTCGGTATGTTCTATTGACCATCTTTTTTCAAAGAATCTATTCACCGATACGAATATTTATGTATTTATAATATATGTATTAAAGTCAGCTAAAAGTTTTGGCTGACTGAAAAGGTCTGATGACAGTGCCTGGTATCCACAGCCAGTCCGCAATCTGTCTTCTTAATTAACCCTAAGAATTAATAATATTATGGATAGGATGGGTATAAAAAAACGAAATTATTTTTCTGCTTCATCTGTAAGGGTGCTTTTCCACACGAGATGTGCAAAGCTACGAAACTATGTGACCTTTTCCACCGTGTAGCTGTGAGCAAGATGCGCAGCTCGATCTTAGATACAATGTCTGTACAAGCCCTCAATATACCAGTCACGACTATCCGTAGCATGCAACCAAAGCACGCATCTTTCAAGTAACTTCATTGTATCCGTTTCCACTAGTGCTGAGTTATGTGGACTATAGAATATTATGATTGATGGATATCTAACGCATCTATAGCAACGTAGCATAGCACATAGATCAAGTGGAAAAACAACTTTTGTAACTGAAGATATTGTGATTAAATTGTACTTGATTATTATCTCCAGCTGTGCTGATCCTATACCTGCTGATCGGCATCGGCGGCTACGCGGTGTTCGGTGAGCGCGTGCTGCCGAACGTGGCGCTGTCCATGGCTGCCACTCCCCTCACCTTGGCGGCCAACGTGCTCATGGCCATCCACCTGCTCTCCGCCTTCATCATCATCATCAACCCTGTCTGCCAGGAGGTTGAGGAGCTCTACAGTGTGCCTAGAGGTCAGTTCGCACAACATAATATTTTTCGTATGACACTTGGTCATCAATTACATTTTATCTCTATCGTGTATCTAATTTAACTCTTTTATATATTTAATTTAATTGTAATATGTAGAATGGCATGAAAAAATGCATAAAAATACAGATATGTACGTGCAATTAGGTTTTCCCTTTATCACCCTTAAAAGTCGGTATAATATTTTATTAACGTCGCCTCATACTAGGACTTTTTCTGGGAGTTTCTCCCGTTTGTAATCCCTCCTCCTGGGTGCGTTCCCAAACATTTAAAAACTCACAGGTATACAAACACGAGACCCGAAACAACTACTTACAGAAAACTATACTAATTCTAAACGTGAATGTTTGTTATTCTTTCACGGAAAAAACCACTGTACTTATTTGGATAAAACTTGGTACACAGATAGTTTATAACCTGGATTAACTTATAAGATAGATTTTATCCCGACTTTATGTTCCTGTGGGATAAATTTCGAGTTGTAGCGGGTGAAGCCGCTAGCAGCAGCTAGTATACAAATATTTGTTTCTTACAAGAATCGAATCCACTACACACAGCGCATCATACCAAGCACTCAGTCACTACGCGAACCATGGCATCATTGATGTTATGCAAACAACTGTTGGAAATTGAACCTTATGTGTTTAGATTTAAGGGAGCTTGCCCATGACGCGATACAACGCAATTCTACCGATTCCAATCTACAAGTGAAAAGCAATCTTACCACACATGACATAAAACACGTTGTTATCTACGGGTAGATGAAAAACAAAACACGATAGCCATGGCGACGTCAAGTCAATCGAATTGCGTCATTATTTCTTAGAAGCAAGGTCGATTTTATTTTTTAGTTAATAGAAATTACAAGACATGGGTAAAGTCCCTAATTATTTGTTGTCCCTCTCAGACTCGACGGGCTGGCGCATGATAGTGCGAGTGTCCATCATGCTGGGCATCCTGTTCATCGGCGAGAGCATCCCGCGGTTCTACACGTTGCTGGCGCTGGTCGGCGCCACCACCATCGCCCTGCTCACCTACATCCTGCCTTCCGTCTGCTACTTGAGGCTCATCAACCAGCCCGCGCCAGAAGGACAAGCCGCCGTGTAAGTACCCTCCATTAACTTAAACTTCCATTGTATTTAAAACTTTTGGAATGAAGGAAAACGAGACCTAACACAAGCATTTTTTGGATGCATTTTAGGATGTATCTTTACATTTTAAGCATATTATATTATAAATTAAGTTAATTCTCTATACATTATGCTAAACAACGGTATTTTTTAAATGTGTATTGAAATCGCTCCGATAGTTTTCGTTCGCCAAACGTTTTCATCTAGAAAGGTAGCAAATGCATTCTGTTGCACGGTGCACTTTGACATTTTATGACGTGTAAGGAAAAAAATAATCGCGAGTGTGTAAGTCAACAACGTTTAAGTGGTTAAAACAATGCTTCTGTTGTTTGCAGCGAGACTCCCGGCTGGATGAAGATGGTGTGCTACGAGGTGATAGCGCTGGGCCTGGTGGGCGGCGTCGCGGCCACCATCAGCGCCATGGGGGCCATCTTCAGCACCTCCATGGCCGTGCCCTGCTACTTGAAATAGAACATAACACTTAAAAGCTTCCCCGTGGCGCGATACGACGATTCCAACCACCTACAAGTGAAAACCATCCTTACCGGATAATAGATGAAAAACAAAACACACTCGCCACGACGACGTAAGTCAGTGGAATTGCATCATTATTTCTTAGAGACAAGAACGATTTTCATTTTGTTAGTTGAAATTGTAAATTGCACGAATCGCGTCGTGGCTAAGCTCCTTCAAGCGTTATTTAGACGGAGCAAGGACTCGTATGGAGTTTCACTACATTGCGGCATTTGTTTCATTAACTGAATTTGTTCTACCTATAAATTCCGCAATGTAACGCAACTCGCGTTCGAGTTCTTGCATCGTCTAAATGAGGCTTTACTCAGCTCTGGAGCCAGCAGTAACATGTGCTGAGTTCATGACATTTTGTCTCACATTATTAACTACACTTGGAAGGCACCAGAGATGAGATGTGTTAGTGCTGCCCCATGAGTTGTATCAGCTGATGTGATAGTGCACATCACACCACCATAATTTTAGTTTCAGCATGTGATGAACTTATGTGACCGGATCAATAGTGTATCACCTCTGTAAAGTTATTATGATTCCAATAATCATTTTATTGAGGTGAATGGTGAGACATGAACTCTATAGAACGAAAACATAGATAATAAAATAAGTGCGACGAGTCGACGACCTAGAGACGAACAGACGTAGGTTTCTCTGCGTTGGTTGTCAATCTACGAGTATTCTGTCTATTTCTCTCGCGTGGTTGCTACATATGTTCAGATAGGTGTTAAAAACGTTATCTCGTAGCTCGAACTTAACATCTTTTCCGGCGCAAGTCGTATAAGGGTTCTATAAAACGAAAATAGAGAAGGTAAAACTCCAAAAATAAAATACCATGTTGATAGATTATAATTATTATTATGAAGAATATCTCTGTTAGTATAATATAGTTTATTTTTTGTTTTACGATAAGCCATACCTATGCCATAAATGTTAAGGACTTTGTTTTAAATACATTTGCTCAAATCTCACAATCATGTTTTACTCACTTAATTGTGCGTATTAACGCTGAAAACATTTTATTTTTATATAAGTAGTCAGGGTTTATAACAATTATTTGTAATGCGTGATTTATAGATACTCACTTCTCAGTAATTTCATCGAATCATGTTCACATACGTGCGAACGTATATCCGCACGTAATCGTACCGAAACGCATTTATTGACACTGCGCTGCAATTACTATTGAGGAACAGAGTACCTACCTGTATGTACATAAACACATGAGTTTTCCCCATAGATTTCAGACGGAAACATTTCACAAACATATACAATAAAAGCATCTACAGTTTATCTTTGTATAAATAATTAAGTCCAAACTCTAGCTCGCCTTGTTACGCTTCAAAATCCAAGAAAATGAGTTCAAATAAACGATGTAAGTTAAGTTTAATTTGATGTTTTATTGAAGCTCTAAGTTCTACCCACTTCTCACAAAGCACCTACCTGCCTACCTAAGGGAATCCTGCCTTATACTTAGCCTTTTCTCAACTATGTTGGCGTCGGCTTCCAGTCGACATATTAGAACGACATAGGTACTAAAACAACATTTAAAAATACTAGTTTCTGACAGCATCAGGTTGTGCTGTCAAAAACTAATATTTCTATTTTGTAAGAAGCAATTGCCTATCTGACCTGCACAAGTCGAATATTCCTGCGGAATACGATACCCTGTTAGTAAGACTGGCTGTCAGCATTGTAGCCTGTAGGCCACTGACTCAAGTAATAACAAAGATCTACAAATACAAAATAATTATAATAGCCACGGCCAGACTTCTTCGAAAGAAACTCTGGGTTTAATTGATGGCCACCAACCCAAAGATCGACCATGCAACGCAATAGGTAGGTCACATAACTCGTAGAACTGATAACTGTTGGGGAAGTAACTGTTCTCGAATGGTGACCACGGACAGGAACACGCAGCGGAGGCAGGCCTTCCACTAGGTGGACCGACGACATCGTGAGAGTTGCGGGCAATCGATGGAAACAAGGAGTAAATTGTGGTTCGGCACTTTCGGCAGTTCAGGCGGACGTCTGATGATGATATTAGAATGTTCGTGGTTCTGAGAGAGTAGATTGATGTATTTACTTGCAATGAATGCTTAGGATTATTTATATATTATGAGCGACTAATTTATTGTACCTACTAAATAAATTTAACAAGTAAGTTGATAGTTAAGGTCCCAGGGTTAGTGATCATGCTGTATGTTATCTCTACTTGTTTGTGAACTACCACACGTTATTGTTTACGTCCGTGCGAGATGTATTACGCACTAATCTGAAGTAAAATGATGATTTTCTTTCAGCATATATAGTAAACAGCTAATAGCAAAATAATTCGTGCGTCTTCATTTACTAACGCTGTTATAATTTAAATGTAAGGGAATTTTGTATGTTTTCAATTAGGTACTAAAGTACTATAGAATCTCATCTGAAGGTGAATAAAATTCAAGGAATATCTGAAAATAAAACGCACACGTCCCATCTTAAGGCAGCTTTACATTGAGTCGGTACTGACGTCAGTCCATTTTTGACTGGTTACATTTACCGTAAGAACCATGGCGGTGCGGGATCAGTCTGATTGAAAATTCCTGTTTAATCCTGCAACAATCAATGTTCAGTGATTGAATAATGATGTGATAATGACAGTAAATTGAATAATATTTCGTAATTTATGTATAAAAAAACATCGTGATCAAATTATCCCAAATAATAAAACCAAGATTCTTGCCAACTGCTTCCAAGCCGAGCACTGCATACCTACTATGTAATATAATTATCTCGCTCGTACAGAGATATACACACCGCGACCCCCAGCAGGGTGGCGTCATACTGATAACACTTATCTCCAGTGGCGCGCACATTGTCAAAGACATCTGTGTCACTCGACACCGGGATGTGCATGCACGCTATTTTATAAGAAACTGTACCTTTCGTCCGTGGCCTTAAATTAAATTTGATCAACAAAAAGTTAGGAATTAAAGCTTACGACAGGTGATGTAATTCGGTGGAAATGAGTGAAGAGCTGAAGATTCAACATCAATAGACTTGATCACAAGTTGGTGATCGTGTCTTTAGTCCTTTTTTAACGTACCCAATTCATTAAATAAATCCCACACCCTGAAAGTTACTGTCAGAATCGTACTGCCCTTGTCATGTTGCCTGTTGGACAGTCCCACGGTGGTCCCACGAAAGCCTTTAGGCCTCAAGCTCAGGTAGGAGCTGGGACGATCGCCGCAGGGTAGCTTGCAGCAACTGAATGCAGAATTGGGTTGTAGTAGCATACGATTGGAGAGGCTTATGAAGCTCTGTAATCTGGCAATGATGAAGAGCGAAGATACCCATGTCATATCGTACATCATAATGTAATTTGTTCAAAAGTTAATCAGCTTCACTTTTAGCAACATTTTCCTTTACTTATTATTAAAGCAATAACGTGATTACTTTGTTTATCATTAGAAAAGAGCTCCAGAAGTGTAAGTAAACATACCCACTCAAATGATCATAATAATATAGTTTTGCTGAGGTCATTTGTGAGATAGTACCGCTTTTGAGTGCAGTTATAGGCTTACAAAAATATCTGTCCGTGTAGCAACGGTTTCAGAACGCAGGCTTTCCATTGATCCGAGTTTTAATTTTACATCTAGGCTCCGAGATACACGCCTTTATGATTGGATCAATGGTTGCACTTGCAACTAATGACTTTAACACGAGGAGACATAATAAGAGTATGAAATAATTGACTTGAACTTATTTTTTCGTCTGCAAAGCGTTATCTTTCTTATTTCTCGCCGCGAGTTCCAAGTGCTTAGTGGAACTTCTGCGTGAGTGTGTTGTGTGGTGAAGTCCACAATATTGGTGGGTTGCACGCGCGCAGCCCCGCACTACCGCACCACGCGCCGACCTGCGCGTACGCTTCACGTCTTCCATCCACGCTGACTTAGGTAAGCTCAACATGAATACACTTTGGAAAAAGAATTAAAGTTTAATTAATTTTAGAAATACAGTTTTGTTTTCTGTAAAGCTCTTTTACTTATGATTCAAGTCTATCAATAAATCTACAAATATCTATTTTTCCTTTTCCAACCATATAGTGCCTGGGACTTTTACCAAGGTCTATTTTACACGTCTCCAATTATCGATATTGAGTCAAAGAACCGCCATTCCAGTTGCACCCACTTTAGAGACATATAGGTATGTGCAACTGTGAATCCGATCCACGTGTCCTCTGTATAGACCAGGGAAATAATTATTTTTTTTATGTGGTTGTTTTGCCAGGAATCTATTAAAATAATGGTGGTGTGCAGCGTGTTCCGAGTGTCGTCACGACTGGCCCGCAGCGGCATTGCCGCGCAGTGTTGCGGCCGCGCACTCTACAGCACAGAACAGAAAGGTAATAAACACCTAACTACAACTTACCTTAATGCCGTAACTAGCCTTTTATGCGCACAGTGCGAGCTTCTTTATTATGGCCGGGCAGGGCCATTGGCTAACTTGATTGTCACTGACCAGTAGATGTCACCAGAACTTGGATGGCTTGACTTTATTTTATCGTCTATTATGAGACTAGTTGAGGAGTGCCTCAAGAGCGTTAGAATAGTTGATAATAAGGAACATTTATCAGTTTACCTTTTAACAGTTACAGCTGAACATTTCTGAGATTTAGCTTTTATTGTGTGAGCATCAAGCTCTATCCAGCCAGAAAGAGCATTGTTAATTGGGTCACTCCTTTACTTTGCCATCTATCATTATTTTTACCATTTTACATCGCATCGATTTTGTTAAAAACTAAGTATGTAGGTACTTGTCGGGTTTCTCTATGTTAGTGATCTCTAGTTTTAATAACTGATAACTTATCAACGTATTGTTTGAAGACTATTGCTTAATGATAATGACCTTCACTTAATGTCATTGGGTCAAGGGCTCCATGAGACAATGCTTTTAAATTCTTCACCATTGATTGTCTGGTTGAAGCTGAACAATTCCTAAATATCATCACTATTTAACGCTGCATCATGTGAAGAAACATTCAAACGTTATACAAAAGCTCTTCATGTTGAAGCACTGAAGCAGACCTATATTTCTGACAGATTTTCTAACTTGGCTCTCGACCTCGTTTTAGTAACTGATTGTCTCATTCAAAAAGTTCTAATAAATAGTTAATAATCATCCGTTATCAGCGGTGTCGGGAAGATTACGCGTCGCCTTGGCACTATCTCACCCTGTTCTGTGTCTTGTAAATACGCGCCTCGTTGCGAAACAATCACTCAATAGATTCCTGTTAGACATTACGTAATTAGTTAAAAGTTTCTCGAAAGATAAAAGAAACCTATGGCCATTATTTACTTTACAATTAGCGATGATAAGTAAGTAAGTCACAATAGAGATAAAAGCTTAAAGCGCCTTTGCGAATACATTCTTTGTTGTAGGTAAATGGATAAGCGAATGACCGATTTATATTATTTATTGAAGTGATTATTGAAAGCTGTGCATTAAAACTTATTGTTATTATAAGATTGCCGGTCAGGTACCTACTTAATCAGGTGTTGTTGACGACTAGTTGACGAAATTGTGAATGTGTATACTTGTACAGATATTTATATTGACCTAGGTCGTTTATTAGTCAAGCTTAGCTTTGGAGTTCAAAAGTCTAAAGTCTTCGATCATTATGTGTATTTGAGGGGTTTTCAAGTCGCTTGCCTAGAAGTAACCTGTTCACTCGAACAGGTTACTTCTAGGCAAGCGTGCTTCACCGTCGACCACATTTTCGCTTACCATCAGGCGAGGTAGAGGTCAAACGAGAACTTCGCTTATCATTACCAGAGCCTGTAGCCAAACGGCAAGCGACAATCGTTAACGTTTAGCAGTCGCTAATACATTTTCAACTTTATATCCCATCGCATAAAGTTGAAAATCTATCAAAGATTACAGATCGTTTTCGTTTGTTTCATTCGCTATCGCTCAGCAGTCTTTACTAGGTTTTTAACTTTATACGATGGGGTATAAAGTTGAAAATGTATTAGCGACTGTTGAACGTTAACGATTGTCGCTTGCCGTTTGGCTACAGGTTCACAGTTGTTCTATGTTTGTAATATACTCGAGGACATACTCAACTTTTGCGAAATGATTTTTATATATACCTAACTTAATTCGATTTCTAGAAACAACCTCACTTTAAAAAAATATGGAGCAGCTGATTTCAGAGATGATTCAGTTGTAGGTTGTATTTGTTCATGATAATGACGAGTCATTCACCCCTTATCTGGTTTATTGTTTTTTAAACAATGGATCGTAGAATGTTTTAACTAAAACTCTCTACCAAATAAGTTTTAGGTATTAATTTTTGAAATATATTTGGTAATCTAATTGTATAACGTTTGCTGCTAGCGCTGAAATTATATTTAAAAATGATGAACAATTATAATAAAATTGTGAAACGTTATAATTTTGTTTCCAGGGCGGTTTTACACAAAGAAACACGAGTGGGTGTCGGTGAGCGACAACGTGGGAACCGTGGGCATCTCTAGCTACGCGCAGGTTCGTACTCCCAACACTGTCTCAAAGACCCCGGACTATACAGGGTCATCATCATCAGCCTATAATGTTCCCACTGCTGGGACACAGCCCCCCTCTCTGTGAGAGGGAATGGGCCATAATCCACCACGCGGGCCCAGTGCGGGTTGGTGGATGTCACATGTCTTCGAATTTTTGGTTCTAGGACATGCCGGTTTCCTCACGATGTTTTCCTTCACCGTTTTGAGAGCAGTGGTGATGAAATAAATTACACAAAGTAATGCGCCTGGCGGGGTTCGAACCCACGACTTACAACTCGTAAGTCGGGACCGATACCACTGGGCCCCCACTGCTCAGTATAATACAGCGTATTTCTTTTAAATTGGCCAACAAGGATATGAGAATCCGTAAGAGATACAAAAACATCTTTGTTAAGAGACTTTCGAATAAATATGCCAAAAATGTAACATAAAAAAATACCTAACTAAATCTTCCAGTAAAGTATTTTCGTATTTCTTACGGATTCCGACTTCGTATTGTTGCCAATTTAAAAAAAAGACCGTGTTGAGCCAGGCAGTCCTGTTCGTCGAAGAGAACATCGTAGTGTTCACATTAGGTAGTGGAGTGCCGCGTGCAGTATAATATAGCTAGTAGGGCATGCAACCGGGAAATCCCGGTACCGAAAATACCGGGAAATCCCGGGATTTTTTAAAGCAATCCGGTACCGGTTCTTCGTCCCGTAGTCCCGGTACTTTCGATACTTTCGGTACTTTATTATTTTCCTTCTTTTTTTTTCAATATAAAGTTACAAATCATATCCAATTATATATTCGTTTACAATATTGTTGATATAAACATTATATTTGAAAATAATGAGAATTTCATAAACAATAAAACTAATCAGCAATGTAAGTAAGAGGTCAGTTATGATGATGATTATGATTCATTTATTTTTATTGCATCACTTTCATTTTGAAGAGAATAACTTTAATCATGCTCAGATTTTGTGTATTTTATAATTATTTGGTTTACTAATTTCTAAAAAGCTTTTATTTTATGATACTACCTTTAAATAAAATAGCGTTTGTTACATTCTTTTCTTGAGTTTTATATTTTTTTCATCTCGAAAAGCGTTATACTAGTTTTGTTTTGCTATGAGTTTGTTTAATGATATTTATTTATAGTAGACGGAAAAAAAAGACCAAGTACATGACGTGAAACACTTATTCTATAGAGGAAAGAAGAAAGCAATTATGTGGCAAAGACAGGCTTATTTCTAATTCAAAATATAGTGCTGGTATATTTGAATTATTATTTATATTATTTATATTAATATAAAAAAAATACATGAAGCACTCGGAGATTGCGAGAAGCTACCTTTTTTCCACTTCACTCACTCGGAAAGATTCTATTCATTCGCGCGTTTTGCAAAATAGAGTTTAATAACTCCATTTTGCACGCAAAACGCGCGAAACTCCATTTTGAGCGCTAGAGCGCAAAGATTTGTTCAAAATTCGGACAAAATATGTTGTAGTCAATTATTTTCGTCACTGGCAGGCGAGGCGCAGACCCGCCTGCACTGCATTTCCTCGCTTACTGAGGTGAAAAGTTGTGTGTTGCATTCGGAAACAAAGTTTTTCTGCATCTCGTACCTTTGAAAAGTTCGCCACGCTAAATTAGTAGCTCGCGCCAAATCAACTTTGCAGTCTTGCATAAAAAATAACTATTTTTTTTTAAAAGAAAAAAAACTTGAGAGGTGTCAAGGGACACCCGAATAGAACGAACTTACTGTATACAATCAACAAAAATAATCGTCGTGACTCCACTCCGCTCCGCTCCGCTCTGGTCCGCTCCGCTCCACTCTTTGAGCTCTAGCACCCTTTCACAACGCGCGATAAGGAACTTCGTTCCAATTAAAATGTTTGTGATGCACTACTGTAATAGGTATAGAACTTCTTTGATGCAAGAGAATTTTATAAGTAGGTTTCATTGTGAAAACTCTTTTTGTAGCTAGCCGTTTAGTATTAATAAGATAAGGCCCCTCGCCCACGGGCGACTTTTTGTAGCGATGCAGTCGCGATGCTGTCGCGCGTAGCATCGATACAGACGCGATGCTGTCGCTAGCTGTGTGCCCTCGCCCACGGGACCAGATTCAGTCGCAATACAAACGCGCCATTCTAATCGCGACACTCCCTCCCCCCTCCGACCACTCTACCGATGTCGTCCCACGCAGTCGCGCGTTTGTATCGATACAATCGCGATGCAGTAGCGCGTTGCAAATGCGACTAACTCGCGTTAGAAGCGATGCTGTAGCGCGTTTGTTAAACGCGCTACAGCATCGCTGCAAGAAGTCGCCGTGGGCGAGGGCCCTAAAGTAAATTGTTTTTATGATTACCGAAGTCTCCCGAACTGAAACGGCGTTAGACGATGATTGGTGTCGGGTATTTACGTTAGGTTTTTGTTGGGAATGTCTTGATTTGGTTGCCGCGCCGCGCCGCGATCAGAGCTCGCGATAAAAGCTATGCAATAGCACGCAATAGCTTAAAAAAGCATTTAAATTCGGTTCCTTGAGATTATGTTCTGATGAAGTGATGATTATTGTCAATTATAGATTTACGAATAAAACAAAGTTTTATGAACTACTCCATCCCACCTACATTTGTAATGAGTTCATTTTTCAACTGATTTAGATAATTTTATGTTGTGTGCACGCACTCGTGTCTTTAATATCGACATTTGTAGTTAATAGCGACATTTGTACGTGAGTACCGAAAGTACCGAATTTCCCGGGAAATCCCGGTTCCATGTCCCAGTGCCGAAACTTCGGTACCAGGCTTTAAAAAGTACCGGTTCTGCAAGCCCTAATAGCTAGCGTGGCAGTCGTGGAATGCTATGACAGGAAACTTCCACGTGCGCCCGTGTACTGTAGTTCCCTCTCGGATACGTCCGGGGGGAAGACCAGTTTTTCGGGCCGGTGCACCCTGGGATGCGGGCAAAAACTCTTCCTTAGGCACCGTGTGCCTGAGGGGTCTTTTTGCCTGTATGCGAATAGCCAGTCGTGTGGACGCTCCAACGCGTGACCCTCTGATCAGCAGAGGCGGCGGAGCGGGCTTGCGGACGGTGAGTAATGGGTAGCTCGCCGTCCGACCAAGGACCAAGCCCCGGTCAGTGGCGCGTCGTGTTTCACGCTAAATGCCTGCTGGGGTCGCGGGTTTTCTCTTAACCCAGGATACCTTGGCCCCGGAATGTAAAGGGGATGATGATTTTACCAACTTACTAAACTAAAAAAAAGCGTGGCAGTCGTGGCACATCACGGCGGGCCACAGCAGAGCACCGGACCTCATGGCAGCATGGAAGGAGTGACTGGCTCAAACCATCCCTTTCCCGGTCTAGTGCTCTCTTTATGTAGAGGCCGGAGACAACAACCATGCAACTATGTCCTCACCACACAAAGATGACACATTTTGATCCCAATTTCATCATAGACCTGCAGATAATAATCCAGATTTTTTATCAAAAACCTGAACTAGTTTGGGTTTATGATCAATCCGATATACATTTCCGTTGACAGGGACTCAGAAAAAAATCGTGATCAAACTCTAGAACACTTGTAAGAAAATATTGAAAATTAAGTATGAAAAATGTGACATGAATATGCGTGGCAAAAAAAGAAAAAAATATTGTTTTATTTAATTAAATAGATCACGGTTTTACCACGCATGTGCTTTAGATTAGGCACCACTCCGCACCGGTTATATCTGTGCCATAGAGGTCAGCTCCTCACATCAGCTGCGCAAGAGTGCCGAGCAGGCACTACTTAACAATTCAGCTCTTTAGGTACTCATTAGCTGTTATCACTATATCTGTGAGTGTTCTTATTAATAATTAATCTATAGAATATTATTAAGTAATAATGAAGATATACCAAATGATTAATATTGACTATTTAGCCTTGAATGCTTGAATACTATAAAATAGGTATGTTAGGTGAGATAGCGTTATTTATTCAACTATCTAGACAATATCTAGACAGCTAGATATTTTTCTGCCCTTACAATTATCTCATTCTTACATGACACTAAATCAAAATGACCCGTTTTTTGGTCACCTCTCACGCCCGGCGTAGGTTATTGAAAGGTTATTGTTTCCTACAGTAAAGTAGGAATGAGAAACAGTCACCTCCTTATGTGAAACAGTCATGTTAGTGAACGAGGACAGGAAATCCTAAATCACAAGACTAGCTACCACGAGAGACGCCCGGGAAGGTCGCGATCCCATGCCCGGGTCGAAGGAGTGTTGTGTTCCACTCGCGGCATAGAGATCTGTCGGTACAATGATGGGCCCCAGAGAGCCAAACGCGAACCTGGGTCTGTTCTCAGTAGCCATGTAGATCAGTAGAGTGACCATGGAACATAAACAATTGCCAGTTGAAGCAACACGGAGGAATCTCTCCAACCTAATAAGACCTGTTTTTGATCTCCAGGACGCGCTGGGCGAGGTGGTCTACGTTCAGCTCCCGGACGTAGGAAAAGATATCGCCGCCGGTGACGAGTGCGGAGCCCTGGAGAGCGTGAAGGCAGCTAGCGAGGTCTACAGCCCAGTCTCCGGCACGGTTTGTACTTTTGAGGATTTGAATTTTATTGCACTTTTATTCTATTTCTCTTTCTATCCTCGTTTGAACGTTTTAAGGTAACGTTAGCCCCATTTCTTGGACTAGTAGGATAGAAGATTCAGCTTCTGTGTGCGAGTTGCGTTAGCCTTAATAATAATAATTATAAGCTGATTTCAGACTACGTTATAAATATTAGCATGATCGTATAGCTCATAGCACAACAATATCGCGCTCCATACATTGTAATCATTGTAATGGACACGTTCACATTGTACTGTACTATATTATTGGTTTGTTAGCATTAGGTCCTTCTTTGCTATACTCTATAGCACAATAGTATAGCGTAGTCTGAAATCAGCTTAATTGGTAAGGCGTCTGAGGCTCTGAGCACTTATCTATAAGACGCGGGTTCAAATCCCACTCGCTTCAAAATTTTTCTTCCCTCATAAAATCGTCTCTGCAAAGTGGGTCGCATGCGTAATAGCGTTAAAAAATTGGTTAAAAATAATAATTATTATTATTATACTACTTCTTGGAACATGCATCTACGGTACTTTCACAGTTTTTATGTCTTGTGACTGGGACTGTAGCACCATAACTTTTTAGTGTTTAATTACATTTTATTTGTCTACGACCTACTTGGTATAATGCTTTGATTTCGATTTACAAAACTTATCGTACCTACTAATTTCACCTCATTACAAATTCCAGGTAACAGAAACAAACAAAGAGGTGGAATCGAAGCCTGCGCTGATCAACAAGTCGTGCTATGAGCAGGGCTGGCTGTTCCGCGTGAAGCTGGCCAAACCTGAGGAGCTGCAGCAGCTCATGGACCAGGCCACCTACGACAAGTACTTGGAGGAGCACTGACCCTGGCCTTAGATATAGGACCGTATTTATATTGTTGTTGTTGTATTCCGTTGTTACCAGTAAGTCTCATGTCCATGAAAAACTGATACAGTTTCTAAAAGCTGTTTCTTGCATCGTCAGGGACCTGTTCGTATTTCAACAGTTGTAGGTCCCATTACTAAGATAACATAGAAGAGACGGGGCGCGTCTTACGGCTTTTCGATGTGGCCCGCGCCTTATTAGATCGATAGTTTGTCATAGCGGCAAGAGATGCCTGAGAAGCAAATGTGTCTTGGAGAGATTATTATTCAGCAGACGTATTTGCTAACTCTTCACGAATCCGGGCTGGCTTGTCATGGGTGGCAGGACAGGTACCTATAACACTGCTGGAAAGATTGCTGCGCAACATTGGTTTCACATGGACATGTGGCTTGAGCTGATCTGACCCGATCTACTAGGTGTAAGCTAACTAATATTATTATTATACAAAAGTGTCTTGGTTGTTGGTGATTTCTAGACACAAAGTGCTCTCTACTCTTGATGATGATATCCCAATTATTATTTTGACAATTGATGTGAAAGTCCTACTGAAACAGAAGCAGTTCTATTTTGGTGTTCTATAAGTGATGTGAATGGGTAACCTTATCTTGTAATGTTTTGTGATAATTAAAAATTTCCTATTGCGTTTCCGCTTCGTTTACTGATTATATTCTGAAATGTTTGGATAGCTATTTGTGATTGTAGCATCTACGTAAGTTTGGGGTGCTTCAGCAACTTTCAAGTTTGGTTTAATGATGATTAAACCAAACTTGAAAGTTGCTCGTAGTCGCTCTAAAACTCTCTGCGATACGGGACTTTTTCATGAGACCTTTTACTCATCAATAGTTAAAACCTATACTTCAGGATTTCATACAAACAGCGTTGCATAAATCAACTAAGTTATTATCTAATAAAACTGCTTTTATTTTGTTTTCAATTACATTTCACCATGACAGTTTGCAAGATCATGTACCTAATACTGATGTAAGTATTTACCAAAAATCGTTATTAGAATAAAGAACGTTCAAAAGTTAAATGGAGACTGATAATAAAAACACTGTAGTATACATACATAAAATTACACGTTCGTAAGTGGATGTGGCTCACTTGAGCGCCGCTGCGCCGGAGATGATCTCGATGAGTTCCCTGGTGATGACGGCTTGCCTGGTCCTGTTGAACAGCAGGGTGAGCTTGCGGATCATCTCGGCGGCATTCTTGGTAGCGTTGTCCATGGCGGCCATGCGGGCGGACTGCTCGGAGGCCGCGCACTCCTTCAGCGCGTAGTACAGCAGCGCCACCAGGGTCCACTCGGTGTAGCTCTCCAACATGTCCTCGTCGATGTCATCAAAGGCTGTCATGTTCGGCGCATTCTGTTCATCAAATTTTATTATTCGTTTCGGTTAGTAGGAAAGTCTGACGTTTACGAGCTGACTTCTGTTATCCACTAGCTGAGTTGTGGAGGTTTTGTAGGAAGTCCTCTTTGGTAAAGTACAGGTATCCTGCTGAAGCCGTAAGCTGTAGTCGGTGAGAATGGAAGTCTATTAATAATAATCATGCGACTGTAAGTTTTTAAGATATTGAGGTGCGAGTATAAACAAACTTATAGCATACGACCACTGTTGGATCAAGTGCGACCATGCACATTTTTTAGCCAAATAAGTCTTTAGGACCAGACAAAATGACATTATATCAGCGACCATCATTAATGGAAACATTTAATACCAATCTTGTTGAAACTTAAAACGACAGTCGTTTGTTTTGGCCATAAGTGTAATTCCGCCTCATCATCATCATCAGTCGGAAGACGTCCACTGCTGAACATAGGCCTTCCCCTTAGACCACCACGCCGGACGACAACCGATGGATGCCAGTGGTGAATTCCGCCTCACGTCAACATAATCAATATCAATTTTCAAGAGCTATCAGTGTCATATTCCACACAAGTGTACATAGACAAGTTATTAGAGTCCCTACAAGATTCAAGGTCAAGAAGCAAAAAAAAAACAAAAAAATTCTTTGTCCACCGCTTTCTCAATAACCTTAAAATTGCACATTAAACAAAAAATGAGATAGAAATCCTTTTATTAAGTTATTAAGAAATTGCGCTGAAACAATAATTGGAATTTTTTGCTTTCAGACCGCGTAGATAAACGGAGAAATAAGAACCCATAGGATTGCACTAAATCCCCGCTCCCCTTCAGTGCCTCAGTTCCTTTTCCTTTTAGAGAGAAATAAAATAGTAGATTATTAACCAAGGGGATAAAGCAGTGTCTTCTGTCTCGGGTGACGATTTAAATCGCGAGCGTCACGAAGGACTCGAGGTTTACTCCCGAGCGTAGCGAGGGTGTTAAAACCTTAAATCACGAGCGAAGCGAGGGATTTAAGAGAGTCCTGAGTGTAGCGAGGGATTTAAGTTCACCCAAGACTAAGACAGCTTTATCACCGAGGAAAATACTCTACTTTTCGTACCATTTGCGAAAAAAATAACACAATAATAATATAAGATAAGCATTTAATAAAAATAATGAAAATTAAAAGTAAAAGTTAATATTTGAAACATTGGTCCAATTATTTATTGAAAGAGTAATATTTTTGTTGGGTACATTTATTGTTGATGAGTTAATTTGAGTATTTCTCTGTTCAAGTTGCGTCTGAGGAACTTGCGTTTCATTGCAGCTAGTAAACGTCGGAGATAGTGGTGGTGGTGAAATGTCAGTTACGGACGAAGATAAGATGCCAGAAGTTGATGGTTGTGGCTCTGATGGATTAAATTTTATGTTTTTGTTAATTTGACTGCTTAACATAGTTTTATTCGCCATTGAACTTTCAATATACCCCTCAGCTACTCCATCAGAGCTCCAACCACCGTGTCTTTTTATTGACGTAATATCCGCCCCTGAATCCGCCAAGAAAGTCGCCGAAGTTCTTCTAAAGCAGTGACCGGTGTAGAGTTCAACATCTTTAAGTTGTAGATATTTTGCAATATCCTTTGGCATGTTGCTAATTTTATTTTTGCCGATGGCTTGTCGAGTACATTTCCCATTCCGATAGTTTATAAAAAATCTACTGTTTTCCATGTTGGTGGGACGTAATGCTTGGTATTTGTGAATGATTTTAGTATATTCTCCTTGTACAATGAATGAGCGATTTTTCTTTGTCTTAGTTTCCTTTACATTAATCAGCAGCAACTCATTGGAATGATTTTCAACGTCCTCCACCTTTAAGTTTACAAGTTCACATCCGCGGCAGGCACCATTGAGTCCAAAAATTAAGGCCACCTATAACAAAGATAAAAAACAGGTAAATATATAGAATAATTACCATTACTAAGATACGAAATATTCATAGTTATATCATGTACACTTACTTTTGTGGCCAGATAAACTTCGTCAGGAGCTTCATTAAGAAATTTTTTCCACATTTTGAGTCGTAAAAATTTTAGACTTCTTTGCGCAATGCCCTTCTGATTTTCTTTTTAAAAAAGCCAGCAATTTCGTAAATCTGTTTATTTCAATGCTGTGTTTGATGCTTATTGTAGCTTTCAGTTTTGAGTATATGCACCAAAGTGTATTCGGATTCTTTGTCTTGGATAAATAATCAAAATAGACAAGAAGTACTGATTCTGAAATTGATAGGCCTTTCGCACTTCTCCACGTTGAAAATTCTTCATAAGTTTTTAAATAATTTTCCTTGGATTTTGTTGGAAGCAAATTATTTATAATTGCGGCAGCATTTGCACTGATGGAATCAGACAATTCACTGTCACTGTCGCTTTGATTTAACATCGTAACTTATTTTTCCCACGTTTTTATATTAGAATATTAATTTATTCATAAAAATAAATTAAAATTGTATTTAAAAAAACAAAAACGCGGCAAATTCCTAGAATAATATTTTTTTGTCGGAAAAGCAAAGGCATCAAGCTCATACGGCCTCGACGGTTTTCGTAATTGTATTGAATAATCATAACTGCATAATAAATGCGTGTTCCTTTTTCAAAAAGTTGTATAATGCTCAATGTTGTAAAGACAGACTGATGTAGTTCAGTATCGGTAAGTATTCCAAATTCAAATCACATTCTCTCCCTAGAGGATGAATGAAATTCAGTACAACTTTCTTTCCCTAGGGAAAGCTGTTTCTAACAGATTAATAATGACTATTGTTATTTACGCTTTTTGTGGCATAGAATGTCACTTTTTTGAGCAAGTGGTACGAAAAAATTATTATTTAAAAAAATTGGTTAGTTAGTTCAAAATGGTACACCAAAGACTACCTACAGTACTGTTTCTCCCTTCTCTTTAAATCCATCCAAAGGTTGTCTTGAAAAGATCGCTTTTAGCGATAAGACCACCCTTTGTGTCACCCTATGTGTAAGATATTCTTTAAACTTGTAATTTGTTTGGTGTGCATAATAAAGTGTATTCTATTTATCTATCTATCTATCTTCTATGCTAATATTTCCCAGTTTCTCCGCTCCGTAGCCTCGTTCAATGTAGCCATGTTTTTCAGTTCCATCGCTGAAATACTTTGTTTGTTAAATGCTGCTTCGTCTAATTCTCCGTAAACAATACCACCACGTGCTTACCTCAACCTTGGTCTTGTTGAAGAGGGGCACGACAGAGAGCTCGTACTTGACCGGCGAGTGGTATTTGTTGTAGAAGATCTCGCCAATGTCAAATGAGTAGCCAGCCCCCGTGATCACAGCCGCCATCAAAGAAGCATCCACAAACCCCGGCGCTGTTCTGCCAATCTGGAACATACATCTTCATTTTTTTTTAAACCACCACTCATGACGGTGCACTCTCTCAGAGGGCCAAAGCCAGCCGGGGTCGCGGGACTTATTCCATCACCGTGACCCCGGAACATAAAGAGCTATTGAAGGACACCGTGGATTTTTTATTTACTTATTAGTCAATAATGTCTGACAGTCCTTCCCGCCCTGCCCGGGGTGGGAGGAAACATTGGATGATTTTAGCACGTTAAAAAAAAATCTATCACACAACGCCATCTAGTCCCAAGTTAGGCAGAGCTTGTGTTATGGGTATATATCAGACAACTGATAAAAATATTTATTTTTAACTAGCTGACCCGGCAAACTTCGTACCGCCTCAGAAACAATAAAAAAACCCTTTAGACCTACCCTGGACTACGACAAACATTTTAAAACCAAAATCAGCTCAATCGGCCTAGCCGTTCTCGAGTTTTAATCAGACTAACGAACAACAATTCATTTTTATTTATATATATATATATATATATATATATAAGAATACATAAATATTATAGATAAAATACACCATACACAGAATAAAATGATCGTGCTCATCACACAAACCTTTGTCCTGGGTGGGAATCGAACTCACAACCTCCAGCATAGCAGTCAGGGTCAGTGCCGTATTATCCATAAGGCACTTTAGGCCAGTGCCTAAGGTCCCACTATGACCAGGGGCCCAACATTCTCGATTAAAAAGGGGATTGTGTGGTTTTATAAAACCACGGTAAAAGTGAAACTTATTTCCGCATTAACAAATAAGAGTGTCGGTGAATGACTGAATTTTTTACTTGTATTGAAATTAATAAATTTTTTTTTTTTTGGAAGGCCTTTGCGATGTGATGATAAAATGCAAATAATGACTTTGCCTTCATTCTATTTCGTAAATTAGACAGTAAAAATTTCCAAATTGCGTTGTTGTGGTTTGGGCCCGAAACGAGCTGTGCCTAGGGGCCCCCGAGATGGTTAATCCGGCCCTGGTCAGGGTCATCAACCACTAGACCAACAGGCTTGTCAAACAACTTCACAAAGAACATAGTTATTTTATGGGGTATGCTCGTTACTCCAGTATCTGAGCAAAGTAAAGGCAACAGAGATAGTAGCACAATTTGTTCAGGCGCTTCTGGATAGCACACGAA
This sequence comes from Agrotis segetum, assembly GCA_036375495.1. NCBI lineage: Eukaryota > Metazoa > Arthropoda > Insecta > Lepidoptera > Noctuidae > Agrotis > Agrotis segetum. Next base: position 669,857 of record JAQSVV010000206.1, read on the forward strand.
TCACTAGCGTTGTTTCCGAGAATGTTCCGACATTTGTGTGGGCGTTAATGGATTCTGTGTCATGTGGTCTAGAGGTGAATGATAAATAAATTTTTCATAACTCTGAACTCTGAAAGTAGGTCATTACATGTCTGATTAGTCGTTTGAAAGTTATACATTGCAGGCCTAGGGAGAATCGCTTTCACGAAACAGCTAAAAAATATAAGAAAAAAAACTAGTTATTTTTATTGACCCAAATTGTAACTTTTTATACTGCCATTATTACAGCTCGATATTATCAAAATTAAAAAAAAATAAAAGCTAAGCAATATTATGGCTTTTAATGGATAGCTCGCCGTCCGACCAAGGACCAAGCCCGGGTCGGTGGCGCGTCGCGTTTCGCGCCAAATGCCTGCTGGGGTCGCGGGTTTTTTCTTAACCCAGGATACCGTGGCCCCGGAACGTAAAGGGCATAGGAAGGAACACGGGTGGATTAAGCTTGCCGTATTGTAGGACCCTTGGTACGCCAGTGTCACTATTGAATGAACTTACGTCTTTGACGCTGACGAGCATGTTCGGTGCCAGCACGCGGCGCAGGATGAGCCGGGACTTATCGCCGATGCAGACCAGCTTGTGGTGGACCTCGTCGGCCGCACGGCTTATGAAGTCCCTCTTGATGCGGCGCGCCACGCCGCTGTGCACGCCGCCGCACAGACCTGCGCGATGCATGGGTTACTGTACGTCTCTTTGGTGTAGTTAAGATTAGGACACTTATTTAAGTTAAGAAGAAGAATGTGAATCTTAAACGCTAGTGGCGTTAAGCCAATACAAAAGTTTCAGAGTTGTCCGCTGTTTTCTTCGGGGAAAAACTATAAAAGTAAATGTTTTTTTATTAACTTAAAACCTATTTATTTGTCTACCTTTCCCCACCATGTTTCTTTCTTCTCTTACTAATATTTTATAATGCGAAAGTTTGCCAAGGGAAGATAAAATTCGCATACAAACTATCCATAATGTTAATCCAGCTTATAATCCTGTGTATCTAATTTCATCCCAGTCAGTTAATAATGAACGAAATGGACTACAAATACGATTTCTAATGGTTTTAAGAATCTTTGGGTTTCAAAGGATTTTTGAAGACCATCAATAATTTTATAACCACATCGTTCTGTTACATTTATCACCATTAGGGGAGTTTCAGCACGTTTACAAGTAAAACGTAAGAGCAGCCACAGCGCGTATCGTGTATATGAGATGAGTGGCGAGCGTGTCTCCGCACGTGCTCGCTCACTTCTCCTATCAGCAGGCCAAAGATGAGTCGAGCATATAAACAGCTAGTGATCAGTCACTCCCCCGCCATGACTCGACATTACTTGATTAAAGTTGTTATGTAGGCATTGAATTTTGCTCTTAAATACTTTTAGCAAGTTCAGGTTTCATTGGCAGGTCATCATCTGCCTAGCCTTTTTCCCAGCTATATTGGGGTCGGCTTACAGTCAAACCGGATGCAGCTGAATAGTATTTTACATGGAGCGACTGCCTATCGGACGTCCACAACCCAGTAGCTGGGTAATAGGATACTCCATGGTAAGACTGATTGTCAGACTTTAGAGCTTCTGACTAACAATAACGACTGTCAAAGATCTAAAAATGACAGCCGGGACCAACGGCTTAACGTGCTTCTCGAGGTACGGAGGAAACTTGCTATGACAGATGGTCACCCATCCACAGACCAACCTTGGCAAGCGCGGCTTAACCCGGAAGATCGGCATATGCGGCTATAATTATTGAGCCACGAGCTCCTCCTCCGGTAGGTAATAACAATAATAAAAGACTTCCTAGATGTAAACTTTCAACCCCCAAAGTATCCTCTGCGGAGGACTCTGCCCGGGTCGTCAGCGCGTCGTATTTTAGGGGTCTCTAAGAGCTATCAGCACTCTGACAGGGCTCCCCTACAGGGCCAAAGCCTGTCGGGGTCGCGGAACTGACCAATCGGGAAACCGTGACTGTAAAACCTAAAAGGCTATCTATTGAATTGAAGTAAACGGTGGATTTTGGTCCAGTCCGACAGTCCCTTCCGTTCCGCTTGGGTGGAGTCACTTGATTGATAATATTACCAACTAATAAAATGGTGCTGAAGCACTTGCACAGTTTGATAAGCTGCCGAGGCTTGGTCTTGGCCTAAGTCATTGTCATTCGCTTCAACGTTAACTCTACTGCCAGAAGTGACGGCGACAGGCATATTCTTAAATTGAAATGTACTGGAACTAATAACGCTCAAATGCATCATATTTTATAGATAATTGACTGTGTCACAACGGCACAACAACAGTAAAGAAAAATTTCGTCGCGTGTCTGCACCCGTGCATATCTGACTGGTGGCTATTGTGTTCAAACACTCCTAACTTCAATGACCTAATGCTCGGCCGTTGATGAAAATTTGAACTTTATTGCAACACACCGCTTGGTCAATTTTAATTATCACAAATAGACGTGTTACTTAATGAATACAGCTTGAAATACGTCCCGTTGTCCAGGGAACTTACGATGATGTTGTGTACAAAGCAGTTCCTCTTTTATTCTTGCTGGGGTCTGACGGATAAACGGTGAAAATATTCAGCCACGGGTTGGGTCTGGACTATCAGCATGTATTGTTTCCCATACAATAACAGAATCAGATCGCGTTCAGAAAAAAATACTTGACAGAATTCAAAACAGGGAACCAAACAACGGATAGGCGGCATAAAACCGCTGAGTGCATTGCGAGAGTCGCCCAGAGGACGAAGCATATGGCGGAGGTGTGTCCAGCTTGGGCAGATCACCGCCGTGTCCGGATGCGATAGGCGGCGGTGACCTCTGGCGCCTGAAAGCTGTCGAGGCTATGCTGCGGGGCAGCTCGTAATAAGCAGTCAGGCTATCGAAGGAGGAGGCGGAACGCGTGAAAGAGAGCGTTGAAAGACGCCTACAGCATCGGACGTCGCGAGACGTTTTCCGGCCAACGTAGGCGCGGGCATGCGAACGACGAGTAATGGGTAACTCACCTACCGATCTCGGACTACCCGCGCCTCAAAGAGCTGACAGCAATCTGACATGGCGGGGCCCCATAGAGAACCAAACGCCTCCCGGGGTCGCGGGACTGCCTTAACAGGTAACCGTAACACTCTAATCCACCCTGGGTGGAAGGACTAATTGAATAATTTTGCAAGCAAAAAAAAACCCCAACAAAAAAATCCTTAACTTAAATTGTTTTCCGGGAAGGCGATTTAGGTTTTTTTTTTAATCAATGCTGTTATCAAAGTTGAGGAATTGCGTCAAGAGGTAGTAGTTATGTACGCAAATACTCGTAACGTTGCGAAAGTATTTGGGCATGGTTGTGCGGACGCCGCCGCGCCGCGCCGGTCGATGCGCCATGATCTGTGATAACCCCGCCATCTCGGCTGCGCGAGCGCACGCCAAGCGCCGCGCGACTCCTCTTATCACTCATTTGTTTTTGTACTGCTCCAATTTGGATGGTATTGACTTTTTTATGAAAATGACGCTGTTAGACTGTGATTTCATTGAAAAATCGGTGAGGGTAGAAAAAATCTATGATTTCATTGAACGATCTCTGGTCAACAGCCGCTTGCACATCAAAACTTTGGTACTTTAGTGACAAAGTACCTGTTTTGATGCAATTCAAGTTGCATTTTTGAATCAAAACAAACAACATGTAGCAGTATATTGTTCTTAAAATAAAAAAGGTTATCTTGATCGAGACTCTCTTAACCCAATTTTTATGTTAATATAATGTAGGTCGACTCCGATCACATGCTCACACACGCAGCCTTTTCGGAAGCCACAATGATACATTATTACAAGGAGTACAAGGCAACGTGAGGCAGCCTCCGACCGCCGCAACAGACAGCGTCACTGATGACGTTACAACTTCACAGCTACAGAAAAACACAATTTATCTTTTTGAAATGCTAAACTTGAAATAATATAAGTACAGGAAGCTTCTCAAATTGCGTCTTGGTGTTTTGCAATCTAGATAATATTTACATCATATTCGACAGCGTATCTATCTCAGAACCAAACATCCAGATCCATTCAGCCGTTCACGTGATTAAGTAACAAACATTCATTCAAACTATTCTATCGGGTGTTTTGATAAACTGTTCTAACCTGGAGCGCTAATGTGTTGCTGTTCCCGTGATGTGCCCTAGTTACAGGAATGCCATCAACAACAAGGATACCTCTGTCAGAAGTCATGGCGATATAGATCCTCTTGAGGTTTTTCTCCTTTTCCTTGTCCTCTGCCTTGACTTCAGCGGGAGGAGGAGGTTCCTCTGCCTTCTTCTTGTCGTCCTTATCAGGTTTAGCGTCGACCGAGCCCTTCACTAGTTGTGCCATCTCGTAGAACTTGCGTGGTCCATATCCGAACGGCCGCGCAGCTTGCAGGTCGCGTTCTGCCTTTGTGAATCTGCGGGGATTTAGTGGATACCTTAATCTGCGTGTCTAAATTGTATTTTTAGCGCTTAAGGCTACTAGTTTGCATTATGTACTGCTCGATTCTTCGGTCAGTTGTTTTATATTAAGAAACAGTCAGAGTTTGTTTTAATGTTGTTATGACCGACGTGGACGTATAATTCTAGCATCAGCGTAGCTCCGTGCCAAAGTGACCCCGCTTGGCGCAGTGGTACTAAAGGCGGGAGACCTACTTGCTGGCTGACACCATCTTCATGGTCTTGGTTATCTTCTGAATGTTCTTAATCGACTTCAGCCGAAGCGAAACCTGCTTCAAAATCACCATCGTGGGGATTCAATAGTTATGGGGACCTTAGTTCACTGTTCTTCATTTTACAAAAATGTTATTGTAATCTCGGGGCTCCCATGAGATGTCAAATATATTTATGTCAGTTTTGCCATAGATTAGTAAACTGTGCCGATGATGTTTAGAACTTTTCAGTTAATGAAACTCATTGGTCGACCTGCAAGTTTGAATGTTTGTTACTTTATTCTTCGTTATTTTAAGCTTACCTGCTGCTTGTCTGAAACTGGTTTAGCGACGGTCTACAATGTTCCACATAATAGCCTGTTTCTTGAACACTACAAACACTTTTAAGGTAATATGAATTGGAATTGTATTTTATTTGGTTAACAATGTGTGTAGCCTTGCGGAAACGGAAATGTGGAACAGTTCCTGACGCAATACTGTGCATAGCTGAGAGCGCGCAAAAACGAAGGTTTTTATATTATATATAACTCGTTTGTAGAATGGATTTCAGTTAATAATAATCAAACCTGTGCTGAGATCGCAGGTCCTGCGTTCGGACTGCACGCTAATAGTGAAGGTAAGATATTTTTACTAACTTCAATTATTATTTGAACGTAACTTGATGAAGACGTGCGGTACAGAGTGGCTGTCAGCAGAGCTCATGTGATAGGTGTGTGATGATAGGTCATTTCTATTCCAGTAGTTTCTGTAACCGGGTTGTAACCTTCCGTCAAACGGGTGTTGTTTCAGTGAGGCGTTCAATCATAAATCATAGTTGTAGCAGCCACATCCTTATCTCGCCAGCTACGTATCACTGGATTTTACTAAATAAAACTTCTAGAAGGTCGTAACCCTCTAAATCATTTAACGATATCATCCTTATCTACGAGCACGTAGGAGATTTACGTCAAAAGATATAAACAGATATAAAGTAGCAACTCATTACATTGTTCCTCTTTCATTATTGATATTACTTAAAATTTGTATAATACAAACATGTATTGCAAATAAGCTTTCAAATTATATGTAACAACTGGTGCCACTTACCTGGCTGTTACAGGCCTTTTTAGAGCGTCAGCCATTTGAGTCACTTTTCTTACTCTCTTATTAATAAACGTGGACTAAAGCTAAAAAAATGGTACAGTAATGCAATTAAACACTGAATTTGATGTTGTAACCGTTTCAGGTGTATAAAAGGCATTTGGAAAGCTTCCAAATGCCTTTTTTACATCTAAAACTATATATTTGGTATTATGATATTAATTATTGCATTTCCTTATAAATTTTTTAGTGCACTACAGAGCCATATTTCCTATTTTCATTCAATAACAATGCTAAATTAATTAAAAATTGTTAATATTTGACAACCATTTGCGACGTTGCCAACTTTCGGAATTTACGCTCTTAATCCTTTAGAAATGTATGGTTAATTCGAGGGTTATCCTGGTTGAAACTTTAGTCCACGTTTATTAATAGGGGGTTAATGATTATTTATTATTATTGTTATTCAATTGACATCAATTTATCACGTAAATAAAACGTTTAATTCACTTATGCTCATGTGTTTAATAGATATACTTATTGATAAGTTATCTGGAGCGAGCGCCTCTGACCTCAACAGAAGCAAATTATTTCGATATCATTGTACTTTATCAATGAAGTGTATTACGTGCTAAAGGAGGCTGTGTCTTGAACAAGATCATTCGATCATTGCACATCTGTATGAAGCTGACTGAATATGCAACTCCCCGCAATTTTATAAGTAACATTAAAAAAAACTGACCATCATGGTGAACAACGACAAACTAACCACACTTTTGCAACTCTGAATTTGTTTGTTGATTTTCAGAGTGGGATTTGTGACAAAACTAGCACTTTGCCCGCGACTTCGTTTGCGCGTGTTTCTAACTTCGAACTCAGTAAATTTGCTACCCTACATGGTAGACTGCAACTGCTGTCCAAAATTCATGTTTCTTCGTTTAGCGGTTTCGGCTGTAGTCACGGATTAATAAAAAACCCTGTTCTTTTATTAAATAGATAATTATAGATAAAACCGAAAAAATAAAAACTTTTTTCTTTTCGTATGACACTCCTACAAACCGAATCAACTCGAATGATATGCCCTCAGACAAAACTTATGTACAATCGACAAAGTTGAATCATAAATTCGTAACCCATTTTGACAATTATAAATTGTTTGAATCCGTAAAATTGACAAATATCAAAGTCGTAACCGTGGACGGATAAGTATGTTTACGCGAACCTAATTTTATTTGAAAGTCTGAAGAAAATAAGATTATGGTGGGTGTTTATTCAACTTTGTCGATTGTACTGATGACGATATTAATACGATAAAAAAAGAAATGGCCTGCAGTCTGACGAGTGAACAACCTAAGAGTGTTAAGGCGAGTTCTCTGTATTGACATCGGTTTCTTAACTCGACCCGCAAAACACAATGCGTAATCAGCTCAAGCTCAATCAACGTCAACGGGCAACGCTCTATTTACCTAGGTACCTCAAGCTAGTCGGCTAACCCTTGTTTATTTCCTCGAACTATTATGTTTTTCCTCGCATAACTGGTGTAACAACATATTATGGCAAAAACAAAAACAACATGTTTGACATTAAAGCCAGGTTGATCTAATAAATAATGTTATCGACGTAGTACCAAGTACTGCGAACTTGTAAGACAAGGCCGACCTTCGTGTTTGGCGTGACGGTGTACTGTGAGTACACTAATAAAGGTTGTAAACAATAAAAAAGTCCAAAACGCAACACTGCCGCCATATTGCATTATACAAACTTTTTACACTTATAAGTCATGGACGTAGCAAGAGTCGGTGCGCACGTGGATGTGGTACATTGCAACATGGTTCTTTTGGTAGGAGGGCGTTGTCTTGTTAATATATTGGTATAATATCCTTCGGAATGACAGTGTAAGGGCTGATTTTTCAACAGTCAGATAACTTTTATCTGAGGAATTAAAATAACGGTTTGACCTATTTTCCATAGATGAGCTGTCAAACCGCCATTTTTAATCCTCAGATAAAAGTTATCTCACCTTTTAAAAATCAGCCCTAAAGAATAATAAGTAAGAGTGCATGACGTTAAAAGAAAGAAAACTGTGAGAAATACATTACCTGTATGTGCTGGAATCTTTATGGAATACATTAGATACTTGTATCTGCTGGAATATATCTGTCTAGAGCTTTGTAATCGTGCTTTTTTTATTTTTCAAATTATGTTGATGATATTATTACTTTCGCGGTTACCAGCATTCTTCAAAAAGCTTTTTAATTCCAAATTGAATTGTTAATACGCTTATTGTACTACCTAGTACATCATCTGCCTACCAGTATTTTACATGAAACGACTGCCTATTGGACCTCCCACAACCCAGTAAATGGGTAATACGATACCCCATGGTAGAGCTTCTGACCTGTAGTAACGACTGTCAAAGATCTACAAATGACAGCCGGGACCAACGGCTTTACGTGCTTTCCGCGGCACGGAGGAAACTCGCTATGACAGGTCACCAATCCACAGACCAACCTCGGCAAGCGCGCCTTAACCCGGAAGATCGGCCAGTACTGTTGTAATTATTTAACAACGAGCTCCTCTTTGTACTGCCTTGTACAATAATTCCTAATTCCTATGCAAATTCTAAAGCCGCGTACAGACATCGCGAGGCGTGCGACACGAATGGTTCGTCTCGCATGCCTCGGGCTGTGTGGACGTGTGTGCTCACAGTGAGCATTCGCGCCATACGATCGTTGCGAACGCCGCCTCAGTACGAGCCGTGCGCTCCGGACAGGTGTTGTATGCTTGCTCAGCTTGAGCATGTTTCTTTCGGGACGCACGTATAAATGTACCATCGTATGCCTCAGGTTGAGGCATGCGAGACGAACCATTCGTGTCGCATGCCTCGCGATGTCTGTACGCGGCTTAAGGTACTTAGTATTTTGATTGAATTAAAAAAAACATCTAAATAGACAAACTAATAAATAGGTCCAGAAAGTTTTGCGTCGTACCATCTGTAACCCAAATACTTTATGCTAGAACCTCGAGGCGTAAACTGTAACTTCTTCTATTTGCTAAATATTGATGATATAAGTGGTGCGTTTATTATATATCATTAAAATGCCACATCCACTGCGCCGCCGCGCCGGCCTAGGGCAATGGCGCCAGCCGTGACGTCATGCGCGCCTCATAAAAGCTGCGCGCGCGTCGCTCGCGTTTGTTTACACGCACAGCATTAGCGGCGCCTCCATTGCATACCGGGTCCTTTAAGCTGAAGCAAAATGATGAGCGCACGATCAGGCAACGAGGAGGTGAAACTCTCCTCATCACCCCCCGACAAGGTTAGTGATGATGATCAATATTGACATTGATAAAACGAGTCGTTAGGTTTTTATCTTAAGGGTTTGGAAAGTTTCAATTTAATTCTATATTAGAGAATTATCGTTCGTATTAGAATATGATTGAATATATTGTTTTTTGTATTATAGGTCGGTATCATCAATAATATTATATTGTCTTCGAGAGGCACATGATTCATAAATGTTTACTTTCTTGAATGTAAGCTTGCGAAATGGAACAGTCCTTCATTTGTTAATTACTTTGTTTATTTGTGTCGTGATTGGAGCTTTGCCTCCGCGAAATGCTTTATGTAAATGTTCCTTGGGTTGGAATTAATGTTCTAGTACAGGCATTCAGTCTTACATAGCTCTCTAAATGGCGAATTTGTGTTAGTTTTGAATATAAACAGTATTTATGTTATTGATGTTATTGCCATTTGTTGTGTTCGATTAAGCACGAAGTCTTCATTATAATAATTTAATACAGACGTTAGCTTCTAACAGAGAAGTAGGTTCTACAATCCCACTAGATCACAAAAATTGGAAAGAGGTTTAGAATTCGACGATCTACTTAGCTTAATTTACGACAACGTGTTTACAAAAAAAACAGGAATTTGTAGAGTTCGTTTTAATGTGCTGAACTGCTGATGTTGTGTTGATGTGCTACAAAGCCAAAAAAAACGGGTGCGGGGCAGTGGTCCAACTGCTCTATCCAACTAGTTGGACCATGACCCCTCACTAGGGGCAGTTGTCCAACTTTAAAAATAGTTGGACCACAGCACCTATTAAGAGTTCCGTGGTCCAATTCATTTAAAATAATTTGCCCACCCTAAAAGCCTCAACTGTATAATTATGTATAAGTACAGAATTTTGTCCGACAATTGAAATTGTAGGTTGTTATTATCATTGGTCACAATGTATTTGGAGAAAAGCAAAAAATAAAAATGGTATATCAAAAACTAGATTAATAAAAAGAGCCAAAAGAATTATTTAAATGTGCTCAGTTTTTCTACTATTGCAGTGTGATATGAATATAACCGCAAACCAGTAGGTACCATATAATATATAATTCTAAAGTTGAGGCTTTTAGGGTGTGCAACTTATTTTTAAATGAATTGGACCACGGAACTCTCAAAAGGTGCTGTGGTCCAACTATATTTAAAGTTGGACAACTGCCCCTAGTGAAGGGTCATGGTCCAACTAGTTGGACAGAGCAGTTGGACCACTGCCCCGCACCCAAAAAAACTATTTTGTTCTTACAAATTCGTCCTAGTGACTCAATAAAATTTTATATTACTAGTACCACAAACAGCTATGAGGAAAATAGAAAAAAAATAAGTACTTAATTGAACATAGTCTTAATCTATAGAAGGAATGTATTAATGAAATCCGTAATATCGTTTATTCTAGATTCTATTAGTTATCATAGAAGTTGATGACTTGATTTTCAATATTTACGTGTTAGTCAGCATTATGAACCACAAGCTGTTGCCAGCGGCTTCAATCGCTACAACTCCAAAATTATCCCACGGAAACATAAAATCGGGATAAAAATTCTAAGTTTTAATCCAGTTTATAAACTATCTGTGTAACAAGTTTTAATCCATATTATAAACTATCTGTGTAACAAATTTCAGTGCAGTGGCTTTTGCGTGAAAGAGTAACAAATATACCTACATACACATGCATACACCCTCACAAACTTTCATAATTATGTATAGGTAATATTAGTAGGATTTTTTTTCAAAAGTTTTAGAAGAAACATTGTTCAGTAACATGGGCTGAGTTACCCCACGAGAGGTTTTGCGCTATTAACGTTACATGTTGTATTCGTTCATGTATCTCTTTATATCAAGGGTAGGTAGGATGTAGGAAACAAACTTGGAAGTACTAACACAATGAAGAGAAATAGCACTTCGATGTCCTCCAAAGGAACAAGTCACAGAAAATTCTCATTCTTTGCTTACCGAGCTAGAAGTGGAACAAATTGCAGTACAAAATAAACGATTAGTTAAAATAAATGTCATTACCATTTACATAGTAATTATTTAAAAGAAACCGTTGCCTGTGCCAGAAATTTCTCCAGCATTGCACAATTATAAATTAAAATGATAGGTATGGAAATACTTTAAATTTTCTGCATCCTGTAAGTGTGTTAAAGGTATCATTTACCTTTTAGGTAGATACCCGTCTATTACTGCCACTTTTTACATCATTAATGTAGATTGAACATGATCTAATGAAGCCAAGGCAAGTTCACAAACACGTTCCGTCGACTGGTTTCAAATAATTTGACCACCAGATGTAATTATCTAATGTAGGCTAACGATTGCCTGCCTAAAATTGCCCAGTAATTTGTTAAACTATCGGTTAACTGATCCTTAGCATAGTTATCCACACGATAGGCTAAGACTGCTCAGTGCTCATGTTTAGTTATTGTGCTTTATATTTTTTGCAACAGCGGTGTTGCAGACACAACGTTGTGGGCTTGTAGGTTCAAGTCTAGCAAAAAGTAATTGTGAACCTATTTCTATCAGGAATTTCACAATGACAATTTCGAAGACGATTTGCTCCCTGTTTATTAAAAATTATACAGTTCTGTTATGTTAAGCTCAATCTCCTTTTATCCTTTGAAGATTAGGCCTGCTCTTTTTTCTCATCACTGCAATCATGTGAAACTGTAGACAATTCTGTTCTATTTACAGTAATTTGTATCGGTATAACAGCACAATAATATTATTATGTTTTTCTATGAACAACACAGTGTTATGATCACTGATGCTTATATGTCGCCCTCTGGCTATATATACGTCACGTCATAGAAGCCCTCGATAGATAGGTATATAAAGAGAATTTTTAAGTGCGAGGCTTTATTTTTTCAGTTTATTGCTTCATCAGTTCTTTTGTAAGGAACCGTACTGCTTGGTCTAGGTACTTTATTTCCATTATTGTAGATACTGTCTTTGCCATAAGAACGGCTCTACCAGAGAAAAAGAAAAATCGTTAGTTGTACTAGTTATATCTTTCTGTATGTACAGCTCAGAATATACTCACATGTTAGACACACACACATAACACGAATAAAATATAACACAGTCATGGCTAGAGGTCTTTGACGCAATTACTAGCATTATTTAAAAAAAATGTTGACTACTAATATGTAATTACTTATTTAATTCTATGTTTAGAAGTGTTTGATTCTGATAAATAATAGGTATTTGACTGAAAAAATCGATTTAATTCGTCAATAATATGATTATCAAATATGTAATATATCACCAATGACATTTTAAGTAAAAAGGTGATTGTCACGTAATTTGTGTTTTGTAACATTATATCCAAATTAATTTTTAACGAAGTTTATACGATGACACTTTTAAAATTGAAGAGTACAGTTTGTACTTGCTTGTAACGGGGATCTTCTTTTTTATGCGTTATTGATTTTACAAGACAAAAAAAACGTTTTCATTATTTTTTGAAAAACTAGCTGATGGAGAGAAATCTAATTAAGATTCCCAAGTAATTGATGCTGTCTATACAACGTGTAACGTTAATAGTGCAAAACCTCTCGTGGGGTAACTCAGCCCATATTTATTTTATTGTTTTTTCCCAAAGTTTTAGAACAAGCATTGTTCAGTAACATGGGCTGAGTTACCCCACGAGAGGTATTTAACGTTACACGTTGTATGTCTATTATCAAAGGGATGTCGAATGGTGCAGAACCGAGTTAGTAAAAACACCTTTTATTTATCATGTGAGTGTAAGTTCATGAGTTATCGACAGTTGCGACAGTGTGTTAATTGAATTTAACGTGATCCCTCATTAATTATCTCTTGAGCGTAATCTGTGTTTTCGTAATTATTTTGTACAACGTGACACACCACGCGAAATTGATTAAACTTAGTACTATGTATTGCTGCTAAATATTACATAAGCATTTTAGTTAAAAGTGAACTCATCGTTCGCAATAATTGTTTATCAATTTTCTACTCTTTGGGAAAACATAGTCGTCATAAGTCATCTATTAAAACTCGGGTTATCTCATAATAATTCTTTACTTATTATTTCAACAATGATGTCAATAATAATAATAAAACGTAGCTTGATAAGACACTTTATTTATTTTTGTTCCGCAACTGAAGTATAATTGAAAACAAAGATAACTTCGTTTCAAAGTACTAACAATTTTATGGCGTATTTTATACCTTGATTTACAGGGTTATTAAAACTGAGTAATTAAGAATTAATTCATGAGGTGGTAGAAAAACGTACCTAGTTACAGTTGGTGCAGTCACATGGAATGAGTTGCACTTTATCTTAAGTAATTGGAATATAAACACTTAACACTCTGTTCGTTCTAAATCTTTGCTTAGTTCAATCGGAGACAATACAAAAGTGTTGGATTATCTAGTGATCATGCACATGGACTGACGCAGCCTCTGATAAGTTCATGCAGCAGATAGTCATGTGTCCCCGGAGCGCGCCGTGCCGTGTACCACCGAGTGCGGGTGACGCGGCCGCCCCGGGGTTATCGTGCTAATTCACGCAACCTGGCTATATGGGCCGTCGCCCGTTATCAAGCCGTGTGCACTATGCCTTATGATGTTATGACGCAACCGTAATACTACCATTTCTAACGTTCTAGTGTTTGTCTCACAACCCTGCAGATGATAAACACTAACTTCTGGGATCGAGCAATGGGGTTCTGCCTGTTTTAGAAATTGATCTGATTCTCATTTCTCATTATTAGCGATAGTTTATGAATTGTTATCCCCAATGCGGGACATACCTACGTATACCTCGACTCCGGCGCACAAAGGGCTACCGAAGGACATCGTGCACACTGACAGTCCCACCCGGGGTGGGAGGACTCATTTGATGATTTTGCCGAGAAAAAAAAAAAGAAAGATCCCCAAAAGGTTAGGTGGAGCTGTACGTAATAGCACACCCACATTACGACATTACCAGTTATGTACAAGGGCCATGTAATACGGGCGAGAGAATATTTTAAAACATAGATCTGCTCCAATAGATATTAAAACTGCATCTTTCCATTTTCCAGCCAAAACTGATGGAGGGTGGCAACTACATCCGCGAGGGTCGTGACTCCAGCAAGTCTACTTGGCTGCTGTTCTCACCGGCCACCCCCGACGAGGCTGGTGCCCTCGCCAAATTCTTGAGCGTATTCTCGTCGTACGGAGTGAACCTCATGCACATCGAGTCCAGGTCCTCAGCCAGAAGGCCGGGGTATGAGTTCATGGTGGAGTGTGAGCATGGCGCCGGAGACTTCGGAGGAGCCCTCGACGAACTGAAGAATAACGTCGGATACTTGAACATCATTTCTAGAAATTATAAGGATAACAGATGTAAGTTTTGACTGGGATTTTATAAAAGTCACCTTAGTACATTTTTGATTAATATTGAATCAATGCTTACTAGCCCATAAGACAGCCACACATTAATATGCAATGTCGTCGTCACCAGACGCGGTGCCCTGGTTTCCACGTCGTATCCGCGACTTGGACAGGTTCGCCAACCAGATCCTGTCGTATGGAGCGGAGCTGGACTCGGACCACCCCGGATTCACCGACCCGCAGTACCGCGCCCGCCGCAAGTACTTCGCCGACATCGCGTACAACTACAAGCATGGCCAGCCACTGCCGCACGTGGACTACACGAAGGAGGAGATCTCCACCTGGGGAGCAGTCTTCAGGAAGCTGACTGAGCTGTACCCCACACACGCCTGCAAGGAGCACAACCACGTCTTCCCGCTGCTCATTGAGAACTGTGGCTACAGGGAAGATAATATTCCACAGCTGGAAGATGTCTCGAACTTCTTAAAAGGTGAGCTCTTTGACCGTTTGCATTTGTGTGTGTTTCTCCGTTTTTTTTTAATTTATTACGCCGCATCACAGACAACACAAACGATAACTTTGTACACAAACGATATAAAAGAGTTTTTCTATTGAACAAAATCCATTCGTTGTCAATTTCCAGACTGCACGGGCTTCACGCTGCGTCCGGTGGCGGGGCTGCTGTCGTCGCGCGACTTCCTGGCGGGGCTGGCGTTCCGCGTGTTCCACAGCACGCAGTACATCCGCCACCACTCGCGGCCGCTGTACACGCCGGAGCCCGACGTCTGCCACGAGCTGCTGGGCCACGCGCCGCTCTTCGCCGACCCCGCCTTCGCGCAGTTCTCTCAGGAGATCGGTCTCGCCTCCCTCGGAGCGCCTGATGATTATATTGAGAAACTGGCAACTGTAAGTTATTTCTTTTTATTGTATTAACATTTTTCTTTAATAAGAAACCTAATTTTTTAGTCATTGATTGTCTATATGAAACATCAATGAAAAGTAGTCTTAGTATTAACTATAAAAATAGCACCGACAACGACTTACTTCGAGGTAAAAAGATAGAAATAACCCCTCCCATGCCCCTTATCAATTTGTTCCATAGCTCCAGGGACATCCTGTTTTAGATAAATGATTTTGAACATTTTCTTAATATCCCCATGTCACTTCCAGTGCTTCTGGTTCACCGTGGAGTTCGGTTTGTGCCGACAAGAAGGCAAGCTGAAGGCGTTCGGCGCCGGGCTCCTTTCCTCGTTCGGAGAGCTCCAGTACTGCCTCTCTGACCAGCCGGAGCTGCGGGACTTCGACCCTGACACCACCGGCGACACGAAGTACCCCATCACGGAGTACCAGCCCGTCTACTTCGTCGCCAACAGCTTCGAGGATGCCAAGGAGAAAATGATGTGAGTGAAAATGAGTTACTGTCTTATGAATAGAATAGAAACATTTATTTGCCTGAAATATTTTGTGAAGTTCATCATTTTGTTCTGTTTAACATTGTTTTGGCCTCGAATAATAATCTTTTTGGATTCGAAATCTTAGTACTATGAATATTAAGCTACTGTTTTAAAATAATCATAGATCTGGAACCGAAATATAAAACAATGTATGTACTATACCAAGAATAATAAACGCATATTAACCGAGGAATATCCGTCGATGGATGTCATTAAACTAGCTAAAGGTATTATTTATTCTGTGCTAAAGGTTTTAAGTGACGTGAATACAATTATTGAAGAATTGTAGATGTTTAACGACGCCATAAAATACACTTAAGAGTATGATTAATTGTTGAAATGTCATATAGAAAAGGCAGCCCCCGGCGGGATATTCCTCGGTTATGTATTATGGTAAAATTATTATTGCTACATCTAAATATATCTTCGAGAAACAGACATGTTAGGAAAAGCTGTAAACATCGATATTCCTTGTTTAGGTACTTAAGTATTTTTATGTCTATTAAAACGTTTTGTTACATAAAAATTGGCTTAAATCGGGGGTTTTTAGTCTTTTTCAATTAGATTTTTACCGCAGCGTCGCAAGTTTTTTTCTAAATTTTTAATTTTGCTTAATTTTTATCTATAGCAGATCACAGATCTTGACAAAATCTTCTTCTCGTGCACTTGTTAATTCTTTATTGAAAATTAAAGATTAGTTAACCACTTAAAACCCAATGCTAAGAGCATGTCTTCCAAAACTTTTACTTTCTACTTTAGGCTGTTTTATTACATGGCTAGATTCTTAAAAATAAATTTAACTTGGACTGATTAATTACAGAAAATTCGCCCAGAAGATCCCCCGTGACTTTGGTGTCAGATACAACCCCTACACGCAGAGTGTCGACATCCTGGACTCGCCGCGCCAGATGAAGGATCTGCTGCGAGAGGTGCACCAGGAGATGAACCTCTTGCTTAACGCCATGGACAAGTTATAGATAGGAGGCTTACGGGCAGGAGACATCCGCTTCACAAAGAACGAAGGAGGCTGCAATTCGACGTTGCGCCTTTTTTAACAGTTTATAAGTTTCTTCATCATCACAAGTCCTCTGCTCCTTCTGCCTGAGCTCGACTCCACATACCTCCAAGTATAGTGGTCACTGATGGCAGCTCGAGATTCTATAAGGTTACATGGTGTTGTGGCTTGGCTGGACCAACGGCCACATTCTAAAGGATTCTGATATTCCAGTAAGTAGTTTTATAAATATAGGTAGATGATAATGATGATTATTCCAGTCAGGAATTTTTGCTCACCGTCACGTTAAGAACAAAGTATTTTTTTGAAATTTTTGTTGAATTTAAAAATGTATATTTTGTCAAACTTACTTGACATTGTATAAATTATATTTTAAGTAAAGTTAATACGATTTATTGTTGTTAATAATATAAGTGTGGATTATTATCATTATAAATGTTTAATGCTCAATGCGAGTATATTATGGACAACGATTATTTATTAATATTGCGCCTACAGTTGTATTTATTATTAGATCACCATTTAAGACATAGCTGTGGAAATGATATACAGGATGCAATTTG
Organism: Agrotis segetum; assembly: GCA_036375495.1. Classification (NCBI taxonomy): domain Eukaryota; kingdom Metazoa; phylum Arthropoda; class Insecta; order Lepidoptera; family Noctuidae; genus Agrotis; species Agrotis segetum. Next base: position 687,336 of record JAQSVV010000206.1, read on the forward strand.
AATTTTCATTATTTGTTGTAAATACTACTAGATACTATATTTTAAACCTATGTATAAGATGTTTATTGTAAGCTAGGATAATTAAATTATAGTTGGAATAAATAAATTGTTAAAGAATGATGTTTCAATATTACTAGATGTTAGTCATTATATTCATCTCCACGTAACATAGGTAATTAAATATCTATAAGTAATTAATGAATTAATGTTTTTGCCTATTTAAATCGCTGACAACAATTTCAAAACTCGGTATATTTGTTTTTTTGAAATAAAGTGTTATTTATTGACTACATTCATTCAAATCAAACTATTATAGGACATTTAAAATTCAAACAGCATTTAACCAACATAATATATTTAAAAATTTGTACAGAATAAACTTAAGTACCTAGTACTTGTAGCAACTACTTAATTACAATAAAATGACAAGACGACGCACTACATGTCACTTAAACTCTACATCATAAGTTAATATATCCTACGTTGAGCGGAGACACACGGGAGAGCGGCCTGCGCGGCTCCGTCGCGGCTCCATACAACCACAGGCCCCAGACCCCGCGTATTTCCATGCCTTATTTACAATAAGTAAGTACAATTTTTTTTATTTACAATACTGAACAAAATCTAATAATATTCTCGGGAGACGATACAGTGATGTAATTGACAGACGAAGATAATAATACAAGAACTAGAATTGCTGAGATACCTTATTTGTCTACTTTTTACAATACATCGTAAATGTTAAATTATAATTTTGATAGTAAAATGTATACCGAAAGCCATTGTAGTTAGTGCTGTTAATCAGGTTACTTTTGACACATCTCTGTCTCTTTTACAGTTAGTCAAATATTGAGATGGGTTAGTCTACTACTGCAGCAAACTTTTACGTGTAGGTTACTAGATTTACCATCCAGCTTATGCTTGAGTCGTTGTAACCGTGTATGTGTTTTTTTAAGGGTTGTAAGCAACGCCTACAAAGGAGTATTGAATCAGGGGGCTAAACAAGTGTAAATCGCTTTCAAGGAGCTTCAGTTTTTCCTATTTATGAAATTAACTGTCAATCATCGTGATTACTAATACAATGTCACTGTTTTTACACGAAGATGTTGGTAGACATACATTATAACATTATATTAAAACGTGAGAATTATTGAATTATTATCAAACCTACCTACAAATAAACTCTCTCAAATTCTATTGCTTTTTAAATTAAGTTTCTACCTCTTACAATTAAGATTTGGCACTTAACTATAGTAATCTAAAGATGTATAAAATTGCATAGATGTTAATGAAGAAATATAAACAAACCGAGAACAGTTACAAAAGAGAACGTATCACAGTTACTAGAAATAAATAAATAAATACGACTTTTTACAATAAATATTCTATGATCGCATAAAGATTCATAAGTTACAGTATTAGTAAGAACTATTAAGTTAAACACTAGGTAATATGCGTCTTACTAACAGTTATTACAAATTTGATGTGTACGAGAATTTACAAGTCTCACATGGTGATTTTTCAATTATTAAAATACTAATTGCATTCAGAAAATAAAATTCATTCAGACAGAATTTGTTACGACAGACCGTAACATCAGTTTTACTAACACTAATTGTTAAGATAAGAAAAACGTATTGAGAGTATGGCAAACAGGCCAAATAACGTACAATCACGAGTGGAACATGGCGAGAACTAGCTATATATTAGATATATAACAATGTAGTAAGATATGGCGAGTCTGTCTGTACAGTTGCGCGTGTTGACGCGGGTGCTCTCAAACCGGCGCGGTGTATGTTTCCACCTCACACCTCACTCTGCATGCAATGGATCGATGAGTCTTCAGACAGCTCATCCATTGAGGAATCCGTGAAAGATGTTCCATCTGGAAAATATCAATTAATAACATTACGATTTGAGAACACCAAATACTTAGATATGGAGTGGACTGGATGCAATAGGCAGCACCGCAGCAGGGTACAACCAGGCAAAGTATCATCACCTTCTCGACTTGACAACCATACAAAATAAAATGACTGTCATTATATTTTAAAAAAATCAGACGGATTATTAGATTTTGAGTTTGACTTTGTAATTTATTGATGCTGGAACTAGCCTATGATCTAGAACAAGAAGTTCTGTGGTAAGATCTTTATTTATTAAATTAAGGGCGACTTTCACCAACGGTTACACATGTTTAATATTTTATTTAAGCACAAAATTCAATAGAATTTTGACATTGAATAAAATTTTAAACATGTTTAACTTTTGGTGAAAGTCGCCCTAAATCGTAGAGCTTCAGTTTTTGCGTAATAATTTTTTTGGAGAGTGAACAAAAGTGTCAAAAGACAACATGAATATTAAAACGTGACTAATCATATAAGGGTGTAGTGACTCGCACGTCTGCTTCTATGGAAGAAGCGTTTACTTTGACCGTGAAGGATGCTGTATGCATTATGAAGTCATAACAAGCAGAATGCTGCAGGTGTAGTGGTAGTTCTTACCTATCGGTACAAAAGGTGGTTTGTTCTGGAAGGAGTAGGTGAGGTGCAGGTTGATGGGCCGGCCAAACCCCGCCGGGTCTGCGTCACGGGACACCACTGCGAACACACGGACATGGTAAACACCTGGACAATACAGCAGCTATCACTTCGCAGAGCAGTTCGCAACGCAGTACGATTAGAATTCAAAACTTCGCCAATGATACTTTAAAAGCAGTGCTAGTCATTTTATGGTTTTTCGGGGAGGGAATATGTGCTTCTAAACTTCTATGTGCAGAACGTCGTCTGTACTCCACGTCTCTGGTGTCCCTATAGAAGCACACATTCCCTACTTCACCAACTTGCCCTGGGTATACTAACATTGGCTTTGCTTCCCTTTGCCCGTGTGCTGGTGCTTCTTCTGCCTGGCGCGGCTGTTCTGGAACCACACCTGCGTCACCCGCTTGCTGAGGCCGGTGACTTGCGCGATGCGCTCCAGGTCCTGGCCGTCCGGGTTGGAGTCCAGCTGGAAGTTGGCTTGCAGCACCTGCAGCTGCTCCTCCGTGAAGGTGGTGCGGACCCGCTTCGCCTTGCTCTTGTGGTAACCTTCTGAGTCGCACCCGTCTGTGGTTCACATCGTTTTTGCACATATTGGATTTGTTAGTCTACTTACTAAAACAGGACGGTTTCATGACTTTACTTACTGAGCGGTTGAATGTAAATGTTATGTACCAGATTTATAGTTAACTCAAATGATTGTTTGGGATTAGACAAAACTATTCATAGCGTGTCATGGTTTCTTGGCGGTTGAATGACGTTGCCAGGAGGATCCTGTTGGTGAACATTAGCAACATTAGACCATAGCAAAGGGCCGGAAGAACCATGACACACTCCAACGAAATATACTCAAAGCCAACTCACCATCAGACGAGATGGAACCTCCATCCAGCGTTTCGAGATAATGCGGCTTGCAGAGCACGCGGTCCTCGTGCAAAGCGAACTGCTCGCCGGTGCTGAGCTGGCGGCCGCATGCGTCGCAAGCGAAGCACGCCAGGTGGTAGACCTGCTCGCGCGCCTTGCGCACCCAGTCCGAGGACGAGATGCCGCGGCAGCACTTGGAGCACTTGGCGCCGAAGCTCCTGCGCAAACAGACACGTCACGCTGGCGGACTGACATCGATCGCTGGCCGATACATCATCATCTACCTTGCCTTCAATATGTTGACTTGTTGAGGTCAGCTTCCAGTCTAACCAGATTTCGTTGATTATTATCCGTATTTTATAAGGTGCGACTGTTTATCTGACCTCTACAACCCAGTTGCTAGGTAAAACGGTACCCCTTGGTTAGCTTTCAGAGTCACTGGCCAACACGATGATGACACCCACAAAGGACAGTATCATGCACCTATGATATATGAAGACAGAACAATTATTACACAAAATAACATTCAAGATTATAAGTCGTACTTCCCAATGGCGACCGACCATGCGTGAGGATCAAAGAAGATAATTTATCGTTCGATGGTTATTATCCTCGCGAATATTAATATCGAAAATTACTGACTATTTATTATTCGTTAAAAAGAAAACAACAATCATTTTTTTAAATATTTTGCTGATCTTTTAAATGGAGAACTTTAATTAAGATCGCCTATTAATTAAATTGTAGACGATCAGAGATGTTTTGGGTTCTGAACAAATGTGATTATGAAAGATTTGCTGGCATTATTATATGGAGCTATGGCAAAAAGAAGAAACTTTCAACTATAGAGACAATCAAAAGAATATTAAATGGTCGGAGATAGAAAACTTTCCAGTTCGTGAGTTTAGCGGAAGCGTAGCAGAGCGTGCGGAACACGAGCTGTGCTTTATTTTTTGCCAAGTTCATCAAACGATGAACATTCGAATCTTTTAAAAACCAGCGATTATCTGTGATATACGGCATTTTTTATGTTTAGTTAGCTAATTGGTACACGATAGTGGGACCTTGTCGGTGCCATTGAAAAAACAAATAGTATTATAATTTCGCAAAGCACACAGTTCTTGACACAATAAGCGTTCGCGTAGCAAATGTAATGTTCTCGCTTCTCCCAAGAGGCACAGCAGCGCCTGCACCGCGTGCGCATGCTATTAAAAAATAAATGAATGAGAAATTACGTGAGCGCTGCAAAAGGCCACTGTGCATGCGCATGCGCACTGCCTCACTACCATTATATTATTAAAGTTGCTGCAATTTTTATAGCTAACGATCATGTTGACGTATAGTGGTCACGGTATACTCAGTGCGATGTCAGTTGTGGGGACTATCAAAACGATCGCAGCGTGTGATGTGACAGAGATGTGAACTAACTGGGGACAGCCGTAGAGTGACGTAGTGTGTCAGGGTCCAGACCGGTGTAACGCGAATCTTACGATTACGAGTAATGTGCTTCAACAGTGTAGACGGCATACGAACTCAAAGCGAATAATACGTGCGCCTTTGTGTTTGTGTGATCAGCCAGCGTTACATGTAATGCTCGCGGTGCCGTCAACACCTAGAATTCGCGTTACATTACACGGTGGATTCGCGTTACATTACACCTGTCTGGACCCGGCTTAAAGTTATGCGTCACAACATTTTTATGTGCTTTTTTTAAGGTTTTATTTAATTTTCAATGAAAAATTAACCGAAAATGTACACATAAATGTACTCGTATCTAAATATCTATTTGGCAAGAATAGCAGATCGTCTCGAAATAATGTGGTGATTAGGAGGTGAATGCTTTTGACTAGAGAAGCGCCCTGAGTGAGCAGGCAAGCGGCCCTCCGTGTGGTCGCGACACTACACGGTGCGGTTCAACTGAGCTCTTATTTATGCCCAATATAGTTTATGAGTCATTATAGTGTGTACTGTAATAATTGTTTGTGTAGTAATCTCGTTGGTATGTTTTACGAGCGGGCTGACATTAAAACGCCGGTCGTCGGAGCGGCGCGGCGGTGTAGGACGCGCATGCAAGGTGCGCACCACCTTGTTTATTTCTAAGTGACATTTATTATCAATTTCATTAAAAGTTTAAATACCTCTTACTAGCTACCGCTCTTTTGAAAAACCTACATATTATAAACTAATGATATAGAAAGCGACTCTGTTTAAAACAGAGTAGTAATGAAAGGCATACCATAGGCATACCTACACTCCTACAGGCCCGTGTAGGGTATTCGACGCCCGATAGACGTAGCCTCGTGAAACTTGAGTGTCTATACAGGTAACTATGATCCTGGAACCTAGAGGGCAACTGGAGGAAGAGGGTGGAGATTATTCGGTAAGAGTCTAACAGTCCCTTACGTTCCAACCAGAGTGCGACGACTCATTTGACGATCATACCACACAAAAAAATAGAACTCAACACTACGCGAAAACTGAGAACTCAACACTACGCAAAACTGAGAACTATTTTAATCGCTAATATTATATAACATGCCTAAAACAAAATTAATTAAAAAGGTAATTTAAGGAAAATAATCCAGGATGACTAAAGCTTATCAGACTTCCATAAATTACATGGCAATGGAGAAATGATGCAGCGGTCAGATCATACAAAAATGCTGAGTGCAAAACCGTTAAGGACCAAATGATAACTGACAGTTACAGTTAGAGTGGTTGGCCTTATTAGACCGTAAGCCCCTTTTTGAAACAATCTAGAATAGAGTGCTGTGAAAATAAACGATAATCCTTAAGAAAGATTCAATCAATTACATAAATAGAAAGGATTGTACCTTCCAACCTCCTAAGGTTGGAAGGTACAATGGCGCAGATGACGAGAAGACTCAAAATCAAAATCAAAGCGTTTATTTCAATTAGGCCATTACAGGCACTTTTGAATTGTCAAAAGACATAAAATAAAACTAGTACACAAATAGTTATGGTGCTACAGTCCCAGTCACAAGACATAAAAACTGAAAGTACCGTAGGTGCTCATTCCAAAGGGTAGATCTCTATGGAGAAGAATGAGCAAGAAACTCCATGGACACTCTTTTTCAATCGCCAAAATTATTACAGATTTTAACTAAGTTTAAATTATTAATTATTAAATTTGTACTAAGTTAGGACTTAAGTATGCCTAAGGGCTCGTTCACTCGGAACCTGTCATTAACGATACGTCATAACGGATTCGAGTTCAAATTGCAAACAGTACCCTTAGCACGAGTTTTCAGTATTTGAGACGTAAAGTAAACTGCAACTTTGACAATTTCAGACTGAAATATTTCAAGGAAAAAAATTAGTTCCTTCTTCGCACACCAGAGGCGCTGTTTTGTTCCATTTTTGCATACAATAAACGCTGTAAATACTGGAAAGTAAAAGATTGAAAACGAGTTGCGTTTTAGGTAGTTAGTTTCATGCTGCACGGACGATTTTACTGAACACGATTTATGTGAAAACTATATCCTTGTATCAATATATATCTATACTGCTACACTGTGTTTTGTAATGAAGCATTATACAAGTTAATGAGCCCGTTACGAGATGATTCTGTCCGAAATGATGGGGCTTGAGAAAACAGGATAAAAATATGAAAAACGCCACTCAAAAATTCACGACTCGTGTGTTTTAATTGTGTCGTCATTTTCATGATTTTGGAGATGCTTGTGAAAAAAGCATTGTCGTCGTGTTAAAAGACGCTTCGTAAAAAAAAAGTCTGTCAATCGTCCTGTGAATTAGCTCCACATCATGTCTAACAGGTAAGGTTAATGAAACAAAAAACAATATCATGAGTTTATACCAACTTTCAGAAAAAAAAACAAACAACAAATATTTATGAAAGTCGCAAGTGTTATCAGTGCGAGTGGCTCCCGTCGACGGCGGCTCGGCTCCCGACTCATTACGATTTGCGAGCCCTTCATATTTAATTAATTAAATAAAACGCATCCAACACACCATTAACACGCTATCATATCACTTAACGCGAACATTAAAACGGTCCTGTTTGTTTGTTGTTTTTTTTATATTTTTGGACCCGCGTCGGAGGCGGCAGCCGGCCCGGACAGGACCCGGTGCGGACCCGGCGCGGCTGCTCCCGACGACGGCTTCATTGCATTTGGTAATGAAGCTGTCATTATCTCACTTGTATTTAAAGCGCTTTATTTCATGTCAAACCTTGTTTGCAACACTACTTTTACTGTACTTTTGATACTATTGCTATAATGTCAGACCAAATTTAAACTTTCAATTGTTTTACCTACATCATCCTAGCCTGTAATACTTATTAATCGCGATCAATGTTGTTAACTTTTACAATAAAGTACAGCCATAAGGACATGATTTAAAATCGTTAACGATTTAATTCAGACTGATAATTTTCATGCTAGTATTAATCTTCTATAATTAACACGTTTTTAACATTTTACTCAATGGTCCACCTGTACGAGTAGTGTCAAACTTGTATATTTTAATTAAAAAAACTTTTTTAATAAGAACAAGATGACGTTTTTAATTGTTTTCTTAGCAAGGTTTTTAATGACTGTTGTTGTCTCGACATTAAAATACAGGATGTTTTTGAAATACTTTAGGGGCTTGTAGTACTCGTGAAAATGATCAATTTTTACTGTGGAACCAACCATGAAATTTCGAAACTAAAATTAGCTCCTCCATACATTTATGGTGACATAACTCGAAAAGATAAATATGGAACAGATGATTTTAGTTACGAAATTTCATGGTTGGTCCCATAGTAAAAATTGATCATTTTCATAAGTACTACAAGCCGCTAAAGTATTGGCCACTATTTCAAAAACACCCTGTGTACTGAAGATTTGTAGAAAGTCGTCGGGTCCTTAGTCAGTATTAGTCAGATAAGCCTTCAATGCTGTGCATATAGATCTTCTGAAGAAGAACATCAATTTCAATGGTTTCTACCGTTCATTTTACTTACAGCAGCAGTTTTTACTTTATTTTTACCTGCATTCAAGACCAATAACTTTAAGCTTTTTATACAAAAACAATAAGTGCGTTGACCTAGAGACCTGGCCGTTGCCAATTAATATAAAATCAAACAAGACCAAAGACAACAAACATTTAAAGAAATATGACATCTACCGCACTACGGCCGGATTACAGCCCACGTCTCCCTCTCATGGAAAGTGGACCTGTGTCCCAGCAATGGGAACACTGTTTTGCTGATTATGTTGGACACGTATAAGCGGCGAACTCATTGATATTCTCCTACGACTTCTATAATATAATTAATCGATAGATGAATGGATGTTTGTTATTCTTATATTTTATTTTTATATTGGATACACAAATGGTTTATAGCCTGGATATCACACATAGCATAGCTTTTATTCCGATTTTAACCTCCCGTGGGATAATTTTAGAGTTGTAGCGGGTGAAATCGCTGCAACAGCTAATTAATGTTCAATAATTTGAAAAGATGGATTTGTAACTACAATGATTTTATTATTAATTTCATTAATTTGTCAACTTATTGAATGGTCCATGTAAACTCAATCTTATTACTATATATTGGAGGTGAGCAATCAGATGGGCTGTGTGTGGAGTTGAATGGCGCATTGGCAGCCGTATTATTAGCTAATAACTGAGGGTATAAAACGAACTCCATTACCATATAAAAATATATTGGATGCATTAAGGCCACAGAGGCGGCGCGGGCGACGTGCACACGGCTGTGAGGATGCTATCGATAACACAGCTGTACACAAAGTGCAAAATCGCGTGTTACACGTATATTAATTCAGTCAGGCCCGTCTCTTATCGGCGCTATCCACACCAATATTCCAAAAGCACGATTTGCATTTCAAAACGTAGCGTCTCCGGACAGAAGCACCGTTTCACCAGCGGCAGCGCTATCACCGCTTATTAACATTTTGTCGTCGGCTGAATCAATTAACTGCGGCCCTCGCATAATAATTAACTAAGTGACAGATTAACAAGTTTTAACACTCGGCGATAATGAAGATGTCGCGTACCCGAGCCAGATAAGCGCGTTCACTATTCATGCGGCCACGGCCGGGGGGTGGGGGGCATGCGCCTGCGCACTATCTGATTTACAGTGTAAACCGTTCGGTATTTCTGTTTATTGAGCGGCTGACCAAATCCGTGCGTCCCGAGGCCGTTTGACAATATCGGGTGCGTGGCGTCCCGCACTACGCCCGCGGCCGCTCGTAAATCCTCGCTCGTTGATTGCTTTCCGCGCGCGCGCCGCCACCCTCACATTTTAATATCCATTCAGCATCGCGTCCCTCCGTCCTCCTCTGTCCTCCTCCGTGCTCCGACGCATGATTTAAGTTATTTGTTTTAGATACAACAGCACGCGAGATATATCGCGGCGTTATTCCTCAGTTTGTTTTAACAATTTGGAGTCAGTGTGAGCGGCCGCGGGCGACAGTGGTGAGCGATGGCCGCGCCGCCGCACAATGCGCCACTAATAACGTAACCTTCATCAATATCCACCGCTGATTTGTTACGATAACATTTTTAATTACTTTGCTTTTATAAGAGTTAATGACACATAAATTTTTCTGTGATCTCAAACACGATCATTGGGTACATACTTACGTAGGAGGCGTCGATTGGTTTTCTACGAGTCGCCGACCGAGCGACGCGTCACGACTGATAGATCCGTTTTCGTTTACTTGTACATAATGTTTACTATGGTCTAATTAAATTTGTGTAGAAATTCACGAACATTATTGCCGTAAGTTAAGTTAAGGCGGGCTTTCAGTAATTTTTAAGATTTTCAAACGTCTGAAAGTCTCATTAACAATCATATTTTTAATAAATAAAAATCATAATATTAAAGTTGAACATATTCTTGAGTGAATGGTAAAGACAGAAACACGAATTGGAATAATTGGCTCGATAGAAAAAAATCTCAAACATGACACTAAATCACAATTTTCAAACATCCACTGCTTAGAGATTTCACAATGAATTTATATGAAACTTATATAAATAAAAACAGCTCATTATTTAGAAGTGCATGGTAAAAGCAGATTTTAAAATTTCGTGATAATTTTTCTCCAAGAAATAAAATACCCAAAATATTGGCATTATTTCGCTCGCCGGGCGCTCGCCAGTACCCGCCGAGGCGTGATAGAGGATGGACGTACGTCGTTGCTGCGCAAAAATTCCCCCCGCGCGGTTACGTAAGCAGGCATAGAACTGAACTACTACATGGAAACAAAGTCACACACACAAGAGATTACGTGTTAGTTGCGGGAATAGAATAAAATAGTCAAGTGATCTAATTTTGAAACGATGTAAATTTTTTTTATGGACCACTTATTTTTTAGCTAGGATGCGAACTTGATGGAGTGACCTGAAGGTCTACATCGGTCACTGCCACTGGAACTTGGCGACGGATTGAACTAGATGTGCCGAGTTTGGGCTCTTTTTGTTAGTTATGATGCGACCTTACCCCCGGACTTGATGGAGAGACCTGAAGGTCTACATCGGTGACTGCAACTGGAACTCGGCAACGGATTGAAATAGATGTGCCGAGTTTGGGCTCGTTTTGTTAGTTACGATGAGATCTTACCTCCGGACTTGAGGGAGTGACCTGAAGGTCTACATCGGTGTCTGCCACTGGAACTCGGCGACGGATCGAACTAGATGTGCCGAGTTTGGGCTCGTTTTGTTAGTTATGATGAGATCTTACCTCCGGACTTGAGGGAGTGACCTGAAGGTCTACATCGGTGACTGTCACTGGAACTCGGCGACGGATTGAAATAGATGTGCCGAGTTTGGGCTTGTTTTGTTAGTAATGATGAGATCTTGTTCGATCCGTCGCCGAGTTCCAGTGGCAGTCACCGATGTAGACCTTCAGGTCACTCCTTCAAGTCCGGAGGTAAGATTAAGTTACATAAAATTGTAAAGGCACAAGGCGAATCCACAAACCTACAATTTCTGTAAACTTGTAATTACAATATCAATAAAAAACAAGTAAAAATTGATTTATCCTTTTATTAAATTTCTACAATCAATATTAAAATACTTATAACAATCAAAAACATAGCATATATAGTAATATTTAGAAGATATTGAAAATTTTTAAAAATTAGAAACGGGTGTAACCGCCGTTGGCCTCTATAACCTCTAAAAGACGAGACCTCATTGAACCAACAAGCCGTGAGCAAATATCGGTTCCCCGCATTTCCTCCCAAATATAATTACAGTGACTAATAAGAGCTTGTTTGGTTCTTTCATTTTGATGCGACCATCGTTGGACCATAAGGCCCCAAAGATTTTCTATCGGGTTGAGGTCCGGCGATCTTGAGGGCCACTGAATTACCCTTACGTCAGTGTGTGAACGAAACCAGGCTCTTACGATCCTCGCATTATGAATTGAACAATTATCTTGAACAAAATCAAATTGTGGCACTTCGTTCTCCGGGTAAACATTACGGACTGTCGGTAGCATTGCATTCTGAAGCACGTCGATATAATTTACAGCCGTCGTTCGAGGAGGTAGAGAACACAATTCTCCTACACCATCCGCACTCATCCAGCCCCAAATATTTACGGAAATTCGACCTGATTCTCTATTTGGAATTACATGATCATCTTTATACCGTGTTGAATTATATCGCCAAAGGTGAAGACGTCCATGCTGACTGGATTTAAAAGTTTTTTCATCACAAAACACTGTATTAGACCAATCAAACTCTAAGTGCTCTCTGGCGAAGTTCAGACGAGCAAGTCTGTGAGCATCCGTCAAATATATTTTCTTGGCGTAATGCCTGTGGTGCAACCCCATGTAATGTAGATGATTCCTTATTGTTTGGGCACTCACATCGAACATCTCCGCAAAATGTTTTGTGGGCTTAAAACCATTGATTTCATATTCCCGTCTCATGAATTCTCTATCGTTATTGGAGAGTGCAGGCCGGCGACCACTTCTTCTGTGATCCAACAAACTTCCCTCCTCTCCTTCACGACGAATCCACAAGCGGACAGAACGCCTCGATATATTCAAATTCCGGGATATCGCACTGATACGGCTTCCCTCATTAAATTGGGCAATTATTTGTGCTCTTTCGGCAATGGTCAAGTTGGCAGGCATTGAGATGATTTTATATGCAGTTGATTGAAAAATAACACGGAAAATATATCGATTTTTTGCATATATTTGACAAAATGTCAATTGTCAGTTTTCTTTTTCAAATGGAATTCGGTTGTCTATTTAAATAGTTTTTATTACTTTTGTTTGGAAACATTTCAATTGCTTTGTGGAAACTAATGTTCTTTTTCATTTATACTAAAGGTTAAAATGTCATGTACTTATATGTGACATATGACGTATGAATACTAAATACATAGGTTTACGTCATGATAATGTTGTCTCTTTCAGTAATATCTTTTTATAACGAACCTTGTTGTAATTTTCGATGACCGGGAAACTAAATCAAAACTGGTACACCACTTTCTTGGCTGACTGTACCATGGGTTTCACTTGGTTTTACGTTTACTGTCACCACAGAATATATAATAGTACCTATAGGCACAGAAGGGTTACTCCCAAAAAGAAAACAAACAAATGTAAAATCTATGCACGAAAGAATAGAGTCCATTTTTACTTGCACCCGCATCACCCACCTACTTTTATAATAGCCTAAACTTCCCGTGCGCAAGCAAAAATGAACTGAATAGTGACGCGCGAGAGTTCATTTTAGTTTATCTGACGCCAACGACATTAAAAGGTTACTGTCGGTCAAGCTCAATAGGGTTGCGACTCGCGAGTTTGGGCACAGTTAGGTAGGAATTAGTTATTTGTGCAACAAGAGAGCAAAGTCGTTTTTTGCTGCGAGTGCTGATTTTGAATCTTGAGCAAGCGAAGGATTCAAGGATTGAATCACGAGCGTAGCGAGTGATTCTAAAGTTGAATCCTGAGTGTAGCGAGAGATTCAAAGGCACGAGATGCAAAAAACTTTGCTCTCGTGTAACACACATAACTTTTCACTTCAGCAGCGAGAACACTTAAGGAGATAAAATAATAAATAGGAATAGATTAAAATAACTTTTTTTTTAAAGTAGCTTTCAACAATAAGTAAATACTCCGCATTGTAGATAATCGTCTCGTCTGTGATAAATCTAAAAAATAAGATAGCAACACCGTCTCCGAAAAACTGCTTGCGCCCTTTGTTAAGTCTCCATTCATTGAAGACATGGTTTGGTTTCAGATATTTAGTTAGAGTTAGGAAATTTAATTCTGCATTAATAATTTGTTGTTTTAAATGGTTATGTTAAAATAAGTACTGTTCTCGTCGCTAGTTTTACGCATACTTTTTTTTTTAACTTATTCTACTCTTTACGCCAGCCATGAAATTTTATTCCCGCTCTTTTATTTTTAAATTAAGGCGTGTTCGGAAATAGCACCCATAATATTTTATTATTCAAAATATTTATTAACATAAATTGAAACTAGAAATAAATATTTACAGTAAATGCTTATTTTCATTTAAAAACAGCAATAAGTTAAAAATCCAATAAAATACATTCGAAGACATTATTATCTTTTTGCATTTCTTTGGTTAGTACAAATTTCCGAACGTGTTTGTCTTTGAGACCAAATGGGGAAGGCAAGTGTCAAAGTGAAAATGACAGTTTGGTCCCCAAAGAACTGTAAAATCAAAGGAATTTTCAGAAAAAAAACCTATTATTGATGTAAAATGACTAGATGTTGTGTAATAAGCTGTAAAAATGATGGGATACACTTTTCAAAATAATATCTACTTTTCTTTTGGAGGTTAAGTACCAGTATTGCATCGCTCGAAAATCGAAGAATTATCACCTGGAACGAGTTTTGTAATAGTTGTGGTGTTAAGAAATTAAATATATTGTGATATTTCTCGAATCTAAATAGAAAAAAAGGTTAAAATTACTGACTTAAAACATTATGATGTTTTATCAAAATAGAAAGTCAAAACCAGCATTATATTCTTGATAAAGGAGAGGACAGGTAAAACATACCTAAACTCAAAATTTGAAACCTCAACTACAAGTAATTGTGGATTTATTACGGTAAAATCAAATGTATAACCACTCAATTAAATCACATTTTTCCTCTTGTAGATGCGCCGCGGCGTCTTAATTCTTCTTTTAGTATATAGTACCTGCATGGACGAATAATTTTCCATATTTGTTTTGTATTTATACTCAATTTTTATAACAAATAATCTTGTTTGTTTTTTTGTACAAGGTAGACGTGGGACCAACTATCGCAGCGCCATCTACGATTAGCTTTGAGTTGCCATCCCCATTCAAAATCGGAACTTCGAAAGGGCTGGTGTTTGTCTCTCTCTCTTTCTATTGGCGGGAAAGAGATAGAGTGTTAATGTTTCGAATTGTATGATTAACTCAAGGCTGAATATGATATACGCGGCTTTTTTTAAAACAAAAATTAAAAAGCTACTTTGTCTCACTAGTGAGCAAAATCGCATTTTGCTCACTGATTTCAGGCAGCAAAACCAACATGTTTGAGCTACTGAAGTGAAAACGTATTTTATGCATTGTTTAATTACATTATTAATTAACATAAATATATATCACTCCTCATTACCTCCTTATAAAATTAACTTATAAATCTAACAAACCTGCGGTCTTTGTTTACATCAAATATCAAAAATTTTAAAACGTTGTCAGAAACAAAAAGATTAGTTCCGTTTCAATCCGTTCTGGCCAAGCTGTAGTCATAACTTTAAAAATCGATTGTTATCGTTTACGGCAAAATAGGTAACTAGTCCTTATCATTTTCATTTCGTTCATTTCATAGTCACAGGGCCCGTGTTGCGTGTCTTTGTAGGTAAGTAGGTAAAAAAGTCGCGAAGAGAATTACGATCGCTGACTTTGAATGCGTAGTGTAGCCATTTTCTGAGTTTGAACGTGTCTAAACAATAACGTAAACATCTTCCTACTTTCTACCGATCATAATTCGACCTACCCGTATTAAGCTTAGGTGAGTGAGAGTGATGTCGGGTTTGATAATCGTCTATTTTATTTATCTTGGTCGTCTTGTAGGCCAAATTTGTAACCTACCTAATCATGCTTAACTGATCATGATTACTAGCAGGTACTTGAATGACATTAATAAGCACGCCACAAGCAGGTAGATAGTTTTTTGATCATTATTAAATGTGTACTACATGGATAAATATTCACTTTTTTTCTTACCTTTCGAAATCACGCGGTAGTGTGTGAAACGTGAGGCTCCTATCACTGTCATTATTTAAACAACCAAACGTTATGCAGTATTTTTTTTTTCCTCATCATATATATTTTTTTAAACTCATGCGTAAATTCAACCAAACACCAAACTTAAATATTATATAAGTAAGCGCGTGCGTAGTGGGCGGCGCGCGGCAACCGACTAAATGTCCACTCCGAAGTGGTCCCCGCCAATGCTTTCAGTTTTATACCTACACTGCGGAGTGAGCCAGGCCTGCTATCACGTAAAAACCACACTGACTACAGTAAACGCCAACTTCAGTGTAGTCAGATGAATGCAATACGACAAAATGAAAAAGGTTATTTTTCTATTGCTTAGTGCAAGAAAACACGAATTCTAAATTTGGCCGCCAAACTTTACTGCCGGACCAGGCCTGGCTCACTCCGCAGTGTAGGTATAAAACTGCAAGCATTGGCGGGGGCCACTTCGTAGTGGCCATTTAGTCGGTTGCCGCGCGCCACCCACTAAGCACGCGCTTACTTAAATAATATTTTAAGTATGGTGTTAGGTTGTATTTACGCATAAGTTTAAAAAAGTATATACAGGGTGAATTTTTCAAGTGGGCGTGGATGGCTATTTTCGAAACTATGAGGAATATCGAAAAACGTTGAAAGGAGTCTCGAGGCCGATTTTGACGAAAACTAAAACTGCATTATTGGATTTTAGAAAAGTCTATCATCCTGGCCAGGAATTGAACCCGCTGATTTTGGAAAAAAAATCACACCCTGTATTTTTACACCATTCGATAGTGTTGCTGTTAAGGATCAAATTCTGGGAAGTAATCATACAACTATGTACGGAAAACTTAAGGAAAACGTATAATTACAAACTGATCAACCATCATGACAATATGGGTATTTGAAACATAAATTACCATTTCTTCTTTAAAATAATAATGTTATTTTTAGTTTAACTCCATAATTTCGTATTGCTAAGCACAGCGGGATTGTTGAGACGTCAAACCCAGTGAAACATTGAACAATTTAAATTTTATTATTTTCGAATAAATTATGGCTCAGTAGAAGTAAAGTAAATTGGAAAAATAGCAATTTCATAAAAATCTGCCATTTCCTTAAGTTTGCCGTATATGATTACTTTCCAGAATTTGATCTTTATCAGCAACACTATCGAATAGTGTAATAATACAGAGTGCGATTTTTTTTACAAAATCAGTGGGTTCGATTCCTGGCTAGGATGATTGATTTTTCTAAAATCCAATGATGCAGTTTTAGTTTTCGTTAAAATCGGCCTCGAGACTCCTTTCAACGTTTTTCGATATTCCTCACAGTTTCGAAAATAGCCATCCATGCCCACTTGAAAAATTCACCCTGTATATGATGAAGAAAAAAAAATACTGCTTAACGTTTGGTTGTTTAAATAATGACAGTGATAGGAGCCTCACGTTTCACACACTACCGCGTGATTTCGAAAGGTAAGAAAAAAAGTGAATATTTATCCATGTAGAACACATTTAATAATGATCAAAAAACTATCTACCTGCTTGTGGCGTGCTTATTAATGTCATTCAAGTACCTGCTAGTAATCATGATCAGTTAAGCATGATTAGGTAGGTTACTTTGGCCTACAAGACGACCAAGATAAATAAAATAGACGATTATCAAACCCGACATCACTCTCACTCACCTAAGCTTAATACGGGTAGGTCTAATTATGATCGGTAGAAAGTAGGAAGATGTTTACGTTATTGTTTAGACACGTTCTAACTCAGAAAATGGCTACACTACGCATTCAAGGTCAGCGATCGTAATTCTCTTCGCGACTTTTTTACCTACTTACCTACAAAGACACGCAACACGGGGCCTGTGACAATGAAGTGAATGAAATGATAAGGACTAGTTACCTATTTTGCCGTAAACGATAACAATCGATCTTTAAAGTGATGACTACAGCTTGCCCAGAACGGATTGAAACGGAACTACCCTTTTTGTTTCTGACAACGTTTTAAAATCTTTGATATTTGATGTAAACAAAGACCGCAGGTTTTATTTTATTTTTAAATTTTGAAATCTCTTAATTACATATTTTATATTAGAAACGTGTTTTAGTCATTGGATACATGAACTGGGCTGCCGTTGTAAGGCGACTAAAAAGTCACTGTTTATATATTATTCCTCACGTAAAGTGCCGTAGGTACCTACTGTTAACATTCTGTGCTACCAATCGATATGAATATGAAGTAATCGATGACGAAACAGAAAAAGATATAGGCTGATGATAAAAACAAAATTCCTTGAGGAACATAAGGAGGTAATGAGGAGTGATATATATTTATGTTTAATAATGTAATTAAACAATGCATTAAATACGTATTCCTACCTAACTGTGCCCAAACTCGCGAGTCGCAACCCTATTGAGCTTGACCGACAGTAACCTTTTAATGTCGTTGGCGTCAGATAAACTAAAATGAACTCTCGCGCGTCACTATTCTGTTAATTTTTGCTTGCGCACGGGAAGTTTAGGCTATTATAAAAGTAGGTGGGTGATACGGGTGCAAGTAAAAATGGACTCTATTCTCTCGTGCATAGATTTTACATTATTTGTCTGTTTTCTTTTTGGGAGTAATGCTTCTGTACCTTTAGGTACTATTATATATTCTGTGGCCGGACAAACGTCACCGGTTGTTTGAAAAGGGAAATTGTAAATAATTTAGAATTTCTTCAATAATTACGTAAGTTGAAAAGTGACTTTTTTGTTTATGGTTATTTTTCAATTAAATTATTTAAAAGGGGTGTGTTTTATTATAAAAGTGATTGCACAAGTTGTTTCATGTAAATCGGATCAGTAGTTTTTAAGTTATTGTACTTTTTGTATAATCAAACTTTTGTTCCTGTGTAATTTTTGTAGTTTATGTTCTAGGATTTTTTGTATTTAGACATAGGTACCTTTTGTTTGTTTTATATACAAATAGACTTAATAAGGAATCTAGAAAGGTACAATACATAGTTTTAAGGTTTAAATTAATAAGAAAATAAAGGCTACGAAGGCCTCGGTCTTAGTAAAAATCACAAGGAAAAACGGGCTCAAAATACGTGTGTCTCTTGAAGGTAAGGACGGGTGGTATAAAAGGCGGTACGACTGCGGCACTGCGTTCAGTCGCAGCCGAGCCACCGAAGAAGAAACATCAATAAAAGAAGACCGAAGCCTTCAAAGTGAACTCTTCAAATTGGTGTTTTTTATTATTTCCGTTGTCCGTGGTATATTGTATTTCCGTAATTTTCCAAAAACGTACGCATTCAGGGGTGCGTGGATGCATGCGTCACCAGCGAAGGCAAGGCACGTGTGCACAACAATACGTCCCTGTAGTGGACGCGCTGTCGGAATCCCGGTCCGTCCATTACAACTTGCTTTTGCATATTCGGATCGTGTCCTCTAAAATCTGTTTTCATCTGCCGCTTGGCCTTCGGCAAACATCCTCCAAGTGAAATATTGTCGCTCAGACATTTTTAATAAACGAAAAACAATAAAAAAATACTTCTCACAATAAAAATATCGGTGAGAGAAGTAACCACAGTAGGTACAGTAATTTACTGTGACATCTATCAAATCAGTGACTCATGGTACCGATTTGTATGCAAAACGCTACGTAAACTAAACTCTCTACGGTAAACTGAAACAAATGTGGTAAAGAAATTTTAGTTTTCAACTCATGGTACGGATTTTAGTTCCGCTACTACTCAATAGAGGCGCTGTACAGATTCTCATACAAATTGTTTTACGTTTACTGTACCGTAAACGTAAAAAAAAACTCATGGTTGAGGTACAGTACCTCTACTCCATCAAGTCCGGAGGTAAGATGTCATCATAACAAAACGAGCCCAAACTCGGCACATATCAAATATACTGCTGCCTAAGAAAGTACTCCATTGTATGCACTTTGTAAAATCAAAACTATCTCGACTATCATTTTACGAAAATCTAATCCAGACACACTCGAACGTAATTGACTAACTGCATTAAGCTACGCTGTGGCATATATACACACACGGTCCCTCCCCCCGCACCGCTGTCGACTTGCCCCGCCCCTTTGCGGGGGCTGAGGTAGTGCGCTCATAGCTGCGTACTGTACTGGAACCTGGCCTTAATGTAAATAGGAAACAAGTGAGAGAGAATAATAATTGTAAATCGAGTAACAACGCCGATAGGCTGCGATGTAAAGGTGTGTGCGCATCACTGCGGCTGGCTTACGCTTGTGCACGCGCCGCTCTAGTGTTGCTGCGATTGATGATAATGACGCTCATATATTACAGACAGTGTGCTAAAACCGTCATAACGTTGAATGAGTCGTGGTCATAAAAACGTTGTTGACAGTAAATGATTGAGAGTCGAAACCTGTTATCATTGGACCGATTTGACAGTCAATCGAAATTAAAATTCACGTATTTCATTGGTATCTGATTCTATCTCTCACGATTAAATTTTAATATTAAAAAATAACATTGATTACAGAATAAACGAAAAATGAAATTATCTATCATAATTATTGTTTCGTTAATTCTCATCTCATCCAGTAACAGCGTGGTAGTTACTGATAAATCATGACCAATGTAGGCAATCCTTATAACTTAAACGAACGAAAAGTAAACGTATGCTAAAATAACGTATGCAAAATATTCAATCAGCCAGGCAATCGTGTTTACGAGCGAAACTATCGATATATTCGAAATTATGATAACGACAGGCCAAATCGAGTCCGTATTGTTTATTGTGACTGGATCGATCTAAGGCTGGGCTTATTTATGCGGCTAGAGATTAATTAAAGGCAGGAGTGGACATGGTGCATTTACATAAGACACGGCGCGCGCATTTGCGCCGGAGAGCGTGGGCGGGACATCGCGTGCGCCCGCGCAGCCGCGCCGCGCAGCTGATATGTGAGGCGCGGATATGAAATTGAGATCATTATGTGTGCCCAATGTCATGGTGACGGTTATCAGTTGATGCTGATAACATCGACGCTTCAGTCCAAGATCTCGAACTGCTTCTTTCATCCGGAATATTATCAACGGTTAATCGTGATTGAATATGGCTGTCATGGTAAATTTTATATACATTTAATCAGATGTGTAAACAAACATTGGTGTTCTTTTCTTATCGAAAACTGATAATGACAACAAAGCTTAGGCTGCGTTTCCACTGAAGCGGAGCTGCTTGAGTCGAGAAGCGATGTGGATTTCATGCCATGTGATTGGCGAATCGCTCTTCAGGGATCACAAACACAATCAAATGAAAATACACTTTGATTGTAAATGAGGAGCGTACTGCCACAACTGGTAACATTTCGAGTACGTACGAGTGTGCGAGTAACCCTTGTCTCCTGCGTCCGCGCCGCTACCAGACAAAAAGACGCGCTAAATAAACAATAAACAGATGATACATCAAGGAAAGCAATCACCGCTGCGCCGGCGGCTACGCTGGGAACTCTGCTACGTTGGCAACTCCGCTCGTTATCGCGCCACAACACACAAATATTATTTAAGCTGTGACACGGCTCACATTTTAACGAGCACCCGAATGTGTCGTTCTTTTTTTGCGTTGGCAACATTATTCGCTGAGCTTCGGGCTAATGGGAAACTTAAATTGGTTATTTGCTCTATATTTTATTGACTCGAAGGCATAAACAGACAAAGGTTAAAGGTGATTATTAACTTTTATGGCATAAGGATTACGTAACGGCCCTGACTGGTCTAAGCAACGACGCCGACGCTTGTTGGTAAATCAGGTAAATTACTTTGTATCCTTCATCATGACTACTTCCCCGCTGAAATAAAATATCATGAGGAAATCCAGAATTATAAGTGTCGGCAATATGTAACACACCCTCTGATGTAGAAAAAGCTTGTGTCCCAGAAGTAGGAGCATCATAGACAGATTATAAATGAACTTTACAAGAATTAAACAACAAGAATTAGGTTTATTCACATCTGTATTAAATTAATCTCGGCTTTAGTATTTGCTTTTTCTGTTTATTTAGCACACGACAGTCTGGTCTAGTCTGGCACGCAGAGCTATCAATCAAAATACAAAGCAGCCAATCATGCCAGTGGCCGCGCTGACGATTACACAATATCATTGAGTAGCGGCTCTGGCCGGTCCCTAATGTCAAGGCGTTGTGATACTGTATGCTCTTCAGTACGTGCGCATGAGCCACTGTAAAGAAACCACACACACAGAATGCTTAGGTACATTAGACTTTTCAAAATTATCTTCTGGCCACTTTTCAGTTCAACTGCGTGCAAACGAATATGTCTTTTTTAGCAAGGTACTGGGTACCCTTGGCAAAACTAGTAGTAAAAATTTCAGGTTTCTGATTAAACGCATTACGACTGCCATAGACCTCGAATGGCAGCAGTTACAGTAGCTTAGCTACAGTTCGATGGTCACCCTTTTTTCAGTTAGTCCTCGGCAAACGCTGCTAATTTTCAAAGAGCGATTTCTATACTTTCTGTAGAAAATAATTTATAAACTAGTCATCAAGTTCTAATAGATAACTGAACCCTTTGTGTGGGGAGTTGGTGTCATTAAGCATTTTGGATTTCAGCAATGTTTTTGATACCGTCGATTTTGATGTCCTACTCGGTATACTCTGTTCTCTTAATATATCTCCAACAGTAATTGATTGGTTTCGAAGTTACCTGTGTGGCCGCCGACAACGTATTTGCATTCAAGATTCGTCATCTTCATGGTGCAATATTTCTGCCGGTGTAGCACAGGGGGGCGTTCTATCTCCTCTTATTTTGATAAAATTAATAATTCTATTTCTAATGAACTTCTCTCATCCTACCTGAGCTTGTGAATAAATTTGCAGATCGTCAGCATATAGATTATGCTGACGATCTGCAAATTTATTCACGAGCTCCCTTAGATGGTCTCGGGACTTATCTCATTACCGTGACCCCGGAAGGTAAGGGCTATTGAAGGACACCGTGGATTTTAGTCAGTATCGGGAGGACTCAATTGATGATTTTACCACGATAAAAAAAGCTCCCTAGATAAATTATCAGAAAGTGTGAATGTTATGAACGCGGACTTAGAACGTACTTATTTCGGAATGGAGTTCGAGACACCGTCTGAAAGGTAACCCTGCGAAGACACAAATCATTGTTGTCGGCAGCTCTAGGCTGCGTTCAAACAGACGAAGGTCCCTCCAATTGTTTTCGATGAAGCTACAATTCTTTACAGTGACTCTGCCAAGGAACTACACAATTATTTTGACTAAGAATTGTCCTGGAGTCCACAGCTGAAGGAAGGGTGCCGCAAGTTATTTGCTTCAGCGGGGTCTCGGCTTGCGTAATTTTCTGCCAACTGCCACTAAAACTCGTATAATCCCTTCTTCTCCCAATCCTTGACTAAGCTGTTTCCAGTTTTATCTCAAAGAACGTTACAAGTTCCTTCCTAACACTCATCTTAGACACTTAAGATCATCGGAAAGTTTGAGCCTGGTTATGCCAGTTCATTCTACCAATTTTAATGATAAACCCTTTAGAGCGCTTAATACGTCCGGTTTTTTCACCGGACAGAGGATCGTGTTTATCGCCGGATTCGCGGTGGTGTATGGTTTATAATGATAGTGTGTACATGCACCGGAGATCTGTCCAGCGTGAAAACGGTCCGTTTTCTTAGATTCATACAGTTCATAAGGTTGTGTGGAAGATATCGCTGTTAGCGATAAGACCACCTTTGTAACCATAGAATTAGAAATATTATAAAACCGTTTTTTGTTACAATTTTGGTGTACAATAAAGTATCTATCTAACATCTCTAAAAGCCTGATTCTAAAATTGGAATGGTTCTTCTGAAGTGTCCATCTTGTATGGCAGCTACTTGTGACTCATGTCTCTGGATAGCCGAGGGTCTAGCTACACTACGCTGTACTATACTAAGTACCTACTTATATCACAATGTGTCTGTGTTCCTAGCAGAAAGCTCAGTTGATAATATGTAAACATACATACATAATTACATATAGCAAGACCCGTCATTCCAACGATGGGCACGGTACGGTACGGTACTTTTACAGTTATTGTGTCTTGTGACTGGATCTGCAGCAGTTTTGGACAAAGGACCACGGGCAAAAATGTATGGAGGCTGCACCATCGCTCAACGGCGATGAAACCTATCCCAAATGAAAGGTTTTAGGATGTTATGCATTTCTTATTATGGCAGCTAAGTCGAATTCGAGCGCCAATAAGGTGATTTCGAGCATCGTTAAATTTTTCCATTACCTAACCTAACCTGTGGCTATATTCTCCAAGGGATTTGAAACAGGTGTCATTCGAAGCGTGTGGTAGATACGATAAACTTTTACTATGGCGACATTCTTCAAATATGTAAGGTTCACCTGGAATATCTGAAAATGTCATCCTAACCGAACCTGTGGCAATATTCTCCAAAGGATTTAAAACAGGTGTCATTCGAAGCGTGTGGTAGACACGATATACTTTTACTAAGGCGACATTCTTCGAATGTCTAAGGTTTACCTGGAATGTCTGAAAATGTCAACCTAACCTAACCTGTGGCAATATTCTCCAAGGGATTTGAAACAGGTGTCATTCGAAGCGTGTGGTAGACACGATATATTTTTACTATGGCGACATTCTTCAAATGTCTAAGGTTTACCTGGAATATCTGAAAATGTCAACCTAACCTAACCTGTGGCAATATTCTCCAAAGGATTTAAAACAGGTGTCATTCGAAGCGTGTGGTAGACACGATATACTTTTACTAAGGAAACATTCTTCAAATGTCTAAGGTTTACCTGGAATGTCTGAAAATGTCAACCTAACCTATTTTTATATTCTCCAAAGGATTTAAAACAGGTGTCATTCGAAGCGTGTGGGACACGATACACTTTTAATAAGGCGACATTCTTCAAATGTCTAAGGTTTATCTGGAATATATCTGAAAATGTCAACCTAACCTAACCTGTGGCAATATTCTCCAAGGAATTTGAAATAGGTGTCATTCGAAGCGTGTGGTAGACACGATATACTTTTACTAAGGCGACATTCTTCAAATGTCTAAGGTTTACCTGGAATGTCTGAAAATGTCAACCTAACCAAACCTGTGGCAATATTCACGATTCTTTTGTTCTCTGTTTCCCTACGGGGCCGGGGCTCCATAACAAGTTATAATATTGTTTCGAATTTGCCTACATGAGATAAAAACCAACTTGAACTTACCTATGCAAACCTAGTACTTTTGCTGGTTAGTAAAATTATTTCAGTTTTTAAGCATAAAGCACCTCATAGCCAAGGTTTTGTTGTTGACTGTATGAAACATGCTCATGGACCCGTTGGGAACAAATATTTGAACTTTCAATTTT
Organism: Agrotis segetum; assembly: GCA_036375495.1. NCBI lineage: Eukaryota > Metazoa > Arthropoda > Insecta > Lepidoptera > Noctuidae > Agrotis > Agrotis segetum. The sequence goes on from JAQSVV010000206.1 coordinate 712,378, forward strand.
TGAGAACAATATACTCATGGACCTGTTGGGAACGACCCCAATATTTGGCAACTTAAAAATATAGACATGATAATATATGTATTATTTCCGCAAAAATTATAAAAACAATATTTCAGAAACTGTTGACTGAACCAACTGGGAATTCAGACTTTGATTAAATAAATAATGACAACAGGGGGGTATCAACCTTTTTTAATTCCGGGCAGTTGAATTTACGGCCATAAGCAGGCTTGTTCTATTTCGCATTATGACGTACTTAATTCTGCAAGGAATCGTCCTGGATTACTTGTCTCTGGATGATTACGACGGGCTAGCGAATTCGTTACAAAATCGAATCGACAAGTTACCGAAGAACACCGGTTTTATAAATTGTGTGTGAATTTTTTTATTTTCTTTTTAAAAGGAGATTTTTGAGTTAAATTGTAATTTAATAATAATTTAAATATTTACAATCAAATTGAGCATGAATGATCAATCCGGCCTTCAAATGTGATTATGTAGCTTGTAATACGAAATTTCTAGGCACAAGCACGAGCAGAAGTCGGTATGAGGTCACGTGACCATGTACTGACCGTCAATGTGTGTTCGTAATACGACTAAGCAAGGCAGTTCACTTTAAGGTGTAAACTGACAGGAATGAAGAGCTTGTAATACGCCCCGGGTATAAAAGAATTTATTAAAGTAACATCGATGAAATGTTTTTGGGTGGTTGTCGGTCGGCTAACCGCAGACCACCCCAAGTCCTGACCATGATGAGAGCTATAGCTGAGCACAAACGGCGCACCGCCCGCGTCACCATACGTCCGATTAAAATATATGGTTCCACGTCGCACCCAGTTATCACAATCAAAATAAATGACAAATGAAAACCTCCGTGTTGCAAGTCACGACCCGCTCGCTGTATTTTTTCATCGCTGGCAACATTCCCCGTCGCCGCTTTGTTGTTCCACACTCGTCCGACGGATTTTCAATAAAACCACTCTTAGGGACATTGGCCTCTTTTTTCTATTTTGACTTGTGAGAATATGTTCTCACGCACCTGTTACCCTTTCCATTTCTAACGCATGACTATATCGTTCGTTATTGTTGTGTGACTGACACGCCTGTCGCGTAGTATCTAATGTTTCATGTTCGGCTGATCAGATTATAAACATAACCCCTTGCTCTTGTTAGTATGGTTAGCTTGCGTATACGATTTCCGCACAGAATATGTATTTGTATGGCCTACAAGTTGTTAATCCGGAGCTGGCCGTTTGTTTATGTGAATATAAATGTTTGTAAACGCCCCACGATGAAGGAGAAATTTTTGGAGTCGGGCAACTATCTGCTGCGGGTTATTTTTTCTATGGTTTTTCAATGAAAATAAACGAGAGGATGGTATCGATTCCGTGTGTCGATAGCTGATGTATGTGGTAGATGACGGCACTGAGGGACCCATGCGCGATGATGTGTCATGGTGCGCCCGCGCCGCTGCGCCGCACACCGCGCGGGTCACAGGTCGCGCCCGGACCGCCTACCCCGCGCGCATTCCTTCATGCATGCCGGTGCCAATCCGGCCGAGTGCGGGAGTCCTCGCGCGCCTCCACGCCGCGCTGCGTCCAGCCCATTCCGCACTCGGCCGTGCAGGCCTCTTCACCAATGACTCGGATAATGATGACTTCGTATATTTCTAATACGTCGAAGGTTAATTGGACGTAGGCAGCGTATTGTAAAAGAATTAACTCACGGACTTGCGGCTCAACTAAACGATTGTCGGTGTTTATACACCAGGTTTTTTCCTCTCTTTCATAAACAATTTTGTGGAGATAATTTAATTTTTACATTCCATGGCGAAATAAATTTCGCACTGAACAACATGGAGAAATGAGAAGTGATTCAACTATAGGTCAGTGACGGCGCCATTATCACAATGTTTCACAATTCGGTTTGAATATTAATTAAACTTGCTGCCTTCCTGGTTATATTACAGATAACTGAAGCGATGCAGCTTTTCGTAATGTCTAGCGCAGCAAGCTGAAGACAGAGTGGGCTCACCAAGTCTTTGCAAGCGGATCTCTGTGTTTCACCAATTTAACAAGGAATATTTGACAGTGTTATATTTATAACGGTAAAGTACAAATAAAGAATGTTTCAATTAATAAAACTAATTGAAGAGCGAGCAATACAAGTACAGCTCGCCACAGCCAGCCAGTTTCTCTTCACACACATTAACACAGACAGCTTTATACTCTGTTTAATTTAAACCAAATGAAATTGTATAAAAAGCAGCAAACGGGTTAATTAAAACCAATATCATTAACATGTAGGCCGGCCCGGGCGGCACTATAAACGTCGGCAGGCACCGAACCTGGGACCTTTATTGAAATGAGGAGTGGAGACATGTGTCCCTAGACCACACACTATGCGGATTATGGTGTTCAGTCCATCAAGGGCCATCCCCCGCTGGGGTCCTACTAATTGAGACAAGGTGGCTTATGGACTTGACAACATGGACTATTTTTCTCGGATGCATGGTTTTCTTGTGAAATCTCTGCCAGATGGCAAGTAGGTACAAATTGAATCTGTAGTTGAGCCCGTGTTGTGTCGGAGTTTGACAGACGCGATTTTATGATAAATACAGTTACTTTTATGGCGATAAAAAGTTACAAAGTTAATTACGATAAAATCATTTCCGTTAACCTGTTTATCTTATATTTAAAATATTAAAGTATCGACGATGAATGTTAATGAATTCCTGATCAGTGAAACACCACTGTCCGGTCTTCTCTCGTTTAGGACACAATACGAAGGTGACTGATAACTTATCTAATACCGCTTCACAGATATAACTGAATTTTATTGAGATATACAGGTACAATAATTTACTGATGTTATGCAGGAGCGCCTACTTTACAGCCGTTACTGTTTTATACGAAAACTTTTTTTTTTTTTTTATTAAATCAACGGTGTTTGATTGAATTAAGAACATAATTTATTACAGATACAATTATTAAAAGTTCAAAAGTTTGTCAGGACAGAATGAAGAATATTTGTTACTTTACAAAAATAGACTTCAGTCTGAAGACTTTGGATGTTGTATTATTTATTTAGAGTTATTAAAATTTTACTACAATACACCGTTACAATAAAAACAAAGCAGTGTATAAAAACAAGTGTAACAAACAATCCTAATTCAAAAGTTCTATATTGCTTTTTTGTAAAATTTCAAGGTATACCCATACTCAAATTACTGCGCATCACTATGGAACAGTATGATAGAGTACTTTAAAACCTGCAGTAACTCCTAAAATAAATTTATAATCGGAATTACGATCCGATGTTTCACATACATAAATATGAGGCGAATTTTGTATCATGAAACCGTTCCACTTTTAGATTGGGCTTTTTGGCACCATTCAATTTTATCTATGAGAAATGTTACATATTACATTGATTGGGTGCGGCGCGGCCGTGCGACTCTATCAGACATCAAACCTACTTCTCATTTGTCGTCCATAATACAATGTCCAATCGTTTTTCGTTATGATGACTTTTATTAACATGTTTATTGGCTGGTAATAAAAACCTTGATTTATTGTTTCGTGTCTTTATAAAGATTTCATCGAACTGGCGATGGCGGAAAGCTTTCAATTCAAATACACCGTATTTATTGTCGGATTGATTTTTAAATTATTTAATAATACATACCTACATAAATCTTTGATTTATTTTTAATATGAAACTGTTAAAGTTTGATATTATGAGAAGATGATTGTTGAGAGGTTCTGCGTCAAATATATAAAAATATGATCTAAAGGCTACTCAATGGAAGAAATGAGGTAAAAATTTCCCATGTCTCAACTGAAAATATACACATACGCTAAACACACTTGCTAATATCAAAAGTTGCTCTCAAGTCACCAAATTACGATTTTCTTCGTGTTGTCTCCCATCTATCTTACGGACCGTCTTTTTGCACTTACTTAAGACAACTATCAAGAATTGAGTACAACATATTCTTTTCCTAGATTATACTACTTTCATGGACTGTTAAAACCCTCAAAGTACTTTCAAACCTTGACTCCCTCAGTAAAACCAAGCAGAAGTTCGCCAAGCAACCTAAGGGTTCTACACAAAGCAATTATTGCTCTATTCTCTTCCATCAGCGATCACTATGAAAGAAATTCAGTTTCCTTTTTCTCTTAGTCAACTTCTGACAATTGACATAGACCTGCATTTAGTAAAATGCTGACAAACTTGAGTATTCACTTGTAATGATTATACTAGCGAGCATTTTTATGAATATTCTGGAGAGCTTTTTGCCAAGCCGGCTGTCAAGTCTAACATTCATTAACTTCATGACGTTATACGACACAATGGGGGAAAGTTTGTTATTGCATTCGAAGCGAGATACTCACCAGAGTACGACTCTTGATCGAGCGTTCGCTATAAAGATCGTGAAAATGATCGTAGCGATGTTCGGCTCTATGCTCGGTTCGGTTCGTTGTTCACTTCGAATGCTCGGTGTTTTGTTACAATTAAATGTCTTCTACCCGCACTTAAAGATCTCAGATAATCGCCGAAGGGAGATCAAGGGCCTCACATTCGCTAAGCTGTTAGTACGGTTATGAGACTCACTTGGCATAGTCCTGCTTGCAGTAGACCTGGCGGTCGCGCAGGAAGCAGGAGGGGTGGCGGTCCAGCTGCACGGCGCACACGCAGCAGCGCAGGCAGGCCGTGTGCCACGCGCCGCCGCCCACTTCCAGCAGGAAGCGGTCCGCGATGGGCTCGCCGCACGCGCAACACGTGCGGTGCTCCGTCTGAAACATGCAACAAGACAATCATCATTGTTTTGCATTTATCTTATTTTTTGGGGTCGAAGGCATAGATCAGCACTCGTCGCCTTTCTGACCATATCTCCTTAATCCAATGCATCCATCGCTCCATCTTTCCCTCCTCCCGTGGCCACACACATAACATTCACACTCAAACTATTGACAATTAATAAAGTGTCTAGTCTGCTCTTTTGTTTTGGTTTCAACACCATAGTGAAAGCTTTCAATAATGAAAAGTGTCAGTCAAAGCTCCTGCGGAAAACTCGTGGACTTCATTAACCGACTTCAAAAAAAGGAGGAGGTTTGTTACCTCATAACTTGCGACTGGGTGAACCGATTTTCATGATTCTTTTTTCATTCGAAAGCTGGTGCTTCCCGTGTGGTCCCATTGTCACCATTTCAAGATCTGATGATTGGATCTTGGATAAATCGAGGGCAACCCTCAAATTTTATTGGCTGACACATAGTTTTTCGCAAATCTTATGAAGTAATTAAAGTACTTGCGTATGGAAATCATCATCTCATGTAGCTGAGCTGATGATGGAAGGTACAACTCCTCAAGTAAGAAAATTTTGTTTGTCTTCGCATATCTCCGGACCTACAAGTCCGATTTAAGTAATTCTTTTTTTGTTGTACTGGGTATCGTTCAACTTAGGGAATACTGCAAGTTTCATCAAATTCGGTTCAGTAGTTTTTGAGATAGGGAATGAAAGAGATGTTAACGATGTTATTACCGGTGCTACGGATTACAAAATTCTAGTGCTCATGTAAGAAAATGATGTATTTGACAAGAATTTTGGTTGAATATTTAAACTAAAAAGAGTGAAATAAAAACTTTTTCCAAAAAAAATGTGACCGCCTTCAAAAACAACCACAAAAAAGTGTAAAATAACCTAAAAAACTTTTCTTTCGGAAGTCGGTGGCAAATGAGACAATTAAATTAATAAAAAAAGTCACCGACTTCCGAAAGAAAAGTTTTTTAGATTATTTTACACTTTTTTGTGGTTGTTTTTTTTTTTAATGTAATTTGATGACATAGACACTAGCGCAGCGGAAAAAAATAACTTCAGTTTGGGCGTGGATTCTAGAATCCACGCCCAAACTGAAGTGCTACTAGTAGCATGGACGCTATAATAACGCATAGAACGATCAGAATGAAAGGTGTTATAGACAACTGAAACGCATTGAAAATATAGATTCTCTAGATCCTGCTGCTACGGAACCCGGAAACAGTTTCTCTTGTAGGCCCATGGAAACATGCATTCAAATGACAATGCCCAAGCCTGTTTCAAAGCGAATATACCTGTGGGGCGTTCAAGAATCTCAGAACGCATCACGACTTCTATGAAAATAATTTTCTATTTTTTTGACGATGTGTAAAGAATCACTCATCGATGCGTGCGACACGACAGCGAATAACAAAACGTTGCTGAATGTAGACATGAAGTTCAAAGATATGGTGGAGGGAAGGGAAGCGAGACGGTTGACAGGCGAGCACGGAAGAATAAGACTGCTTGCACTAGTAAGTAGCATAGGCCAATTAAAAGGACAGAAATGTGTATTAAGTATGATGATGCGTGTTTCTGGGAAGAAGCCTTACATCTTACAATTTCTAACGCAAACTGCAGTCCATCCACGTACTGCCCTAACAAGCACTTTATAACAAAAACCACCCTGTTTACATATATAACTTTCAAACAACAACACAAAATCAATAACATAATTACATTGCCCAACAATTCTTAAACGTCCGTGCAGTTGTTTAACAAGCAAACAATAGTCGTGACAGCAATAACAATGCCACACTTACTGCCACCCCGCGCCACTCTTATTGAATGCTTTAAAATCGAGTTAGATGGCAAAGTCGCCATGTGCGGCCGGGGGCGTGGTGTCGCGTAATCTAATGATACTGAATGCAGCACCGCGCCCCTGACGACTGCGGTGTAAGCTGTTCAAGCTCTAATCAGGACTTAACTTAGTTATATTCCCGTTTGAACTAGCTCGTTGTGAGATGTGCGTGATTAGATGTTGTATATTACGTGTGACGAAAAAGATAGGACAATATTCCCTACACTACGCACATCTATTTTTTTTATCGAATGTCTATCTACGGTTGCCAAAAAATGTTTCTTCATGAAGATGTCATATCTCAGCTCGGCAAAAAGCTCGCCAGAAAGCTCTTTAGAGTGCTCGCGTAAAATTATTTCGTTTGTGTTTCTTTAATGTAGATTCGGAAAAATGCTCTTTATAAGTGAATGCTCAAGTTTATTAGCACCTTAAGAAACCGATCAAGTTCTTAGTTGAGAAGGAATCGTCGAACATTTCCTACGTTGATGAGTTTATCAGTGGCCGTCGGCAACGCGTGTTGGAATAATGCTTAGTGCTTAGTGTCTACAAAATCCTTTAACTTTTAATGGGTAAAGAATAATTATGACTGACCACAAAATGAAAAGCTAAAAAAAGATAGCACAACTATTCAAAAAACAGACTAAACTAGTACTTGGTCCTTTTTGTGATTCTGATAAGTTGAAAAAAAAGATTCCGACGAATTGAGAACCTCCAAAGGCATGTTGACAGTATCAATACATTAGTCCGACAATTACTGTTTTGAAAAATAATGGATACCTACGTATTTTAATCGACGAAGATATACGACGTTCGTTTATGTAACAAAAGAAAAAATAATTAGGTATGTGTCTAAGATTTTTTGTAAATCTAACGGACGGAGTTGTTCATTGGAGATGTTCACTTGTTTTACTTAGGAATGAATCACGAGGCTAATTATTCTTAGTGGCTTTCTAGGAATCTCGACATTCTATAAATAATCTAAGTGTGCCTATATTGAAATTGTCGATGTGATTAATGAAGAAATCATAAACTTATAAATCATAATTCAAATCTTACTGGGAAACTTGGTTAGACGCTAGGTTTCTTTAACTCGTAATACCTTAAAAGGCGGTTACATGCATTCAATTAATTGGGTCGTTCCCAACACGGTCCACGATTCTTTTGTTCTCTGTTTCCCAACGGGTCCATGACAAATTATAATAATTATTGTTTTAAATTTGCCTACATGAGTTCCCAACGGGTCCACGAGATTTATAAAAAGTACAGTCAGTAAAGACTATCCACAGGTCACCCATCCACAGAGGTTGGTCTGTGGATGGGTGATCTGTCATAGCGAGTTTCTTCCGTGCCCCGAAAAGCCGTTGGTACCGACTGTCATTTGAAGATCTTTGACAAGTCGTTGTCAGAAAACTGTTAGTCAGAAGCTCTAAAGTCTGACAACCAGTCTTACCATTTTGTAATATTACCATGGAGTATCGTAATTACCCAATAACTGGATTGTGGAGGTCCGATAAGCAGTCGCTCCACTCCTAAAATACTGATATTCAGCAGCATCTGGTTCGCCTTTTCCCAACTATATTGGGGTCGGCCATTCTCATTTCATTAGTATTCATCACAAGCATTAATTACCAGTCAACAAGACAACTCTGAATATTTTTCTTTCTCTTACATGAAATATATATATAAGATTATAATAGACTCATGGTCCTGTTGGGAACAACCCTATTAATTTAACGGACCATCGCGCCCGATCCAACTAACGTTAAATCCGAAACACAAACCGAAAAGGCTCCAACACTTATGCAATAGCTTTCATATCAAAATAAACAGCCCATTAAAATTTGTACCATAAATCTGTCCCCGCGATAATGGCCCTCGACTTTACAACGGTGCGGTATATTGACACCCCTGCGGTTATGACAGACACGGAGCTGTCGCATTGAGCGCGCACCCGGCCCTGCTCCCGCTCCGCTCCCGGCCCTGCTCCCGGCAACCAAACAATGCGCCAACTACATCAGCGTTTAGTAATGTTGCTCGGCTCACCAACATACGTCCCGCGACTTCGCACATATGTAGCGCGCCCCGGACTCCCTTGGGCCTTCGCGGTTCCCGCACTAACAATAGCTGCCACCTATCAAATCTTCGTAACAAATTTCTTGAGGGTCCCATTGACGCCGCGTATAATAGATCCCCGGTGGCCACATTGTCGCCGCGCTCACTTCAGCTGACTGATATACACTTTTTATGTCAGTTTTTGTGAAGAACCCGGAGCTACTCGTGTATAATAACGTTGTTTGATTGCATTTAACGCGTCATTTACGAGGGTTTGTTTGTTCTGCCTTTTGGTTGAAATTATGTTAATGAGATGTTTTGTTTTGTTACCCGGAGTAGGAGACGTGGACGCTTGGAGGATTAGGAGCTCGAATAAATGGTTTCTGATGTTATAAAATGGCGCACAAACAACGGTTGCGGCGAACAAAGCGACTCATACGAACCTCATGAAGTCAATAGCGTGTGACAGCATGAGAAGCGTCGCGGACCGCTTTGTGCGTGTTTGTGCGAGCATACGGTGAGGGCGTGACGCGTCCCGGACACTACAAGTACCACCAGTACTTACGGAATCATACAATATCATTACATGGATAGATATGATTGCGTATTTGAAGAATAAAGGCTGTTAGACTAGAAATTGCATACGGCAAATGTAAACGGCTCCCGGAGAAGAAATACCAGCCGTAACTCTGATTGATTGTAGCTAAAATTAACAATTATCTAGGTAATCGTCTCAATTCACCGAACTTACTGTACACAAGCTTAGGTTCAATAGAATTAGAAAAGTTCTCGACCTGTGTCTGTCACAAATAACTAGGTGAGTGTACGTGATAAGAAATTATCCAATCCAAAAATACATTCAGATATTGTTGATAACGCATATCGAATCGGTTCAAGTATCACTTACAATAACTTACATCAATAAGAGACGATCGTTTTTTTTTTCCTTCAGTTCATCCAAATATAACAATAATGCGAAACGTATGAACAGCGAAACATAATAGTTTACCACAATAGTGACTTTATAATCCACAAATAAAACATAATGTCGTGTTGGGGTGTGACGGGCGTGACAGCGCCGCGGACACCCGCCTGTCCCAAACTGTCCCCATTGTCCCGCTTCCGACTATTATCCAGGAATGAGAGGCCTAAAGGTGGCATCACGGGCTCACGGCGCCTGCCTACGCCATTGTTACAGGCTTACGTTTGCAAATCCGATTTATATTTGAATATAATTGACTTTCGGCCTCGTATCAGGTACCGAGTGCGTGTATCGTATTGTGTTCGGCTGATCTCAATGGCATTTTTATCAGCTGAACATGATAAATGTATTTGGAAGATTAAGTGTTGTGGGTGGGTGCGCGCGCCACGAGCGCCCGCTCAGCTATTCAAACATTTTAAGATGTGTTCTTATGGTATGCCGTGGCTTATGATCTGGATCCGAACCGACTTAGTCTAAGCTTCTGATACTGAATTCCAAACTACTCGATTAATGTCATTTTAGTTACAGTAACTGATAAAGGGAAACATAAACGAGCCGTAAGAATTCGAAATTGTGTTTGCAAATCCCTTCACAATACGCGACAAACGAGATACAAACCCGTCGTAATATTTTACATAAAAGAGCTCAATCCTGGCGCTTGTTATATTGAAATTCTTCCGGTGGCTCGTTTTATATTCAAAGAGGAAATCATTTCCGGCGTGCCGACAAATCACGCGGAAATTGAAGGCGATTTATTCAAAATATTTTCATCAACAACTCTTTTTCTTCTGAACTTTTGAATCTTTGATATTATTTTGTTATTTGTTTTCGGTTCTCTTATTGCGAAGGATTCCGATATCCTTAACTTTTTCATCGATCATCGAGAGTCAAAGCTCAAAAGTGTGTTCAAAAACCAACTGTGGCTAACAAAAAATCATTGAAAATAAATGATGTGTGCACGTCAGCGACGCAAGAGGTATCTCCGAGGTATCTGGTGGGCGCACAAAGCGGCGGGAAGAATGGCGCAGCGGGGGCCGCCTGCCCGTAATGGAGAGAGTTTCACACCATTCACGTATCGCCCTCGAATTTTTTCTCAGTGACGGGGGTCACATGGACCATCCGTCTTGCCAGACAGCCACCAGGGATATACGTATGCAAATGTAAATGTGTCGTTATCCGAGCGACTATCTCGGCGCTTCCGCGAAACGAGCCTCCGCCATCCACCATGTTGTCATTGATCCATTTTGCGGAGACTGTGTACTTAGGACATAGCTGAACATAGTGTGTTCAGTGTTCCGTGACCTGGTACGACATTGTGCACCGTAGCACGCTCAGTTAAGGCTTGTTGTTGCGATGTGCGGTGCTAGCGGCGCCGACAGCGGGGCGGGGCTGGGCGGGGCGACGCGCGCCGTCACACGCCGCCTGACGTCATGACACCCGCGTGCAGCGTGCAGCGTGCAGCGTGCACGACTGTGCATGCCACAGTGAGTGCATTGTAAAGTCAGCACTGCAAGCATTGACCACAGGAAAAGTCAAAGTCAAGCACCACTCTTATCGTGTCACAAAAACTGATGTTAAACATCATATTGCCTTTTTGACAGCATTTCAAAATATTTGACTAACTTAACATAATAACAAAAATAATGGTAAGTATTCAATTCAAAACAGATGGTACCTAACGTCCATAATAAGATAATAAGAAAGCTATATAAATATGCCAGGACTAATCAATGAAAGAAACTAAAGAGTAGATACCTACTATACGAATATTGAAGTTACACAAGTTACCTACCTAAACATAATATCGAAGAATGTTTTGCCAAGAATATTCCACGTTCGACTTTAAATCTGATTCTTAAGTAGGTATACTTTTGAATAAAAATAAAACAAGCTGGGGTCACCGTTCATTGAAAATTAGGTTAAGCAATTTACAGATCTGTCAAGGAGTTTGTCAGATTTCGAGATTTGGTGCAGTTTTGCTTAGGTAAACATTGAATTAGTAGTTGAATTGAACACTTGGTGAGCTCGCCATGGCGTGATGGATCGCGTACTGCGATAACAGGCGTCTCGGCGACGTCATAACTTGGTAATGATCCGTGGAAGGCGCATAGAATCGCCCGGCGCCAACCGCCAACTTGCCGGCCAACCCACCACTAGCACCGACCGACGTTCCCACATACCTCAATCAGTGTTACGAAACGTCGCGGCCACGAGCCTCGCCAATGGCGGCCTATCACAACATATTAAGTAATAAACAGTCCATAAAGGCCCAAGAACTCGGCACACGGCGGGCACCGCGTACGGCGCTAATTACAAACAATTAGACGCCATGTTGCCGCCCCGCCGCGCCCCCGCGCCCTCGGCACCGTTCCCGCCGCGCCGGCGCGCGCGCACCTCGTTATTACCCTATTTATTGCATATTGGAAACAAAAAAACAGATCTTCCAAACGGCGATCACAGGTTTTGGATGTCCGACGTAATTTCCTGCTCGTTTGTGCGGCGCTGTCCGCGGGCCCGGCGCACTTTACGTCAAACGTTCCACTTTGTTATGATCTCATCAAATTTTATTTATGCGCCGAAGTGTTCCAATCGATTCGTCTTTTCTCTCAGCCGTATTAATTACTTTTGTGTTATTATGAAAACGTCCGACTGCCCCGTTTAGTGTAGTCAGTGGGACAGGACAGGCTATACGTGTATGTCCTTACGGTGCAGCGGTGGGATCGATCTAAATAAATGTTAAATTGATCAGTTATTTACGAGAATTATTGTAATATGAATGCCTACATGCTAGAATTAGGCACGAACATTGAAAGAAACAGATGTGCGAGCAAACCTGTTTGGATATACTTTATTGAGTAAATAATTTTGTTAGTTTATTAGAGTAGGCAAAGATCAATGAAGTGGTTTCTGACTGGCCAAATGTTTTCGAACTTATAGGTATAGTGCAAAACTAGAAGTTATTTTAATCTTAAAAGCGAGGATGAAATTAAAATCAATTTGGAATAGTTTTGCATTTGTGTAACATCAACAGCTCACATGAATGTGAGTTGCTAATAATAATGAACAACATTATACTGTTCAGCATCTTGAATATTACGAGAAACTGAGCAATCTTCCAAAAAACAAGAATTGGAGCCAAAGAACAATTTGCTATTGTTTGATGTGATACAAACGTGTTATGCCGAAACAAACAATATTTACTCTTAAATGTGAGCAAACGTTAATTTATTTATGCAATTCAAACCTGCCACGCATTCCCACGCAACTCAAGCCGCGAGCCTCTCACCTTACCTTGAGCGATCAGATCCAGCCTCCTCCCATACCTCAGAAAGTGAATAACATTCACTCTATCTAAACTCACTCGACCAAGAAATTCGTTCAGCGTTTTCCTCATATGACGTCACTCTCTACTACAATGGATTACTCAATTTGTTTCTGCATGCAATAGTTACAAGATGATGGAGTAACCAGCGCCATTAACTTTTAATAAAAGTATGTTTGGAAATTAGGCGACGCAATTGTTTGCTACGTCACTCGTAGAGCCGCTACGAGAACTACGACAAGCTCGTAGGCGGTTTATTGATATTTGTTCTTACAGATTGAAGTCACTTGCAAATTGGCATGCAATGTGAGGAGCTTGGCAAATCTGCCAGCAGAACAGCTGCAAAATGTTGGTGGTGGGCAGAAGCAGCGATGTTCCGCAGTGAAGGAGCGCGACCGTACGGCTGCGCGGGCGCAGCGCTCGCTGCTCGGTGCCGGCACATTATAACTGTCATATAACTCACGAGGTAATAGGAGCGGCGAGCCTTGTGCTAACTATTAAATACTATTCACATTTTACGATAATGCCCAACAAACTCTTATTGACGTATAAATTCCGAGCTTTTTTTTTCTCTCCTCGGAACGAGCGAAGGCGCCAGTTGTTTCTCGATATTAATAATGCTAGTTCTGTTTTTCGGGTTTAATTACGTGCAGGCCGGTGATAGCCGCGCGCCGCTCGAATGGCTGGAAAGTAGTAAATTAAACGGTCGGCGAGCCCCTTTTAATATTCATAGCGTTATCAAACAAAATTTTAAACTAATTAAAAGTTGTTTTAATAATTCCGTGGTTATGAATAAGAGAGCCCGAGGCGACGGGTTCGATTTGTTTGCATTCTGCTGCGACAGGAAATTGCTTACGTGTATGGTGCGCGAGCGCAGCCAACGCGCCGGACTATACTTGTACGGGTTTACTCGTTATGGCTTGGTGGCAGTTCAACAAACTTATTTGTGTTTGAAACTTTTCAAAATGTTTCCGTCTTCCCCGGCGCGCGGCGGTGCGCACCAAATTGTTCGCCAGCCATTGCAACGAATGACTGACGTTCGCTCTACGAGGATATCGTTTACTGGAGTACAATACAAAGCTTCTTAGTCTGAAGTGCAAAGAAGCGTCATTATGGAGATATATTTTAATAGATTTCTATAAAGTTTATGACAAGACTAGAACAGTTTTGTGTGGACAGCGGGTGTTAATGTGTCTCGTGGCATCTTGATAGCGCTGGCCAGCATGCGCCCGCGCAGCTCCACACGACACTCGAGATCTCAACACTGATAACAGCACTATGAGCTGAGCTGTGACACTGTCACCTCACTAGCACGGTGCAATACTACATTAAGTTAAATTTGCGCTTTCCTGATCATGTTTGTCCAAAAATATTACTCTCGTGTATCTTATAGTCACTGGTCTCGGTATCTTTATGAATATGCAGTTTTAGTATGAAAAACAAAAGCAATCTTAAATGCCTGTAAAGTATAGTGTGTGTTGTGTAGTCAGTTCGTGTTTTTGTTCATTTGTACGTATAAAACTGAAATCGCATGGGTCCACGTTAATCCCAGCTGTAATTCGTAAATGTTTTACAGTTTTTACGAGTAATCGGTTCCCAACGGTCCACGATTCTTTTGTTCTCTGTTAAACCCGTTCTACACGGTCAGACCCGACCGCCTGACAGAGGTGAACTTGGTCGTGTTAACAGTACCCCACCGTCTAGAACGCTGTCGGCTGACGGTCGGGTCCCACCGCGGACGCAGCCTGTCGGGACGGATGCGCTCCCGACCGAGGTTCGATTGACTCCGCCCATATTTGGTCGCACGACCAACGTCTACACGGTCGATTTTCATTCCCACCGGACCAAGGTCACCTCTGTCAGGTGGTCAGGTCTTACCGTGTAGAAGGGGTTTTAGTTTCCCAATGGCTCCATGACAAATTTTAATATTGTTTTGAATTTGCCTACATGAGTTCCCAGCGGGTCCACGAAAAAAGTACAGTCAGTAAGAACGATTTCATGTATATTTCGATTTCAGGTTTAAATAAATGCTTGTGATATATAATCTAATGAAATGAGAATGGCCCTTTAAGAATTACAGATGTTTCTACGTGATATTTTATAAAAGTACTAGGCTTACATGAGTTCAAACAGGGTGGTTTGTTTTTAAATATAATTATTTTAGGAAGGTTTAATGAAAATCGTACCAGCAAAAGTACTAGGGTACCATAAGTTCAAGAAAGTATGTATTTGATTGAACACCTGCACTAGACCGGTCTTGATCTTTTACTATAAGATTATAATCAATTATTAAACAGTTATAACTTAAAATAAAAACCACCTTGAACTTATGCCAGCCTAGTACTTTTGCTTGTAAGTAACATTATTTCAGCTTATAACCAAACTTTTGTTGTTGACTGTACCAAACATTCTGATAGACCCGTTGGGAACAAAAAATTTAATATTTTTAAATGTCGTGGACCCGTTGGGAACTAATGTATGAACGTTCACTTTTTGAGAACAATAGACTCATGGACCTGTTGGGAACGACCCGAGTAATCCTACCTGAAAATATTCAACCAACCTTAAGGCCGAGACTCCACCAAAGCTGTGCGAGTCGAGACGTGTTTTAAACAACCAATAGAATTACGTTATTGACACAGCTCTACTCTGGCAACGCAAAACACATCTCGACTCGCACAGCTTTGGTGGAGTCTCGGAGTAACAGGCATGTGGTAGCCCGGAAACTGGGTTCAGGAGGACAATTAGTTGGTCCATATTAAATTCTGATATATGTACGATCTGATACGGATATATGCATAATATCTCTCATATAGGTACAGTACAGTACCAACAAGCTACATCCTGTTAAACTGGAAGCAGATCATGATAGGGTTAAGGGACGGCTATGTTATCGCGGGCAGCAGGGCCAGGAGTCTGTCGGTCTGTAGTGCCGTCCTCCGGCGGCCGGGGTCGCAGCGGGGAGTCACTAGTCGCCTGGTCGCGGCGTCTGGCCCGCTCACCTGCCGCCGTTTGAATTCTGCACTGACATCGTCTCTTGTAAACAATAACTGTAACCTCCTTTATTATTGCTGACGCTATTTTAAGCTCTATGTTTTGGCCAACATTGCAATGTCATTCATTTCTTTTTCATAGTATCCTAACGCCTAAATTAAAGTTCCTTTGATTTTATCTGATTGTGTAATCCAACATGAAATGCGATAGGCTGATTTTATTGGTATTTATAACAATTACTGGCTGCCTACAACAGATCAAGAAATGACTGTTTAAAGAATCAGTAAACATAACCTGTTATGTTGGATCTTAATGAGTTAGCACTTAAAACGGGGCATGTAGCAGTTGTAAATCCCTCTTTTTAAGTTCCTTCTCGGATTGTCACTAAGATGATTTTGAACTACGCCTTGTACACACGGCTACACATCACGCTTTACAAAACCAGCTTGTCTTGGACTCGCTTTATATGATCTTTCCGCACATCAAACGGTTAGCTTACACTAGTTTTGAGTAGCTTGAAGTGTAGCCGTGTGTACAACTGACCAGCTGTGGTCTAATCGTATAAAACCACCACTTTCAACAACTAGTGTTGTGTTCGATGTTCATATTCTGACACGGTTTCACACGGCTATATAGATAACACATTTAGTTAACACTCTGTAATCGTTTAATATTTTTTCTTGAGCAGAACGTTGAGCTCATGTTACTTGAGCACGCGAGGTCGCTCTTCTACTCCACACTGTTGTGTGAACGAATTTTTATGCCCGGCGCTATGTTTGTCTCAAAAACAGGTAAGTACATTACATAGTAGTTTATACACATTTTTTTTTCTGGTGCCTTGTTGATGACTATATATCTTCTCCATTTCAAGGGACATACAAATACACTCTGCTTAGCTTTTTGAAGATGAAGGCCATCATGAGTTTACAGCTTTTCATTTTTGCGTGGTAATATGATCAAATGAGTCCTCCCACCCCAAGCAGAGCGGGAGGGACTGTTAGACTCGTACTGACTAAAATCCACGGTGTACTTCAATAGTCCTTTACGTTCCGGTGTCACGGTAAATCTAAAAAAAAGCTATAAACTCATGATCGAGACTTATCTCGATCATGAGTTTATAGCGTGGAAGTAAAACAGGATTGTGTTTGTTTATGTTTCAAAAAGTAAATGAAACATCATTAAAGCAAATATATTATTGGTTCTACGGTTGCCGTAACTAAAGCAACCGCTAATAAGATTATATAGAGCACTACATCACAAGGACTTTAGTTGTCTTCGGGACCTAAACATTGTATTTCCTCAACAAAGTCTAATGAACCCTAGAACTTCTTAAGCCAACCGTCACATTAAGAAGCACTGAGCACGGAACATCAAGCGGAACTCCTTAAAAACCTTCCATAAAAGTGTGGATATTCCCAAGATTAACATAATTATTACAAAGCGTGAAGAAGCGCTGGCTTGGCGATGGTCTGGATGCGCGGGCGCAGGATCGCGCGTCGCCGACGACACCGCGTAACTTATTAATTGTGTTAGTTCCCATAATTAAGTCATCATCGGGACTGAACTCCGGACTTTTTTCTTTATTATCAACTTTATAAACTCTCTCATTCTCTACAAATTCGAATCGAATAAATTGGTCAAGATATTCCTTTTTTAATTGCTCATGCGGCCCTTTAGTGTGTGTACAATAAAAAGCAGTGTTTATTGTAGCTCGGCGTCCGGCCACGCAGTATATTGTGCTCGTCATTGAACGGAGCTAGGCTAGTTTCTAGGAAGAGGCGACATATTGTCAGTACTATAACGACAATACCATCTTTTTATAGATACCTTCACGCATGCGAACTCATGCAAACCTCGCTTGATCCTTTTTGTAAGATTTTCATAATTAAAGAGACCCTATAAACCCTATAATTATATAGTTAGGCATGTGTTCGTCCTAGCGAAAGGTCAGTTGGAGTCGAAACTCAAAGGCGAAACAATGTCATACATATTTATATAATGTGTTAAAATACTAGCATAATATGACCGCGGCGCTGCCTTTGTGAGGAAGAGCCGTGCACCTGACATAGAACAATGCGAGACTTCTACACAATACCGATAGAGAAATAACGCGAATTAACACGAACTGACATGTTTGTTCAGTACTGTTTGAAAACTACCATTATGGGCGCTGAAAGAAATTTACACAAGTGGCTCCTGCGCACTCTACACAGGCCCTACTAATACATATCTTATCATTGCGTACATAGAGTTTGTAATTGATTGATGGCGACGTATCAGGTTGCATTCATGATATAGATGTCTCTCAGGCGTTAGTTTGCGTTCCACACGTGTTCCTCACAATGACCTACATTCCTTTACCTTCTGTCATATACCTACTTTATTAATAATTCAGAAATAATGTCCCTTTAGACTTACATAATAATAATTACCCGCCATAACTACTCTGCGACCTCGCGCCTCGATAATAATGTATTTGTTTATCTAATATTTACATTTATTTAAATACTAAATTAACAAACCTAATCATAATTAAAATAACTAACGAAAAGCATTAAAAAAATCATATCTAATTGATTCTGATTCACAACCTAAGTTTAATTAATTTTCTTTCTTATTTGATTTATTACCGTTGTTACTTTGTAATGCGGAGAAAAAAACAATTAAAAGTCAACTAATCTATTTAGGTTTTTTTTTGTATTAACGAGTAGGTTTTTAGGGGTGGACGTATGTAGGTATTCTTAGGAGAGGGACGACAATACAATATAAAATTATATTAGGTAATACCTATTAATAGTAATCGCGAATTCCCCATATAGAAATAAAAACAAAATAAATGTAACACTTCATGATTGTGTGATTGTGCATCTAAGTCTTTTGTTGTTAATAGCCTTAATTTATTTAGAGAAAAAATCTCTCGAAACTGGAATAGAGACATCCGACACGGCGCTCATTTGAAACACTAATCTGAACTCAGTTGCCAATAAATGTAGCATTTTGTGTTTATTTTTTATAAAATGGTCGGTGAATATTTAAATAAATCAAACTTTGCGACAAAGCGATACATTATAACTGTATAATTATAAATAGTTACAAGTCATTAAGTTTGTAAAACAAGCATAAAATTAGAACGTAGCACGAATGCTCATATGTATTATTGAGAACACGCTATGGAATTACGATGTAACTAGATGAAGTTCAATATCGATGTACAGTGTACATTACTACTTTACTAAAAGTAGTGTACATTGTACACTACTTTGATTAAATTAAATTACATTCATTCTTAAAGAAGAAACACCTATTCCGTCAATAATTTAATAAAAGAAACTGAAAAACCGCGCGTTGATGTCTTTTAGTCGACTGAAGTGACCGGAAGTCCGCGTATACGAAATCAGTTTTCATAATTCCTAATTTACAAAGCTAGTAATGATAATAACATTTAAAAAGCAAACACATGAATAAGATCTAATATAAATACATGTGGACATTAATATAAGGTGTGCGAGCCGGCTTCGGACGGACACAAATTGATAAATTACACTAAGTTGAACATGGTTAATCCCAACGAAATGAGCACTTACGGCGGGATTACACCTCGGAGCACCCCGGCGATGACATTAGCTGGCGCTGCGCGAGCGAGCGGAGCGCAGGCGCGAGCGAGCGGAGCGGGGGCGCGAGCGGAGCGGCCCGGGCGCGCGTGATGCATGGCGCGCATTGTGCTCCGCGCTGAACGCATTTGTAACCACCGCAGTGATATACAACGCCTTTATGTAACTCCCATAATAAGTTTATAATGAAAAATGTTATTCTGTAACTGTTAATGCCGCCGTTATAACTCCCCTATTGGTAATGCTCTTGATAAAGTAACGCGTCCTTTTCATTTCGTATACGACTAATCTTTTTAAGATTCATTTCACTAAATGAAATATGAATATAACCTCTGTTAGGAATATTTGAGCTTTGATCAGCGCCGAGGCTTCGTAGGTGCTTACCGAATAATGGTGATATTCGAACCTTATCAATTCTATTTAAGTAAGTAGGTGCTTGGAAATTAATAAGCAGATTTTGATCTTATTATGATTTAATTCCTTACAATATCTTCATCATCGGGAAACGCATCTTCACGGTTATAAACGAAACATCAATCATGTCAAGCTGGCGACATTGTATCAATTTCTGTACAAAAGTAGAAATACCATGAGTGCTAGTTATATTATGAAATTGATCAATAATAGTATTGTACGTGCCTACTTGACAGCTGCTCTCAATTACATCATTATTTCAATACTGTTTTTTTTTGGTAACTGAGTTTTGCAGTTTGTGTTTTACATTTAAAGACAAAGTACTGTTATCGTTTTCAGATGACTGATATTTTTCTCACTTGAACACCTTTGTGCAATCCTAAAAACATAAACAATGTCTTTCCAGCTATTTTAATGCTTGATTATAATTATGTATATTTTTAAATCCTATATCAATCACCGTTTGTATGAAAGCACTTGGAAGCTTTTTATTGAGATCGCGTGTGGAGCTGGTCCTCATAAGCATAACTTAATCACAAGTATTGAGTGTATTGTAGTAGTAATGTTTTCATGGAGTCCGCAGTCGTCGCGTGCTGCCAGCAATGGCGGCGGCGTATCGTCCTATAAAACCGCGTGCTATTGCTAGTTATTGCGACCACCGCACCCCTGCGTTATTAATGTACAGTCGACAAAGTGGAATCATGACCCATTTCGACAATAAATCGTTTGAATCTGTCAAATTTACAAAGATCAAAGTCGTTACCATGGATATGTATGTTTACGCGAATGTGGACCTAATTGTATTTGAAAGTCTCTGGGAAAATAAGCCTATGGTGGGTCATAATTCCACTTGGTCGATTGTACTTATTTATTTCAACGAATATTTTTATTTTCTCATTTCCTTCTAGATGACATACTTTTTATTACTTTTTATCTAAAAGGATCGCAGAGATAAATAAAAACAACGTATAACAGCTATAACTTATTGCGATTTGAAATGGGTGTTCCAACCTAAAATACTAAAAGACCCAACAGCGAATTAAATTAATAATACATGAAGAGGACAGGAAATTGAGTGTCTTTAGAAATCATCTTTTTGTTTCATCCGAATGTCACACTCGTATAATAAACGTTTTATGTCTAGTCTTAAGATCATGATTAAAACATCTAAGTAGGTTCGTGTTCAACATTGCAAGTCGATGATATCTAGTATATTATTATAGTATCTTAAAAGTGATTTTAGAGCAGGTGTTAAGGAAAATAATGGTCATCCAAAAGGCTATCGGTAGGTAAGCGCGTGCGCGGGACGGCTGGGCCTGCGCCTGCGCCGGTCGGAGCTACATCATGCGAACAAAAAGGTTGTATTGTTGCCTAAATACCGAGAAGCTGGCACTTCGCCACTCGCGCAGAGATCCACAGGCCCACTTTTATTGCGACTACTAACGATTACCACCCGATTATTGCCACATTTGTATCGCCATTGTACAACTCAATGATGCTCCTAATATTTGACCATTATTAAATTTCGTTGAACTTTGATGTTAGTTTTCATTTGACAAGCGCGTCGGCCAGTAAGTGAAGTTTTTTATTTCAAGTTTCTTTTTCTAAGTAATTACTGACGACGGCGGACAGTTGGCGCAGTTGCAGAACGATTGACTGCTGCGTTGCATCCGCAAGAGATTCGATTTATGTTAATCTACAATTAGTTGAGGGAGCAATTGCTAGTGTGGGACAACCTCACAAAAACATTATATACCTACTACCTATATAAGTAAATGAGTGTTGCATCTCTTCAAATGGTAAACCTTTCAAAGTGTTGAACCGCTGGTGAAATATTAGATGTGTTCACTCAATAACGCGAACAATCAAAACATTTTTTTGTATTTGAATCGTTGTTGGTCGAACGGAGAGCAACTATTAACACAACAAGAGACATCATCTAGTGTCTGTTTGATGAAATATTAATAGGGTTGAATTCCTCCGGACGCACCGTGTGCCAGGCCGGCATCGTACCATACCGCACCGAAGCGTCGATATTAATCATCGCTCTCATATTGTTGTATTGATAGATCAGCCACGTGCAGGCACTAACTAATGCGCCCGCGCAGCCCCGCCGCGCGCCGCGCTCCGAGGTGTTAAATGTTTACAAGGTGAGAGGTGCCGCCATCTGTCACTGTCCAAACAAACCACCTAGCGGACAAACAACAACAACGTCGCTCTTTTGTTTGTACCCTCCACCCCGCACCCCACACACCGCATCCTTTGAGCTATTGACTTATTAAAGCTAGCTAGAAGTCTACCAGGCCAACCTGAAGAACGGTGACAGTATGACACTATCGCCAAGAAAGACGACAACGTATGAGCTGCGCAGCTTTCGTATGTACATAAGTGGCGATCGGCCGCTAACTTATCATAAGATACTAGTATTATAATATCTCACATTAGTTACAGCCTGCGCACTGCTAAGCCGTGTGCACTTATCTTAAATCTCGGCCTGCCAGCTCGATATGAATACATTAGTCGATGGAAGATATTATCCAAAGTGAGGAGTTGTGGAGAGGGGCGGGCCTCCTGTCCTTCAGGTGAAAAAAAACGATTGTTTGATCTATATATCTATTTCTTTTTGTTTAGACAAATAATTTAAACAAATTTTAATAATGTTGCGCAGGCGACTGTCGGCTGTGGGCGTGCCCAAGTATTGGTTTGTTCTTTGTCCACTTCCCAGGTTATTATAACTGCAATTAATTTTTAAAATAAAACTGTCGACAGACATTAGTAACTGTTAGGGATCGCCAGCGGCTGTTTACTTCGAGCAAACGAATCACAAAGACAAACGGTTCGTTTTATCGTTAAACTTTATACGGACTAGCCCCAAACTAATGAGATTTATAAATTATCATTTTTTTATAAAGAAGATAATAATATCGGATTTGAAAACATATTATTTGAACTAAATGAGCATAATTATACTCGTATACTTATAACAACCCACACTAGAACATACTTTCAATGGAAGTATTATGGAAGTCTGACTAAAAACTAGCAATCTTAGTATTCTAAAGTCTGACTTTGCACTAGATTTGAAGTACACAATAAATAAAAAATGCTTTTCAAAGTTGAGCCTGATCGATTTAAACTTTAAGTAAATACAAATAATCTACTTCGCCTCGAGAAAAAAATCAAAGAGTCCAAAGTGGCGAGTCATCATTTCCACATACCTCGGAGCAGCTGTTATTTATTTATTAGAAAGGATTTAACTGTTTTATTACTCGGAGGGATCATTGCTATCGCGTCATCAGTTTCTTTTGTATCATAAGTGGTTTTAATTAATGAAATATAGATTATTGAACTGTTTTCTGACAGTATTTTTTCTCTTTTGTTTAAATGTACTAAATTTTTATCCGATTTCAAAGTAAACTTTTTGAAAATAAAGTATGTATAGGTATTCCCCGATTTCTGAATAACTATGGACCTGGACCGATTTGCAAAACTCTTCTTTTGTTATTCTCATGGTAATCAGATCAGGATCTAGGATCGCTAAAATATAGGACTTCTTAAAAACACACAAAAACGGGTATTATATTTTTTTTCTGCAACATTACCAAATAATGGTGATGACAGGTTAAATAAAGTTGTGATCAAGTGTCACTCACTGGTCTACCTGGGAAGAAAAGAGCTGAGAGATGGCTATACGATGAATCCACGCTAAATACCGAAAAAATGGTCTCTATAACTGGCATCCAACGAAAATTAATTGATATTATTGTCATTCCAGCATTCGTGAGTTATACAGAGGCGTGGTGGTTAAAATGAGCGAAAAATATATATTATAAGCAGTGGTCCATGAATAGAAGAGAATTATTTTAGATAACAATATAGGTACATAGAAATCTTCATCAACATCGACCTGCTAAAAAATAAAACGAACTAGTATTTTTTGTATCGATTCAAACTTGGCACAAACCAGTCATTGAAACTCGTAGCGTTTGCGTTCCAACAATACCTCGTGAATGTTATCTCAGTATCTGCAAACATCATTCATGCGAAAATAATTACGTAACCGCTATCTATCGCAGATAAACGATTACTCACGTTGATAGACGAAAGCCTTTGTAATGGATGCTGCGCGGGGCGTGCCGCGACCCACACTCACAGATCTCATGATAACGAAATTAGTTTAATTACTATGACCGTGCACTCTGCACTCTCCTCTACATACTTTTATCATTGTACTATATTTATATTAATTATGTCAGACAGGCAATCGCTCCGTGTAAAGTACAGATACTCAACTGTAAACAGTTAGCTAGGAAGTTTCAATCTAAGTCTGCAACATTTACTTTTGGAAAAGTTTTTAAACATAGATGGCATTCTTTACAATCCATATATTAAGGCAAATCTTACCTAGTGTAGTCCCCAAATTAATGAAAATTAACATCTTAATTAATTAAGATGCTAATTTCCTCGAAAATGTCCTTAGGTACGACCAGAACACTCTAATGTTCAACAAGCGGCAGGTGCCACTAATCGGCAATATTAGCAGTGTGCCTTATTAAATTATAATATTTTTTACAAGACGAAGCCAATATTTTGAAACCCACAACCTCCATTCGGCGCTTCATAACAACACAAAACGTTTAAAAGTATTCCAATAAAAGATGGACGACTAAAAATAATATTAATATTTTACGAATCAAAGAGTCTTGGTGAGGAGTTTTTGCTTTTCTTTCGAGGCGTTATATTTTTTACGGCGAGGTGTTTGTGACCTCTGAGAGGACAATTGATTAGTGAGGTCTGACGTGCCCCTCGTATCAAAGTGTCGAGAGCCTCCTTATTAAAACATACGCGCGCTTTGAGATATGCGCTCCAGATACCGAGGGTTCCGTATTCTGAATCACACATTCCTTCGCAAGACGGAGACCACCACTTACTAGTGTGTGTCAGTGTTTGTTTAATTGTACAAAGTGCCTCATGACCAACAATGTTCAAGCTATCGCTGTTGTCTATCGCAGTTTCTTCCACTACAGGAATAAACAATCGAATCTTAGATTAGATACATATATAATTTAGTTGTTTGTGTGTACCCCAGCGTGGCTGGTGTCTGTCTCACCGGATGCTGCACAATCTGTATATTGGAAGAGAAACTTCTAGAAGCTATACAATTTTGCTGTCTACCATCGACGCAGTTTCTGGTTAATGACCGCACATAAAATATGTCGTTTATTTGCCGCTCTAGACGGAGCACAGCCACGGAGGTAACGTTCCCGACGCCCGGGGATTTCTCACTGCCAATGAATTATGCGATTGTCCAAGTTAAGAAAGACGGACTATATTTATTTATGAAGTAGGCTTTGTAACTTTATGATTGCCTCTATTGGACAACTTTTCTAATTAAACGTAGAATTAAACAACTTTGTAGGTATTAAAGTAAGCCGTTTTGAGCAGTTCTGTACAGACTAGAAGAGAAGAGGTTTAATCAAAACAATTGTTGTCGATATGGTTTCTCAGGAGGTGTACGGGCCCCACGTGTCGGTGGAGCGCAAGAATCCTTCACGTCATGGCGACACAAAGCGGCGGCCCCTTGCTCCAGCGCCTTGTTTGTTGAATAAACAGCCCCGCCTCGTCCCGCCTCGCCTGGGATCGCCTCGCCGCGCCTCGCCTCGCCTGTCACTTATGTCTAGCGTCTTCACACATAATGCGCCTCACGGTAGCACATCCCCGCGATACCATCAGCGCCCGCGCCGCTCTCTGTTCATTGTCTGTATCACGAACGATCTCCGCACATTGTTTTTTGTTTACAACAATTTGAATGTCACTTTCTTTTTCAGCAATTTGTGTGAATGTTAGTTTGCAACACTTTGTCATGATGAAGGCGGTGCTTTTGTGCTGGTTTTTTATGAACGTCGATCGATTGTCTTTATGGCTCACTAAAAACTTAATTGAATGTGTTTTTGAAATTAAACAAGTTTGTTGATGGCGCTAGCTGTGATGAGTGTTGATGATGAGCGTGTCACATTCGTGCGCCCGCGCCGGCCGACCGCGGAGCGGGCGATCTAGCGAGCGCGCGCGCAGCCCGGCCGCGGAGCAACTCGCGAACAAGACATTGGCAGTTGTGTTGAGCGCTGATACATTCGGATCATTAATATCCGCATTGAGCCGGTGGCAGCGCCGCGGGGCTCCGCGCCCGCCTTAAATAACATATTAGTCTCCAAAGCGGCCGCCGCCATATTTCTCTATACAACGTATACGTTTTTCGGTAAATCGGATCGTAACGAATCGCCGACGACAGTGGAGGCCGCACGATTTATCGCGTGCACCCGATTCTACAGTAATCGGATTTGATGGTCGCGGCGGGATTACGGCCCTTGTCTCCGCATGATGCATGGCACCCGGACACCTAACACACGGCCCAGCACGAACAACATATTATAACCAGTTACATTTATTTTCTATAGCTTTTAACCTTTTGTTGGTGCTCGTTTACATGGTAAGTCCGATACTTATGAGATCAACGGTTGGACGATATCGATCAATACCGGGATTCACACAGATAACCTCGCTTCGGTATCGTTGTTATATGAATGGTTCAGTGTACCTATTTGTACCCAGATTTAAACGTGTGCTGAAAATGCATCCACAGCTTTAGTAATAGGAACCGGCAAACAGCTTTAGTTTTATCAAGTGGCAAACAGCTTTAGTCATAGCAAGCGGCAAACAGCTTTAGTTTTATTAAGCGGCAAACAGCTTTAGTAATATCAAGCAGCAAACAGCTTTAGTAATATCAAGCGGCAAACAACTTTAGTTTTATCAAGCGGCAAACAGCTTTAGTAATATCAAGCGGCAAACAGCTTTAGTTTTATCAAGCGGCAAACAGCTTTAGTAATATCAAGCGGAAAAAAGCTTTAGTAATAGCAAGCGGCAAACAGCTTTAGTAATATCAAGCGGAAAAAAGCTTTAGTAATTGCAAGCGGCAAACAGCTTTAGTAATATCAAGCGGCAAACAGCTTTAGTTTTATCAAGCGGCAAACAGCTTTAGTAATATCAAGCGGAAAAAAGCTTTAGTAATAGCAAGCGGCAAACAGCTTTAGTAATATCAAGCAGAAAACAGCTTTAGTAATATCAAGCGGCAAACAGCTTTAGTAATATCAAGCAGCAAACAGCTTTAGTAATAGCAAGCGGCAAACAGCTTTAGTAATATCAAGCGGCAAACAACTTTAGTTTTATCAAGCGGCAAACAGCTTTAGTAATATCAAGCGGCAAACAGCTTTAGTAATATCAAGCGGCAAACAGCTTTAGTAATAGCAAGCGGAAAAAAGCTTTATTAATAGCAAGCGTTTTCGTTTTTGTTAAAATGGGCCTCGAGACTCCTTTCAGTATTTTGCGATATCTTCATAGTTCCGGATAGGCCATTCTCGCCCAGTTGGAAAATTCATCCTGTAAATGATTAATTTTGACTAGGTACTAATTAAGTATTTAGTACCCAGAGCACCTTAATCACAAAATAATGCACGAAATAGACCAGAATGCCGAAGCATTCTTATCCTACTAATATTATCTAACGTAAAAGTATGTCAAGATATGGATGTTTTTTAACGTTCGCGCAAAAAAAAACTGAGTTTTAAACCGATTTTATGTTCAGGTTTTTTGATGTGATTTTATGTTCAATTTTCGAGTTGCAACAGGCGGGCCGCTGACAACAGCTAGTATAAATATAAATAATAAGTGGTCCACCATTAGATTATTTGTAATATTTAAATGTAATTAATGTCATAACTCTTAGGAAAACGTTATTATTGTACGATTATCCTAAGAAGTTTGGAGAATTGTTTTATTTTCACTATTTTGATTATTTTTTAGTTATTGATTACATGTAGTTTTTATTTTTGTTTGTTAATTATTTAGGTTTAATTTATTTATTATTGTAGTTAAATAGTGTTTCTTGTGGTTAGTATTTAGTTTATTTTATTGAGCCAGCTGACATTAAAATAAGAACACAACTGTACTGTATTAATTATTACTGTATTAAATCCACAATCACTTGTATTTGAGGTTTAATTTTTTTAGTTTCACTATGCCTGCCACTATTTACCTGTTCTGTCCTCTTCAAATAATATAATTTTATTATATAATTATCAGAAAACTTACAGCTAGGTAGACAATTACAAGTTTTCTCAAATATCTTATCTAACATTAAACCGAGACACTGTCTTATCCTTACAGATTAGTGCTCACAAAATATTAAAAGAAAAAAACAACAACTTTGGTTATGAGCTATTGGAAAAGTGGTCGCGGAGGGTAATTTTTAGTCTAGAGACACTTATATTAGCGATGAACATAATTTTAAATTAATATATTATGGTAATTTATGAAACTGATAAGCTCCTAACGCATGTTATCTAGTCTAAAGTTATTTGCTGCGCCCTGGCATGGTAATCCAAGCAAGTATCCAAGGTATTTATATGTAGGTACATAAATATAATTAATTGATAGGGGAACAGTGTATAAGACAAGGACACGAGGTATAATGGGGACATACACTCTAGGCATACTTAACACAACACTGACGTAGCGCAAGCGCCATTAAGACGTCATTTGCAAGCGGCCATTAACGTTACGCTACGTTAGTTTGCCTTAAGTGGTGATTTCCCATCATACTTCCCGCCCCCGTCTTATACACTGTTCCCTTAGTATTTTGTAGATGGCAGGCATTTTTTTAATGTTTAATTTTTTTGCGGATTTCCAAATAAATCCACTCGTTGTCTTCGCAACCTTATCTAGATAAGGCAATATAATAGTTTCCGTTTGAAAATAATCTTAATATAAATCGATTACTAAATGACTTTTAAAGAAAAACAATTCCGTATTACATTAATTTTGTACTAGCTGTTGCCAGCGGCTTCACCTGCTACAACTCGAAAATTATCCCACGGAAACATAAAATTTAGACAAAAGCTATCCTATGTGTTAATCCAGGTTATAAACTATATGACGTGTACCTACTCAATATTATCCAAATCCGTTCAGTGGTTTTTGTGTGAAAAAGTAACAAACATACCTGCATACACATACACATTCATACATCCTCACAAACTTTCGCATTTATAATATTAGTAGGACGGAAGCTCCAAATAGGGATATTTTTGTCCCTAATTTGCAACATTTTTCATTTAAGTATACTCTTCTCATTTAGAGAGTAGGTACAATGTTATATATCGAATATAGCCTTCACACTATCAAACAAAAAAAGCAATTCGATACAATAGTTCCTGAGATTATCATGTTCAACCAAACAAACTCTGTTATCTGAAAGCAATTTTCTTATTTTGAATCTAAAATGGCCACACAAACATCGTCAATTAATGTTTTTTATTTTATTTTTGTATACTCGTGTATTTAACATAACAAAACAGAACAAGCAGCGGCTATAACAGTGAACAGTAAACGAATACCAGAGATACAAGACATGGGCAATGACGTGGCTAGAATAGACATAGTCTAGCCATAGACAATGCAGAAAATATTTTTAAAATCAAACAAAATATTTTTAATTTATATATGAGTTTTTTTGACATTAGCAGTCATTAAACGTAAAACTAAAGTAATGAAGCTAATCTCTATGAGAGCTGGTTGTTTGACCCTTTCTTTGGCGAAAAAGTTGCCATTCAACGTGGTAAAACTCCGTGTTTTGGGCACGATTCTAGATAAAATCGATCTTCCTGAGCGCCTTTATTGTTAAAAATTGCATTTAGTTTGCTTTTATCAAATCTATCTCTAACAAAATCTCAGAAAAGATTTTATCAATCATATGCAGAAATAGGAAAGAAATACGTCAATTTAATAAAAAAATAGAATATTTAGTAGTTATAAGTAGTTGAAAAAATGCTAGGCCGCTAATGATGAACATAGACACACAAATCTGCTTCAACAAAAAACACATCAGTTTAATTAGCAAAACGAGCATTTGATGACTAAACACACTTCTGCATGTTAATAATATATGCAAATAAAATGATTGTGCTAATGTTGAAAATGTCCGTTTTGATAATGTGGAGATAAGGACACCTCTAGTGGCTTATTTATGACATGCAATTATACCTAGTTGTGGGCAGGCATGCAGATGTGCAGTCTCTAATAAGTGACTCGTTGACTGCGTCGTTGATGTCTTTTGAACGTGGGTCGAGACGGCGACAGAAATTGAAAAATACACATTTAATATTTTTCTATTTGCTTAACGAGGTTTTAAAAGAATCCGTCAACAATTCTATGAAATTATTTCTGTTTCTGTATTAGTTTCTTTTTTATTACCTTGACCTGAAAATAAATTAAAAAAGTGCAATTTAACACAAATTATTGCAATTCAAGTTGTAAAAATCAAGGGTAGCTAAATAATTTGTATTGTTAGTGGATTCTGAAACCTTTCATCGCTGTAATCAACCATCTAACTTCATTTTATTTATTTTTGCATTTGAATAACTAAGTCATAATTTGAAAAAAAAACCTTTGAGTTATTAGAGATTCCAATGTTTCCATTAATAAATAATTGAAGTCGTAAACTTTAGATTAGTTTTCCGCAAAACTTGAACCTGAATAACAACAACTACGGTTCTAACTATTAGGTGAGGTGAGACGTTTATTTTTATTTATTTATTCGCTATTAGAAGGAAAACTGTTCACAAGCGCGCTGACTAATTATATTGTAAATATTTTTCAATTAGTTCTAGCCAAGGGCTATCTAAGGGGTATATCTAAGGGGGAGGCCTATATTCAGCAGTGGACGTCCTCCGGCTGTTGATGATGATGATGATGAAGGGCTATAAAAAATATTTTAATCAGATGTTGTAAATTATGATATAATCGCAGATATTCCTAAATTTCAGGATGAATAACAGTTCTAGTAAATTTTCAGAACTCGATGCTTGAGGTCATAATATCTTGTAATGTCTTACACGACTGATAAAATACCTATTATGTTCCATATTATGAAGAAATAAATGTCACTGTCAGGTACATACTCGTACGGTTCAGTGTCGGCCGGTAATAAATAATAATTAGAGATTTATGTAATTCCTAGTTTAGCACAAATAATTGCCAACGCTCAATGGAAAGAAAATTACTTATTTAGGTAGATAATGGTAATATTTTATAACAAACTGTTTCTCTTATACCTAGCCTAGCAACAGTAACGGCATTTCCCGTTGATTTTCGCGATAATTTTCACGTACTCCTATATAAAACGAACATTATTTAAAGACTATGTTCATATTAAACGTCCATTAACATGATAATCAACGACTTTTCCCGTTAGTGTGGCTCTTGTGTTTGACATATTGTTCGGTACTGAAAAGAAGTTGTTCGTCGGCGGCTTCTACGGCACTTAACTGCAGTGTACTGAGTTTGGGCCTACGAGGACGACTGCGGACGATCACAAACATTACAGTATTACTGGAAATTAACAAGTTTATACCGAAAATAGTTAAGTTACTTGTAAATACTTTACAAGTTTAATGTTGTTGGATAGTTTAAATAAATGAATGAAACTAACCTATTCGCGATTAGTTTAGGTAAATAAAACAAATCTGCAATTTTAAAAACTGCAAAATGAGAATTATGTAGGTAATTTTCTCTTATTAATTACAGTTTTTTTTTTTTATTGAAAACATTGTTTTCTCAGTGCCCAGTTTGTAATTTCTACTTTTTATTAAGATCATTAGTTTTATCATAGTTCTGCTTTGCCTTGGGCGGGACCCATTCTTTTTTTTTTTGTTTATTAACGTTGCCTCACTCTAAGTTACAAACATAGTAACTCACATACACAAACACCCAGAGTCCCAGACCCGGAGCAACTACTTAAATGTTTGTTCCGTGCGGGTTCGAACCGGCGACACTGCGCAGCACTCGATCACTCAGCCACTGCGCCAACCGTGTCGTCAAAGGTTGATTTGGTTCTTGTGTTTCTTATATGTAAGTACTATATGAACCATTTTTTTTACAAAATGTATTTATTGATTAACATTCACGATAGAATGGAGGAAGATGCATTCGAACTTATCAATTTTAGTGACTGAATATTGATAACTTTTGGTCAACAGTAAATAGGTATTTAATACTGGAAATGTAATACCGAAACAGATGGATAAATAGATAACTATGTATATAGGTATAAATTATAAGTACACATCACAGGGACGTGTACAAGATGAGATCACCATTATAATACTTGTCAAAAGTCCTTAGCAAAGGAAACAGCGAGATTCAAGTGGATCCAATAGAGACTACTTAATAATACACTCATTCACAATAACAACAAGGCAGAAAGACAGTCGCTCTATCTAGACTGATGTTCAGCTGCATCCAGATGTCTGGAAGTTGACCCCATCACAGTGGGAAAAGGCAGGCAGATGAAGATTATGTTGATGGTGTTGATATAGATAAAGCACCTGGTTTCAAACGCATTACTAAGGTACAAAGCGACTTACCTTCATCTCCAGCTTGACAGCCAACACTTTGATAGTTATTATCTGCAGCAGTTCACAAAACAACACATCAGCATGTGCACACCGTCATTGAGTTGTCAGTACATGTCGGACAGCGCACTACAGCGGGTGCGCGCGCGCCCGGCCTCCGCGAGACTGCAGCACGACGCGCGCCGCGCGCGGAGGCGGGCCCGGCACGCCGCGCGCTTGCCTCCATTGGTCCGCGTCGCGCCCGCTCCGCCCAGTTCCGCTCAGCACCCACGCCCAGCACTGGCATGCCTCCCCCCTTCTCCCCCTCACTATGTAAAGGTGTCCGATGGCTAAGTGAAAAAAATGCTCCCCACAGAATTAATAGTAGGTACGCGTACGCTCAGTAAAACATCGCGAACCGGCTCTTTGCGTGACGTATCGGATTTCAATTACGAGTTCCTGATTGAAAACTACGGCCATCAATATTTCCGACTTTTTATTACTTTTTAAGTGAACTTCATACTTAAAGGGGAATGTTGCAAATTGAACTTAATCGTTGGTACTCTTAGGAGAGGATCCTGCGAGTGGAAGAAGTTGCCAGCCGCAGGCCGCGAGCTGCCGCCGCGACCCGGCCCCGGCTCAGGCAGACTTGAGTCAACGTTGTTAACATTTATGGGCATTTTATGGCGGCTCCACACAAAGCATCGTCTACCTATCGAGGAAATTGTAAATTATACATGATTTATATTTTATTGAAAGAATGTTCAAACCGGTCAATCAAACTGAATGGGCAATATTTGAATACAGTCAGGAATAATAAAAATAGCGCTATCAAAATATTTGTGAGGGTTCCAAATCCAGAGTGGAAAAGTCACTTTCTAAGTCTGATTTGATCACAGAATTCAAGAGTTTTGTATTGTTAAACAAGACATTGTGAAGAAGATCAGACTAAATTCAAGCTTGTTCAACAGACGGATGTCTATTATTTGGTACGTCTGTGCATTATAAAAAATAGGTAAACATGTTACTCGATTAGTATTTACATGAGATCCGAAATCATGTGATCACTCCTAAAAGCGATACTGACCAATATTAACAACAAACAGCTAACAACAGGGCTATTTTTTGATCTATCAAAGGCATTTGATCTTGTTTCGCATAAGACATTACTTAGAAAACTGGAGGATCTCGGTATTAGAGGACTCCCACTTCAGTGGATATCATCGTACTTGACAAACAGACAGCAACATGATATCACCAAACTTAATGAAAATATGGACATGACAGACTACACGTTGGAAGATAATTAACGATAACACGCGGTGTAGAGCAGGGCAGCATATTAGGACCTATTTTATTTTTACTTTACGTCATAATTAAGGTAACCAACCATAAATGCTTCCTTTTTGCCGATGACAATTCGATAATTGTGACTACAGATAAGAAATATAAAACGATTACTGATCATGAAGCGGGCATAAATAATACAATTAACTATCTAACGACGATAATAATAATTTATCTTTTAATCTTAATAAATCAGTATACATAAATACAATTTAATAAATATTAAATATATTATTTAATTTAATTTAATTTTAAAATAAACATACCTAAATTACAAGCGACGCAAACTAAGTTTTTAGGAGTATAACTTACGAACATTTATACTGGAAAGCACAGGTTGGTTACGTTTGCAATCAAATAATAGTAGATTATGCACCGAGGGGCTAAAGTTGTGTCTTATGTCACGGGCGTCATATTGAATCTCGAGCGCAATGAAGGATTCGGGATTTAACTCCCGAGCGTAGCGAGGGAGTTAAGAGTTTAACTCACGAGCGAAGCGAGGGAGTTAATACAAGAATCCTGAATGCAGCGAGGGATTCAAGCTAGCCCAAGGCAAAGACACCTTTAGCCCAGAGGAGGATACTCTACTTTTTACACCTACTGTGAGAAAATAATAGCCATAGTACGAAAAACAAAGTATTTATTAAATAAAAAAACAGTAAGAATAACATTTAGAACTAGATAAATAGACTAACATGGCAACGATATGAAGAAGCAATCGTTATGATTTTTTAGGAAATCGAGAATATCATCCACGCGTAGTAAGGGTTTCGAGAATAGCTTTCCTCTTTCTGGCACACTAAATCAGACTTGGCTGTATGGGCTCAGCTCCCTTTGCCTGCCCCAAAGAGGGACGAAAAGAACCAAAAAAAAAAAATCTAGGCTGCATGGGCTAGATAGATCCCTTTGTCTTCCCAAAAGGGAAAAGAAAATTAAAAAAAAAAAATCTTTCTGGCACCAAAGGGTGTTTGTTGTTTATAAACATATTCCAAATTCAAATCACATTATTGACCAGCGGGTAATAATGAAATCCAGTACAACATTATTGACCGGCTGTGCCCTCGGCCACTAATGACTCACTTTAGGTTAAGGTTGCTTGACATATAATTAGACATTTTCGAGCAGGTGGTGTGAAAATAAATTTAACACCCTGTATACCATGTTTCAAGCAAATAAAATTATCTTATCTTATCAAATTATTATTTCAGCAATACCTGATGATTCATTGATTTGCTCCAAGGGTTTTCCTTTTTAGACAATCAGACACCTACTACACCCATTATGACAGTATACCGAGTCACTCCGTATTCTTTGTAAATATTATAACCTGAATTATTATAGTATTCATCATGGAGGTGAACTAACAAGGAACATTTGATCGTCACGACCTGCCAACAGACCGAGACAAGACGTCAAGCGAGTGACACTAACCGCCGTGAACGCTCTACTTACAGCCATGTTTCAAATTGGAGCACGCAATACACACGCGGGTGCTAATAGACATCTGCTATATATGATAGAGCTGAGACACAAACCATGCTTCATCTCCTATCCTGCCCTCTTAGTTCAGCCACATACATCAGTTTTCCTGTTCAGCAATCCTTATCAGTCCCTTAGCACGAAAGTTCAGTATTTGAGACGTAAAGTAAACTGGAACTTTGACAATTTTTGAGGAAAAAAATTGTTCCTGCTTCGTACTCCAGAGGCGCTGTTCCATTTTTCCATACAAGAAATACAGTAAATACTGTAGAGTAAAAGAGTGAAAATTCGTGCTAAGGGTACAGGAAAACTGCTGTATGTATAAGTATGTGGCCGCCCTTAGTCTAAAAAGATGCATGCAAACAGAACTATTCGCTGCTACCGACGACGCGGTGGAGTTGGCGGAGTTTTGGGCTAATAAAATATAAATACCGTCATGCCAACGACACGAAGAAGAAGAAAAATAGGCACCTACCACAAGATAGGTATGTTATCAACGTTGGCGTCTGACGTCGATGTCTTAGGTTCGATTCACAGGTCGATCAAAATTTGATTGAGTCGGGATCTGTCCTGTTGATAGTAGAGCACTTGCCCCTATTTCGTGGCATTTAATCAAAACTGGTGGAATATGACATTATTACTAGTACAATACGGGGATTGCAAATGTTCGATATATTGTTTTGTTTAAGAATTTCAAAGTTATCTTGAATTTGTACTCAGCACGTAAGTCCTTCCTAATTTACTGTGGCCGACAGGGTCCACATTAAAAATTATAATTAATTAAGTGTGTATCCCTCGAGAGGAGGTCTGTGTCCCAGCAGTGGGAACATTATAGGCTGATGATGATTATGATGATTTATGTTAAAAAAAAAGGTTATTATGTTTTCTATCTTTGTCTACAAATACCTACTACCTTTGCTTTTTCAAAACATTTTGTGACTTTTAATTCAAAAAACCATGATAGAAAGTCTAAATAAATAACATCTAATTATAAAATAGATGACGTCACAGCGCCCCTCCCATATTTATGTGATATCGATGTAATTAAGTCTCAATCAATGACAGTTGATATTATAATAGCAATCGGACCATAGCACAGCTATCTAGATTTGCTCCGATTTCCCCTTCAATTAAGTTAAATCAAAGTAACGACTGTTATTAAAATTCAAATCCAATTACAATCTGGCTCCATTTGTAGAATTAGAAAATTATTTACCAATAATCCGATATTTTTAAATCAACTACTGTTAGTTATTTAATTTAATTTTCATTTTGAAGTAAGCATTTTTATTGCGTGGTAAAATCATCATTTAAGAGTCCTCCCGATCTGAATAACCTTACGATTGTCAGAAAACTTCAAATACGGCTTACCGTGTTTTCGGAAACACAGAGGGATATGATGAACCATCTACAGACCAACCCCGAATCTTGAAGATCGTGAGTCTGTTATTATCCAACCCCAAGTTCCTCGCAGCGAGGTAATGACGAAACATAATGACAGCTCCAAATTCATCTAGTTCAATAGTCTGTTGACGTCTCATCGAGTGTGCGCTAAGTAGATAATGTGAGGGATTAGTGCTTGTCGCGGCGCGGCGCAATCAGCGCTCTTGTGCAGTCGCCGCTGTGAGTTGTGACCCTCGCCCGCATGCCCAGAAGGACTAGTACCAACTGAATACACGGAAAAGCTCGCATGTGAGCAATAAGTGTCTTTCTTAGGGTTGAACCATATCTGGCAGCACGCAATCGCCTTTTTCCGTCGCCCTCCCCTTTCTGTCGTTTAGAACTGCCACTTGCTAGACCGAGACAATGCGATAGCACGCGGCCGCCTTGAGGATTCCGCGCTGCCAGATGTGGTTCAACCCTTACTCTACTTTTCATTAACCTACCATAAAGCATTCAAGCATGTCTTCTGGATAGCCGCATCGATATCCAATCTGAGAGTCTATCAGTAAAGTGAACGTGGTTGGAAAATCGTTTATAGAAGCAGGATACGAGTAAGTTGTAACCGCAAAAATGGATTAAACGCGCTCTTTTTTGAAAGAAGTGAAACGTATAAATAATAGTACTTATTACTGAAAGATACTATTGTCCAAAGTTAGATAAAACAAACGGTGAGTACACCTTCTGCCACCATCAGACTCACTTCGTTCCATCGTGTGCGAGTAGCTCTGAGTCCATCATTAAACGATTATCGAGTCGGTGACGAGTGACGAGTGACGAGTGACGAGTGCCGCCTGCGAGTGTGCCGAGTGTCCTCCGGATGCGAGCCTCATCCCCCAACGACACATTTAATGCGAAAATTACTTAACTGAGCTCTTGTATCACTCACAAAACAATGCATTGTTTAAAGTTTTTGTAGTAAACACAGACATCTGATTTTGAATTAAATCATAATGTATTTCACAAATGTACAAATAAGCTTTTACCTAAACATTGCTCATATTATATATAGAATCTTAAACATATGTACAGTCCCTGTGAAAAACTTTTATTACCTTCGAAAGCATCCTAGGTAAAATTTTAGGACAGCTGTAGCTACTTAAAGATAAAAAGTAAATTATAATAAAAGAAACATTTCCTCAAATTAAAACAAAAGTTTGAAGTAAAACGGCAATTAGCCGTTGCCAGTGGCTTGACCCGCTACTTCTCATTTTCAGTCACAGGAGCATAAAATTAGGATACAACTATCTAGGTAATGTGTTAATCCAGGTTCCGTTTAGGGTTATAAACTACCTGTGTGCCAAAATTTTACGTGAGAGAGTAACAAAAATCCATACATTTCGCAATATTAGTAAAAAGCCAGATGAAGACTTTTATTTTACTAACTAGTTGTCCCGGCGAACTTCATACCGCCTAGCAATCAATTCTTTTTTTCTTTATAGGTACTTTATTCTTCTATTTGAGACACCAGATAAGCTGCTAGAAAAAAAAAACCGGCCAAGGGCGAGTCGGACTTGTTTTACTAATTTCGAATTTCCAGCAAATCAATACAGTAACGCGCTGCGCTGTACTCGTTCACCATATAAAATAAGATGCTAGTATTCATTACTAAAGTATTTTTTATGTAGTACGAACTGTAGGGATTCACATTCACATTAGTTGGTAAATACGTAGACAGACATTGAACCCTACCCGCAAATTATCCTAGTCCTTCAGCATTTATGTCTCATAAATAGTACGAATTGTGTAATGTTGTGTACTACATCTACAAGCCAGATACGTATAGGTACTAGGTACCTACCGAAAATGACTATTACGATTACTGATTATCTAATGTGTACCTTGTGTGTCGGGCCAGTAAATTACTTTAACGTCTGGCACAGAGCACTTAATAGTACTACACGTCTGACGAACTTGTCCAATAATTGCGCTGTTTACATTAGCATTAGCAGGCGGGTGAATTGATCTCAAAACACAAACGCCATTATACGTATGTCATTAATTTCCAGAATTTGTTCTTCCTCGTGTGTTTTAGTTTCAAAATCAACGCATGCGATTGGCCGGGAATATTGATTTTCCAAAAATGCAGTGATCCGGCACAAATTCGGCCTCGAGACTCCATGCAGTATTTTTCACAATTTGTCAAAGTTTTTAATTAGAGAATAAAATGAATGAAAAGAAGATCAAACAGACAGCCTGTGTTACATTCGTATGTACAATACTGTAGTATGGATTATAATACAGACGTGTTCGAGCTGTATTATTTACACGGCACAGTGAACGCAGTCCATTGTACAGAAACGCAGAGTGACGCACAGAATACTAAGCAGAAATTATCTCCACAAAATATTCAATGAAGTTGTTACAATTCCGTATTCCGGCTGGGACCGGCCCGGCAATTATCGGGCTTTCAGTGCGATATCCGGGGGCCGCATCCGGCGACCGGCGCACTTTTAATTTGACACTTGCGTTTTTTCGCGTCAACGGAAGGATCCGTTCCGATGTAACTCACAGAGCCGCTGAATAGCCTGAATATCGATATGATTGGAGCTATTATAACGAATTTTTCTTACATTTTTTATGAAAAGAAAAACTTTCGTTTGGTTTAAAAATATAGTTAGTATAATAAAACACAAAAGTATTGTAGTTTTAGTAATGTCATTGGTGAATGATGAGATTTTATTAGTTCTTTATACGTACCTGATATTCACATCGAAATAATTTACAAACCTTATTTTTGCAAGACTTACGGCACTGTGTACAATTTCCAATAAGACACTCTCCGATTGATGACACAACACACACAGCTTCCTAGTTAGAACAACATACCTAATCAAATACTGCAGACAAAACCATCAGAAACATTGTATCAATCTAATCAGTTCTATTATAAACCACCATTGTTATGACGTCACATGGATCTCCGGAATATCGCTACCACCTGCTCGTGAGCAACACTTGAACTAGGATAGTCACCCTTACTGCTTCGACATAAAAGTGATTTCAGTGGCGTGTGGAGAGTGTGGTTGACTGTGAGAGATCCTAATCAGATAGCTACCCTCAGGACGATGACGAGCGTAATCATAATCACGATAATTACTTTTAATATTGTCACTTAACTCGCAGGTGGATGCAAATAATAACTTGTGATATAATCTGCATGTTATTCTTACGATTACCAATGTTATCCAAGATCAGTGAGGCAGAAGTGTGTGTGTGTGTGTCTATTTACTGTCTGCTGTGTAGTATAATATCGTCAGAAAGAAACGGCTAATACTAAGAAAACTTTTAAAGGGAAGGCTAGGTCAAAGTGTCGCCGTAGGCACTTGCTTACAAAGTTAATTATGTGCATCCACACTCTAGATAATGCTGGATTATGTTTTTTTTATTAGCCTGCTCTTTCCCACTCCTGGGCAACGGCCAGTTAAGTTGTCTTTTTTTTTAAATCACAAAAACACATTGAATTAGATTTATAAGAATATTCTTATTCTGCTCTTGTTGGAATATGTTCCTCCTCTCATTCCAAAGCAAATACAAATCCTTTACATTTAATTCAGTGTTTAATTTAAAAAGGGTCGCTTGCAATGTTTGTCAACAAGTGTTACATGCAAACAGGGCGATAGTTTGCGCCCTGGATTACTGCCCTGTTCCAATATGTCCTACTGGAACATGTCGAGTGACGTGCACGCCAAAACAAAGATTTAATTATAGCTGTGAGCGTCAATATTTGGGCTTTAGAGAATGTTTCGGAGCTGAATGCTCTCTAGGGACAAACTTGATCAAAAGAATGGCTACTAGTGTTCCCTGTCATAGCATTACCTACTATGTTTGCAAATGTGGTACAATGTCGTGCGTTTGAACAGGTATTCGGCCGGTTTATTGTAGTGGGCAACTTTGGTGTCCTTTGTTCACCTCTGAAAAATATCACCTGGGTAAATAAAGGCGGCTTTTCTACTACGATCTTGTGTAATTTTATTTATCACCTACGTTAAAAGCAACAGCTTAATATTTATTTAAATTAAAAGACAAAAAAGAAGAATTTGGGTTCTACTCAGTTGAAAGTATCAAAACCTGGGTGAACAAAGTGGAATCAACCATTCGGCCTGGTCAATTGAATGTATCGCTTAGGTGAACTCCATTAGAACTAAGGTTAAGCAATTACTCCTAAATTAACGAAACTTTTTTTTTTGTTTCTGTGCGTAATCATTAAATATTTTCTTCCCCTCTGGACCTAAAAGAATTGTCAGACTCATATTCTACCTAGCTTTTACCTAACTATAATTATGGTGGGGTCGACTTCAGTCGTTTCGTCGAAACAGCTGAATACCAATATTTAGTTGGGCTGTAAACTGTACCCTTAGCACGAATTTTCACTATTTGAGACGTAAAGTAAACTGGAACTTTGACTACTTCAAATTGATAATTTTCAAGGAAAAAATTAGTTTTTCCTTTCATTTTTAAGAAACGCTTTAAATACTGAAAAGACGCTGTAAAGTAAAAGAGTGAAAATTCGTGCTAGGGGTACAGTAATATTGTACACGTTGGTAACACTGGTTGTCAGATTTCCAGAACCATTTTGAGGCCTATGATAACTGCCATGTCAAGAGCTTCCTGATGAATGAATTGTCCTATTCTTACTGACTAAAACTTTACGATCCCTCTTCCTTCAATTGCCATAAGCACTCTTTTACCTACTTCAACCAAATTTGGAGTTAATCTACAAAATAATACTAATACAAAAGAAAACGGCGACCTCGTAATATGAGGTTAAAATGATTGTGTATAACGGTAAGCTTGTTCTTTTGGTGACACTACCAAAGGGGGTTAGTTTTTTTTGAAGCTAACTCATTTGGTAGACAAATCTGGAGAATCTGTGAGAACTTGAATTAGTACCAACATAATAAACGAGATTCTGTACTCGAGTACATCATCATCATCATCATCATCAGCCGGAGGACGTCCGGTGCTGAACATAGGCCTCCCCCTCAGACCGCCACGCCGAACGACAATTCGCCACTTGTATCATCGTACTCGAGTTATGTCCTTTTAAACTATATTTTTTTTATAGTTTGGTAGCAAGGCTAAGATTTCCATCGGATTTCTTTCTTTCGACGACATTTGGCGCATCAAATTGCACCGTTTGATCAGCCCTTTGTGCGCCTTAAGACTATTAGGACAATGAGATTACACGGCAGGCGCGCGCGCAGCCGACCGGAGCAATGCGATTACAACGACACCCCCTGCCACCGCTTACGCCGCACCCCACACCCCGAGAACCCCCGAAAACGACAACCCCTATTTTTTGATCTGTAACTGGATTTCGCCCAGAGTCCGATTGAGGAGTGCTAAAATGTGTTTGAACCGGAGGTATTAGTGTAAGTTTGAATTAATTCTGAGAAGCTATAGCTCATCTATATCTTACAAGTACAGAAGTTGTCCCAAAAAAGTAAAGGAAAAGTTTATTTTGAATCATTAGGTAATTTTAGTCAAAACATTAAAGAATATACTCGTTATACGAAAAACAGCAAGTGTAAAAATAAGGCACAAATATTTATGTAAGAACCTTAACCAATGTAATTGTACCTAATTTCAGAATTTACATGAAAGATGAATGTACCTACTGTTCTTACCTAGTTCGAGTAAATAAAACCCAGTGCAACATATTAGCGCCCAGCAGCAACCGTCTTTTAATTGTTCTTAAAATGAAAGCAATATTCTTTATGGTGTCAACAATAGGGTCTGTTTTAGCGTGTCACCCTTGAGCCGGGGTGTGAGTGTGATAGTCCCTCTGGACTTGTTAGTGTGTTGCTAGGAGTTTGCGACAATCGCCGTGTTATTGTTTCTAATATGAAATCCCGCAGGACTGACGACCGCGCTCCGGGGAGTTCTATCAATCACTTGTCTGATGTTTCCTCTAAGAGGTCGTAAAGACGAAAACGAGCAATAAGCATTTAGGTAAGTATTCTGTAAGTACAATAAGCTTCATGAACATATATTTTTTAACTTAAATTTAGGAAACAATCAAACGTAAAAAAATTGTAAAATAATGAGACTCTAGGTGACTCTACTCTAAGGTTGGCGCAGTGGCTGACGCAGCAGTCGACTGCTGCGTGGGTTCAATCCCCGCACGGAACAAATATTTTTATGACAAGCAAGTAGTTTTCCGGGTCAGGGTGTTTGAGTGTGA
This sequence comes from Agrotis segetum, assembly GCA_036375495.1. Lineage (NCBI taxonomy): Eukaryota > Metazoa > Arthropoda > Insecta > Lepidoptera > Noctuidae > Agrotis > Agrotis segetum. Next base: position 755,311 of record JAQSVV010000206.1, read on the forward strand.
AAAAGGTTTTTTTTTTTTTGTAAATTACAGTTTCACAAAATATCTGTGCCACCATTTTACTTTCGAAATGGCGGCCTTTTCTCATAAACAACTTCAATCAGTCAATCAGATATTATTATATCCGTAATCCCTACCTCTATGAATATGCATAGTAAATCAATGTCCCCTCGGCTTGCCTTATCAAAGAGTGACAAAACAGTTACGTTTCCGAGTCACCAAATCGTCACACACATATTATCGGCACGCGGCCCTCAATTTGCGCGTTACGTCATAGTGCTGCGCCCGCGCCGCTGCCTCGCGTGAGACCACACGCGTCAACCCCCACACACTTCATTGACCACCAATGGCTACCTCATTAAGATATTTAAATAGTTATGTTTTGAACAGGACAAAGTAATCCAAATCCAAATATACTTTCAACAACGAACAAATGCTATAAGTTTTTAAATTCGCTTGCTTTCCAGGACCGTGGTGCCCTTATAAGATATTCCCGCGACTAATTATGAAAATTAATCTAATACTGTATCATGCTCTCACTGTAACATAGAATCACCGTTTTTTTTTTCAATAAAATTGCTTATTGGGCCTACCACACGCACAAGCTTCACCACAGTTTTGCCTGCGCAAGCCAGTTTAAAGTTTAAACACGAAATACCGTGCGTGCGGTTGGCAAAACTGTATCTCGAGCAAACGCCACAGCGCAGCCGGCGCGATTGCATGCGCTGATATAGAAGGTGGTGAAGCTTGCTCGTATGGTTATGAAATTCGTGCACAGTTTTTTCATGCGAGAAACTTGCGCGGTGAAGCTTGAGTATGTGGTAGGCCCATAGTAGCGTGTGGAGGTCGTTCCTAATAAAAAGGTATCCATAGGTTCTTTTTAATTGGTTTTTACTGTTTACAAACATCATAGGTACCTACTATCTTACTACCATAACCCTTTTAATAGAATTGATGAAAATTCGATATCACGACATATTTTAAAAAGTCGTTAGGTTGAAAAAAAGATAGAGAGAACATCCGAACGGCAAACTAAGAATTGGCAAAAAATATTTCAGTATTAGCAAGAGTTCTCCTTCAAAAGCAATACATTGATCTATTTGTATATTCGTTTATAGCAATTGTTCTGATGTGATTTTTCCTGATAATTGTGAAAAATAAATAAAAATACTTTAGACAAAGAGCAGCAGGCAGATGCAAAATAACTGTTTTGGAAGTGACCAAACAAAATGTGTACCTACGGAAATATAATAGCTTTCTACATATTAAATACAATTCAACACTAGTTACTTAACAATTCCATACTGTATCAAGCTCATCACAAACTCCAAATTGAATTTGCAGCATCCAAACCAAAATCTTCGAGGTAATGCCATCTCGCGTATCGATCAACCCAACTTATTCGCGTCACGTCGCCGCCGTCTGTGATACTGGCATAAACATTGGGAAAAACGCTACAGTTTCAGCGACCAGTGGGAGGAGGGAGAAGGGAGGAGCGCTGAGGGAGAGAGGCCCGGGATTAGATTACCTGCCCCCGTGGGCTGCAAACACTTCGTTACCGGCGCGGCGTAACGAACTCGCTACCAAGTAACTTGCACACCCGCCAGTCGCCACTCGGCCGGAATTTATTATAGACTAGTTTCGATTCTGGTTTGGTATTCAGAGAAATGGCGACTGTCCACTGCCAGAAGTTTGTGGCTGGCCGGCGATTATGGTTTCCTGCCATTTTGTGTGTGTCTGTCAACTTTACTTGTAACTGACGACGGCACTTCTCGAGCTTAGGCACAGCTCAGATTTTTGAAGGCGCGACTGATTTAAATGAGCACATTCTCGACTATGAGGTAAAGCTATGGGGTCATAGTATGTGTCTGTAACATTCTACTGAAAGATATATTTACATTGTTTAGCCTGAAAAGTCATTTGTGGGAAGACTTTCTGATAGATATCTAATATCTTTAAACGAGCAATTCTTGTATATTTATATATAATCAGGATCTCGGAAACGGCTTCAAGGATTTTCATGAAAGTTACAGATTAGGGGTTTTTCGGCTCAAGGAATCGATTTATGAATCGTCCCAGGTTCGAGAAAAGCTCGGTTCAAAGTCAAAGTCAAAGTCAAATCATTTATTCCAATTAGGCCATCAGAGAGGCACTTTTGAACGTCGAAATTTAAATTTAAAGGGAATAGGAAGGGAAGGGATTGATTCTACACCCATTCGCTAAGGTAGGTTGTATGGAGAAGAATGGGCAAGAAACTCCATACTTACTCTTTTAAAAAAAAAATGTTTTACAATATTTTTAACAGCGTTTGAAATAATTAATGTCGAAGCAATGTACCTTGAAAATCTAGACTAAAAATTTAAAAAATAATAATAAGTAAAAAAAAGCAAAAAGGTACATGGCGTTCACATTTTAACAAAATATTGAAATTACACAAGTTCCCTTCAGTTCCCAAGATAAAGACATTTTAAAAACCGAGCGAAGCTCGGTCAACCATATATTATTAATAAATAATAATATATATAATATGTATAATATTAATCAATTCATAACATAAATCTTATACAGTGTGTCTGGTGCTTAAGATGTGTCGCCAGCGATATCAATACTATTTCGAAGAACGTTCTCCAGATGAAATGAAAGTAGGCCATCATTAAGTTTGACACATTTGAATCTTCAGGTTTGACTCTGCCATAATTCCCTGAAAACTTATCTTGAAAAGTGCTCATGCCAAGAAAGTCAACATAAATAGATAGGTATACCAAGTACCCTCCTGAGGCTCAAGATAAAAACACCTATTTGGCTCACGTGTATCATTGCTACTTTTTTAAACTAGGTGCCAGTTGATGTTTCTCAAAACAAGAACTATATCAAGCTGAGGTAATAAAATGCGTCAATTAACATAATATAATATTATATGCGCTTACTGTTGCGCAAGATTCTATCCACGCGCATCTTCAACGGTTATGTGCAGGCGTCGAAATTATAAAGTATCACTGGTCATACTGCGGGTTTCACGAGGCTACAGATAATGTATATACCATTGCTTCAGAAAAGAATAACAAGGGCAAAATAACAGTCATTGAGATGAATATTATCCCTGTACTTGGCCTCTAATTCATATCGCAGATAGCTCCTTGATTGAACCCATTAATTTACTACTGAGAGATTCAATAAAGCGTAAGGCTACATGCTGTAATAATGACAAATAAACGGACGTCGCCAGGAGCCAGAGTATGTACGTCTATGAGCAGCTCCAATAAATATATCGTAACGGTGCTCCCCCGCACCCCGCGCCCGGCACCGCCCCCGCGCGCCTCCGGCACTGCTAAACTGAATACATTTGAATAACGCAGCGCGTAATGAGGCGCCACCGCTCGCTGATGAGCGGGAATCGAACCCCGGACCTAACTAAACAATTGTCATTCATTCAGCCGAGAGCCAATTCTGTAATCCTTTTGAATAATAATTCCTTTTGGTATTCCGTGCGCGCCAATCATGGCGCATGGCGTGGCTCTGTGCGGCATTGCGCGGCGCACCAGTAGCTACTCAATATTAACATAAATCCTTTAGCTTTCATTAAGAGAATCATTATTTTTCGTTGATTGCGACTTTGTGTTTGCCTCACAGTGAAATATACTCGTAGCTGCATACTTATAGGAGCTCTACTTTTTGCTGGGGCATGGCCCTGTGGGAAACGAAAGATAAAACACTTCCAACCAAAAGGGCACAGAAATAGGCATTAATTATTTAGCGATCCAGACATAACGAGTAGATTTTGCTGAACGGAAAGCCATGCATTCCAAAGATGTAGTACTTTCTTGGTCCTACCTCCCATTGGCCATGATCAGCCGTCACTGAGATATGAGGGGGTGGAGGTGTGTGACGACGAGGTAGAGAGTGAGGGGGGGTGTGTTTACACACGGCGCGATTTATTCGGGCGGCGTCGTAAATAACGTGGCCAGCGCCGACAGATATATGGAGCCTCGTATTTATTGCTATTTGTTCGCGGGTACGGTCTGCATCGGCTTCCCGACCACAAATAAATGAAGCTACGTACCTAAGTTCTCACCTCTTCTCGAAGTCAGAAACAACACAACGCAACCTCCTACGATCGTCCCACACTTCTTTTGCTTCTGATCTACATCTGATCATCGACCACTATACACCTGAATTTCAGAACAATATTTCCATCCATGTTTCCTTGTTGATCATTTTTGTCCAACACTACCAGGAGGTATACAACTTATATCTGAAAATAGCCGTGGTGCTGCTAGACTTAAGCATTCACTTGTAACAGAACATCGAGCATTCGCCGTTTTGAATTTTGCTGAAACATTGCTATGAACATTTTTTAGCGAACGCCCTTAACGTTAAAATTTTTTTCTTTGGCTCAAAGCTCACCGGAACCTAAAGTTAGAATACTCGCTAAAACGTTCTCGTTTCTTTTTCTGTAATGTAACAATGCTCTTGCAAGTTTATCAGCACCTTAAATAGTCCCTGCCTATACATAATTATATATACGTTCAGCAAATCGTCTCGTTATAACTATAATAATTCTCCAGGCTCTCATTACGCGTGGTCTTTGATTTTGAAGTTTCTTCCATTGTATTCGTCCTACTATGAGACACAATTATTTCCAGCAGCCTTGTCCTGTTTTCCCGACAGTACCGCGCTGCCTACACACATCGTTTCTGAATGAGAAGATTTTTTCGCGCGGCAGCCCCGTCCGGCCGCATTAAACCACTTCATTGTAATACTTAGATATTTAGTAGTTGTACAGAAAATAAATTACCCTTATAATGAAATCCAGTTTTTTCAACAACATCCGACAACATTTTAAGCTGTTATCAACGCCCGGCCGCTGAGTTATGGCTGCAAAAGGATCGCAGCCCGCCGTCCGCCGTCGCCGTTGCGCTTTTTGCAGTATTCTCATAATCAAATTTTGATTTACTGCGGCCTGAGTTATTAAAATCCTTTTAGTTCTGCCTGGGGACGGGCAAGCGATGAGGTAGAAGCCTCGCCATTCGGAACTCTATATGCAGTGTCACAATGTAACGTAATTGAAAAACAGTCGGGAATACGCAGTGCTATCGAGGATGTAAATCAAGGTGGGCTTACGTGCCTAAAATCGGTATGCGGTTGTAAATCGTGCGCGGGAGTGGCGCGGCGAAGCGGCGAGGCGCGCGCGTGTTGCGGGGGGTGCGGCGTGTCAGATCGCGATCAGCTAAATCATGCTTATTGGTAACGAAGCGTAGCGGGCGCGTGCGCGTGCGCTCGACCACATCAAACCACGCTGGACCATGCCGCTTCAGCCAGTTTCATACCGCACACTAAATTGTCACGTGTCACCCATATACGAGCGAAATACCGCGTACCTGCCCACAGACATCCAGCTTTGAATGAACTTTTATAACAGTCACATTGCTCAGGACTAATCTTTTACTTTATCAACTCTTTGACACCACTAAGGATTCTATATCATTCCAGTGAAAGCAATAATCAGCTGCAAGCGGCTGTCAGCTGCAGGGTGATTGTGCGCAGATCGTCAGCGGCCATCACGGAGACGTAATGCTGCGTCCACAATGGACCGCTGTCGCTAGCCCACTAGGCCCGCGGGCACATTCCAGTAATATCGCCGTAATGTGATCATAACAATAAATACTTGGCTACCATGAACTCTAGTTTGGCAGCGATTTAATTATTTATAACTATCAATAGATTAGATTGTTCACCTTAACGACGACATTTATAAGCAAAACATATTAATTCATGTAAAATCTGGTAAAATTACGTGTCTAGTGACTGTCACCAGAGATAAATAAAAGTCCGCGACTATGCCCTTTTATTGGACAAAAATTATGACATGAACACGTACAAAGAATGTAATAGTATTGGCTGTACGTCTCTGGCTCACGCGACGTCACACATACGTGCTCGTAGAAAATCGTTACGGTGTCGTGGACATGCCGCAGTGATAATTATCATGTTACAAATGTCGTAGCAGATAGTCACTAATAAGAGTCGTAGTAGAGACCACGTATCTCTCTGTAGCAAAGTCTACATAGGTATTAGTCATGTTGTATTTATAATGTGTCGAAGCAATCTCCTAGACGCATCGTAGCCAACTAAATCACGTTTCATGCCGTAGCCAAGTCTACGTAGTCTTGTTGTATTTGCAACGGTCGTGTCATAGGCGGGTCGCTTAATGCCCGGTCCATACGAGGCTAGTTTTTCAAGCTAGGATAGCAAGCTAGTGTCAGTAAGCTAGCAAGGTAGTATTTCTAGCTAGGTGTAGACAAAACTAGCTTGATTCTAAGCTATTAAACTAGTTGACAAGCCAGGACAGTTTTTAATAGGATGGCGTTCCATTTTTTGGCTAGAAGGGCCTCTCACCACTGATTTTATCCTGGCTTGTGTACTAGCTTCTAGTGACCGGCGAAGTTAGTTTTCAGTTGACTCGTAAGAAGTAACCACGCGTTTTGTTTGTCTCCGCGACGTGTTTTGACATTAATTTAAGAATAGATGCCCAATTAAGTAAAATAATACAAATCATAAAATAAATAAAATATAATTTATTGGGTTTCAAATGATCAGTTTTACATGTTTGAGTTTGATAATTTTTAACTTTTTCATGTTTTAAGTGATACAAAGTACTTTAGGCACGCCGTAGCGCTTAGCTAGTTGATGTCTTTTACATTAGTCGGAGCAGTCTCTTAGACGGGTCGCTACAGTCTCGTAGGCACGTCGTAGCACTTAGCTAGTTGATGTCTTTTACATTAGTCGTAGCAGCCTCGTAGACGGGTCGCTACAGTCTCGTAGGCACGTCGTAGCACTTAGCCAGTTGATGTCTTTTACATTAGTCGTAGCAGCCTCGTAGACGGGTCGCTACAGTCTCGTAGGCACGTCGTAGCACTTAGCCAGTTGATGTCTTTTACATTAGTCGTAGCAGCCTCGTAGACGGGTCGCTACCAGTCTCGTAGGCACGTCGTAGCACTTAGCTAGTTGATGTCTTTTACATTAGTCGTAGCAGCCTCGTAGACGGGTCGCTAAAGTCTCGTAGGCACGTCGTAGCACTTAGCTAGTTGATGTCTTTTACATTAGTCGTAGCAGCCTCGTAGACGGGTCGCTTCAGTCTCGTAGGCACGTCGTAGCACTTAGCTAGTTGATGTCTTTTACATTAGTCGTAGCAGCCTCGTAGACGGGTCGCTAAAGTCTTGTAGGCACGTCGTAGCACTTAGCTAGTTGATGTCTTTTACATGTGTCGTAGCAGTTTCGTAGACAGGTCGCTAAAGTCTCGTAGGCACTCCGTAGCGCTTAGTTAGTTGATGTCTTTTACATTTATTAGTCGTAGCAGTCTCGTAGACTGGTCGCTTAAGTCTCGTCGGCACGCCCGCCCGCCGTAGCGCTTTGCTAGTTGGCGTCTTTTACATTAGTCGTAGCAGTCTCGTAGGCACGCCGTAGCACTTAGCTATGATGTCTTTTACACAAGTCGTAGCAGACTCGTAGGCACGCCGTAGCGTTTAGCTAGTTGATGTCTTTTATTTACATTAGTCGTAGCAATCTCGTAGACGTATCGTATGCAACCATGCCACGTGTCATGCCGTCGCAAAAGGTTTCGTAGTTTTGTTGTATTTATAACGTGTGTGCAGTTTCGTAGACGGGTCGCTTAAGTCTCGTAGGCACGCCGTATTAGATAGCGTCGTAGCAATCTCGTAGACGATAGGTCAACTAGACATTGTGCCGCGCCTTATCAAAATCGCGAAGTTATTTACGTAACCAATATCAATGACTAGCTGTTGCCAGCGGCTTCACCCGCTACAACTCGAAAATTATCCCACGGGAACATAAAATTGGGATAAAAACTATCCTATGTGTTAATCCAGGTTATAAACTATCTGTGTACCAAATTTTAGCCTAATCCGTTCAGTGGTTTTTGCGTGAAAGAGTAACAAACATCCATACATCCATACTTACAAACTTTCGCCTTTATAATAGTAGTAGGATATATATATATATATATATATAGTAGGATGTAGTGTCTCAAGACATTTCGTTGGATTGCCGTCGATAAATCGTATCAAATGCATAGATATTAATCCGTATACTGTCTGTATTCTTTATATTACTGGAAAAACTACAACAGGCCCAATTAATGAATGTTGTATTTACATAAAAAAATTGAAAGTCAACTTTATAATATAAATGTTTGTCGTCATTATAATGATGATATTCGCCCAACAAAAAGGTGCATTTGAAAACAAACGTCGCAATCAAGTAATAAATTGCGTTTGTAGTTGTCGGCTGAAACGCGGGGCCGAAAACCGAGAACCGACGCCGAAAGCCGAGCGCGGAGGGGACCAAGGAGGCCTATTTATCGAATTAGGACTGTGTAATCACCGCTCATAGTACTACGCAACAATTTTGATGAACTGCACAAACACTTCTTGATACTTGTTTTTGTTTTGTAAATGTATTTTAAAAAAATCTTTAATGTTTCTTTGCCGACAGTGGTTTATCGTACATTCCGTAAAAGAAGTTTATTCCATAGTCTTCTAATTATATTAAATATGTTAAATAACATTAAATTTTCAAATGTATCATTAATAAAAATTCTATATCTGTAAATATCTAAAACATTATGTATTAGATAAAATAAAGAAATAAATAACCTAAGTTGGGTTGACTTGCTAATAAAACACAACACGAAGTTACTTTTGTATTTAAAATGTTAAACGCAACTTTTTATTGTGGACCTATGCTTGAATACAATAAAAGTGAAACTATCAAGAATGTCTCCCCCGCGCTGCAGTCGCTAGGGGTGAACATAATAGAGTGAAGTGACGCGTGGCACATGTAATAACAAGTGCGCTGAGCGCAGGACAGCCCCGACTCGCGTAATGATCCACTGCCGCCACCGCGCCGCCGCCGCCGCGCCGCCGCCGCCGCGCCGCCGCCTGCCGGACGACTGCTGAGCCCACCACGTACCCGTCACTGCTAAGAAAGTGATACGCGCATAAGATCAAAAAAGAATACTTCCTATCAGATTGTTGACTACTATAATAGTTGCCATGCTATAGGTTATTACACCACGACTAAGATGATAACCTCTCAAGCTTATTAACTCCAGGCAGAAGGGTTAATCGGAATATTACTCTCTAATATACACTTTCACAATAAAACATAACATAACCATAAACTTCGGTTACAGGTCAATCAACGCACATCCAACGCGCCGAACATCATAAAACCCTATAAAACACTGATTAACATATTGATTGTTACAAAACGTAACATCAAAATAGAAAACAAAACATTAGATATAGCTCATCCGTATTAATGGATCGAGAACAGGTAAACATTACTTTTTTGGGAGGATGTTTTAAATAAGGAAATGTGTGTGGAACACACTGTATCAATAGTGTGTTACAAATAGATATGTTTTGATGTCTGTTTCCCGTGAGGACAATAGCGGATGATTCGCGGCGTGAGGAGGCAGGGGACTCCGTGGACCCCGCGCCCTCACAACATTTGTAACTGCAAACATTGACATGCGGGCTCGCGCGGCAGACGCCGATAAAAACACTAAACCCTCCGCCCTCTGAATTGAACGCTTTGAACTTACAGCGCATATTTTATGCTAATCTCATGTTTTGTGAACAGGCAAAGATGTTTGCTTACTAAATAAAGTTTTTATCTGTTCACACTTCTGCTGGTTAAATAAATTAAATTTGAGTTGGGTGACGATCGAGATCGAGGCGTGAACAAAACATTACAAAAAGCTAGTCATCATTATAATGGACCATTGGACATTCATGGACCACAGAAATTCACAGCATGGTGGATACCTGCAATACCTAAGGTTATAATATCCCATATTGTTTGCCAATTCGATGGCAATCTTTATTTGTTCACATTTAAAACACACGCCACAACGATACCGTCTGTCAGAATTATTGATCGTACGATTTAAATAGTTGTTCAGTGTAATCATGTCATTGTGAAGTTGAAAAACACACGGCATGAGCTTGCAACTTACATAGATATAATAAAACGTGCTCACAGTGACGCAACGTAATCATTGGTCAGTGTTTGTTGTACCCACTGCTTTCTGAAATCGAAAGCGTTGAAACAATCATTCACCAACACTTGGAAACAAACCTACATTACAACTGTCGGAATATGTTACATACTTCATGTGAACTCTCTCACTTACTTTATAAAGGGATAAAAAACAACCCTCAGGACAGAAATCATAAGCTCATTATCAATTGCTGATCAAGTGCTAACAATAAAGTTGTAATAGCTCCCTTTGACTGCAGCCCTACAACACCCCAGAGATTGTCACAACATTGATCTACAAAGTAGTGTTCAGCGCAGCAATAATTGCGTTAAAAAGGTAGGCGTATTGAGGAAGGAAGCGGTGGACGGTCGCGCGCGTGCCGCTCATTGTCTCGCGCACGTCGCGCGTCGCTCGTGCCACGTGCCCGCCGGCCTTAATCGCGCGCGCTCTAAGCGTCCCCCGAACTCTAATTGATAACTAATCAGTGTATGCTTACTGTGGTTATTTCGTGTCAAAGAAAGTCAAGGCACCCTTCTTTATCAATACTCATAGAACGAAATCCCGGTGCCCCAGTCCTTCGTCATTTTACGAGTAGCAAAGCTGAAATTTTGAGGATTTAAAGTCTACTATGTAGACAGTATGCGTACTTACTTACTAGCTCGAAAGTGGGGTAGGTAACGAGGTAACGCAAACTAAAGGTGTCAGAAAACCTTACTCAACTACATTATTTTAGCAAGCCTACATTTTATTATTATGATATTACTCGTGGCACTAATTTCAAGAACTTGTGTATTACTATAACAAGAGTCCTTGAATGCCCTTTTCACCGACTTGAGGGGATATTTTCGAAAACTCCAAAAGTACGTGTTTGATAATTTTTATTTAGTAAATGTAAATACTGATTTTCGAATTGATCTGCCCTAGCGTTAAGATTTTCAAACAACATCGTCTATATCACCAATGGAAGGTAGTTTAAAATAATTAATGATGCCAATCTTTTTATTTACTTATTTTCATATTTGAGTTAAGTTTCAATTTTATAAACCCAAGGAATAAGATTTTATCATATAAGGTTTTCACCCCTTTTAAACCCCCCTAACTTTCGCAAAATCCCATCTTACTGCCCACCTACATAGTGAACTGCAATTACTGTCCAAAATTTAGACTTCTGCGGTTAGCGGTTATGGCCGTAGAAGAGTATTAGGACCCTACCCTGTTCTTTTATTTATATCGACCGAACGTTCAAAATATACAAAGATGTCCTGAATATCGACGTCTGTAACTATCGTTACGGGCGGGGTATTAAAGTCGTCTGAGAGAATGATTGGCCCATCAGATTGGTCTGGCTGCTTAGAAAAGGTCTTGAAATAGTGTCATGAATAATATCATGTAAAATGTAGGCTTGCTAAAATGACGTATTTGAGTGAGGTTTATAAAAAAAAAACAATAAATATTGTTTTTACGAAATATTTGCTTTAGCAGATTATAATATATGAGTTATTTCACATGTATTTCTGTGCTATCAAAGTCAAATCTTGATACGGACGTGTGAGTGTTCACAAAGGCTGCATTGTCCTCAACGTCTGTAATTGGTGAAGAGGCAGGCATCGGCCGCGAGGTGAGTCTCCCAGCGGAGGAATGCCGACCTCTGACCAGCGAGCAAGCAGCACTGCGACCACCACTGCCTCGCCATCAACAATCAATCACAACTTTGGATGTGGTATTCAACATCGCTAGCGTTCGGTTATTAAAAGGTACAACTTACTTTATGTATGTGTCAAACATTATCTTCTGAAAGACATAGGTAACTACAGATTTTAATAAGAAAAAGGTTTCACTTTACCTGTACCTAATTTACTTTTTGCAGAGCAAGTGGCCAACGTAATGACATCAAGTTTTTGAAATTATTTTTAAATTAACTCACTTTCAGTTTACCTTTTGTATTTTTTCTATTATAATATTTTGCCCGTTATCCTAAAGTTGTTAAAATATTTATCATATTAATACGCTCCATGCTACGATACATGTACCATGTACATAGAGTATCTAACATCTTCGATCTTACACTATCTATGATCAAACATTGCCGTCTCGTCAGACCACAAGTGGGTACAGTATGCCTCCTCCAACCGTTACGTTGCCGCAGTCCGGACAACGGGCGGCGAGTGCTAAGTCGGTGTCCACTCGACCCACTAACAGATATTGACGGGCATCAAAGCAGCGCGTCACAGCCTCTCCATATATCATTCTCAGTTGCGGCGATACCAGCCTTTTCATGTCGCCAGACACAACGATACGGCACAGGGTAGGCAGCGACAGAGGTGGCAGTCTGACGTCATATTTTATTTCTTAGTGTTTAACAGGTGTAATGATCTCAATATCTCTCTTTCTTCTTCTTCGTGTCACTGGCATGCATGTTTTTTAAGGAAAACGAATGTGCAATATTAAACCATAACGTATATAGAGATTATGAAACATCGTGGGCAGGTCAACTAAAGGCGCATCCACACATGCCCGGCGGCACGGCCGGCGGCATGGCCGGCGGCCGTGCCGCCGGCATTTGCCGCAAAGACTTACCGTCTTGTCTTTGTTTCTTAAAAGGCGGTCTGAAACCCGGCGGCATAAGCCGGCGGCATGTGTGGATGCGCCTTAAGAAATCAACAGTCAGCTGCAGATTAGTCACAAGTAAATAGGTCAACAAGTATTTTGTTGTACTCAAAAATTCCCAAATCGCATGAGAGATTCTGTTTTATTAGAGTACTTTGTGCGAATTCTGTTTCGAAAAAGTTAAATCTTAGTCTATCTTATAATGCCTCTGAATTGATCAGTAACCTGTACATTTGATCGAGGCTAGTGGTCGCCGATTGTTATGAGGACCACCGCGCCTTTGCAAGTCACTCCGCCTCGAGCCGTCAATCTCACACTATTGCCGCACTTATACCGCACATGTTAAAGTCTAGATTGCGGTGTATGGGGCATGTGATTGTGTACAATGTAGGCTTCAACAAAACAACAAGTCAGTATCGATATCTGTCGATTTTGATTTCGGTAATCGAGCAGCGCGGAGGTGAGCAATGTGAGCATGCCTCACTCGCATTGTGCGGACTTATAAACGTTAGAATACTATCTATGTATCTACTGATCAATTGATTTGGAGAATAATATCGATTCATCTGTATAGTCTACTTACCTACGCATCCGTAAATAGATATTTTCAGAATTCTTAATGACAATTTCTGGAATTTTGCAAAAGAGTTAATTTTAAGGCCCAAAGTATCTCCTGATTTCTATATCGGAATAAATAATGATGGATAGTAATGTAAAATAGAAAAGATGAGGGTCTTTTATCAGGTTATTCTCAACTCTCTAGTAATCGAGTAACTCTTAAGTAATCGACTTTTATGTGTGCAAAACAACTAGTTATTGATTTCAAAGCCGGTGAATATCGTTTGCATTTTTTGCAGTTATTATTTGTGTTATTCCAGACTTTAAACAATTTTTAAGTCGGATCGCTATTGAACAAATCCTGACTCCTGATGGGAAACCCAATCATTAAAGGTTATCTCTAATAATAATTGAAGGCCTTAAAGGACAGTTTTCAAGTTAGACAACAAAATATATATTTCGAAACCTATTGCTTATTGATACTCGTTAGTTCCTTAGATAAAAGAAATAGGCAGATATAACGTGCGCGACAAATATACTTTACATTGAGAAATACTCTCATTTCTACGCGCATTTACGTATTTATATAAAGTAATCGATTATTCTAGACACAAAATCCATTCCTCTAATTCAGGGATTTTTTACTGTAATTATAACTGGCAATACAGACTAATTACTGTTGAGGTTTTGTCTTTCAAGCGAGCCTAAAATATTTTATAGAAAATATATACCAAAACATAAAAAATAACAATAGTTACCTACTTGTGGAATTACATTCCTTATTGTTTTTGAGAACAACTTTTACAATTTTAAAGACACGAGACGGTATATTTTGGCGTACAAGCAGTCACATATATAATATGACGTGTGAGCAGTACAGTCGCGAATTTGTTTTCCCTGTTGATTTTATATTTGCTTTGGTGGCTTCACTCGCGTGTTCTGAGCGCTCTATCTGCCTGTTTCTTTAATCTGAGGTTATTTCGTACTCCGTGCCTAATCGAGTTTTGGTTTATTTTTCTTCAAACGCCTCAGTGTCTGTCGTAGGAAAATACGAATTTTTGGGACAAACCCACCACACTATTCCCAAACTACTAATACAACTGAAAGCCAGAATCAACCGTGGCAACCACCAGAAAAGCGCCGAGACAGTGAAGCTGGACGTGTCCCAGAGAATAAATTTACCTCTTTTGGATCCTGCAACGAAATTAATCAGAAAAGAATTGTGAAGGAGTAGGAAAAATATGTTTCCACTTCCCTCCATGCAAGCAGGAGACAGAACAAAACAAGGTTAATTGGCACAGGCCTAGCACCACGGGTTAAAATGACTACTTATATTAATGGGTCCTAAATTGTGAGCTGCTATATTTGATACCAATAGGATAGCCCTGTGTTTCGTAGGAAGGAAAATACGCATATTACAACATTGTCCCTCTCAAATATGCAATTAATAAGCAAACCATCACATACGTTGACATCACACAGACGCTTCTATTTGCATCCGATACCCCTCCGTCCCGCCCCCGTTTGTTACGACGACTCAAAGACTATGAAAATAGCCTTCAACAAAGGCCACTCTGATGACAGGAGCAATGAACTAGTGAGGATCTTATAAACTGGCTTACACCACTTAGTTCCATCCACTGCTAAGCAAAAGCTACCGCTTTGTGCCAGGTATTTCCTTTCCTCGATTCGAATGTCCTGTGTTGGTAACATTCGTTCTGCAGCCTTTCGGCAACTATTCTTTTAGAACACAGCCCTTTAAATTATGAAGTCAGGTAGCAAAGTATTAATTTAAATTTCATATAGATTAGGTGCTGTCTTCAGACGGCACCCACCTTGTACCAGTTGTACCTCGTAAAAGCCAAAGACGGATCATAAACTGCAGTATTTTTTCAGAGTTTCATTTCAGAGATCAGTCGTATTGCATGACTAGATTTCTTTAGAGTTAGACGATTTAAGGATGCGTGTATTGATAGATGCTATAGACTATCTCTATGCTTAATGTCCATAACAAACAACTTGGCAGCAAGCCTCAGTGAGGCTTCTGAAGCGTCTGTTCCGACTAGTTTATCGGTGATCATTGACAGGGGGCGTGGTCGCCGATCAGATTGCGTCCCCCGCCCGCGCCCGCGCCGTTATTTGCATAGTTAACGAGCGTCTCCCCGCACCCCTGTGACCCTCGCCGGCCCAGAGCTGCTAGCCCCGGGTGCTCGGGGTGCCTAGCTACCTATCTCCGTGTACATTGATAAACTTGGGTGGTTCAGGGGGAAAATACAACCAAAATAACCTAAATGTGATGTAAATCAAATATATCTTCTAAATGCACGCCAGCAATGAGCAATGATAAACGAAACAAAAACACCTTTTTCATGTAGATTAAATAAATTATTTAAGTTGCAGACAATTTCAGGGGAGTCTGCACAAATGATTAAAAACATACTATGAAGATGTTTAAATAATAAAAAAAACTGAAATTCTTCTACATGGTGTCAATTGTTTCTTCAGGCCAGAACATTGCAGTGCTTATTGAGACGTTAATTTCAGGGAAGCATTGAATGCAATGAAATCATACTGCTTTGATCAGTACAGTTAAAAATATAGGTAAAATGTTTAAATACAAAACAAAAGTTTCTGACGAGTTGCGAATCACCTTATTTTTTTAAAGTCTGTTCAAAACGTCTGTTTCCTTTATGAGTTTATAAATCCTTTCTCCATATCGTAACTGTTTCCTTCCATCCTTCTGAAGAACTATACAAATGAGTTTTGCATTTACCTTTTTTAACTAAGTATATATTTGGTTGGAGAGCGAGCTTTTAATTATTTACTCAATTTATTGACAACCTTATTTTAAAAAGATAACAATTACCTACCTAACAAAGGCCACGGCCACGGGTTCTATTAAATATTTTATAAATTCAAGTGAGTATCAGATTTTAAATGTTTGTAAATGCAATCCAAGATACGGGAGAATTCCTAGGCACCCTAACCTTTCTCAAAAGGAAAAAGGAAAATTTCCTAATTTTTGAAGCCTGAACTGTGTCGGTGTCCCAGAAGGCGAGACCCAACAAACCCTAACTCAATGCAGTCCACTGTTGGACAAAGGCCTCTTCCAGGTAGCGAAACATCGCCCTGTCCTCCACCTCCCACATCCAATCTGAACCAGACACCTTTTCAAAGTAGTCAGCCCATCTTGCTGAGGGTGCCCCACCCACACACACACTACGCTTCGGTACGGTAACATTTTACGAGTTTCAGATTGTTAACGCCCTCTATACATTTGGCTTTAAAACATTTGGCTTTAAAACCACATCTCAATATCAACCAATAGATGTCACTGTGTTCAAAAAATCTACATTCGAAAATAAAGGTTTGTACTCGTATGTTTGATCGTGGAAGCTCTAGTCCACCGAAAAGTTTCTAGTAATTTAGCATTGTTACTACAAATTATGACTCTGTAGTGCACTAAAAAATTGATAAGGGAATGCAATAATTAATATCATAACACCGAATAATTATAGGTTTAGATGTAAAAAAAAATCCAAATGCCTTCTAAACACCTGAAACATCTATAATTTTTTTAGTGCACTAGGTCTAGCAAGTACTTTTTTTTAATCCATGTCCAAGTGTGAAACAGAAGGCCATCAATAAACTCAACCGAAAATATAAAAATATGTCAATGTCACGAAGGATGTTGTTGTCATAATGTCGGAAATATATTTTTAAATTTTTTGTATTCCTAGGACGTAGTTAAGTATAAAACTTTCTAAACAACACTAATAACTTTTTTTTCTGTTGTGTTTGAAAATAATTATTACAAAAAAATACAATTCAGTGTAGTGTATTTTGATTCGAAATGGCTTCGAGGTACAAGGCGATAGAATCGCAAGCAATAACTTTATATAGATTAGATTTCTATAAAAACAAAAAGAACTGGAAATTGTACCAGGATTTGAGGAGGAAACCACTACCGTCACCGGAATTCACTAGGTAAACAAACTAGCATTCAGCAATTAGCGTTCTAAAATAATTTGTTGTTGAACTGAGGTAAGTAGGTATATTTAGTTTTTTTTTAGTGTTGGATTTTCTCCTGTATCGTGGGTGCGTTTGGAAACATAGAAACTCACTACACAAACAACAAAACAGAGCTACTTCTTGCAAGCTATGCAATGGGTGCGAAGTACTAGGTCCGGCTGGGGGTAGTAGGTACTATTCGATTGCCGCGCTTAAGGTGATTGCTTCGATGTAGCCCGCGAAATTCAATTTTTTTTACGTTTTTTGCAATTTGCAGGCCAGTGACATGTTGTAACTTTATAAATATTTGTGTTGCGCAAATAACAAGTATAATTTTAAATATAAAAATTGACAAAAAATTCGCTCCATCAGCTCTCACATAGAAAAGGTGCATCGTAGTTAGATTTCGGAGATTTTAACATGATGCACCTTTTCTATGTGAGAGCTGATGGAGCGAGTTTTTTGATATTTTTTATATTTAAAATTATACTTGTTATTTGCGCAACACAAATATTTATAAAGTTACAACATGTCACTGGCCTGCAAATTGCAAAAAACGTAAAAAAATTTGAATTTCGCGGGCTGGTTGGAGCATCCCCCTTAAGGTAGCGAATAGTAGAAGTGCTGACAGCTTTGCTTCAGAGTACATTATAAAGCTTTGTCAACTTGCGATGTGGGGTTGAGGAGGGGTTAAATCTTTCCACCGCCATCTCTAGTTCGATTTTACCGACATCTTCGAACTTTATAGTCTCTAAGTACAAATTTTCTATTTTAACTATCAACTGCGTTAACTCATCTGAAAATTTGCTCGAACTTGAAATAATGCTCTTAAATTTACTGTATAAGGCTTTCGCGTCACTAATTTTCTTATCAAAATTGTTACCTTTCCGTCTACTAGGACCTAACTTAACAATAGATTCCCTTAATAATTTAAGTTGTACAAACAATGTCGTTAATTCTAATTCCATTTATACATAATATATACTATTGTCTCTAAATTTACCTCGGGGCACAAGCACTTTCCACAACACTTAACATTTTTACATTGGAATTTCTTGAATCACTTACTTCTTGATGAGGGAACGCCACTTCGTCCTTAACTGGTCAGGCCATCTGTACAGCTTTGCGAACCTCTCTTTGGTTCATCTGCTCCTCGATCCAATTGTGGTGGCATCTCCTATAGATCCGGACAGCCACACCAACGATAACAAGTGCCAAACACACAGCAATAAACAACAGCACCGCGTTTATAGTTGTCAGCTGCTCCTGTGTAACCGCTGCGGTATTTGAACCACCCGCTGCCGTCTGAGCGATGACCACCTCTTCCTTTGATGTTGTGCTCCCCATGGCCCGTGACTCGATGTGACGTGAAGCTCACCGAAATATAGTCGACTTCTGCTACTGCAATTCCCTCGGTCGGGAACTATAACGCCGTCCAGCCGACTGGCAGGGTCGCCATGCGATGTGGGGTTGAGGAGGGGTTAAATAAACAACATGATGCGTACTACTCCGAGAGTCAACTGTAGAACTGCCCTCTCTCCTTTATTTGATGGTATAATGTATACATGGATAATACGTGACTACGTGCTAATGCTAAGACTACGGAAACAGAATATTTACCTTAACTTAAACTATGTACAATACGTGATATACTGAAGTACAACATACGTGACATGATGATGGACAATATACGTGACTCCACACCACAAACTGTCAAAACGCGCTTATCTCAGGAACTACTGGTTCGAATTGAAAAAATGTTTTTGTGTTCGATAGCCCATTTATGGAAGAAGGCTATAGGCTATACATATTATAATATCACTCTATGACTAATAGGAGCAAAGCAGCAATGAAAAATGTTGCGAAATCGGGAAAATCTTATTGAGAGCTTCCATTGCGTGCGCTGCTTGCGTAAACGGTTTACATTACGCAAAAAATATTTTTGACGAAATTGTTCCTCATGAAACGTTCTAAAATAAAGTCCGCGACAGCATAATTATGTCTATCTTTTAAGATTAACTCATTATAAACCAAATTGGTTAATTTTAAACAAAATTGCCCTTGACATCATTTGATTTTAATGAATATCTGACGAGATATCGTAGTTTCTTCAACGGCAGGTGTTGCGGAGCAGTCGAAATACGACGGCTCAGTGTCACAGTACATTCAGGTCTGCAATCTGTACGTAATTTTTTTTTTATATCGCATTATTCCGCCGCGGCGCGGCGCACCGTCGCGTCGTGCACGGTGCCAATTCAAATATTTGTACCGTGCTGTGCGGATCGAACCCGCGACATCCTACGCAGTAGTCGGATCATTCAGCCACTGCGATAGTCGTGCCGTCATATGATTGAATTGATGAAAATAATATATTAGTGTGTGAGTAGTAGTAGTATAATACAACTTTGGCCACTGTCCATCACCATATGCTCATAATTCCAGAAAACACAACAACACCTACAATGTTAGCAAGGAGTTCCCCGAGCTGGACTTTGATACGGAATTACCGAACGCACACAACCAGGCTTTCCTGGATGATAAACCTGGTTAGTACTCGTATCCTTTAGCGCATTTTATTTGACATAACTGATCACGATCACGATATATTGCGCTTCACATGCCTTTGATTTTTTTTCTGATAATGGTAGGTACGTTACGGAACCCTTCATGCGCGAGTTCAAACGCACTTGGCCAGTTCTCAGTCTAGTTGTAAACTGTACAACATTTTTTTGGACCGAACCTATTTAAATTTTTATTTAAAAAAAATTGCGTCCTAAGGCCGTGCGCTGCGTACGCGGGCGCCCGCGTCAGACCCTCGTGTCCTCGCTCGCTGTTTCATGTAATCTCATAGACAATCGCTGCGTCGCCCGTCGCATGAGATTACATGAAAACAGCACTATACGCGGGCGCCCCGCCTAACGCAGCGCACGGTCTAATACTTCTAGATTAGATCCTTAACTTGGTTGATACTCATTACTTATCTATGAACTATAGACTATTAGACTATAATAAAAGCAAAATGATTACATACAATGTATTCCAGCTTCCCACTTAGAGCTCAAACCTGCAGAGGATCCTCTAGACCTTCACCTGGAGTACCTGACTCCTGCACAGATCAGACAGACTGCTGAAGACTGGTTGACGCAGCACGGCATCGCCACCACATCACAGCAGGAGTGCGCCGACAAGTATGAAGATTATGAGGTATATACCGTGCGTATACCCGAAGTACGGCTACACCTAGTTTTAGCCGGCTAACCGTAAGCCTTATAATATGTAGTTACATGTGGTTAAACTTAGGTGTATCCTACTTATCTTCGGTTAGAACTAGAATTAGCCGGCTAGAACTAGGTGCAGCCTCGGGACTTGCTGGCACCCCGACTTGGACAATTTTGGTTAGAAGAGGATGGCGGAGTCTGAAAGACGGGGGTCTCCTCTAGTGGTTAAGTTTTTTTTTGTGATAGGGGGGGCGCTACTAGCCTAAAAAATAGAACTATCCTATTAAAAATTCTCCTGACTTGTCTTTCAACTAGCTTAGAAATTAAGGAGGTAGTTTTGTGTACACGAAGCCTGAAGTACTAGCTGGGTTACTGACACTAGCTTGTTAACCTAGCTTCGTGTAGCCCGGGCATTAGGGTGACTGGGTCTACCACACGGACAGTGAAAGTAGTAGCACAAAATACTGTAGTAAGTAGGTAATGTTCACCGTTACATTGCAGAATATGGATGAGAGCGCTGACTTCGTGCGCGGTGCTCACCAGGTTCCGCACTCCTCAGAGTTAGATCTGACTGCCACAAAAGGTAACTTCGTTTGCTACTTAGCATTATATCAGCCTATAATTATTATAAATTTTCCACAGCCACAGCTAAGTCACAAGTCTCTCTGATTTAAATGGCTGTAGGTATGACAAATACAGAAAAAATTAACTTAGACCGTTTACTCCCGTTTCATGCTCCTCTCGTTTTTCTAGTTTTAATCCCTCTTCGTTTTCCTCGATAAATGGGCTATTCAGATTAGCGTATCTACGTGTTTGTTGGTTGTAAACAAACAACTTCAGCTTCATGTTATCAATATCAGTGTTGTTATTGTCAGCAGAGTGTCAGTGCACGTACAACAGCTCTCTGTGCGTGTTGTCCAAGCGTCAACTAGCGCACGCGATACGTCGACACCACTCCGCGCTCACCATGCTGCTGCGAGAACAGGCGCTCAGGGAGACACTGGCAAGTGATGGGATTTTTTTTGTTCCACTTTTTCCAGTACAGGCCTATTACATACGAATGACTCTTTCATAATGTTTTCGGGTCTTGCTTGCATACATACTGCTTGCCGACTCTTCTATTCCATCTTGATGGTGCTATAGATTTATCAGAGCCTAAAACAAAACCATTACCTTTACAGAGCTCCCGCTCACTCCTACAACCTCCTATCTCCTTCGAGGACCACCCGATGCGTGACCCGGGCCTCCCCTCTGCTCCGGACTGCACTTCGTCCAGATCGAACCTCGTGCTATCCAAGGGGCGCGAGGCGGACACCGGGCGCGGTCGCGGCCGCGGGCTCCTACAACAGCACAGGGTCTTCGGCATCAGAAAGGGGAATCCTTGCCGATTTTAGAAATGAAGGAGTCATAATCTTGAGACATCATGTGAAATGTTTGTTAAAGGATAAATTATTAGTGAACTTTACAAATGGGATTGGATATTGGATGGAAATATTTGAAAAAAATCAAGATACCTACAACGTATAGTTCTGTAAATGAAATTGAAGTGTTGTGCCTTGAATTATGCATCACATTAAAATTATAGTTTGTTGTGTAATCTGTAAAAAACATTTTACCTGTATGCGACTAAAAGCCAGCTGTTTGATCAGTCGTTAAACTAAACGGTTCCGTATCAAAATAACTACATTCATTTTAACTACTATCCATGTAACTACGGTCAAAAGAACTACGGGTTCACCGGTTGGTATAACTAATGGTCATTACACATAAGTTTGTAATAACTAATGTACGAAATACCGAATGGCTAATTCACCTACGTTTAATAGAGCTACGCCATGGACCTAAAAAAAAAGGCGGACGGAACTTCACTAAGAAACGATTGAAGCACCACAATGGCGGAAGCCTTTATATGTGTGAGTTTGTATAGGGATGCCAGATGAAGGAAAAAATTACCCATTTTTAAACAATATTTAATTAAGACCTCCCTTGAACTTAAGTTTAATTACATTTTTTTTTGTGACGGATACCTATTTTTAAAATAAAGGTAAAATAATTTAAGCACATTGGTTATTAAAATATTTACAACTCGTTTAATGTTAATAAAGTATTGCAATCCCTTTTGGTGATTCAAATTTTGTAGACTTGTCGTTTACTATCGACACATCTAGAAATCCCTTCTAATTTACTTAAGTGGTTAAAACGAATGTTTAAGTATTTTTCGGCTATAAATATTTAATTAAAGCTATTTTATATTTAAATAATTCAATTTAAAATATACCTTAATTAAACTATATAAATATAATATTACTAAATTAAAATAAAACTAAACTATTAAAGAGCATCGAAAAATTCATCCTCAACGCTGTCAGCTGGTAAAGCTATTTTATGTTCCATTCCTACACGTCTACATTCCTATTCCATGTCTACACTCCCTTATTATTTTTATACAATCATTTTTCCATGCATCATTTGCCGTGGGGAAATCTGTAAAAATATAGAAGAATACAATAACGATAAATATATAACATAAAATATAAATCTCCCAATTTTAAAATAATTTGAACCATGAAATAGTTGCAACACTGATTGATTTCTAGATGTTTATTAAATTTATTGACGTAAAATCGAGAAATAAGCTTCAAATTGACATGCTTAACTATGAAAAGTGATCCCCTGGCTTTTTTAATTGAACTACTATGGTTTAGATAACTTTTTGCAACACATGACCGCATACTTTGATTTTTATTAGACAAAATAACGCCGAATAATACGCGAGCGTCGTTCGAAGCGTAATGGCCGACGGCTGACTTACTATGGTGTGAATGTGTGTGTGCCGGCTTATGTGGACAAGCGCACTGACTTACTATGGGTGCTTCACTTGTTTCTTAGTGAAGTTCCGTCCGCCTTTTTTTTTAGGTCCATGGAGCTACGCTACGGTGAATTCAACTACGGTATATTAATCTAAAATTAATATCCCTGCTACGGTATGTGTGATATCATACAAACGTTGACGGAGCACCGCTTGCCGGTAGGTACTCCTACCTCTGGGTGGTTAAAATAGAAATAACGACGAAGGAGATAGACCCCGCCATACCCTTCTAACCTAAGCTGTCCGTGTCAGGGTGTCCCAAGTCGTTTTTACGACCTTTTTTCTCAGTGCCCACTTACGTACACTACTACCTAAATATCAGCAGAACAACAAGCAAATGCTACTTAAGGGCCTATAGTACCTCAGCATAATCTTACTCGCTCGCACTTGCACGTACCACGCACTATTGCTTGCTCTTTCTTTTAGCTGTCTACACGCAAATCTATTTATTTTACGGCGAAAAAAAAGGAATTTCAAAAAAGTAAATAACATAAGACCTGCTTTATAGTTAGTTCAGTTATAGTCCAGTCAAATTAGTAAGTTCACCTCGGAATTCGAGAACCCAGCTGTAAGTCTGTAAATACTTGTATTTGGACACCCTAAAAGTTGCCTCAAAACCTACAAATGGTAGGGTGTACGCAACTATAAAATTTCAAGGTCAATATATCATATATTATATTATACGGGGGTCCTGGTTAAGTCGACCTAGATCCTTTGAGGGGTTATAGTAAACGTCATTCTTGACTGATTTTACTATGGGAACCCCTATCCCAATCCTTACCGTTTTTGAGTTATTAGACTTTTGATTTTTTTTCAAAAATATTCCGCCTCTGCGTCATAAACTAGTTATTGTAAGAATTGTACGACGTTTAGGACGCTAAAGTGATACTTTTTTGATAGCTTACGAACGACTCATTCTATTGAAATCAGTATATTTGATAAATGACTCATATCTTGGGAAATAAATGACTGGAAAGTTCAAATATTGAATTTTTACTGGAGCTACCCTTGTCTTTCGGGCCCAATTTCTCAAAATAAATGTACCGTATTAGATTGGCAGATTGCAGCAAAAACACTGTTGTCTCATTAGCTTTTTTAAATGGTACCACAATATCCACTTTTATTAATTAGTGTCCAGAAAACAAAGGTTGATACTGACAAGGTGGTTTTTTAACCAAACTCGTCAATACTCTTTTAACCGTAACTCAAAAACGGTAAGGATTGGGATAGGGGTTCCCATAGTAAAATCAGTCAAGAATGACGTCTACTATAACTCCTCAAAGGATCTAGGTCGACTTAACCAGGACCCCTGTATATGATATATTGACCTTGAAATTTTATAGTTGCGTACACCCTACCATATGTAGGTTTTGAGACAAATTTAAGGGTGTCCAAATACAAGTATTTACAGACTTACAGCTGGGTATCTCGAATTCCGAGATTCTTACCTATGTAACGGTTAGCGGTGGGTTAAAATAAAAGAACCCACCAACGTTTACAATAATATTTATTTAAGGTCGTGGTTCACAGCCGTCACTTGGTATTTAATCGTTCCGTGGAAGTAGGCGCACTAAGTACTGTCCTGGCTTATCGCGTAGTGCAGAGACGCGATGGCGAGGAGATGTCCCGAGGTGAGAGTGACCCCAGGGACAGGATGGTGGATGCGCCGGCTGGTCAGCTGTATGCGGCTAGGTGCTGTATGTGCGCAGGCCTCGAACGTTCGGTAGCGTGAGTCAGCTGTCGAACTCAACGAACGTTGAGGAAGGGTGTTTCAAACCCCAATCTTGTTCCCCTTAAACCGGGGTTATTACACTTGATGTTAGAAGTATATTGAATTTAAATATTTATTATTTGACTAAAAAAACTGTCTAAGTCTGGGACGAGTAAAATTAGATAGTCCTAGTATAGTGAGGAACTACGTCTACTACTACGTCCAGCGTTCGCGGTAATATTTTCTGTACCGTGTTACGTCCCAGCTGATTGCTACAAAATGCCTCGCTCAAAGAGAAGGGGAATTGGACTTTGCACGTGTGAGAGCGAGACAGCATAAGCATTGCCACTCACTTATCCGCAGCTAGAACATTCCACAGTTCTGTCACTACAGAACTGTCAAATGTTACTACCAGTTTAGAACTACCCACTTATAAATTACTTTTTGTCTCGACGTAATTCAAGATTTACTAGATACCTACAAATTTATATTAATGAACTATTTATAGTTTTGAAATGCAACGTTGGTAATCCACAACGTTACACCTAATTTAAGCTAAAATGACTGGACTATTAGTATAAAAAGTTTCATGATCTAATTTTAAGTATTATCTGATTGCCAGCGTTTTATTATTCAATTTAGAGGTAACTTTGGGATTTTTTTCTATCGAGAAAATTTTATGGAATCATGTTTTCGCCAAACATAAGACCTAACATTAATCCTCAACTTTACCATATATTTATTTCAAAATTAATGCTGTAGTATTTTCGACTTAACACAGTTTTCTGCTAAGCCATTTGAGGTAGTATAGGCTCTTAATAGCATGTGTAATCGAAACCATTTGCTAATAATGAGCATGCTAATTTAAATGTAAACTATAAGCATGCACAAAAGCGCATGCTTACATGCTTAAAAGAGCATTCTTTTAGCATGTAAGTTTAAAGCATGTGAATTTTGAATCAAAAAGATGTGGCCGCCTATAGGCCTTTTTCCATTGGCACCGGCAGCGGCACCGTACCTGTGCTGGGGAAGCAAAAATGTATGAAAATGTACGGCTCGCTTTTGCACTTACCGGCGCCGGCGCCGGCCCGGCGTTCATACATTTTTGCCTCCCCGCACCGGCACTATTACGCCGGCGGGTGACGGCTAATGGAAAAACGCCCATTGTTCAGACTTCGTTCGCGAATAAAAGTAATTTATATCTCGACGACACAATCACGAACACAACACTACACGGCTATAGTGACCCGGGATCTGCCCGCTAGTTTCGAGAACGGGTCTGCGACGAACGCGCCGCTCCCGCGCCGCCGCCGCCACCGCTGCCGCTCCGCTGCCCGCAAAATTGAAGGCAGCGGCCTTAAACCCCTTCTACACGGTGAGACCCGACCGCCTGACAGAGGTGAACTTGGTCGTGTCAACAGTACCCCACCGTCTGGAACGCTGTCGGCTGACGGTCGGGTCCCACCGCGGACGCAGCCTGTCGGGACGGCTGCGCTCCCGACCAAGGTTCGATTGACTCCGCCCATATTTGGTCGCACGACCAACGTCTACACGGTCGATTTTCATTCCCACCGGACCAAGATCACCTCTGTCAGGTGGTCAGGTCTGACCGTATAGAAGGGGTTTTACGCTCAGAAATCGAAGAGAAAAAATAGTCTTTCCGAGATGGGGGGATGAAATTTATATTATTATGGCGGCTCCACATTAGTGCCGTGAATTCACGCCGCGAATTCTTGCCGTGAATTTTTGACACAAGTCGTGACCACATTATCGGGATGCTCTCAGTCGTTCGTGAAACCTGCCGTGAAATGGACGTAGAAGCTGCTGCTGCAATAACTCTGCTGAATTTACTTTGTAGGAATATGAATAAAACTGTAATAAAAATTAATAATACAATAAAGGTAATTAAACTCACGGGGCCGTGAATGTGGGTGGGTACCCGTGAACGCAGCGCGAAGGAAGACAAAATGCCAACATTACCAACACTGATCACTGATCATGTGCATCTGGACTGAGAGCCCGTTTTTTTTTGGTGGTTACCTTACTAGAATTGTTCGATTGAAAAATTAAAAAATGGTTTTTCTCGGTAAGTATAGCATTTAGAAGAAAAAGCCGTATGTTAAGTTTTACTTAAAAATTTCTTAAAACTTTTCAGCTAATTTATTTCAAACTCGGAGCCCGCAAATAGCCGATAAAACCGAAAATATAAGGGCTCTCAGTTCAGACGTTAACCGAAAATTCAATTGTAGTTTACCTTTCAACAGTTACTTCCTATGTCGTTATTTCTTTTTAAGAAATTCATTGGGGTGTTTAACTTTATGGTAAAAGAAGCAAATGTATGTATTTCTTCATTTAAAGCTATGTTTCAGTGGGGCTCTCAGTTCATAAACGTCTGGACTGAGAGCCCTAAGTGAAACTGCTATAAATCAGTAATGCCATATTCTAGGAATTTGAAAATTTCTTAAAATCTTTAAGAAATTCTTTATTAAAATATAAAATAAAAATTATTATCACAGAGGTAGTATTTTCTGAGATTTATGTTAAGCCGTTTTTAGCGAGCGTCTGAACTGAGGGCCATAGATATTTGCCCATAACAGCTTTGTTTCACGTTTAAGAAATTTATGCTTTGCGGCATTGAATTTTTACTATTTTTAACTAAAACCCCTGTAAGTTTCAAGTTGATCCAACAATAAAAAAAAAACGGGCTTTCAGTCCAGATGCACATCACTGATCGGGGAACAGCCATGAACCCCGAGAAAATCTCGCGAAAACCATCCACATTCTCGTTCGCGCCTGTTCACGGGGCTTCACGGCACTAATGTGGAACCGCCATTAAACGTTCATAGGCTGCGTCAATTAGCATAGACTTAAAGTATGAACTGCAACTGACAGGATAAAGGGTTAAACGCTTGTCAAAAAAAAGTGTATCTGCAAAACCACCAAAACGACCCTTTTATCAAGGAGAAAACATGTCGTTTTCACGTTGTAATTTTTTTTAGACATGTGTTCAACGGATGTTTATTTTTTTGTGGTTATTTGGATGTTTTACGGTTATACAGGGTTTCAAAATATGTTCTATACGGACAGGGTCATAATTACTGAGTCCATACTCCATGCTATTTATTTATGATTTTTTGCCACTTTGCCACAGACTACTTAGTTAGTATGTGTGTCACAAACCCCACAAAACTTACCACAAACGCATTACAAACATAATGGGGAAGGCAAGTGTCAAAGTGAAAAGTGACAGTTTGGTCCCCAAAGAACTGTCAAATCAAAGGAATTTTCAGAAAAAAAAACGATTTATTGAAGTAAAATGACTAGATGTTGTGTAATAAGCTGTAAAAATGATGGAACATACAAATTTACGACAATTTACACTATCAAGAAATAATGGGTAGCTGCTGTGACTGCTGTGAGAACAAAAATTGTATTAATACTAAGGAAAAGCTATGTAATAAACAAATATCCAGCTTTGCGAAGCCAAGACAGGCCGTTAGTTGAGTTTATTAATGAAATTCTATGATTATACCTTAACTAAACAATCGAATACACTTTTCAAAATAATATCTACTTTTCTTTGAAGGTTAAGTACCAGTATTGCATCGCTCTATAAATCATGAAATGGTTCGTCTGGCGGAAGAATTATCACCTGGAACGAGTTTTGTAATAGTTGTGGTGTTAAGAAATTAAATATATTGTGATATTTCTCAAATCTAAATAGAAAAAAAAGTTAAAATTAGTGACTTAAAACATTATGTAATTTTATCAAAATAGAAAGTCAGAAGCAGCATTATATTCTTGTTAAAGGAGAGGAATGGTAAAACATACCTAAACTCAAAAATTGAAACCTCAACTACAAGTAATTGTGGATTTATTACAGTAAAATCAAATGTATTACCACTCAATTAAATCACTTTTTTCCTCTTGTAGATGCACCGCGGCGTCTTAATTCTTCTTTTAGTATAAGTACTTGCATGGACGAATAATTTTCCATATTTGTTTTGTATTTATACTCAATTTTTATAACAAATAATCTTGTTTGTTTTTTTTACAAGGTAGACGTGGGGACCAACTATCGCAGCGCCATCTACGATTAGCTTTGAGTTGCCATCCCCTCATTTTTTTAAAGGATTTTGGGAAAATACCTATTACATTTTACAGCACATGGGCGGATCTTATATAATTACACGAATTTCGCCACTCGTTAAATCAAAATACGAGTATTATTATTCTAAAATTGTGGCTATTGCTTGCTGTGATTTTATAAAAAATGGACTAATTCGAGGAATCCAAAATTATACATTTGAAACCTCTTATAAGTTTCATTTTCTATTTCAATTTATTGGATAATAAAGATTGAAGATAAGAGATGCTTTTTCAGGAAAAATAAGTAGTGAGAACATTCTGAAGCTTGGTCTGGCAACCCTGTCGCAGGCTGGTCTGAGACGTGTTGCCATATCTACCAACTTTTTTGTAGATATACTTACTTTGCTCCTTGTCCACCTGTCTACCAACCTAAGACTCAAATCTACCTATTTAAAAAAAAAAACATATCAAAACCACTATAGCAAAAAAAAATGATGATGAGTTTCCCCGGTGTTATGGTTGCTAAAATCCCCAGTGACGTTTAAGAACTTCAAATGAGACAGTTTGGGGACTAAAGTCCCCTTTGCCGTTTTTGATATGAAAACTTGCCAAAGAAATAGACGTGAAATAGACTTTACACAGATTCTTTAGACTCTAGAGGGTTTGTTGAATACTAAAAGATTATAAACAAAAAACTATGGGCAGCCTAGATAATAATCATTTAAAAGTTTTGACAAAGTTGTGTAAACATCAACAACAAATAATAAAATTCCAAACGGTTTTATGAATATTGATTAAAAAAAAAACCTAGGTGGTACCTAGATCTACCGATTTTTCATTTTGGATTCTACCAATTTTTGGCACAAATCTACTAATTTTATAAAATTATGGTTGGCAACACTCGGCTGGGTTGCCCTGCTTTTGCAGTATTATTTATCCATGCCGTCAATGCCGTTCCTCTACTTAGTCTGTGGCCGTTCCCGTTCTACACTTGTGCAACGACTGTTAACGCCCAGCGAAGTTAGAATAGTTAAGTTAATAAAAACAATAATTATGAGAATATTCTGATAGTGTATTGACATTTTTATTTAGCTTTATCTTTTGGTTGTTATTTAAACGCGGAGGATGTCTGTTAGTGCTAGCGCCGAGAACCTTTCAACTGACGCACAGGTAAGTTTATCGTATTGTGTTACTTGCACTTGCTTTTACTATATTTTAGACTATGTTTATTGAAGTAGACTCCATGTGGAACGAAGCATCTGACAGTGTGCTGGTTTGAAATTGCCTTGTTTTGGCGTTAATGTAATCTAACAGTGACTCATTACGAAGGGGAGCCTAATACGGAAACTGTGACCTATAAGTATGGACATCCGCATGCGACGTAGTATTGCCCCGGAACCCGTGTCAGCGATGAGCGTGCATTAATGCCCGACTCGCTAAATATGTTCATGGAACAGGTGACAGTCAATAAAAACAAGTTTGACACAAAGGATTCCTTGTACAAAGTTTTTAATCTTTCTGTATTTTCGTAAACACTGCTTTTGCATGTTTGCAACTAAAGTTTTATTTGAGTTATTAACATTTTACGATCTTAACTTTACCACAGTATTTAATCACGAACAACATCCACTAATCTGTTGTCAGGCCAAAAGTTATCAGTACAACCTTATTTATTTTATTTTTAAATGATCTTAATTACTAATCAGTTGCTTTGTGTATTACTATTAATTTAAGCTCAGCTCTCAACTAGGTCTAGCTCACAATCATCATAGGCTACCGAAGCATTACCTGTTGCTCTCCGTTATGATTGGCTGTGGCACATTAAAATTAATTTGAAATTAGCCTTTCTAACTAAAACATTAGGTATATCAAACATTTTTTTTTCCATTGGAGTGCTCCTAAACTGTAACTGTTTTACCACAAGGATGTTGAACAATTCTCTAAAAAAACTGTCAACATCAAAACAAGATTTGACACTTTAATAATTTGATATAAAGTTCACTTTCAGTTACATTTCTTTAAAACTAGCGTTCAACAAATGTCTTTATTTTTGTGGAGATAGTAACAGTGGTACAGTCAGCATTAAAAGTCGATGACCACATTCAGATTTTCAAAATCACTGTACATTATAATCACTCATAAATCGCTCAACAAGATACGCGACAGTATTGAATGAACATCATTAAAGTTCAAAATTAACTGAACACAAAGTTCAACGGTCACTGAACACCATTTTGCCAAAAATTGCTGATCGTTATAATATCCAAAAACATCATTACATTCAGTTTTACAAAAGTCACTGAACAATATAAAATGTTTGTTTTGGTTATTTAGTGTAATCACGGCAACATCCTAAAATAACTATACATCATAAATATCAAAAGTCACTGAACAATATAAAATGCTTGTTTTAGTTACCTACTGCAAAACGTCCATTGTGATATTCTGGTTATACACATATATTCGCGGTTTTTTTTTTTTTTGTAGGTGGTAAAATCAACGGTGGGAGGGGTTCGCATCGGCGTCGGGAGAACGATGAAGTACCTGGGACTCGTCCTCGACAGCCGATGGAACTTCAGGGAGCATTTCCTGAGTTTGGCCCCAAGGCCGAACCGGGCAGCAGGCGCCCTCAGGCGACTCCTGCCCAATATCGGCGGGCCAAACACCTCCTACCGGGGGTTGTATGCCGGTATCGTGCGGTCCATGGCCCTCTACGGGGCCCCCGTGTGGGCCCTGAGCATCCAGACGCGACCACTGAGGTTGGTCCCATGCCAGGGTCATGGCTATCCGGATGATCCGGGGATACCGCACGATCGCCGGTGAATCGGCCAACCTCCTTGCCGGATTGCTGCCCTGGGATCTGGAAGCGACTGCCCTCCAGCGCGTCTATGAGTGGCGCGTGGAGGCGCAGCGCCGGGGTGTAACCCCGCTGCCTCGAGAAGTCGAGGCGCGGCGGGAAGAGCTCCGGCGCGATCTCAGGGCAGTATGGAGGGCACGACTGTCGCAACCGAGGTCCGGGCATGCCGCAATCGCGGCGGTAAGACCCCTCTTTGAGGAGTGGCTGGAGAGACGTCGCGGCGTCCTGACCTATCGGATGACGAAGGTCCTCACCGGACACGGAAGTTTCGGGAGGTTCCTGTGTCTGATAGGGAAGGAGGAAACGCCAACGACACAGTAGAGCATACGGTGCAAGACTGCCCAGCTTGGGCAGTGCACCTACGTGTCCCCACGGCGGCGATAGGCGGAGACCTCTCGCGCCCGGCATTGGTTGCGGCCATGCTGCGGGGCGAGACGGAGTGGGAGGCGGTCGCCTCCTTCTGCGAAGCAGTAATGCTCGTGAATGATGAGGCGGGCCGCGAGAGAGAGAGGACAGCGTCCTCCCTCCTCCCCACCCGGAGTGGTAGGCGCCCGCGGCGTCGGACGTCAGCAGACGATCTCCGGCCACCGTAGGCGCGGGCATGCGGGCAGCGAGTAAAGGGCAACCATGCCGCTGCCCGACCATGGACCATGCCCGGGTCGACGGCGCGTTGTGTCCCACGCGCGCCTCAAAGAGCGTCAGCATAATGACGGGGCCCCCTCACAGAGGGCCAAAGCCTGCCGGGGTCGCGGGATTATTTCCTTACCGTGACCCCGGAACACAACAGGCTACTGAAGGACACCGTGGATTTTAGTCAGTACAAGTCTGACAGTCCCTCCCGCCCTGCCCGGGGTGGGAGGACTCATTTGACGATTTTACCACGCTTAAAAAAAAAAACTTTTTTACATTTCAGTTCAGCTACTTTTGATAGTAAAAGGTTACACGCTAGCGCTACGTATCCGAAACAAAGTAATGTTCAGTAACTTTTGCTATTTATAATGTTCAGTTATTTTTGGACGTTTTGCAGTAGGTAACTAAAACAAGCATTTTATATTGTTCAGTGGCTTTTGTTATTTATGATGATCAGTTATTTTTGGTCGTTTTTCAGTAGGTAACTTAAACAAGTATTTTATATTGTTCACTGACTTTTGTTATTTATGATGATCAGTTATTTTTGGTCGTTTTGCAGTTGGTAACTAAAACTTTTGTTATTTATGATGATCAGTTATTTTTGGTCGTTTTGCAGTTGGTAACTAAAACCAGTATTTTATATTTTTCAGTGACTTTTGTTATTTATGATGATCAGTTATTTTTGGTCGTTTTGCAGTAGGTAACTAAAACAAGCATTTTTTAATGTTCAGTGTCTTTTGTTATTTATGATGTTGAGTTATTTTAGGACGTTGCCGTGATTACACTAGATAACCAAAACAAACATTTTATATTGTTCAGTGACTTTTGTAAAACTGAATGTAATGATGTTTTTGGATATTATAACGATCAGCAATTTTTGGCAAAATGGTGTTCAGTGACTGTTGAACATTTGTGTTCAGTTAATTTTGAACTTTAATGATGTTCATTCAATACTGTCACGTATCTTGTTGAGCGATTTATGGGTGATTATAATGTACAGTGATTTTGAAAATCTGAATGTGGTCATCGACTTTTGATGCTGACTGTACCAAAAAAACTTTTAAACGTCTGTTGAAAACTTGTCTCAAAAAAAAATCAGATTATGACTGATATAAGGTACATTTTGCAGTAAAATTTTTTAGACAAGTGTTCAACAGATGTTTAAGTTTTTGTAATAAGGCTGTTTATGTTTGACAATGCCAAATTAGGTTGTGAATAGATTTGTATCCTGTTTTAATTTAGTGTTCACTCCATTTAAGCTATCATTATGATATTGGTTTCCTTTGTTAACAAATTGAGGGTGCAACAATTGTATAATGTAAAAACTACCATTTATTTATTCAAAAACCATTTATTCTGTTTTTTTTTTATTTAAATGTGTAAAAGAAGTCTGTTGTATATGTATTAGGGACTAGAATGTTGTTATTTTCTGCAGGAAGCTAACATTGTTTGTGTATCACATCACATCACCCATTCAAATAGTACTAACCATGTCTCATACATTGTTTGTGGCAATGAAATAATGTACAGATACTCGTAGCTCCTAAAACTTAAAATTAATTATTTTCAATTGAATTATGGTACATAATAAAAGTGATAAAAGAATGTACAATCAGCATATTGCAATAAAAAGCACCTAACTTCAATAGCCAATGACCCCGATCATGGGATACACTTGTTAATTGGCTAAAGTGAATGACTCACACTGAATTCAATTATATTTCTATGTCCAATCAAGCATTCATCATAATTTTTAATGAGTCACACAACCAAGTAAATGAGAACCCATGTTCTCATTGGGGTTATGTATTTATTATGATAATTTGTTAAAGCTGTCTTCAATCAGTGACACATACATACTCTGTTACATGTTGTTGTCTTAGATTTGCCCCAACGCTGGATGTAGTTTTATAACTCAACATTACATATAATTTTATAGCTCACAATGTCAAGTAGATAAGGTGAGGATGTTATTATACGAGCAAAAGTCAAGAGTAGGTCACACCTACACATTCAATAACCTTTAATTGATTGCGTTTTCTCAGAGCTGCGATGGGGGCTCCATGTGTCTGGAACTGGCGCTGGAAGGCGAGCGCCTGTGCAAGGCAGGTGACTGCCGCGCCGGCGTGGCCTTCTTTCAGGCCGCCATCCAGGCCGGCACCGACGACCTCCGGACACTTAGCGCCATATACAGCCAGCTAGGCAACGCATACTTTTATCTTGGGGACTACAATATGGCTATGCAGTATCATAAGCATGACTTAACTTTAGCTAGGTGAGTAGACTTTAACATATTATTGATAAATAACTATTATTTATCTGATTGATAAAGGCAGGTTTAATAACATATCCCAGTAGTCTGACAACTTTTATTCTATGTTACTGATTTGACTCAGTTGGCTGATCTACGGTTGAGGAAAAGGGAATCCCAATTTACTCTTGTGTAATGTTGATCACAGCAAAACAGCCATGCGACATAAAAGCATATGTATATGTAAAGCATATGCATTTTGTCCTTTATAATGACCAAATTAATTGAAAGTACAACAGTAAGTTGAATATATTTCTTTTACATTTTCTCTGTTTCCAGGACAATGAATGATAAATTAGGAGAAGCAAAAGCTTCAGGGAACTTAGGGAACACATTAAAAGTGATGGGGAAGTTTGCGGAGGCGATACAATGCTGCAAGCGACACCTGGAGATCTCCCGCGCCCTGGGGGACAAGCTGAGTGAAGGACGCGCGCTCTACAACCTGGGCAATGTGTACCACGCGCAAGGCAAGCAGCTGGGCCGCGTGGGACAGAACGACCCAGGACACTTCCCTCAAGAAGTGCGCGAATGCCTTATGCAAGCGGTTGCCTATTATGAGTTAGTACATCTCATACCATTTTCTTTCAATTTATGAATATTTTTTTTCTACTGCAGTAGTTTGACTGTTGTACAACACGACATTGCAAGCTATGGCTACTCCTGCTTTTTGTGTTATAACATAACCAGGCAATATATCTAATTTCATCAAAGTTCAGTGCTAATGAATTGACAGTTAAATATTGAATGAGTAGTAGAATAAGAAGTATTTAATATTTTACCTTTAAGTAATTAATAAAGTTAAGTTATTCGTAATGCACGGGAGTCAGGAAGGCATGCTATATTGCCAATCAGTTTTAATTCATAGATAATATAGTTCAATTAATTCGACGCCCACGCTCCAATACGCCTACAAGCAATGTGTATTCTCAACTACTTGCTTATTCACATAACTTATTAATTTTTACATCTATCTGTAAATAAGAAATTATGAGCATAAGACTTTAAATACCCATTCTTATACCTTAATAAAAGCGAGCCACCGACTTTTCAACTCTGGGTTCGTCACTGATTTTTTGTAATCCTATCTTCAGGAGTTCAGCTTACAACAGTT
The DNA here is from genome assembly GCA_036375495.1 of Agrotis segetum. Lineage (NCBI taxonomy): Eukaryota > Metazoa > Arthropoda > Insecta > Lepidoptera > Noctuidae > Agrotis > Agrotis segetum. The sequence continues at coordinate 791,343 of JAQSVV010000206.1, forward strand.
AACACTACTGGATGTTCTTCAGTTACATGCTATTCAGTTCGATTCATAGCAATTCTGGTTCAGTTGGTATTAGGTAGCCCTCGGCGACGGCCCATTCAGGTAATGTTATGTTGAATGCTCCAAATAAATCCATAGTCACAATTACACAGTCATCTGGAGTCTACCCAATACCATACCTTTTGCTTCACCGCAATTAGATAGAAATGGACACCAATGAATCTTCATTCATTTACTTTACAGAGAAAATCTCGAGCTGATGCGCAGCCTCGGTGATCGGCAGGCAATGGGACGCGCGTGCGGCAACCTGGGCAATACGTGCTACCTGCTGGGCGACTTCGCCCGCGCCATCCGCTTCCACACCGAGCGCCTGCAGATAGCGCGCGAGTTCGGTGATAAGGCAGCCGAGAGGCGCGCAAACAGCAACCTCGGCAATTCACACATCTTCCTCGGACAGTTTGAAAACGCTGCTGAGCATTACAAGTACGTACTACTGTTGATATTGAGGATAAAACAAATTCATAATAAACACTGCTAAAATCTAAGTAATGATTAACTTGAATATGCGCTTATGAATAAACCCTTGTCGGGTGCAGTATATAGATCCACATTTTTTTGTAAAGAATATAAGCCTTGCCAAATGTGTACACCGTATTTACAATTGGTTTATTAAGTGTGACTTAGTGGTGTTGGTATAGTTGTTGCAACTGCAACAAATAAAAACCACTATTCGTTTCTTGCTTGAATGTGACTATAATTAGAGAGATTATAAACATACACAGAATCATTAGCATGTGGTTTGACACACTTAGCGTAGACTAGACGAACTGTATGTATTTAGTTTGTTTCTTAGAATGAATAATGTGTTTATACTTTAACTCTAACACGTAAAAGAGCTGTGCGCAAAATTTAAATAGATCAATATTTCCGCAGTAGTTTACTATGTAACATAGTTTTTATGCACATTATGCATGAGAATGTTGCGCGGCGAGGTTGGCACTCATACACACCGCATTGACTGAACTGAATTCATAAATTCCATATTAATTATTATACATGCGAAAGTATAATTTTGTCTGTGTGTTTGTTTTACATTTTCTGCCTAAATCACTGAACAGATATTGAGAAAGATTCAGTATATGGATACAATTATCTATATTAAAACAACCAAGGAAAATCCTGAAAAATCGCAGACAACGTCACAGGCAAAGCAATAGTACCTAACTATTGCTTTGCCTGCGACGTTGTGTGTTGTAAACGAATTGTAAATTTCTTCAGCATTATGTTATGTGCATTGTTACGATTTAAATTACAAATGCTGCTCGCTCAAAACATAATTAAACCAGTGAAATGTACGTGAAGAATGGTACTAGCTAGTCTATGTAAGGATGTATTGTAACTTTACTTGGTTATGTAATACTATGTAAAACTGACTATCAAGCAATCTACAATTTCTAGCCCTCCTTATCATCATTCTAATAAAATATTAAAAGCTAATTATTAATTCGTAACACGTGAGCTCAAAGCTAAGCCTTGTTTGAAATTATAGGAGCAGGAAATTCTTTTATGGAACGTAATTTGTGAAGATATTGCACAGTCCTTTCTGTCTTTTCACAGTTATTTGAACTCTCATCGAAGTGAGCATATTTATTTGTTACCACTATAATAGAGATCAGTGGACAAATATCTGTGCAAGACAATTAAACGAGCCAAGCACACTCTAATTGGCTTGTTCGAGTTAATAGGTCTAGATCACACTGCCTGGCACTGTATAAAAGGAACTCTCTATATGTTTTTTATTTACTTTTTTTTACAAATGATGTTCATAGTAGAATGACCTTTTAAAATATCTAATGCTATAATCTATGTGTTGGCACTGTAATCAATACTTTACCAACAAAAATACATGTGAAAAACGACAAAAATACATGTAAGAAACTTAAATGCGATCGCAAGAATGTGTAATAATTCGACTACATGCCACGCCACACGTGTTGCTTTTGCCATCTTTATATTTTCTCTATTTTTTTTCTTGGCCATACTTCTACAAAACCGCTTGAATCCAAGATTTGAAATGGGTAGGTACTAATTACATTATGCATTATGTAGAAAGTTACTATATGTGTGTCTTGTCTAGAAGCATGCTGCTTTTGCGACTGTATTGAAATGCACTGCCATGTGAGTTGTTTCAGAAATGTAAACAAGCTGAAGCACAATGTGTGAATGTTTAAAAGTTTCTTTTCTTTTATTGTAAGCATTGCCTGAAATAAAGGTTTTGTGTGACTACACAATATTACATTTTACGAATTCTCTGACGTTTCAATGTTCTTTAGTGGTATCACAACACAATACACTTACTAGTCCATAGAGTTATGATTAAGTATTAAAATAAAATCTTATATAAAACAATAGATACGACGGCGTTTGAGGTCGCTGCTAGAAGCAGCACTATCAACACATCACCACCTTTTGTATAAATTCATATCATACTCTAAGAAGCGCTGAAGATTTAACTGGTTACTGGCGGTTCGGGACAATATATTGTCTGTGGACACGGCCGTTCAAAACTTTCAAAGATACTACCTCTGAATTCATGTTACTGTACGAATCTATATTAAAAAAACCGGCCAAGTGCGTGTCGGGCCACGCACAGTGTAGGGTTCCGTAGTTGCCCATCAAAATACTTATGTGAACTAACGAAACTGATTCGCTGAATTTAATTTTAAAAAGAAGAATTTTCAAAATCGGTCCAGGAGTCTGAGAAATCGGGGAAAATACATAAGAAAAAAGATTACAACGAATTTAGAACCTCCTCCTTTTTTTGAATTTAGTTAAAAATAGATGACGATAAAAACCTACCTATCCCCAAAAAACATACCTATAAAAGCTGTAAAAATAAAGTTGACAAACTTACATTTGCAGTTGTCTCCGATACATTTTGTTTAAGAAAATATGATATCAAGTACATTTTATAAGTTGGTCGACTTTTACTCGTAAAGTTGTAAAGCCTACTTAGTCATGATAATTTTCTTTTAAACTTCGTTATATATACTACTATTGTGAATTTTTTCACACCCCCAAACATAACCGTTTAGCTGGTAGAGGGGGGGGGACACTCGAATCGAGCAAAATTTAGCACTTTAAAGCTTAATATTTCACAAACGAATTTTTTTATCAAAAAATTGTTAATGGAAACTATCATTATTTTTTAAAGGCCTATTTAATGATACCCCACACTAAGGGGTACGCGAGAAAAAAAAATCCTCACTTTACGTGTAAGTACTGGAGGTACCCTAAAAAAAAATATTTTACGAGATTTTATTTTACCACTTTTTCGGCACAACAAATCCGTATATTTACACCAAATTACAGCTCTCTAGTACTGTGCGTCTCTGAGCTAAACTGCGGACGGACGGACGGACGGACATGGCGAAACTATAAGGGTTCCTTGTTGACTACGGAACCCTAAAAAACGATTTTATTTTTAATATTTTCATTAGCTTACTTATTTCTGAAGTAAAATAAATGTAAATGTGTATTTGAAGGAGTTTCTTCTCTCTCCACGCACTATAACATACTATGGCCACGCAGTGCCGGTTTTAGCACTACCAGCGCCCTTGGGCGAGAATTTCTACGGCGCCCCCTAACTGCAAGGGCGGATGCAGCTTTTACATCAGGGGGATGGTCGCCATGTCGCAGGCAGCTTGTCTCCGTAGTTAGTTCGGATACATATAAGCTGTAGGTACGCTCAAGGCAGGGCGGAAGAGACTGTCCTTCAATAGCCCTTTACGTTCCGGGATCACGGTAATTCATGAGTCCTGCGACCCCGGCAGGCGGTGGCCCCGTCATTGTGCTGACACACTGGCATGGTCCATGGTCGGACAGCGAGTCAACAACGCCCACATGCCCGCGCCTAGAGTGGCCAGAGACCGTCTGCCGACGTCCATCGTCGTAGGCGTCTACCACTGTGTCTGGGGTGGAGAGAGGAAAGAAAGAAAGAAAGATTCCCATTCCTTCTCGCCCTGCAGCATGGTCTCGACCAGTGCCGGACACAAGAGGTCTCCAATTGCCGTCGTGACGAAACGGCGCGCCGCCGCCGTGGCGAGCAGAGCAGAGCACCACCGCAGCGGTGCTCTGCTCAACGTGCTCGTTTAACGGCAGATCCTGGCTGAAGTAAGATTAGTTAAAAATTATGCTTCCTTTTCCATAGTTTATTTATTTTACACTCATAAATTACGTAATTTCGAGAAAAAAAGAAAACTGAAGACTTTTACTTCCGTTCGATCAAACAAAATGAAATAGTTCAGAAAAAGTTCAACTATGCATGACTCTGTTGTAATTTTGCACAAACGTTCCTTGAGCTGTGTAAGTTTTCTGTTTTCTTTACACGGGTTTTGGGTTTATCCCCTAAAAATGGGATGAAAGAAATTGGGAAATTAACGAGAAAGTAGGCCTGCGGCGCTCCTTCCTATTCGGCGCCCCTGGGCGGTCGCCTAACCGCGCCTTACCCTAACGCCGGTACTGTGGCCACGTTATATAATTTTGCGATGTGGATGTTTTCAGACGCACCTTGTCGCTAGCGGAGGAGCTAGGTGACGCGGCTGTGGAGGCTCAAGCATGCTACTCTCTCGGCAACACTTACACTCTGCTGCGCGAGTATCGGGCGGCGGAGCAGTACCACGCGCGCCACCTGGCGGCCGCACGCCGCCTCCACGACCGGGTCGGAGAAGGCCGCGCAGCGTGGTCCCTTGGAAACGCGCACGCCGCACTCGGCAACCACGAAAAGGCGCTGTACTTCGCCAATGAACACTATAACATATCCAAAGAAGTGAGTTTTAAAAAAGGTAACGAGGTTGCGGTGTTGGTGATGGTGAAATGTTAGTCTGTCCGTAGTTGTAGAAGTGAAGTTAGTAATGCTGTTTTCATAATGTTCTCCAGAAGCGAAGAGAAACCAAATATGACTTCGAATACTCTTAATACTCCATAAAGATTTTACGAAGGCCAAGTACATACATTTGAAGTCATAATGGTATTATGAGCTCTCTAACAGCACCTGCCAAATAGTGCCTCTCTGCAAAACAAAAGTATGTACAGTGTCACACACTGAAGTAGTCCTTCCGTCTTGTTTCCTGTACGGCACTCGCACTACCCTGCCAACTGCGGTACTTCCCTGCAATTACAATTAATTAAAATTAATTTAAAATAAAGACATGGGATACACATTTTATTTTGTTTTTAAAAATACGCAGCTTATCATGGAACACATCAAGATCGGGTATTATTGGAAGAAGGGAGTGGTACTCATCCACAATTCTATGGAGGAGTGCTTGTCCCAAGTTAATCTTTACAGATGGAGTATGAAAAATATATTTGAGTTTCCCATGAGGATAGGTGCGAGGAACTTTTAAGGATTAATTAACTAGGGAAAAAAATCTTGTATGTAGACACAGAACTGTTAAAATAAATACCAGCTTGAATTTATGCACGCCTAGTACTTAAACATAAATGCTGAGTTGGTAACCCTTTTGGTGTGCTCAGCAAAATTCCTCCATTTTTGTTTTGTGTGTGTCCCATATAAATAAAATATTAATCTATTCCATTGCAGACAGTGCGGGACAAGAACATCTTCATGATCTTGTTCTCCTGCTTTTGTTCAGATTCCATAGGCCACAGTCGGGGCCCATTCAATTTATTATACCAATCAAATCTTCCCAATTAGGGGCACCGACTGAGTGTGAACGAGTACGAGAATTCTAAACTACTGGGCTTGTTTCTTTCCTTTTAGTTTTTATTTAAGTTAATTTTACACGTATTTTAAAATTAGTTTATGACGCTTTCGGGTTATTTGTTCTTCTTTAAATTATTTTTTTTCCGAGGTGAATTGAGGACACCAATATTCACCTGGGTAAACAAAGTGGAATAAACCATTTCTATGTTTGTAATAACTTGAGTAATATACTGGAGCTCGATTTTAAGTAGAATTTACCTGTTTCATTCGGAAGAAGTAACTACTAATGTGTTTACATGTATAATATATGAATATAAAAAAAATATTTAACGAAAAACAAAAAACCCGACTGCTTTAAAAAAACTAAAAAGAAAGAAACAAGTCCAGTAGTTAAGAATTCACTTATTCACACTCACAGTCGGGGCCCGTTGGGAAGATTTGATTGGTATAATTTGAACGGGCCCCGACTATGAGTGTGAATGAGTGAATTCTTAACTACTGGACTTGTTTCTTTCTTTTTAGTTTTTTTAAAGCAGTCGGGTTTTTTGTTTTTCGTTAATTTTTTTTTTATTTCATACTTTTTAGTTACTATTCTGAGAACTATTGTTTTGCTAAACAACTTTAAATCGTTATATATCCTAAACTATTATTTAAAATGAAAAATGATAAAGGAAACCTAAAGATGATTTTAAAATACCTATTCAACATGACATAGTTCATCGACATATTTTTTTTTCATTTTGACAATATGGCGTCTGGTTGTCGCTGTGGTGAATTTTGATTACTGTCATGTCTTTAGTGACACTCGCAAGATTAAGACGAATCGATTGACGTAAAAATTATCAAAATCGGCCTACGCATTTGGTCTCTAGAACGCCACATAGAAACAAACATACATACATACATACATACATACTTACATACATACATAGACTGATAAACTCATTACCCTCCTTTGCGTCGCGCAGTCGGGTAAAAAGGATACGCCATGCGACGCAGTCTGTGCAGATTGATTGTCGAGAGGGCTCTGTACGTGGGCCGAGAATCAATAGTTGATGATGATCCCATTACATAATGATACTTGATATGAGGCAGTAACACAATCAGAGCGCGATCACTGCGCCGGGATACATACATTTATTGTTTAAGATTTTGATTGATTGTAGGTCCGATTTGATTTTTGGAAGATAGTTGTTTTTGATAATGCGTGCAGTGTAGTTTGATTTGTTGGTCATTGTGACGCCGGGTCGCGCGTAGTGGTTGCGTTTCACGACTGACATTTATTACCGGCTACCGTCTTCGATGTCAGTACACAAGTAATCTTGCGATTGACGTATATTTATGACTGGAGTCGTTCTTTATTTAGTCTGATGTCTAGTTAATGATGTTTAAATATAAAACCAGTTTCATATTAACTATGTTTATCCTTGGTCACCTGGAGCGTGCCTTTTCTTTGGAGAGTTCGTATTCGTGTATTTTTTTCTATTAACTTTGGTAGCCGCTCTGGCTTTCTATAACGAGAAAACGTTTTGATTATGCAATATAATCGAATAATTTTATTTATTTATTTGCTCACATGCACATCATACATATGACATTGCTGTCTGTTCCAGTACATGAACCCTGTCAGGGCACTGCAAATCTCTGCATTTCGATTAATCGTGTTCAAATCGAGTCAATTAAAAATCGCTAGCAGTTTTAAGATAATTATTTTTTGTATGAACTATTCAGCACTATAATTTAAGGACGCGTTTACAATTGACACAAAATTATGCCTTTTTTCGGTACCGATTCTTACTAAACTGAATCAAATCGAATAAAACTAAACAGATTGGTTCTTTATCTTCCCAGGATAGACACGCTTTTCTTGAAAATGATAGTTTTAAATACTTTAAAAACGATCTGTCGTTGCCATGTTTACCATATCGTGTTGTGTTTAGGAGCATTTTTTGTTCTACAAATAACATATTTTAATATTCCTAATACTACTGAAAGTAGGCAAATATAGTCTATTTTAAGACATAGACAAAATTTCTTTATTTTTCATTCAGAAATATACCAAAAATACACACATCAAAAGTGTCTAGGGATCAACATATATTTTTGCAATAACTTTTCTCCTGATTGATATTAATTAAAATGTTCTTTAAGGATTCATCAAATAAAGTGTTATCGTTTGTCACAGTAACGATAAACCAAGTCACCTTTGCATTCATAAAGAAATTTGCCATTTTCCTAATAAAGGGATTTTTGACATTTGAACCACTAACATTAAAGTTCGAAAAAAAGACTGAAATAACAGTTTTCTTTAAAATTTTATTGGGTAACTTAAACAATTAATAATCCGTGTTTCTACCGCGACCACTAACAACACAAGAACATCGGTTTGGCATACTCAAAATGAGTTCATCCAAATCACGCTGTGGAATGGCCGCCCATGTTCGTTGCAACAACAAAAAAAGGTCTTCTTGCGACTGGATACCCTCCATATTCGGCAGAGCTCTTCTCTGTAGAATATCCCATGCATGCTCAATCGGGTTCAAGTCTGGCGACTGAGCAGGCCAGGGCAGGACATTGATGTTAGCTGCGGCGAGAGTCTGTCTTACAACTCTTGCGGTGTGCGGTCGTGCATTATCATGCATTAACTGAAATAAGGGACCGATTTGCACTTGTAGAGGAACGATGACGTCTGATACAATCGTCTCAGCATAAATTTGAGCGTTGAGGTTGCCTCTGATCCAAATCAACTCAGTTCTTCCGCCGATCCAAATACCCGCCCATACCATGATGGTTCCACCACTATAAGGATGGACTTCCTGGCAGGATTTTAAACGCTGTTGGCGTCCAGGGGTTCTCCAGTGTCGTATACGTCTTGTATCCGGTCTCATACCAAAACGAGACTCATCAGAAAAGCACACGAAACGCCATTGTTCTTCTGCCCAATTTCTGTGTTCAAGAGCCCATTGATATCGAATCCTACGATTGTGCATTGCTATAGGTGGTACCCGTAGCGGTCTTCGGGAACGAAGGTTCACTTCATGCAAGCGGTTTCTGACTGTTTGGTCGCTAATTAAGTTCCCTGAAGAGTGATGAAGCCTCACGGCTAACATCATGGCGGTTATTGTTGGAGCTCTTCGAGTTAAGATTTGAATGTATCGGTCTTGTCTCCGTGTGGTGCAGCGATACCGTCCTCCATGGCGCTCAGCCACGGTACCAGTGCTTCGGTAACGTGTCCAAAGTCGACTGATAACACTCTGACTTGTATTCAGAGCTAAAGCCACAGTACGTTGCCGGGAACCAGCTTCTATCATTCCCACGGCTCTGAGCATTTCTTCCCTGCTTAAATGACGTCGCCGCTCCATAATAACGTTGCTTTTAATCAGTAGTAGGGAAACAGTAGCACTAATAATGTCTTCAATGCGTTGTATGTTTTTATAGGGAAAATATTGACAGCTGATTTTCATCTTTTACTCGAATTTGATTTACAGTTCCTGATTCAAATTATGAAATGCACCAAAAAGGATCCATATAAATTTATAAAATTATAAATTTATTACAAAGCCACATCTCAATCTCAAGAAATCCGCATAAAAATGCTTGATCCCTAGACACTTTTGATGTGTGTAATTCCGCAAAACAGGAAGATATTGACAAATTTTCGTCAGAAATTATATTTTTTTATCTATCAATATTTAATGGGTATTAAATTAGAAAGTACTGAATAACTAAGGTTACTATGTTACCTTGCATCAAAAAAAATAATGAGTTCATTTAAAAGTAAAATAATAGTGTAAACAATTATTATAAGAAATGACAAAATTCAATATAAAACCAAGACCATTTTGTTCTTTGATTTAGACGGCGCGGGGCGCCTATTGAGGGAGGACGTATCGCTCGCAACCATTTTGACATTAGTCACGTAATCATTAAAATTAAAAATATACGCCACCATTCATGACCTTTAGACGCGGCGCTAGTATCTTCGTCATAACATCAAATTGCATTTGAAAAATGTAGTAACTCGAATTTTCCGTAGGTCATGAATGGTGGCCAGGAATTTTTCCAATCGCAAAGAGTACAGCGTAACCAACCTTTCTTGATACAAATTAATATTTTGAATTATTTTAATTCTGATCAGATTCTAATGTAAATGTATCAATGTGTTGAATACGGACATAACTGTATCTTATCCTATATTATTAAACGCGCATAAAAATAAATATATTTTACGGTTCACGAAAATGATTCCGACGATTACGATGAAATTTGGAATAAGTATAAGTATTTATTGGGACGAAAAATCAATTTAGGTAAATGTTCCATGTCTGGGAAAAATTGTTATTTCCGTATTTACACCAATAATAATCTCCGGAAGTAATGAACCGATTTTAAGAACTGTCTCACTTGTCAAAAGCTATATTATTCACGAGTGCTATAGGCTATAAATTATAAAGATATCATGTATATTTTACCGCCCAACGAAGTGGGCACGGGTCAGCTAGTGTTTTATAATTTCGTCGAGCGAACCTTTTTTTTTTTTTAGCGTGGTAAAATCATCAAATGAGTCCTCCCACCCCGGGCAGGGCGGGAGGGACTGTCAGACTTGTACTGACTAAAATCCGCGGTGTCCTTCAGTAGCCTGTTATGTTTCGGGGTCACGGTAAGGAAATAATCCCGCGACCCCGGCAGGCTTTGGCCCTCTGAGAGGGGGCCCCGTCATTATGCTGACGCTCTTTGAGGCGCGCGTGGGACACAACGCGCCGTCGACCCGGGCATGGTCTATAGCAAAAAGCAACCAAAAAATAAAGAAAACCTGCAATATCACGGGTATTGCATCGATACCAGTACCCAAATGCATGCAGGAGTAAACGATCATAAAAAAAATTCTATCTTTTATGGTCCCAATCATTGAGCGCATACTGGAAAAGCACTTCATGGATTTTATATCGAAGAGGTTGTTTTTAAGAAGCGTGTTATCGCCCTTTTTGAAAAACAATACGTCGAGCTTTACAAGCTCTATCAAGACAGGTGTTCCCCTGCCTTGAGCAGCTTTGTAGATGATAGCTTTTGGCATTGTTTTGGGTCTGCATCTTGATTTTCAGACTCCAAATAAGGTTTGATCAAGTTTCTTGATCAAAGAGAACCTATCCTGAATAGAAACAACACTTTTCTTAAAACAAATCTAAATTAATTACTTAAACATTTGAGTAAAATAACTCCTAAATACTGCTACCGACAACGTAATATCCTGAACAGATACGAAAAAATGTTACTACTAATACCATCTATCTACGTATTTGGTATTTATGGCTGATTTATAAGTAAGAACAAACTCTACCGCGGAAATAACGTTTGAATTAAACTAACATGTAAGTCTAATAACCAAAAATTAACTAATTTTAACAAAAAATACAATAAAACTTACTTTTAAGGCAGAGGGCGCGCGAACATGCGCCGAATTCGTACAAATTGTATGGCACACGCTGAAGTTAGCAGCAAATGCCACCAAAAGTCGCACTGGTAAAGTTAATAGATAATTCCATAATTGTAAAAATACCCGAAATATTACGAATTATATATAGAAGATGTTTCTATTATGTCAGATACAATATTTATGAAGAGAATCCGCAAAAAACCAATTTGTCAAAATATGTCAGTTAGGAGGTCTTGGTGGTTAACCGTCGATAACGTATTATCCATTCGTTACCAACTGAGAAAATAAACTAGTGTCTAGAAGCCACGGGATCTCACTCTGTTTAAATTTTCGTAAAAAAATTGCAAATGCTCTTGTAGTTTTCTTTCTGGTATACGAGGCATAGATGTTTCGTTAGTGTTTTGTTTTTATTCGTGGGGCATCACGCTGTCAAATTGACAGAAATTGTGTTCTTTCAAACGTATTTACGTCCTTGATGTAACTTGCAAAATGCAGTCTAAACAAAAATATTTGTTAACCGTGGAGGCTTGTAAATGGCTAGTTGTTGATCGCCATACATTTTTGTAGTGTTAACGTAAATCACCCAAACACAATACAATTAAAATAATTATAGTATATTTATAGTACTTATATCTATTAAATAAGTTAAGTTAGTAATCTATAATATAGATAGATTACTAACTTAACTTTGTATTCGCTGTTACATAATCAACCATTTTGATAACCTGCAGCTCGGCGACGTACTGGGCATGGCCACAGCTCAGATGAACATCAGTGACCTGCGCAAAGTGCTGGGCCTGCCAGTCGAGGCCGAGTCGCCGCCAGCGCCCACCTCCGACGACGACTCCGCTCCCCGGACGCCCTTCAACGCTCTCAGGGTCCGCAGGCAAAGCATGGAACAGCTCTCCTTGATACAGGTCTGATATTCAACCAATTACAATAGTTATCTTTTTTAAATTCAAATATCTGGTAGTGTCGTATAGTTTTTTTCTGCCTAATTCCCTTTAAACAGGGTGAAATTTCAACTGGGCGTGGATGGCTATTGCCGAAACTATGAGGAATATCAAAAAATGTTGAAAGGAGTCTCGAAGCCGATTTCGACGAAAACTAAAACTGCATCATTGGATGTTAGAAAAATCAATAATCTTGTCCAGGAATCGAAACCGGTGTGATGTTCCAGATTTGATCTTAATTCAGTGTGATAATCGCGGGCACTGGAAACATTCGCATGGTATACATGGACAGGTCAGGAGCCCCTGAATTCCCCACAGCCGTGAGAGGCTTCAATTAATTGGAAGCGCCAGTGACTACGGTGGTCTTGCGTATTATATTTCCAGTTACACAATGGAAACCCTCTGCGATCAAGCGGTTGCATTTGCATTAAAGTATCTCAAAGAGGCATTTTTCGGAATTCCGTCGAAATCTTCATCCGCTCTGCTTTGCTTTTTATATTTTAATCGCGTTTTGTCCATAGATCACTCCAGACCCAAAGAGGTCTGAGGAAGACTCGGAGACAGTGACTAAGAAGAAGATCGAACACACTGAGTCCGAAGACAACCCAGAGTCCTTTTTCGACCTCGTTTCGCGTTGCCAATCGGGGAGGATGGAGGACCAAAGGGCGACGCTGAACAGCAACAAGGAAAACCGACCGAAGCCGAAGCCTGTGCCCTCCAACAACAAGACGTTCGCGTCTGTCACCGTCCCCGGTAAAGGGTAAGTGCGCTCACCCCCAACCCCCTGGTGCAATTTGTGTATTATGTGCTTTCCTAAGACACACACGAAGCTGTCAACCTCATAGCTTTGTAAGTCCGATAAAAAAATTAAATCCAGAGTTAATAAAACGTTAAAATACAATTGTTTAGTGTATTAAATTAGCACACCGCGTTTATTTAGTGTACGTGTCACGTTTTACGAACTAGTGTTTTAGGATGGGTACGGACGAAATATTGCGGGTAATTAGTATCGGTGACGAGGTTTGAATGTTGACGCTCGGGGTGAAATCAGCGTTAATAGGGTGAGACCTGATGACTGGCATCATCATCTTCATCGTCGAACAACGAGGGCATCTTCGCCCAACCGAAGATGCATATAACTACAAACAAGTTTAGATTTGTTTGAACCCTTGTAGCGACACACGCGTGAAAACAGACGCGATGGCTCATAGGCTTAGCAAATCGCTTCTCATGCATGAGGTTGCGAGTTCAAACCCAAGTACCAAGGTGACTTTTTCGTGTAATAGATCGGACTACAGGCAATTGCCTTCAATGCCGACAAAATAGCTTATAGCTGTTCTCCTGCATAAATTTGCTCTCTGCTAACGAACTCTAAACAAAACTTCAGTTCTTTATTTGTAACAGCTAGGCGGCTACAGCTCTTATGTTCTTGTTAGCCTCAGGTCGTAGAATTCATAAACTCACATTATTACAAAATAAGCGTGAAAATAATATTTTTTTTTTTGAAAAATTAAATCAGCCTTTTTTAACCGACTTCAAAACAAGGAGGAGGTTATCATCAATTTGACTGTATTTTTTTTTTTATGTTTGGTACCTCATAACTTGTGACTGGGTGAACCGATTTTCATGATTCTTTTTTATTCGAAAGCTGGTGCTTCCCGTGTGGTCCCATTGTCACCATTTCAGGATCTGATGATTGGATCTTGGAGAAATCGAGGGCAACCCTCAAATTTTATTGGCTGACACATAGTTTTTCGCAAATCTCATGAAGTAATTCAAGTACTTGCGTATGGAAATCATGATCTCATGTAGCTGAGCTGATGATGGAAGGTACAACTCCTCAAGTAAGAAAATTATGTTTGTGTTCGCATATCTCCGGAACTACAAGTCCGATTTCAGTAATTCGTTTTTTGTTGTACTAGGTATCGTTCAACTTAGGGAATAGGTACTGTAAGTTTCATCAAAATCGGTTCAGTCCTTTTTGAGATAGGGAATGAATGAATGAGATGTTAACGATGTTATTACCAGTGCGACGGATAACAAAATTCTACTGCACAGTAAGAAAATGATGTATTTGACAAGAATTGTGGTTGAATATTTAAACTAAAAAGAGTAAAATAAAAACTTTTTCAAAAAAAATGTGACCGCTTTCAAAATCAACCACAAAAAAGGGTTAAATAACCTACAAAACTTTTCTTTCGGAAGTCGGTGGCAAAAAAGACAGTAAAATTAATAAAATGTCACCGACTTCCGAAAGAAAAGTTTTGTAGGTTATTTAACCCTGTTTTGTGGTTGTTTTTGAAGACGGTCACATATTTTTTGAAAAAGTTTTTTTCAAAGTTCGTTTCAGAAACAGTATCACAGACACACAGACAGCCATGTTGGTTGTTGTGGAAACATCATGTCCGCCCTATTAGAAACATTAAAAACTTTTTAGAAATGTCTGAAAATAGAAAAAACAGTCACACAGGATGGATTCATTATAATTTTTAAAGATGCTAATATTGACGCCCACTGGGCAGCATCAGGTCAGCTTTAGCATGTAGAAGCTGGTTGAAGAATAGACTTTTCCAAGAAATACATGACGAGGAAAACTGCAAGAGTATAAAAAGTAAAACATTTCAGAATCTGCCCTTGCACTGCGCGAATAAATAGTTTTATGTCGAGAACAAAATCGCTGTGAACTAACTAAATCATATCACAGCAGCAGCGAAGCTACCTAACATGCCGATTCCTATCGGCTTTACTTACGAAATATAGCAATATAAGTATCAATGATTTTCATTTATCATTAAAAAAATATATTTACGAAGCTACATTACTTGTAAAAATAACAATCAAAGAAAAACACTCTAAAACTAAAATTAACAATCATAAAGAAATAATAAACAATTTCAACTCCCGCAAAACAGAAAGGTTTGTAAGCCGCAAGGCAAATCAGGAATCCCGATCATAGTTCCTCTAGTAGCGATCGTGAGCTTGACGTTACATAACACCGCTGAATTAAGGACGCTGGTAAGCCGAATGTCTCCGGCTTATGATAAGGACAGAGATATGAAATGCTTACGCCAGAACGAGATGGAATGATACTGGACTTCGTAATTTGTTTAGATAGTTTTATTTGGATTCACATTAGTTTTGGCCCGCTTATATTTTTATAGTTTTGAATACCATTGTTTTCAACTGTCCATTTGTTTTTGATTTTGTATTATTTTTTAAATTGATAAGTTTTGCGTAGTTAGCGCAGTAAAAACATGGTTCGTTCAGTTCAATGATACTGTTTGGTAATGTTCACTGCAAAACAGTGTACGTTAGTTACAAGTTTTCAACTAGATGGCGTTGTGCAATTTCGTCACATTTTTGAATCGCGGTGTTAAGATCTGTAGGCGATTAGTATAAGGTTTTGTGAACATAGAATTTTTCACAATAATGTTCATTGTTGAATATTTATGATTGTAATTGTAATGTAATGTAATTGTAATAATTGGATAACCGACTACAGAAAAGGTGGACAAGGAGGTTACTCAAATACTCAATTCGTCCGTACCGTATCCATTGGACGAAGTATCCAGAAAATTAAATATTACAATGTTTTTGTTTTTTATTCGCGGGATAACTTTGTCGTTTAAGAACCGATTTTGATGATTTTTTTTTTGTTAGAAAGCAGATATTTTAAAGGTGGTCCCATGATAAGAAAATCAGGGTTTGATGATAGAAGACTAGAGAAGTCGAGTGGAACTTTCAAAAATCTTACGGGCGACTAGTGTGTTTGTAAGTTTTTTTCATTAAGTATTTCAAATAAAGGTGTGGAGTATAATATCTTGATGATGGAGCCGAGAGACATTGAGAGAACTCCTCAACGATTCACAGCAGCTACCTTGTGTTTGAGCTTCATTAATTTGTATTGATGAGAACTTTTCACCTAGACGGGTTGCAATTGTCATTAGGGGTCTGATGACGAAAACGAAGATAGTTCAGAGAACTCCTGAACGGTTTATAGCAGCTATCTTGTATTTGGCCTTAATTAATTTATGGTGATGGGAACTTTGCACCTATATGGGTTATATTATTCGATGCCTCGATACCTGCCATTTGTTCCCATAAAAATTAATTTGGTTTGTTTCAGTAGTTTTTATTTTATGAACATTTTTAGCTTATTATGTAAGTACATGGGCGATGTTATAACCGGTGCTACGGATATTACAATTCTAGTGCCCCAAATTGTTGTTGAATGTTTAAACTAAAAAGGCTAAAATTAGCCCAAAGCTATAGTTACTAGAATTCACGTTTTGGTCCGGGTTCCCCTTCAAAATTTTCTGCCCTTCGCCACTGTATCACAGTATCACAATTAAATTAATTTCACATTTTCTTTACCAACATATCGAACAGGAATATATTTTTACCAAATATTGTTTGCTGGGTGCATTTTCCAAGGCATTTTATTAAGAAAATAATAAATATTAACTCCATGCTTGAGATTAAGATTATCTCTTTCACCTGTGTGCCTCCAATGCCATAAATATCACTTTGTCAACCGCGAAGTCTGGCTTGTGATGCTGGTGGCATCGTTCTCTTGACCGATTTCATTATCAAGCCAACGCGATCGGACACTCGTCTCTTATCTCATTATGATCTCCATATCTACTGGAAACACACACTTATCTACTGTTTCCAACTACGCGTGCCTTTCGCTGTCTCCGCCACAGATGACGACACCGTGTTTATGTGTGTTACTCATTTAGATATAATATCTTTCGACGTAAAGCCCATTTTCATATTCTTTGTCTCATGAATATCGCGCGGTTTGGAGTGTCCGCGGCCAATATTTCAAGTTTAATTTTCTAGATTTGAATTATGAAGACTTATGACGAAGACTTCGAAGGGTGTGTAATTCATTTTCAAAACAGAAATATTTCATTCATGCTAATTAATTATCATTTTCAGAAGATTTTTTTCGGTGTTATCTTGGAAGTTGTAGTGTTTTCGGCCTTAATATAAATGTAATTTTGCTGTGTGCCTCCGTAAGGTCGGGATATTTGGTCACTTGACTTTACGTTATCGAAGCGGCGCTAATTGTACGCGCACGTATTTACGTAATATTGCGTATATTTAACGCGACATTTATGCTAGTTCGGACTAGAAGTGTTTCCTGTTTGTGAAGTGCTTTAATAGAAGAAAGAAAACCATTCAATATTAAACGAAATCTATTTGCAATGTTGGTGGTGATTTTTATTGTTTTTTATAATTATTTGCCATTAGTCTTGACCCGTGCAGCTGGGCCACTACATACTACGTCTTATAGAGAAAAAAACTGGAGTGACGGTATATTCTTGACGGATTGGTAAAGGGCGAACGATATTAGTCTACGACCACCAACTTCCATTACACTAACACTCGTAGACCTGTAGCTCAATTCACGTAACTAAACAAGTGCTGTTGCAGTGCAGTTGCAGTTAAGTTTCGATCAAAACAACGCTTTTCGTATTCTCTACCGCTTGTCAAACACGCTCGCGTCAAGTTCGCGTCACGCGAGCGCATCACCGGTATTCTCTACTGCTGCGCGTCTTTGGTGAGTGTTTCGGATCGCAACATGATCGTGAATCTTGATTGTAAATCAGCACTAAAATCTGTACTAGGGTTTTATTTTAATATCTTATTAATGTCATATTCATTGAAATTTAATCGATTCCATTCGATTATTTAGTGGGTAATGATTTTTCTCTCCTGTCAGTTTGACGTGCAGTTCACGCGCAGCTTACGCGCAGTTCAAAGATTACAAGAATACCGTTTATCACTCGAACTTGAACTTAACTACAACTGCACTACTACTTCATCGGCGCGTCAAAAAATTACGTGAATTAGCCTTCTGATGGGGGGTATTACAACACAATCTCGTTCACTCACTGAAACAAGCCTTGTTTTAAAGACGTTGTAATTTCCCTTTTACGTCTGGCTTAGTTGTCGATTGTGGAGTGCAACTGCACCCGTAATAATAGAACAACACAGAGCTCGACTTGTCTCCGTCACGAAGGAGCCTCTTTTATGCCGCTCTTGTTTTGTTGACCTGAGTAATTTTCATTCGATTATGTATCCTGTCTGTCTGTACAAACTTAGGGGATCTCACATACAGAATAATTTTATCGACAGGAGCAAGCTACCTACCCTTTGAACAGACCAAAACCGGACACATTATATAGCAGTGTCATAATACGTAATTTTCAGAAGTAAATCTTTATTAATATATGATAAATAAACTGAATAACTATAAAATTTAATAATATAATGATTTTCAATTGTATCAGGTCCAGTGATAGTATGCTGGAGATGATAAACAGCCTGCAGAGCGAGCGCATCGACTCGCAGCGTGCAGAGCTGCGCCCCGTGCAGAAGGCGCCGAGCAAGGAGCCGGCCCCCGGCACGTCGCTGCCAGGCCTGCGCCCTCAACACACCACCCGCACCAAACCAGAAGATGACTTCCTCGAAATGATCGCTCGTGTTCAGGTATTTATACAACCTACAGCACCTGTTAAGAGTTAGTTGTATCATTTATGATTGATTCAGTCACAAGGGTAATATTGCAAAATATTATGTTAAGAATGACGAATGGTAATACCTATAATATTTTTATTTGAGGTATTTTATAAATTTTAATTCATTACTACATATGACGATTTGTTATGCTCTAATCTTTAAATGAATAAGTTCCTTTTTTACCAATAATTACATAAAAAAACATTTTGCAGGGTTCACGACTTGAAGATCAACGCACGGAACTCCCGCGAGTTTTCGTTGACCAGTCAAAGCCGAGGCCGCAACGGCAACAGCAGCAGCCGCGCCCGCGTAACGAGCCGCAGACGACGCGCCCGCGCGCCGACCAGCAGCCCCGCTCAGGAGGCACCGTGCCCGATGATGACTTCTTATCGAATCTTATGCGTTTCCAAGGCACACGTATGGAGGATCAAAGAGCCTCCGTAAGAACAAAATTCACCTTTTTAAACTTTATTTTAATTTAGCATTATGATGTAGCCATTATGTTCGATCGTTATGTTGTTTCAGATCCCTATCAAGGAAGCGCGCCCTTTGAAAAACGATCCCAGCGTAAAGAAGTAATCAGCCGCGGTTGTTCACGTGTTGTGTGACTTCGTCAGTTCTAACTTATCGCTAATTTGTACATAATATATTTAAATTAAGTTGTAGTTTTATTATATTCTGTTTGCGGCCTAATCGTAGCCGGACCTAGAGTATTTACTTTAAATTAAAAGTAATTAAATGCCTATTATCAAAATCAACTTTACTTTTAACAAAGAATTACGGTCTAAAATATTTCTTAAATTATTCCGGCCTCTTTTATTGAACACTCATCTTGACTTGTAAAATTGTTTTCAATTGTAATTGTATAATTGTATAACTGCATTGCTGTGCGTCCAAAGACTCAGTGATGCTCTTAGCGAGGCTACATTTAAGGTATTCGTCCGTTGCTACAAGTGCCTGACATAATTATATTTATCTTTTTATTTATAATCTAGACATACTTTCTATTATCTAATTTACTCAAGAATGTAATGATGTAAGTGAATCTATGTTAGCTTCGATTTCTAATTTATTTTATTATTTACACTAGAAATCTAAAAGCTTTTGGCAATAATTGTTTTTAATAAAAACTGTAGTTTTTAGTTGTAACTTGAAGTGCCGAAGTAAAGTTAATAAGAAACTATAATACGTTTTTAAACAGTATATTTGTGTGTAAATCACATATCGCCCATCTCCTGGCCCGCCTCTACAATCCAGTTACACAACACTTCGCACTCCTGCCTTATGGGGCCATCAGGATTTTTAATTTCGATAACACAAAAAAATTGTGGCTTATTGTCGCTAAATCTCACTCTTTCTCTGGTTATAAGTTATAAGTGTGTATTTCTGGTAGCAATAAAAATATAGACTCTATAATATTCTAAATCTAAACTAAAACCCAATAAAATCTGTGATTTGGCGACATATTTCGGCTAATGAGCGACTGCTGCGGGAAAACAAATCGTCATTAGATGACCTAGTTTTTGAGATTCACGGGACCGAGCTGGGGAAACAGAGTCCAGTTCAGCCGCTAATGCCCTTGTGACCAGTGAACGGTTCTGAGATTTGACAACGTGACTAATGAGCGACTACATTTTGGCAATATCATTATTAAAGTTCCTGATGAGGCCAAACCACTGGCAGTGACTCGATTATAAAATGTAAATTAATTTTTATCTATTACTAACATTCAATACTGAATTACGATTTTATATACAATTTAACCAAAAATATTTTTGTAGTTTTATGTTATTTTATATTCATTCCAAGTGCATTTATTGTTTTAAATATTATCCTTATTAGAACAATGCATGTAGATTCTGATAATAATATAGTTCTAATTAAATATTGACTGGCCGTTATGTAAAAAAACCTATCATGTGTTCCATACCTATAGAAAGTACTGACTCTAAATCTAAAATATAATCCAATTTAGAAATTATTATAATTAAATATACTCAGACACTGTCCGTGTTACCACAAAAAAGATAAACATCTGTTGAACACTTGTTTAAAAGAACTGTCAATGTAAAACAACATTTATTGTTGATTTAAGGGTCGTTTTGCAGTTAAACTTTTTTAGACACGCATTCAACAGTTGTTTATTTTTTTGTGGTAAGGGGGTGTCTCAAAAAAAGTACCACTTGTCTAAAAAAATCCATCAACTGCAAAACCTCGTTTTCAACATCGTTTTGCAGTAACATTTTTTAAGACAAGTTTAGTGTTCAACAATTTTTTATGTTTTTGTGATATGACTGTATTGGTGCTCCCACATTGCCGTTATAAAATGTTTGTAAACATTTTATAACACCAAAACATTTACTAACAAATGTTAACAATTGTTGCACTTTGTTAGAAACTGTTACATGTTATAAGTGCTCCTACATTGATGGAAAATGTTTAAACATTTTATAACATCTAGTATTGGCTCGCAGTTTGGTTTCGCCTTCTGAGAGCCGAGGACGTCTACACGAAAATGGAAAAATCACCCTTATAAAATGTTTACAAACAAAAGATAACACATGTTTTATTTTGTTATAATTTGTTTTGTTATAAAATGTTTACTAACATTACTAAACATTTTCTAACATGAAAATTTATTTGTGATTAAATGTTTGCTAACAAATGTTTACTAACGTTATTAAACATTTTCTAACGGCAATGTGGGAGCACCATTAGATTTCAAAAGTGATTACCTATTTGACAACAGACGCCAAAATAATAAATTAAAAATTATGTTCCTAAACGCATGTGAAATACGTTTCGGAAGATGATTTTTATCCAAGTCATATAATTTCTTAAATCGGTATTAGCTATAATTTCGAATAATTCGTGATCTCGAAAAACACGGTTTGCAATTAAATAATATAAATAGAAATAAACTGATATACTTAAGTCAAAAAGTTGTGATTGTTATGGTCAATAAATGCCAAACCACACATCGAAATTTTTGTTTTATTATTTCCGTCATGTGATAATAGAGAAGGCTAGGTTATTATTTATGTCTACATTGCCACCGTCCGAGTCCGGGACAATCAAATCGACACATTAAGTTCTGGAGTGTTCTCGTGAGTAAGACCCGACGCTCATTAGCAGCGCGCCATCGCAGTGTATTTTTAGAAGAAAAATAAAAAATACGCTAATAAATAAAACAGAGGCCGTATCATGAGTTTTCAGTTTATTCTGACGTAAACTGGAACTTTGACATTTTCAAATTGACTTTCAAGGAAAAAAGTAGTTCCTTCTTCGCGATGTTCCATTTTTCCATACAAGAACGCTGTAAATACTAGAAAGACTCATTATTGTAAAGTAAAATAGTGAAAACTCGTGATAAGGGTACAGACATAAAGTTGAAACGATGTTAGTACAAAAACGAGTGAGATCTAAGAGCCCCCAGACGTGCCCCAGACTTACGACATTTAAGAGCGTATATTCCGAAAGTTGGCAACGTCGCAAATGCTTGTCAAATATTAACAAGTTTTAATTAATTTATAATAAAATAAATCATTTCATTCATTATTAATGCACTTCCCACTGTAATATTTACCTACGACCTTATTTGCGATTTTTGTTAGATGGTGCGCCTGCGCAGTTTGCTCGTGCCAGTTTTGCTAGATGTCCATACCTCAAAATGAGAGCTAGGTACAGCTTGGCTAGAACGGATTGAAACGGAACTAAAATTTTTATTTCTGACAGCGTTTTAAAATCTTTGATATTTGATGTAAACAAAGACCGCAGGTTTGTTAGATTTATTATTGTGTCATAAAACTAACGTAATAAGTGAAAAAAGATGAAATAATATTATTCAAAGTGCTGGTAGCGCGAAGACAGTGGCGACTTCCGGTTTTCTACATTTTTAAGTCAAGCTGTATGTGGTCACTGTACGCTCTTCGGGAGTAAAGCTGCCTTGTCTTGGGCTTACTTGAATCCCTCGCCACACTAAGGGTTCATAACTTAATTCCTTCGTTTCACTCGGGAATTAACACTTGTACCTCATCGTTTCGCTACGGAGGTTCTCACCCAGAATCCTTAGTGTCGCTTCGGGATTCAATACGCCCGTGACGTAAAATGCTTTTCACACCACTTGCTCGTAAATGTCAAATTATATGTCTGCCTAACCGGCCGTAAAGCAAGGCATTGTTCCCTCCCGCTCGAGCCGGGAAATAATATTGTACTGAATTTTATTATTTTATTAATTTTATTATTCCCATGGGAATAATAAATTTATGTTACATTAATATGTGATTTGCATTTGGAACCTCAAACAAAACGTATGAAAGAAAACTTTGAACGAAGGAGTTGAAGCAGCTGCGGCGGCCGGGGACTGCAACAGCCAACGCAACGGCTGATCGCTTGCTGTGGTGGGCACCACAGCATGCTCACGTTCGAAGGTTGTCGTACCACATCAAATTTCAAAAATTGAATTTATTTCCTCGCACGTGGTGTGAAAAGCAGAGTACCTACTCACCTCAGGAATAAAGCTGCCTTTGTTTTGGCATAACTTAATCCCTGGCTACACTAAGGATTCTTTGCTTAATTCCCTCGTTTCACTCGGGAATTAACACTTGAACCTCCTCGCTGCGCTCCGGAGGTTCTCCCACAGAATCCTTAGTGTCGTTTCGGGATTCAATACGCCCGTGACGTAAGGCACTGCTTTATTCCCTTCGGCCTTGGTGCGTAATCTACTATTACTCCGTTGGTGCGTAATCTACTTTAAACTACCCTCCATTCACAGTGTTTCAGGATTGCTTGGGAGCGGACATGTTTTAACTAATAGCATATATCGATGTAGTAAGACCTAATAACAAAAACTGCAAAAGAAACCCTATGTCAATTATTCATAGTTTTCGAGAAAAAAAATGCTTAAGTTGCTAGTTCAGAGTATGTGTCAAATAGTAAAAATGTGTTTTTTTCTTGAAGAGTCAAAACTAAAAGTAATATTTAAGAACCTCGTTTTAACACATAAAATTATATGTTATTTAAGCTTTACAACAGCTATGAAATGTAAGTAATTACGAAGAAATTAGCAAAAAATCGAATTTTCGTGTTTATATTTTATTATGATAATGACATCATTTCCGCGCCAAATTATCTCCTTAAGGGTAAGTTGACCTTTTGTTCTTGCTGCATAAAAAAAATTAGCCATATAACCCGCAGTCTGAAGAAGTTATTAATTTTTTATGATAACACTTAACGCCTATATTTTTAGAAATAGCAAAAGTACTGTGTGATTTAGTTTGCTATTAAAAGTAAGGCAGACAATTCTATATTTGTTTGATCGTCTTAGCTTAATTGTACGGTACGTTAGCTAAAATTCTGTACCCTTAGTGAAAAGTTTGTGGACGATTTTGATGTTTTTTTTTGTGTATATTGATATTTCTTTAGTTATATTAAATTGAACTAAAGCTTAAACTTATTACAATTACGTGTAAACTGGGCTATCTCGATTTATAATACTTGACACATTTAGTAATAGTAACATAAACTTTGTGCTTGTTGATACAATTCGATTTATATTGAGTGACACAAAAAATATCATAGAATTATGAATTGTGAAAAATAATATAAATCGAATTATATCGCTTGAGAATAAGCAGCACTACATAACACCAACGTGTCAAATGATACAACTGAACATGTTTCAAATGATACTTAAGTATTCTTAGTAATGCGTTTGGTTCATAATAATATAAATGAATTTAAATCGTATTAGTATGGGATTTTTAGGAAGCAATCAATCTAGTGATCGTTGTGAAAAGCAATACATGTCATGTTTCGTCATGCCACTTCTATCTCTTTCTGTGACGGCAGTCGCCGCAATGAGCAAGTGAGATAGGCAGTGGTAATAGCGCTCATACACCAAACGGCCCGTAAAAAACGTACTAAATTAAGTTATCATTCGGATATTCTAATTAGTTTTAAAGTTAGACACTTTAATTGAATTTTATCTAAGCATTTGTTGCCAATATGGAGACGAAAATTGGTCATAACTTTTGAACCGTAAGCATAGAATACCTAACCGTAAGTCTCAAAGGTACAAAAGTACAGCGCGGTGGCAATTGCGAATCATCCTGCGACTCGAAAAAAATGTAAAAATCAAAGTGCAAATGTCTATATATTATAAAAATAATGAATGTTTATGTAGTACATTTTCTATAAATACACATCTGTATAAAGGCAAGACGATTTGCGTATTTGCCGAATTTCCGCTGCAGAGAGTTGGTCAAGCATTTTGATGGAGTTTTAAAAGAATACCTATAAGTAACACTAATAAGTAACACTAACATTAATAAGATTTAGTTTTTAAGATTTTTGTAACGTTCCAAATTAACAATTCTGCCCTCATTGAACACAATATTAAAGGCACTTGTTTAGTTTTTTTTTTCATTTGTAAAGCCGGCATTCTTACTGCTTAACGTTTTGTGCTGAGATTCGTGTACTAAATGTGCTGAATAACTGGTAAAAATACGTGATTTCTTTTGTACGAGTCTGACAGTCCCTCTAGCCCTGCCCTGGGTGGGAGGACTCATTTGAATATTTTACCAGGATAATTAAAAAAAAGTAGTTCCAATGAAGTAGCAAGAATCGACAAATCAAGTAACTGATTATTACTTTTGCATGACAACTCAGTGTTTAGAAAATTACATGGTGTTTCTGAAAAAATTAAGAACAAAATCAAAATTTAAATAAACCAATAGTATCGTCGTATGGTAAATTCTTATAACAACAAATAGTAACATAAGCTGAATTAAACGAACTTGTACAGGACGCAAAAATATTTTCTTGGAAAATGAGTGAAAATTATGGTAAACTTATCGAATACAAATTTAATTAGAATAGAATTATATTTTCACAAGCTGAGTTGTCTTGTCCTTAGAAAACCACTGCTTACGTTCCCCTTTGGACTCTTTCTAGGCAGTTTTAGCAATGAACATCACGGGAGAGTTTCTATCAGTACATCGTTAACATGGAAAATGATTTCAGAGCAACTTGAAGTTCTCAATGTCTATGACTTATTGCAGGACTGCTTGTAGAGATGTTACAGAAGCCGAATATAAGAGGAAATCGAAATTACACATGATATTTTCGTACTTAGTGTGTCAAAATAAATTATAAAAGCTAAATTATCAAGAGAATAATAAAATTTTCGAAATGCCAAAAGACCTTTGTAGACTAGTGTTATTATTCTAGACCCGACTCGTTGTTTTTGTTTATGTAAAGTCTTTCGTAAACTGGGACCGTGCGCTTCTGGTCCTGCGGGTTCATTTGACCACATAATTTAATTTCTGTATTTTTTGCGGTTAATTAAAATTTGAAAGAAATCTATTATTTGAAAGTACCAACGGTTGGTATAAATATAATCAAGTGCTATTCAACACGGTTTACTATAAAGAACTGTGATTATTGTGATCATAAAACTAAAAGATTGTGATACTCCTTGACTATACTTAAATTGGGCAGTGGGTGGGTCTATTTCATCAAGGAGTCTTGTATTGGTTAAGAAAGCAATAATAAATAGATTGTTTTCATTGAGCCTATTATTGACTTCATTAAGATACTGTTAAATATAAAAATAAAATTTATCATTCATTTACACATTCATTCACCCACTTTTTAAATTAACACGTTAACAGTGCAGCTACCAAATGTGAGAGGCGGCTCTCACGTGCAAACACTTTTTGCGGACAAACTTTTTTTATAGTTTATTGTTCACACGTGTATGCAAAAAAAATGAAATAAATCACACGTGTAAACTATAAAAAGTCTTCAAATTTGTATGGAGTCGTGACCCAAATGTGGTGCACGCACGTGTCAGAGTGACCTCACAGTGACCCACATGTGGCGCA
This sequence comes from Agrotis segetum, assembly GCA_036375495.1. Taxonomy (NCBI): domain Eukaryota; kingdom Metazoa; phylum Arthropoda; class Insecta; order Lepidoptera; family Noctuidae; genus Agrotis; species Agrotis segetum. The sequence continues at coordinate 817,872 of JAQSVV010000206.1, forward strand.
CGCACAGGGAACGTGTTAACTAGACCCTGATTGAACAAGTATATGTGACTAATGCCCTACTATAGAAATAGAATTCACCTTATATCACTTTACACCAAGAAAGTTTTACATTTTGTCTGGTATAATTAAAGTTACATCATTATACACCACTACTTTAGTTGTATTCAATAAGTGCAAAGTAATACAAGTGATGATTTTATCATTGCACATAATAAAGACATAGTAACGATAAAACCTCAATGTTTTCTACACAAAATTAGTTCTAGTGTTTTTACTATTTGTAGCTCAATTGATACCAAAAAGATGTTTTAAAAATACTTGTATCATTCAATATTGATGAGTTTTATAATGTGTTAAATGATACTATTTGAGTTATATCATTTTACACTTAGAAATAAAAATGTGACTAATGATACAAGTCTATTTTTTTTAATTATCTCAGATTCTAAATACTTTTTAATACAACCAAAGCACATACGACGTGATACTAACAATTTCCAACCGAAAACAGTTAAAAGTTCAGAAATAAACCAATTAATAAAAAAGTTATGGCCATTTAAAAAATGCAAAACTTTAAATCGATTTTTCTCAAAACTAGGTTTTTTGACTTGTACCACTTTTCACTAAAGGTACAGAATTCTCATTTATTCTATTTTAAAGATTAGGTATAAAAATATTTGTTTGATCGTCTAAGTTAAATTGTAGGCCTGTCTTACATTTAATAGCAAACTAAATCACACAGTACTTTTGCTATTTCTAAAAATATAGGCGTTAAGTGTTATCATAAAAGATTTAGGTACAACTTCTTCAGACGGCGGGTTATATGGCTAATTTTTTTTATGCAGCAAGAACACAAGGTCAACTTACCCTTAAGGAGATAATTTGGCGCGGAAATGATGTCATTATCATAATAAAAAATAAACACGAAAATTCGTTTTTTTGCTAATTTCTTCGTAATTACTTACATTTCATAGCTGTTGTAAAGCTTAAATAACATGTAATTTTATGTGTTAAAACGAGGTTCTTAAATATTACTTTTAGTTTTGACTCTTCAAGAAAAAAACACATTTTTACTATTTGACACATACTCTGAACTAGCAACTTTAGCATTTTTTTTCTCGAAAATTATGAATAATTGACATAGGGTTTATTTTGCAGTTTTTGTTATTAGGTCTTATTACATCGATATAATTATGGTATTAGTTAAAACATGTCCGCTCCCAAGCAATCCTGAAACACTGTGCATTGGTTGGTTGTTTGTAAAGTTTGGAAAATCAGGCGCAACGTGCTTCAACAATTTTCTTTATAAATATAACTTCTTTTTTATATTATTTTCTACTTGGCTCTACCCCTAATTTGCTAGAAAAAAAAACTACGACCTATTGTACCATTTGTACCTACCAAATATTAGGTTAACCCTGCAGTGGTCGCGTCCCTAAAAGTTACATGAGTGGTCGCGTGGACTACATACGTAATCCATAATACAAATTGAAAAAACAAATGATTTATTCATAAACTCTTTATTACTTCAATGAAAATATAATCAGTACAGTTTTCTTAATAAAATATAAATATAACAATTTCATCACAACCCCTGTGTTACAAATAATAAAAAAAAAACAAAATCTTCTCCAAAATGGCATGAAAATCACTTGGACTGTTCTTATTGAGATCAAAATTTATAAATAATAGTAATAACTTTTATCTAAATGTTATTTTTAGCACAGGATAGGCACATAATCTTGAAAAGATCCTCACATACAAACTTATTACACTTGGTGCACATCTTCCAGGTGTTTATAATGCGCGCTCATCCACACTCGCGGCAACGGCGTAAATCATTGCTCGATGCTCCTTCCGAGGTGTGAGGGTTGAGTTTCTGCTTAAATAATATAAAGTACAAGTACTTTTCTTTCTCCAACTACTTCACCCATTAGTAATATTCTTGTAAAGCGTCAAATTTCAGTTTTATTGGTCTGTGTAGCATCTCGTTCTCTTCTATGTTTCTCCTCGATATTATCAATTTTCTTCTTAGTATAATATTAGATAAATCAGTCTTCTAGGGTTGTTTTTGACGAGCTGTTCCTTTTGGGTATAAATACTATGTTATAGCTTTGTATTATCCCTCTGTTTACGAGATTTATTTTCGACCATAAATGTCATTCACTTATTTGTAAAAGTCAGTGCGTTGGTGACGTTGCTGAGATGGATATCTTCTTCAGAACTTTCGTCAGATCCATCACCTAGTATCTCTTGCTCTTGCTTGGATTCTGATTGATGGTCTTCTTCTAGTAAATTATCAATTTCTTCGTCGGAGCTTGATTCAGCTTCATAAACATCATTTCCCACATCAACTTCAGCTAGCCACGACTAAATTAATGCATCACGTGCATTGTATATTTTTTTTCTAAAATCAAACATCATAAATAACAATAATGTGACAAAACAAAACAAAATAAGGTATTATTTGTCTACAATAAACGAAAAAATGTCAATTCAATGTAAAAAAAATACTTACGCAATTGGTCGCGCGGATTACAATTGTAGTCCACGCACTTTACTGAGCTCCTGTGACACAACCGAGTGAGTCCTACGCTTATGCTGCACGGAGTGTGTCGCTCAATCATTCATTTGAAAGTACCTGAGGGCTCAACAAATTAAAGCAAATCGATTGTTGGAAATTATCGATTTTGTATAGGTGGATTACATATGTAGTCCACGCGACCACTCCAGGGTTAAAGCGCTATATTCACGATCCAGCACGGCTGTACAGCAGCTCAAGGTCGCGTTGCTGGACGTAGCAAAAACACCGTGAATAGGCTTGACGTACAGCCGTGCTGGATCAAGCCTTGACGTACGTCAAGCCTATTCACGGTGTTTTTGCTACGTCCAGCAACGCGACCTTGAGCTGCTGTACAGCCGTGCTGGATCGTGAATATAGCGCTTTATGAATAAAAATTCACGTAATGGTAATGCTTACTTTGTATAATGTTGTAAACTATTGGTTATGGAACGCGCTCCGCCTGACGTTTGAAGTAAACTTCGGAAACTTGTTTGCTTGTGTGCGTGTGTGTTCAACAACGACAGCCAACAAGTGTTTTTTCCATCATTTCGTGTGTCAGTTTTAATTATATAAAATTTTGCCTGTGGTTTTGTATTGATGGTTTAAAATTCAGCATAACAAAAACTATCTTTAAAACTATTTCAAAGTTATTGGTGCTACTTTCCCGAAGTTTTAGCAAGTTTTGTGATAAAATTAAGAAGTTCTTGAAGTTTCCATGCTTTACAACAAGGAATGGCAGATTTTCCCAACGAGTCTAAAACTTCACAGAGTGACCAGTGAGTATATAATTTTTTTTAATAATAATACCTTCACTACTTACAAACATCGTTTCAGGAAGTTATTTTGATCCAGGGATGTTTATATTTGTGACAAACTCTTTTAGCCAACTTCACACTACCTAAAACAATGGTTTAAGTATTTATAGTTTGATTATTATTTGGAAAAAAGTTAACTTTTTATTAAAAGTTGCCAACTATTTTGACAAACTAGTAATTAATTTTGGCATAGATCTTTTTAAATTTAATCATGTAACAGATGAATTATGCACATCTAGGCTTTCTGTTTTATGCAACAATAATTATCAGACAAAATGATTGATACAATTAGAACATGGCTTTTGTGATATTTTCTGTTATAATACAAATCCTAAACATTTAATTTTCTACTACTTTCATACCAATGAAACTCCAAACAAAGTTAAGGGGTCTTGGCTGTCCCAAGAAAGATATGTTCTAAGAAGGATTACTGAAAAGAGTGTTTCTTATTTTCTTTTGGGGCGCACCAGAGTTTAACAGAATAGGTAATTATGAAATAATTATAATATGTCTAGTTTTAGTGTCCACAGCCAGTCTGGGTTACAAACCATTGACAAACTCTTTGGTCAAGCATTGTATGTTCAAGGTTAAAAAGTTTTATGTTCAAAATGTTGTGTTCTGGATATAGTGTAGTTCTCTATTATTGAAAGCAACGTAAGTAGTATTCATAAACAACCCTTGTAGATTATAAAATAGATAAATTACATTTATGTTTGAAGGGCTGCTTGTCAGTATGACTGTCGCGTCATATCATAATGCATCAAATTAAGGCATTTAATCTTTGTTTGTCGAGACTGCCTACAAACTAGGTACTTCTTTTTTCCTTACTTACATAAATATTGATAAATAAAATTGTCCGCCAAAAGTTCCAAGCGGATAACAGCAATATTACGAGACTAGAACTATTTGAATTGATTTCAGATGAAGTTGTTTAGTTTGTTTATTTTGATATTTAGACCTCTTTCTAAATGTAAGTTGAAAATAATCTACCTTTATCTAAAGTTGTAGATTTTGTTTGTATGAATGCGCTTTGAACTGGTTCTAATTGAAAAATTATATTTGTGTTATGATGAATTGTTTGTTCTTCATGGAACGCAAATGCCATATAACACTACGGTTGATAGGAGCCGCGCTGTAGGTGAAAATGTGGTAACAGCTAGTTATTAAATGCAATTCTGACATGCCTAATTGCCCAGCCTATCATTATTTTAGTATGGTATTACTTTGAAGTTGTATCCTAAGATAATAAATATTCATTGAAATCAAATGATGTCAAGGGCAATTTTGTCTAAAATTCTAATCATTTAAAAAAAAATTGTGAGGCTTGTGATGATTAACCTTTTTATTTGGAGAAGGATTAAAATCATGTTTATACTAAAAATACCCTTGCAAATAATTCATTTTTTAAAACAAATTACATAAATAAAATATAGTCAACTTTATTGTCTCCGTGGATGACTTTGGCACCACCTAACATTATCAGATTTTGTTAAAAACACTTCGTTTGTAAACCATGGTGATCTAAAACATGGTTTTAGAATTTTAAATGGTGATATGATGTCATTTACTTTTTTTCACTTCACGGCAGCTGTCCATTTCCTGCATCATTCTTCTTTCCAAGAAGCGCTTGGGTATCGGTAAAAAATAAATTTACAGCACAAAAACTGCTGTGACCCATTTTTTGGCAGAATAATACATATAAGCCTTCCTTGATGAATGAACATCAAACACAAAAAGATTTTTTCAATCCAAATCAGTAGTTCCTCAGATTGGATGTTAGTTAATTAATAGGTAATTTGAGATTTAAAAATAAATAATTTCGTCCTTTGAAAAATTCAACCCCAAATGTAACTCTTCAATGGACTGATGCTTGTCTAGAATTTTTCCCTGATGTTATCAATCGGATCGGTTGTAGGTAAAAATTGATTGCATATGGTGATGCAATATTAATTGAATGAGTATTACAACAATGCTTAGCGCCTGTCCATCACACACATCATTATTAATTGCTCATAATCAATGATTAGACTGTTATAGAAATAAGGTCCTGCCGCTAGCGCTCCATGTGTTTGTCTAGGATATTCCTGGGTGGTGCCGGTTTCATTCGACGACCCATTCTCTGGGTTATGTCGCGTCTGTTGTAGAATGCTAACCAAGTCTTGCCGTCAAAACGATGAGCAAATCTATTGCGCCAGGAAATAGACGAGGCCACTTGGTCTCCGGATATTTTATTGTAAAACAAATTACCAATCAATCGCCGGTCACAATCCTAGGTTAAGACGATTACACTACAATCCTGAAACACCTTTGCTTTGTCACGGATTCGTGACACCGAACACGTTGGTGTTTCAGTATTGTCTAGGTCGATTGGGATTATAAACATAGTGTATTGTTATATAAAACAAAAATAAATAACGCTTTTATTAAAATCTTGCTTTGTTAGTGACATACCGCCGCGCGAGATTCCGACTGTATGCAGCTTCGCAAATGCGGTACACGTTTTCGACTTAATTTTTAAATTAATGTCGTTTTTCTTTATATGAAAAAGTATTATGTGGCTATTATTTGGAAATAATGAAAAAAAACGAACGTTTTTTTCCGGATAAGAATCGAATCTGGAACTCGTGGCTTACAGTTACAAGTTCATGCGACCATCCTCTCATGCACCCCGCTGGCGTTGTTCTGTATGTCATTCTCATGAATGACTTGATAAACAAATGAAGAATTCATACGTCAATAGAATTGAACACAATGCGTATTTCATCCGAAATTATTCTCTGTGACTCTTGAAACTGACATATATTTTTTATTAGTGAACCGATTCTCACCAAACAAACATTTAAAACTGCTCCTAGTTTAGCAGAATACATTAGTGAAAACCGCAATGAAATCCTTTTAGCCGTTTCGGAGTTTATCGCGAACAGACAGACAGAGAGTCATTTTTTTGTGTTCTATTACTCTTCTTCGTTCGGGTTCTACTGTTTTATTATATGTATATGTATTATAAATAGATTTTATAAAATTAAATAACACTTTTCTCTTTGGTAAGTTGTGTAGAGACGCCAGCACATCAACCTACCTCAAACTGTCAAAATTAAATGAAATGTCTTCAATAGATTTTCAACCTTATTCACAATAATGGAAATTTATCGTTCGATTGGTCTATATCTGTACAAAGGTGATCTTAAAACCCTTTTAAACTGTTGTAATGTTTGAAGATATTTGAAAGAAATCTAAATGCATAAGAATTCTAAAGTAAATATTTTATCTGCGGAACAAGCAGTTAAGTTGTGTAGTTGAACATATTTCAAGGTGACCCGAAGTTTTGCAATCGTTCATAAAGGTCAGTGGCTAGTCAAGTTTAGAAGCTAATTTGGTATGCGTTCGTTAGTAAGGCGCGGACTAACTACGATTACAATGTTACTATACCACCTCTACTATACTAAAATTGGAAACTGAACGAATGCCATACGAAGGGGCATCGGGACTTAAAAAAGTAACTTTCACTCCTTGGATAACAACGTACTATTTTATGGAAGACTTTAACTATTGTAAAGAAGAGTTATTTGTGGAGTTCTTCAGAGATGTCGTTTGCACAATGTGTGTAGGTATAATTACTCACAATATCACTGCCCGACGACTTGAGATTCGAACCTAGAACCTTTTGCTCAACTATTCTGCTTGCAACTACTAGACCAGCAAAGCGATACATAATATAGGTATCTTGTATTAATATGCACTGATTTCTCACAAAAAATAACTTACGAAAGTTCGTACATTCGGGTTCTTAGTTGTTACGTACCGCGAGCGGTTCGGACCGAGGTGCGAATGGCACAAGATTTGTACATGTGAGTACAAAAGTACTGTTTTTAAATGGCCATTCGCACTGCAGTATCGATTGGTGCGAATACTGCGAATGGCCCAAGTTGCAGTTAATCAGATGATAGTACAGACACAAAATCTCATAGTCGAATCGAACGAATATATAAGATGTACCTAATTCAACTTTACAGGAAGCCGTCCACAAAGCATTTTGTATATCTAACTGTTGTTCTGTGAATATAAAGTCGTTTTTTGGTGTGTTTTTTTTTTACTTTTTTGATAAATCATGCAAACGACTTCCATGGAAATCACGAGACTATTAGTGTTAAATAACTATGGCATATCTACGAGTACGTGTCGTTTATAACTTTATACCTACAATAGTTTTTTTAGCAGTTGCGTATTTTTTTTTCGTCCAAAATAATGTGCATTACCGCAGTGATGACGTCTAGCGCCGAAACGTGGTCTTTTACTGTAGGCCTCAAAATCAAATCATTTATTTCAAGTAGGCCAGTTGCAGGCACTTTTGAATTGTCATAGACAATTAAAGGAATATTATTAAACACTAAAAAGTTATGGTGCTACAGTCCCAGTCACAAGACATAAAAACTGTGAAAGTACCGTAGATGCCCGTTCCAAGAAGTAGATCTCTATGGAGAAGAACGTGCAAGAAACTCCCAAGTAATTAGTAAGCTCAGTATAGTCAAACGAGCTATGGAGAGGGCTATGCTCGGAGTCTATCTGCGCGATCGACTCAGGAATGAGGAGATTCGTAGACGAAACAAAGTTACCGACATAGCCTAACGAATTAGTAAGTTGAAATGGCATTGGGCAGGCTATATAGCACGCAGAAATGATAGCCGATGGGCCCGTAAGGCTCTGGCAAAGCGGCAAGCGCAGACTAGGACGTCCACCCACTAGGTAGGAAGGCCGCAGGACCACGCTGGATGCAAGCCGCTTCCAATCGCCTATTGGAAGTCTAAAGGGGAGGCCTATGTTCAGCAGTGGACGTCTTCCGGCTGATATGATGATGATGATCGCACGCGCCGTGAGACAGAATTGCAATGACAGTGCATAAATAGAATACCGTTTGAAGCTAGCATTAAAACAGCTTCTCGGAGTTATGATTGTACTAAGCACTGGAATATAAAAAATATAACCGATTTTCTCCTGTATTGTGGGTGCGTGTACAAACATAGAACCCACATAAACAGACACCCAGACCCGAAACATATATATAATACAGAATATATTTGTTCCGTGCGGGGATCAAACCCGCGACACGCTGCGCAGCAGTCGGTCGTTCAGTCACTGCGCCAACCGTGTCATCATCATCATCAGCCTATTAATGTTCCCACTGCTGGGACACAGGCCTCCTCTCTGTGAGAGGGGGTGGGCCATAATCCACCACGCGGGCCCAGTGCGGATTGGTGAATGTCACATGTCTTCGAATTTTTGGTTCTAGGACATGCCGACCGTGTTGTCAGTGTATTTTTTTTTTCCCTCAAATTAACGTAGGTGAAACCGCGATCATAGCTAGTTATCGACACACGGTTTGACTTTACTCTGACTCCTGTTTGCACTAATCTTAATCTAAACATCTTGCTGGTGTTTCCACTTTCCAGTTACCAACAGTGATTGTATTATGTCGTCAACCGCTCGGCCTGACGACGTCCCGCGACGTCAGTGATAAGATAACAATTATGGATCTGAATGTTCCAGTAACAGCTGCGTGTGCGCCACTATCTTTGCACGTCTGCATACCTCATGTTATCACCGTAGCTACATTATATATTGCATATGACACTTACCTGCTCGTGATGTCACTCGCAAGTTCAAAGAACATAATCAGTGCTTGTCAATAACTATCACCATGCAAAACTACAGTTTGATGATGATGTCAATTTTTATATTTTTTGTCGTATCGTATTTTTTATTGCCCTGTATGTTATTTTTCCACGAAAACAGTTTTGTTTTTGTCTGCTGCTAATACCTATTGAATAGCTACTTTTAGTGTGTCTCGACTTTACAAGTCCATAATTACGAAACAAACAAACAACAAACATAATTACGCAGAACTGCGGCCGATCACTGGGGGTGGTGGGAAGAGTCTACCTTAGGAAATAACTAGAAAAGGCACAAATTTGGGAGCGACGAAGATAATGGAGTCAGTAGGTCTTTGCCCAGTAGTGAAACACAGGTTTGCTGTTACAAAAAGTATCGACCTAATAATGGGATCCTATTATTTTTCCTGTAAGCACATAATTTTGTAGTTTATGACATTAACATCTGTACGAACACACGTATGTAATACGTGGTTATCGAGAATAAGAGCGCTGAGCAACACTAAAACATTTTGTATTGTTGCTCAAACATGAAATGTTTAATATTTTCTAGTAACACACACACAGTAGGTGGGTACTTATATTTTGTTGAAGCCTTGTTTCAGTTTTTATCAGCATATTGGAACACTCGTCCCGTAGTCGACCACAATATTGGCAAACTTTATGGTCTACAATACAGAGCCTCTTGAAAGTCGGCGTCCTCCCCTCTCTGTCAGGGACTCGGGTTATATTGTTGATAGTGCGGGCGCCCTCTCTCCCTGCAGCATCAATGTAACCTGTAGCAATTGTCCTCAACGAGTAGAATATTACACAGAACTATTCGGTACATATTTTATTCGTTGCCAATCCACTCAAGGACTTCGCTAAACACCTCCAGATAAACTTCAGTTGCTATGTGAACCTTAAAAAATCTGACTGATTTTTTATCATTTATGTTTTCCAATTTCGTATATTTCCACGTCGATTTTGCTAACGGTTTGTTGTGAATCAATTAATCATTGACATGGAGGACCGTTTTCGTCACTCGTGACGTGCGCAGGCGTCTCAATCGCGTCGCTAGCCAGTGCTCTGTGATATTCAGGTCAATTTATTCATTTCTACGCGCTTCCAAATTTTTGGTAGGTACCGATTAATACATAGCTTTCTTGCTTCATATGTAAAAAATGTAAAATTGATAAGTAAGAATCCTATTTAAGTTAATTATTTTCCGTAGGTACGGAAACGAATTTAATTCTATTATATATATATTTCTTTAATCAGAGTTATTTAAATTGAACCATAAACAGAAGATTATTTCGTATTTTATCGATGACAGTAGGTAACTGGACTGAAAAGTGTGTGCGTTTTCAAAAACACATGTTCTTGCACTTGCACCGGTGATCGGTACACCCGTACAGATTTGTCGCAGGTATACATTTCAAACGGCCAGTTAACGAGTTTAATCGCCTGTTAACGAGGGACGCGGATTGCTCGCTGGAGCCGGATTAACCCCAATTCATGGCTAGAACATCAAAACAAAATATTGAATAGCTGCTATTGTTGTTGAACAAAGTATGTAGGTTCTATCACATAAACTATTTGTCTAGAAGCCTTGTGCTGGCGCTTCTATGTTATATCACTGCTATTATTTCTACATCCACGTACTGTAATAAATATTGAGTGCGCTGGATGTTTCACATACATCTAGGTCCCATAATTTGACTGGTATTCTGTATTCAAGGGCGTCGCCAGCTTATGACATGGGGGGGGGGGGGGGGGGGGGGAATGGGACAATATAACAGAGCGTTAACAGTTTGGATGTCTTTGATTCGATGTCGATTGTAATAAGAACAGTTCTGATATGAATGTATAAAACTTCACAAGCCCTGGACAGCACAAACAGTAATAATTATTTGTTTTAACATTTTTTTTTTAATAACTTTGCCCCACATTAGGAACTTCTACTGTATTGTGGGTGCGTTTACAAACATTTAAACTCACATACACAAACGCCGAGATCCGAAACTTGTAGAAATAAAACTTGTAGATCAGACAAATATTTGCTCAGTCCAATCGCTCAGTCACTGCGCTAACCGTGCCGTCAATTAATACAAAATCTTCGGGAATCTAAGTTTTGTCATGCGATGCGGAATTTATTAAGGTAAGGAAGTCAATTGCTTGCACTTTGTTCGTTTTGTGGCGAGCTACACTTGATCTCTGGGGGGCTGCTGCCACCCCCTGCCCCCATAGGCAGCGCCTTTGTCTTTATTGCTTTAAAAACCAGTTGGAATCCTCCTTGCATTACACTGTTTGAATCGTGTTTACCTCCTCAAAGTGCATTCGAACTATCGGTGAGAAGAAAGAACTTTGTTTAGTTTCATCAGAATTGTTCTAAAATGCTGGAAAGAAGTCGCCTGACCCTCTCCGCTCTCAGGAGCCCTGTGTCCGGGCGAGGCCGGTCTGATTCTACTGACAATGATGAGTTACCAGTGTGATGACTCATTCTAAACAACGACATGATCACCACACATCGTAAACTATTGTAATATAATCACAAATTATGGACATTCTGGAACACAACACGCCTGCTTACCATGGCGCATTCATAAAAGATTCCTGTATGAATAGATTATAGGTGTTGTTGTGAACGATTGCTGACAACACACAGACGGCTCTGGAACTCCCGCCTCACAAACTGGACTCCACACAGCTTTGCTCATTCTTTGAGAAACATAAGAAGATCTCTTGTAAGTGCATTGATTGACACAAATTATGTAATTTAGGCTTAGCAATAGATTTTTTTTTTCAATTATATATTCTTCAAGAATATTCTCATCACTGTTGTAGAATTCAGCGATTAGCTAAAGAACGTAGCAATAACCATAGTTTTTGTACATATTTTTGAATTTGATCACTAAAAGTGTATTTTAAACTTCCAGCATCTTGACTAAATGGCGTAGTAATAAGTATTAAGTACTACGGTATTTAGTCTTAGTCTTTAGGCTATAATTTCAGTTTTATGTGAACTAGGACCATGGGCAATTCAGTCGGCACCAAATCAATACTGTTTGATCTATTTATCAGCAGCGCAGCGGTTCAGGCGCTAAAGTGGTGTTGACTGTTGCACAGTCTTAGAAAATGATTTGGACTTAGCTGCCATAAAATAAATAAAGAGTACTTACATAGTACGTTTTCATTTCGTATAGCTCATCATTGTTGATTGTTTGTTCGTATATACCCCGTGCAAAATAATGCTGTAATAAAACAAATATATATGTCGAATTGGGAACCTCCTCATTTTTTTCGTCGACAAACAATGCACCAATAACATGTTTATGTTTGATTTGTGCACACATTTGAGTTGAAACACTAGCTACAAACTATGGACAGATATGTCATAAGTTTTCATTTGGCATTGCTCTGTTGGAATTATTGTTTTTCAATAAATGTGTTCTGAAATAATTACGAAGACCGTATTGCCAAACAAAACAATGAAGGGCACATCAGAATTCTGGAAATAATTATTACTGTTGAACGGTGTATTATACTTAGTATGGGCCAAGAGGCCAGTGGTTTTTGTTCAAATCCAAAAATTCACACTTTTTTCTATTTATTTAGTAGGTATTGCACGTAAAATAGATCCCTTTGTAGTGTAATCTATTCATTCCCGATTCTGAATAAACTTCTTTCAGATTTAGATTTACATATTTCGTTTTCACGTCGCATTTGTACGTCATAGATGATACATTAATTCTGTTCTACTTGTTTTCACTAACATCAAGCTCCGCCTAAATTAATTGATTCAAAATAAAGTAAGTTTTTTGACACATAACACTTGTTACAAAAGTATGTATCTATCTAATAATGATTTCGCTACAAGGTCGGGTAAATAAAGGCACTTACTCTGCCTCCGAAACTAGGTCAAACGAACTCAGGAGTCAGTATTTACTACTATTACTTTGAACTTTCGAAAAACTTTTTAAAACTTTCTGTATGTTGAATGTCTTAGTTAACGGCGTATGGTCAAGCGAAAGCGTCGTTTGATGAGTCGGAAAAGTTGCCACGCACCGCCACCAGTAGGCGCGCCGGTATCGCGAAATTAACGCAATCCAAAGTTTTATGAATTTCATTTCGTCAACTTCGACATTTCATAAAGTGTTCCCTTTACCCAAAATACATGTATTACTCTAGTAGAAATGTTTTGATATAAGGATATCGAAACATTTACTAAAACAAAATGATAGAAATACTTATTGATGTGGATAAATATTTTGTAAATATTTTTATCATTCAAAGTCTTAAATTTATTTTTTAGCACTTTGACACAGATTTTGACGTCCCGAGATAACGAAAATAACTACTACCTATTTGGTAGAAAATGAATGATAATTGGCATACCTTACGAAAGTGACAAAACTCATTATAATCGTTAAGCCCCAAACACACGCGCGCACGGGCAAGGGCATGTGCTTTGTGTTCCACGCGCGCCTGAAAGAGTGTCAGCACAATGGCAATGACGGGGCTCTCTTATAGAGGGCCTACCTGGGTCGCGGGCTAACGAATACCATGATCCCAGAACGTAAAGGGCTATTGAAAGACATCGTAAATTTTAGTAAGTATTCCGAGTCTGACAGTCCCTCCCGCCCTGCCCTGGGTAGGGCTGGTAAATTATTTTAGCACGCTAAAAAAAACCCCAAACACACGCTCCTTTTATTAACGTGCGTTCACAAAGCTGGTTGTGTGATTTATCTTAATATGTTCGAGAGTGGAAAGCTAAGGGTGCTTGACACCCTGTCCTCCACCATCTGGTGTTGGTACTAATTTTTGATGCATTTTGATGTAATGACGGACACTAGAAAAATTTAATGTCAGTAACCTCTTTATAATTAAATCTACATTCTATAATATCTTATCCACAGTATTTTTTTTGGGACAAGGTTGTAATAATCACTTTTCTGATAAATCGACGGTGTCCTTCAATAGCCCTTTCTGTTCCGGGGTCACGGTAAGGAAATAATCCCGCGACCCCGGTAGGCTTTGGCCCTCTGAGAGGGGGGCCCCGTCAGTATGCTGACGCTCTTTGAGGCGCGCGTGGGACACAACGCGCCGTCGACCCGGGCATGGTCCATGGTCGGGCAGCGAGTTGCCCGTTACTCGCTGCCCGCATGCCCGCGCCTACGGTGGCCGGAGATCGTCTAGCGACGTCCGTCGCCGTGGGCTTCACCACCGCGGGTGGGGCGGAGGGAGGACACTGTCCTCTCTCGCTCGCGGCCCGCCTCCTCCTTCGCGACCGCTTCCCACTCCGTCTCGCCCCGCAGCATGGCCGCGACCAATGCTGTGCGCGAGAGGTCTCCGCCTATCGCAACCGTGAGGACACGTCGGTGCTCTGCCCAAGCTGGACAGTCTTGCACCGTATGCTCCACCGTGTCCTCCGGGCGATCTTCGCAGTGGTGACACCCAGGCGTTTCCTCCTTTCGCATCAGACAAAGGTACCACCCGAAACTTCCGTGTCCGGTGAGGACCTGCATCAAGCGGTACGTCAGGACTCCATGACTTCTCTCCAGCCACTCCAAAAGCATGAACCCAGTACTGATCTTTTTTTACTCCAAAGCAATAAATAGAGCGAGAAGCAACTTGTACCGAACACGCGGTGAGACAGCAATGACCACCGATTTTTCTCATCATAGACGATATTTAACAGGGTGATGGGTACTATGCCTTATTTGCAGTTGACAAGTAATTTTGAAGTATTCAAAATGACAACAGTAGTTTTCATTTAATTTATTTTAATCCTGTTTCTTAAAAATTGTTATAAATCTGTGACGAAACTAAATAAATAATAATAAAAGTAAAGTGCTTCTTATCCTATATCGCAATTTGATACGATTAGAAGTTGTTTTCAGTTACATATTATCTCAAAATGTTGACTACAAATCAGTACATTTATCATTAGTTTATGTGAAATGGTATTTAGATGCATAAAGATTAGATGGGAGGAGGATGGACACAGAGGAGCCATCCGACAACAATAGTACGACATCACGATAGCATTGATATAATATCACTGTGAGTAATTTATTATATTGATAGGAACAATTCGTAATGTACATACGTATTCATACGTATTCTAACATTTCCCTTGTTTGCTCAGTAGGGGTCGTCAGGAATTTCCTGCGATGATTTTCAGTGAGTTTGGTTTATTTTATTCTTTATTTATTCATCAAAATAATGTGTTATTTAAAATAGAAAGTTTACGTGACTTATTTACAGTCATGTCCGTTTAATCACGTCCCATGTAACACAGCGGAACATAGTTTTCAATAATCTATAAGCCTACGTATCATACGTTTTTATTTTCTCGATCTTTTTATCCATTCCAATTTTATTATTACGAAAATCTGACAGCCGCGATCTGAAAAAAAGTGTCGCAGGTCTAGCCTGTAAGAGCCACGCTGGCTGACTGATTCATCATGGAACGAAAGTGATGACACTACTTTTAAAAGGCAAAAGATGAGAGGACGATAGTGAATGTGTGCTCAGAATAAAACGGCGTATGTGCCCAAACATATTGACGTCTTTTTATGAATTAAAATTTTTATTAATTGAAAAAATGTCTTTACAGAATTTAGATACTAGTACTTTATACAATTTAAAACAACATCCTTTCAAAAACTCATAGTAGTTATTCCATAAAGTCCAAAAAATAAATTAGATAGACCGAACTTTGCATTTTTTTTGTATCGAGAAAATTTAATTGAATCGTGTTTTCAACTTTGTGAGAATTTAGATCATATAGTCAATAACTATATTCCAAGTTGTAAGATCTGTAGTCCAGATATGTTGGAAGAAAAGTAAAAACTAAAAACCGTATTTTTACTGACCTATCCCCTTAAATCTTTTGGTTGCCCAACGTTCGGCTTAGCGCAGGGAGTTAGAAACACAGTGCTGTTATTTTTTTAGTTGACGCTTAACATTATGAAACGTTGTTATCATGTTCTATGCTCTCAATAATGCAATGTTATATCCATCCAATCAATATGCGATTACAGTTATTGTAATACGTTTACTGACCAATGATCCCGAATATCTGTTCGTTAAAGTATGTCAAGTCTATCATTATTATACGGTTTTGTTCTCTGTTTATTGTGAATTCTGAATGACTGATTTGTTTCATGTTGTTGAAGACTTTGATGCGCGGTTTTATTTAAGGCTCCCATATTTTGCAAAATCGACGTCCGATGAGCGGGGAAAGTTTGACGATTTCCACGCCACCAGCGCCACTATCGCGAAATTATTGAAAACCTTAAGTATTTCATTTTTAAAACTTCAATATTTCATAGTGTTCCCTTTATGCAAAATACATTTATTACTCTAGTAGAAATATTTTATCACAAGGATGTCAATGCATTTACGAATACAAAATGATATAAATACCTATTGATGCAAACAAATATTTTATAAATATATTCGTCCATTCACAGACCTAAATACACACATCAAAAGTGTCTAGGGATCAAGCATTTTTATGCGGATTTCTTGAGATTGAGATGTGGCTTTGTAATAAATTTATGATTTTATAAATTTATATGGATCCTTTTTGGTGCATTTCATAATTTGAATCAGGAACTGTAAATCAAATTCGAGTAAAAGATGAAAATCAGCTGTCAATATTTTCCCTATAAAAACATACAACGCATTGAAGACATTATTAGTGCTACTGTTTCCCTACTACTGATTAAAACCAACGTTATTATGGAGCGGCGACGTCATTTAAGCAGGGAAGAAATGCTCAGAGCCGTGGGAATGATAGAAGCTGGTTCCCGGCAACGTACTGTGGCTTTAGCTCTGAATACAAGTCAGAGTGTTATCAGTCGACTTTGGACACGTTACCGAAGCACTGGTACCGTGGCTGAGCGCCATGGAGGACGGTATCGCTGCACCACACGGAGACAAGACCGATACATTCAAATCTTAACTCGAAGAGCTCCAACAATAACCGCCATGATGTTAGCCGTGAGGCTTCATCACTCTTCAGGGAACTTAATTAGCGACCAAACAGTCAGAAACCGCTTGCATGAAGTGAACCTTCATTCCCGAAGACCGCTACGGGTACCACCTATAGCAATGCACAATCGTAGGATTCGATATCAATGGGCTCTTGAACACAGAAATTGGGCAGAAGAACAATGGCGTTTCGTGTGCTTTTCTGATGAGTCTCGTTTTAGTATGAGACCGGATACAAGACGTATACGACACTGGAGAACCCCTGGACGCCAACAGCGATTAAAATCCTGCCAGGAAGTCCATCCTTATAGTGGTGGAACCATCATGGTATGGGCGGGTATTTGGATCGGCGGAAGAACTGAGTTGATTTGGATCAGAGGCAACCTCAACGCTCAAATTTATGCTGAGACGATTGTATCAGACGTCATCGTTCCTCTACAAGTGCAAATCGGTCCCTTATTTCAGTTAATGCATGATAATGCACGACCGCACACCGCAAGAGTTGTAAGACAGACTCTCGCCGCAGCTAACATCAATGTCCTGTCCTGGCCTGCTCAGTCGCCAGACTTGAACCCGATTGAGCATGCATGGGATATGCTACAGAGAAGAGCTCTGCCGAATATGGAGGGTATCCAGTCGCAAGAAGACCTTTTTTTGTTGTTGCAACGAACATGGGCGGCCATTCCACAGCGTGATTTGGATGAACTCATTTTGAGTATGCCAAACCGATGTTCTTGTGTTGTTAGTGTTCGCGGTAGAAACACGGATTATTAATTGTTTAAGTTACCCAATAAAATTTTAAAGAAAACTGTTATTTCAGTCTTTTTTTCGAACTTTAATGTTAGTGGTTCAAATGTCAAAAATTCCTTTATTAGGAAAATGGCAAATTTCTTTATGAATGCAAAGGTGACTTGGTTTATCGTTACTGTGACAAACGATAACACTTTATTTGATGAATCCTTAAAGAACATTTTAATTAATATCAATCAGGAGAAAAGTTATTGCAAAAATATATGTTGATCCCTACACACTTTTGATGTGTGTATATTTTATAACATTTTGACACAGATTTTGATGTCCCCAGATAACAAAAAAAAAACTACTATTTTTTAGAAAATTTATGAGCATTGGCATACTGTGCCAAAATGACAATACCCAATTATCTATAAAGCCCCAACCACACGAGCGTTTTATTAACATGCGTTCACATATTCACAAAGCGGGACGCCCTTCACCATCTGGTGGTGTGTACCAGACAGTACACATTTTACGAATAAAACATTTACTGATTTGAATTTAAAAACATATTTTTCATCTCTTTTATCATCAATTCATCATCATCATGATCATACGATGTTTTGTGTATAATTTAAGAACAATTTTTTCACTGATGCATGGAAAAACATTATCAAAATTAGAACTTCGATTTTATTAAAAAAAAAAATTAAAAAAAACTACAAAGAATATGGAATTTATATTATTCTAATTCTATTATGCATTTAAATTACAACACCAAATTATTCATAAAATGTGTTTAAAATATAAACAACAAAATTGCAGGTTTTTTGTCCGATCGCCATAAAAAGACTTCCTAACGTTTCTGGCGGGAAATCAGAACAAGATAGAGAACTTTTGTTACTGCTGCACTTTAGCAGCTGGCTAAATGAAGTAAATGATGGTAGTGTCATCCTCTATTCGTTCTATTAGAGCAACCAAAATTATAATTTTCCCGCGAACGTGCCTTTCCCATTTTTTTTGTAGGATAAAATATCACACTTCATGTAAAAATAAAATTGCTATTATTTAGAAAAACTATTACTAAATACAATATTAAAAAGAGTAATTTCTATGAAACTAATGTAGTGTCGTTTAAGCGATGCTAATTCCTAGTAAAACAGATTGTGGACGCGCCACAAAACTTGAATCACGATCACTATTTTTTTTAATTTACTAATTATTCTTTATATTCTAGACAAGTACGTCTAACTTCTTAAAAAAAAAAACAATATTGTACGTTTTGGTCTTAGATAATTATGATTTTCAACCCCGTCGCAAAAAAAAATTAAATAGAGCGACAAACAACTTGTACTGAACACATGGTGAGACTGAGCAACAACCACCGATTTTTCATAGCATTCGCAGTACTTTGTGGCCAATCGCACAAGCGTTTTTTTCTGGGCATGGGAAATAGAAAAAAATGTATTCCCATATTGTATCTGTTCAAACGTCAGCGATTATAAAACGCGGCGTTTTTGTTCAAACTCCATTTGATTTTAAATGCTAGGCGGTGACAGTTAAGTTCAATTTTATGTACCTTTTTGTTAAAACTGCGTTTTTTTACGTCCAAAAAACAGCGCTAGTGAGAATGGAGCTTTATGCGATATTTAACAGCGTTGTGGGTGTTACGCCTTATTTGTAGGTGACATGGGTGACATGTAATCTTGAAGTATTCAAAATATTGACAACAGTAGTTTTCATTTATTTATTTTAATCCTGTTTCTTCGAAATTGTTATAAATCTTTGACGAAATGAAATAAATAATAATAAAAGTGAAGTGCATCTTATCCTATATTGCAATTCGATACCATTAGTGGTTGTTTTCAGTTACATAATTATTGTTGACTGAAATTCAGTACTAATAAGAATAGTTCACGTGAAATGTTATATAGATCCAAAAGTATTGGACGATGGAGAATGCAAAATAATGCAGAACGATGAACAAGAACCGTACTACGATATCACGATAACATTGATATAGGTACCTGCGAGTAATTTATTACATTGATAGAAACAATTCGTAATGTATATATACGTATTCTAAAATTCTCATTCTCTCAAATCCCTTATTTGCTCCGTACATCAGGAATGTCTGTGCATCAGAAATTTCCTGCAATTAAATTCAGTAAGTTCGGTTTCTTTTCAATATTTATTAATGAAAATAATATGTTATTGAAAATAGAAAGTTTATAGGTCTTTTTTACAGCCATGTCCGTTTAATCAGGTCCCATTAAACACAGCGTATATATGCCTAAACATATTTTGAATAATCAATAAGCCTACGCTATCTTTTTCTCAATTTCCAATTTTTCTATTACGAAAATCTGACAGCCCCGATCAGAAAAAAAGTGTCATAGGTCTAGTCTGTAAGAGCCACGCTGGCTGACTGATTCGTCAACGAGCGACAGTGATGACACTACTTTTGAAAGGCAAAAGATGAGAGGACGATAGTGAATGTGTGCTTAGAATAAAACGGCGTATGTGCCCAAACACATCGACGTCTTTTTATAAATTAAAATTGTTATTAAATGAAAAAGTAACCTGGTAAAGTTCTGACAAACATCATTACCTATTTATTGATATATTCTTCAGGACCAAAAGTTTGATCTACTTCAAGTACCACTCAAAAAACGTTTAAAAAAATCTCTATTTTCGCGATTTTTTTTGATCGAGTCAAGTTATAAATATCGCGTTTTCAACCAGAAAATAACATAGACAGTTTATTGAACTATAACATACATTTTTTTCAGATCGAAAAAAGGTATAGGTATTTGATTGTTTGCCGTTGAATCAAAAATAGGTTGATTCCGAGATACCTGGCCTTAATATTAATTCTAGTGGCTTATTGGAAAATTGTTAAAGATAAAGATAAAATATTTATTTGCGTAAAACATGGTATAAAAAGGTGTTGAATACAAAATATGGCACAAACATGTTTAGCTACGATGAAAACATAGCATGCAAAATCATAAAGTTTAGTGAAGAGGACTGCAACCATTCACATTTTAAAAGCATCAAAATTTTTTATCCATAAATTCTTTTAAACTATAAAAACTAGCTTCAAGTAACCACTTATAAAACTTAATTTTATTTAAACATTCTCAAATTCAAAGTTTTGAAATGCCTGGGTATCTTGTTATAAATACGCACACACATTGCGAGGCAGTTTTTATTATACTTAGCTAAATAATGATAACTATCGGTCAGGTTATTTATTTTAGCAATTAATTTCTCACATAAACTTGTGTTTGTCAAACAACTGCAGCATAGGTACAGCTTGGCAAGAACGGATTGAAACGGAACTAATCTTTTTGTTTCTGACAACGTTTTAAAATCTTCTTATTGTGCCCTAAAACTAACGTAATAAGTGAAACAAAATAAAATAAAATCATTCAAAGTGCTGGTAGCGCGAAGACAGTGGCGACTTCCGGTTTTCTAAAGATTTTTGTCAAGCTGTAATAGGTACTTTGTTTAGTTGCATTTTTAATAAACCATTTCTAACTGTATTCAATTTTTACGACTGTGGCTTTTTTATTAGTTAAAAATACTGTTGATATTATAGCAATAACATCGAAAACTAACTATTTAAAACAATCTCAAAAATGTGTTTATTGGCACTTAAAACTAGACAATATCAAATACTTAAAGTTATAAAGAAAGTTTTCAGTAAGAATAAAGGAAATAATATAATAATTTAACAATTCAAAGCCAAAAGGCCTCAGCTCAGCATAATGTCAGATGACAACACAAAGTTTGCCAACTGACGCTGATTTTCAGCTGCAGCCCACGAGTGCCATACGCTCGAAAACAAATACGTAATGAAAATAAATATTTATAAAGATTGAGTGCAACAAAAAACAGTTTAGGGAAATGAAGCCAGACTAAATAAATGAGACAGACGTATAACAATGTACAGCTACTACTTAACCTGGGCAACAGTTAATAGACCACATAATATATATTATGTATACAAAAATATACAGTGCACAGTGTATCTACTTACAATTAACTGCCTGAGATAAACTGGTTTTAAGTGAGTTATAATTGTTTAATTTTGACAGGCCTGTTGATCTAGTGGTTGGTGACCTTGACTGCTATGTCGGAGGTCGTGGGTTCGATTCCCACCCAGTCCAAATGTTTATCTAAAATATTCAATTATGTATGTATTTAGAAAAAAATAAGTATGTTTATCAGTTATCTAGTACCCATAAAACAAGCTCTGCTTAGCTTGGTACTAGATGGCGTTGTGTGATAGTTGTGGATTATTATTATTTAATAAAATATTTGGTTAAAAAAAATGAACCCAATATAAAAAAAATAAAGTCATTACAGGCCAAAAATGTTCATTATCCATGTGACAAAACTACTTAATGCTGTAGTTATGAAGAATAGGTGGCAAAACACGTAATTCGTATGTAACTAAAGCCAGCCTAGTATAGTCTTGTGGCCGGGCGCGCACACGTAGTACAATACCGATATCGGAACTGTAAGGATTCTTTGTTTCCTTGTAGAATCCAAAAAAGTGAAGAACTTATTTTTTAGAAATGCTAGAAAGAGACAGAATTAAAACAAGCAGCAGCACAACCGACGTAGTACCACAATTGCGTCACAGCAGGGAATCGTTCAGTACAAGACCCGTCCCGCGCGAACTAGACGGAAGTGCACCCCGCAACGTGTAAAAGCTGTTGCAAGCTTTCATTAATCAACAGACTTTTTATATGAATTTCGCAAAATTGGGCTATTGACTGTGAGATTTCAAAGATATCCTGTTGGTGACACAAGTCCATCTGTTGAGGACGACAAGGTCTCCAAGGAGCCATGGTTGGCAGCTACTGAGCGGGGGGTCTGTTGCAGGTGAGGACGGCGCCAGCAGCCGGCGCGGCGCGTGCTCATGACGCGCTTCCGACACATCAGGTACTACTGCTCAGCCTGTCATTCACTTTGTATGTTTCTGTGCAAGTTTTCAGTACGCAGACATCTGTCCTTCATGTTACTCATCTCCATCGGTTTCATTTTGAATTTATTGTGGATGACAAAAGTACATTAAAATAGAAATATAATAATTGAGCGGATAAAAACGTCAGAATAATAAGCGTTAGTCGACCATTTTTTGTGAGTAATTATTTTAATACCTAAGGTCACGCGGGAAGTTCCCCAATTTACATACTCGCCACTCATAATGAGTCAAGTTTCCAACCAGTGTTGAGGCTCCACCACTGCACCGGTACATCTACGAAAACAAACTGACCAAATATACGTAGTGGCGAGGCAGATGAGCCAGCTAATTAATAAACATGTTAATTATCATTTATTTGTCGTAATTTTGAAACGAAAGAGATGTGACATGTCAAATGAGACTGTTTCAAGTTATAGGAGAGAAAACTAAATAATTTTGAAAACATATTTATAGCCTGTTTTCTAAAAGTCATTATTAAAAAATAAAGAGAATAAACATAGTATTTTTATTATTTAATCAATTAGGAGTTAGTCAAATGCCTCATTGAATTCAAATTGAATTCGTAATTACAATTGCATCAAAAAAACTGATGATAAAAATAGATTAAATACGCATACGTACTCGTAGAAGAGATTATAATCAGCGACAGCGAAAACCCCAAACTTCACAGTAGGTACTTATCTACTATGAAATCGGGAATTCTAGAATTTCTCACCTTCTATCTCTTAAACTTAATACAATTTCAAAACGGTCGTTTCATATTCCCTAAGGCAATAGTTATTTTTTTTGCATAATAAATGTATGTCGAGTTGGATACAGGGTCAGGGTCACGTGAAGCGGACATGGAAAAAAAAGTGAGGCTGAAAATCGATCATTTTCGGCCCTTATACTTCTAGTAGGTATAAATATATAAAAACACAAAATATTTTTTTGAAGTGAAAACTTCTTTAGCGGCGTTGTACACTTTTTTGTAATGGGTAAAAATGTTAACACTTTCACTGTCCGCGCAGCAGACACAATACCTAAACAATAGTCGTGAGTCACATGTGATTCATCGGACAGGGAAGTGGTTAAACTCGCGTTCAGGACTCGTGACCTGATCGAATATAAAACAGTACTTATAGTAACAAAAATATACTCATAAATTATGGAAATCATTTTTTAACTTTTCTTGCTTATCTTGATCGAAATCGTATGTGGGGTTAATATTTTGTGTCTTAATAGTTACTAATTCGATTTTATTGCATAATTTTTAAAATGGTTTTGGGTTTCTTTAAAAGTCAATATTCTCAATTTCGCATTCACATTCGCATTCGCGGATGTGAAAAATCAGACTAGGATCGGGTCTAGAAAAAAGGCGTAGCATAACTAAGCTTTTGTTCATCCCAGCCTTTACTGATGAGCGCTATATATGATTCTGAGAAGTCCTTAATCGTACTGATCAGTGACACGTGTGATATCTGGGTCATAGGCTTGCTTCGTTGACTCATCACAACTAGAGATAGGTTTATGCTCCGGACATCTTGCATGCATTCAATGAACACCCGACAAATGCCCGTAAATGACGAAAAATGCCTACCTTGGCTTTTGTCCAGTTAAGTTTCTGTAAGGTAATTTACTTTTAGACTCCAGTCCGCTCATTTATTTTTGCCTGAAATGCCCAGTTTATGTATCCCCATTCTCGAGCTGTCTCTAGTCACAATCAATAAAATCTTTTTTATCAAAAGCCTAAAATATGACTCATTCAATTTTTGTATTAAAAATAAAAATTTACTCAATTAATAAATTGAGTATTTTTATGTGGTTTAAATACCTAAAGCGCCATTTAGACGATGCAAGAACTCGAACGGGAGTTGCGTTACATTGCGGAATTTATAGGTAAAACAAATTCAGTTAATGAAACAAATGCCGCAATGTAGTGAAACTCGCATACGAGTTCTTGCTCCGTCTAAATGGCGCTTAATTCATTTATATACGAACAATGTCGCAACAGCAACAGTCAAGTTTATTTAGAATTTTAGAGTTCAATCAAAGGTTCTTTAATGGTTATCGACATCGGCTATTATTAAGAATCAATTGAGGAGAGCAATATAATTATGAGAACCTCGCATAGTGTGACGCGCTTTATTCGTAACGTAGCTAAAAGCTATGAAACAAGAATAAATAATGCACTCATCGGACATTGTGTGTATAAACTAATAGGTACCTTAATAAAAAAACTAGATAATCAATTTGAATTTAATTTAAGAAACGTTCTGAAATTGTGATATAACATGCCTAGGGGCTGCAGGGGGCACTAAAATTGTTTATATACTTTAAATGTAAGACGTGGTCGTAGCCACTATGATGTGCGGCTTAGGATCGCTAACAATGTCTGATTGTGAGTGTAGGTGTCTCTTTGAGTGATAAAATTAGTCACCAAAAAGCCTTAACCTTTCCGAGTTATTTTCCATGAAAGTCATACACAAAAGAATTGCTATAAAAGCGAGCGATTTGAAAAGCATTTATGTTGCTATTGTAAGTGTGGGTCTTCGTGTATTATGGATTTAGCGATTTCATCCAACATTTTTTCCTATTACATTTGTCGAATTGTGATTTTAAATGAACATGAATTCAGTGTCTTTATTTTTATTCTGACAAAGTGAAAAAGAACATACAGTGTCGTTACACTAGATTTAAGCAATCTGAGTAATATTTTTAAGGTTCCGTAGTCAACAAGGAACCCTTATAGTTTCGCCATGTCCGTCCGTCCGTCCGTCTGTCCGCAGTTTAGCTCAGAGACGCACAGTACTAGAGAGCTGTAATTTGGTGTAAATATACGGATTTGTTGTGCCGAAAAAGTGGTAAAATAAAATCTCGTAAAATATTTTTTTAGGGTACTGGAGGTACCCTAAACAAAATATTCTTAGTTCTAGTACTTACACGTAAAGTGCGGATTTTTTTTTTTCTCGCGTACCCCTTAGTGTGGGGTATCATTAAATAGGCCTTTAAAAAATAATGATAGTTTCCATTAACAATTTTTTGATAAAAAAAATCGTTTGTGAAATATTAAGCTTTAAAGTGCAAATTTTTGCTCGATTCGAGTGTCCCCCCCCTCTACCAGCTAAACGGTTATGTTTGGGGGTGTGAAAAAATTCACAATAGTAGTATATATAACGAAGTTTAAAAGAAAATTATCATGACTAAGTAGGCTTTACAACTTTACGAGTAATAGTTGACCAACTTATAAAATGTACTTGGATAGCATATTTTCTTAAACAAAATGTATCGGAGACAACTGCAAATGTAAGTTTGTCAACTTTATTTTACAGCTTTTATAGGTATGTTTTTTGGGGATAGGTAGGTTTTTATCGTCAACTATTTTTAATTAAATTCAAAAAAAGGAGGAGGTTCTAAATTCGTCGTAATCTTTTTTTTAAATATATTTTCCCCGATTTCTCAAAGACTCCTGGACCGATTTTGAAAATTCTTCTTTTTCAAATTAAATTCAGCGAATCAGTTTAGTTAGTTCGCATAAGTATTTTGATGGGCAACTACGGAACCCTACACTGTGCGTGGCCCGACACGCACTTGGCCGGGTTTTTATTACTTAGTATGCATATTTTTCTTTAGCGTTCTAATCACTTTTTTACTTTTAATTATATGTGCTATTTTTACTTTTGCCTAGATGACATTGTTGACAGGATAAGTTTGTCCAATATATTGGTAAAAACTTATACACATTGGACAATGCTATTATTCTACCTTTCTGTTATCCAAATGGTACTGAGCTTGTCTCCGCGCTGTTCATGACATAATATCGATTTTACTAGTGACCTACTGGTGTGGGCGCCTCCAGGTAGCCGCTCCATATTTTACTAGTGACCGACTGGTGTGGGCGCCTCCAGGTAGCCGCTCCATATTTTACTAGTGACCGACTGGTGTGGGCGCCTCCAGGTAGCCGCTCCATATTTTACTAGTGACCGACTGGTGTGGGCGCCTCCAGGTAGCCGCTCCATATTTTACTAGTGACCGACTGGTGTGGGCGCCTCCAGGTAGCCGCTCCATATTTTACTAGTGACCGACTGGTGTGGCCGCCTCCAGGTAGCCGCTCCATATTTTACTAGTGACCGACTGGTGTGGGCGCCTCCAGGTAGCCGCTCCATATTTTACTAGTGACCGACTGGTGTGGGCGCCTCCAGGTAGCCGCTCCATATTTTACTAGTGACCGACTGGTGTGGGCGCCTCCAGGTAGCCGCTCCATATTTTACTAGTGACCGACTGGTGTGGGCGCCTCCAGGTAGCCGCTCCATATTTTACTAGTGACCGACTGGTGTGGGCGCCTCCAGGTGGCCGCTCCATATTTTACTAGTGACCGACTGGTGTGGCCGCCTCCAGGTAGCCGCTCCATATTTTAAAGATTAGTATAAAATGCGTAGTCGTTCAGAAGATTTAACAAAATCAAGATGTATTTCTTCATCTTGATTTTGTTAAAACCCATAAAACGGTTTCATCATTCAAATGAAAATATTTAAAGAAAATTTTCGTTTGAACGTGAGTTAATATGGTTGATGTTATCGAGACGTCAGGTTTACTGCGATATGTTTTGCATTGTGGAAGACGACAAGTCGAGTCGACAACGTTGTCAGCGGGAGGTGGGAGGCGGGCTGTGCGGCTGTGCGTGACACTGTGTGACACTGTGATTATATTGCAATCCGTATCAAGTGCGTGTGCTGCCTGTGCACTGCTCGCTACGAGTACTACGAGCTCAAAGGGTTCGCATGAAAACTTTGTATAATTTCAAACGAAAGTTTAAATCGACATCATAATTACATAAACTTGACTGCAAAAAATCGTTGTGCTTGATTAAAGTATTTCATTGTAAAATCAAACACTGTTGCTACAATCATACACAGGTATCATGTAAGGCAACGACAACACGTATCATTATTGTTGTACAAAAAGAAGGTAGTTGTAATATAAGTGTCCGGGAATAAATGTTATGATAAGTCGTCTCGAGATAGAAACAACTATGAAATAAAATCCTAACCATTTGTATGTCGAGTCATTTCGGTATAAAGTATCAATCGTAATTGTGGCGAAGAGGACACGCACTCGCAGATAACTCGTACTTACATAACATTACATTTCTAAAGCTCATGGTAAGAATTTAGTGAACCATTTGGATATTGTGTTGGCTCTGTGAGGGGTATTGGCAGGCAGGCCGGGCGAAGGTCGGCAGTGGGTGGTGTCAGGCACAGACGCAACAGGTATTTTGTTTTCGTAGGCAGGCTCTGCTCGGCGGGAGTTACACAAAATTGTTAACAATCTGTGTGCCATTTTATACTTATTTATGAAACCGTTAAGCTAATTTGCTTTAATTCCGAATTGACTGGGAAATGAATAGATTGCTGAGGAGTTAGTTCCGTCACATCATGTCCCCAGTTAAATACTAGGAGATGATTAATAGTAAACATTTTGGGGAACTATCTACCCATATAATGTCTCTCTATCTATGTATATGTTGGAAACTAATCGACCCGCAAGAGGTAATCCTGTCCTTTCTGGATGTCAAAAAATAAACTCTATTATCGGTCCAGACCTTTAGAACAATTCTTTAAAAATGATATTAACAAACAAAATAATCATAAGTTAGAGTTAACATACTCGTAGTTATGTTACGTGATGTTTGCATCGGGTTTGCTGATTTATTTGGCCGACTGTTCAAACATGGACTAACACCGGATGTTGAACTAGGATCAGCGCTGCGGCGAGCCTCTCGCAGAGTTGTTCCAACTTCTGTTACGAGTCTTATCAGGCCGGTATATACAGGGTATTTCTTTTAAATTGTCCAAAAGGGAGAAATCCGCATTCATAAGAGATACGGGAAAACAGTCTGAGAAACCTTTAGCTCTCTTTTTTGATGTTGACAATATTGGCGTTTTTATTTTTTTGATCAAGCAAGTGTGAGTTGTCCATAAAAATGAGTGCAACAGACCAAAATGTTTTGTCTCTGTTTCACGTAAGGATCATTTCACTGTATCCGAAGAGAAAAATCGGGACCGCAGAAGTTGCTCTTTAACATCGGCATTTTTTAGGGTTCCGTAGTCAACAAGGAACCCTTATAGTTTCGCCATGTCCGTCCGTCCGTCCGTCCGTCCGTCCGTCCGTCTGTCCGCAGTTTAGCTCAGAGACGCACAGTACTAGAGAGCTGTAATTTGGTGTAAATATACAGATTTGTTGTGCCAAAAAAGAGGTAACATAAAATCTCGAAAAATATTTTTTTTATGGTACCTCCTGTACACGTAAAGTGGGTATGTTATTTTTTTTTTTTTTTCTCTCGTACCTTTTAGTGTGGGGTACTCGTATCATTAAATAGGTCTTTAAAAAATATTGATAGTTTCCATTTACAATTTTTTGATAAAAAAATTCGTTTGTGAAATATTAAGCTTTTAAGTGCTAAATTTTGCTCGACTCGAGTGTCCCCCCCCTCTACCAGCTAAACGGTTATGTTTGGGGGTGTAAAAAATTCACAATAGTAGTATATATAACGAAGTTTAAAAGAAAATTATCATGACTAAGTAGGCTTTACAACTTTACGAGTAATAGTCGACCAACTTATAAAATGTACTTGAATATCATATTTTCTTTAACAAAATGTATCGGAGAACATGCTCTTCAACTGCAAATGTAAGTTTGTCAACTTTATTTTGACAGCTTTTATAGGTATGTTTTTACGGTATGTTTTTGGGGATACGTAGGTTTTTATCGTCAACTATTTTTAACTAACTTCAAGAAAAGGAGAAGGTTCTAAATTCGTCGTAATCTTTTTTTTTATGTATTTTCCCCGATTTCTCAAAGACTCCTGGACCGATTTTGAAAATTCTTCTTTTTAAAATTAAATTCAGCGAATGAGTTTAGTTAGTTCGCGTATAGTATTTTGATTGGCAACTACGGAACCTACACTGTGCGTGGCCCGACACGCACTTGGCCGGTTTTTTTTTTGTGGACAACTCGCACGTGACCAACAAATAAAAACGCCAAAATTGTCAGCATCAAAAAAACTTTTTAAAAAAAAGGGAACCGACTTCAAAACAAAACACAAAAAAACTGTAAAATAACTTTTCTTTCGGAAGTCGGTGGCTTTGTTGTTTTATTTAAGTAGGTACTTCATTTACTATGGCCACCGACTTCCGAAAGAAAAGTTATTTTACAGTTTTTTTGTGTTTGGTTATGAAGTCGGTTCCCTTTTTTAAAAAAAAGTTTTTCATTTTTCCCTTTTTGTTTCTGATATTTAACAAAAATCTTTACACAATCGGCGTTTTTGAAAATCTGCAATCCTAGTAAGCAACAAAAACGGATCTATGTGGGCAACTTTACGAGGAGTCCATTATTGTTATATACTTAAACCTTTTCCAGAATGTAACGAACACTTTTCTGAAAACCGCATCAAAATCGGTTCAGCCAAACGCAGGATAATTGCAGACAAACATGCAATCGTCTCTGAAAATCTATAAACCAAGTAAGCAAAAACGGATCCACGTGGGCAACGTCACGGGATATCTATTAGTGTTATATACTAAAACCTTCTCCAGAATGTAATGAACACTTTCCTAAAAACCGCATCAAAATCCGTTCAGCCAAACGTGAGATAATCGCGGACAAACATATATACATACATACATACACATACAGGTCGAACTGAGAACCTACTTTTTTTTGAAGTCGGTTAAAAAAGAGCCAATTCCTATTTCTCTTATGGATGGGTATTTCTCCCTTTTGGCCAATTTAAAAGAAAGACCCTGTATACGTAAACATGGAACATTTTGCGTAGGCTGAGGAACGCAAACAAACTTAGGCTAAGGCTCTTCGTAGGGAATTTTTATATGCTTCAAATTACTTGACAAGCATAAAAAGTAACTGGAGGATTTGTCTTACAAAAATAATAAATGAACCTTCCTGTACAACATAACAATAAACCTATTTATTATTTGACGCGCCGTAGCTGCGAAGGTGAGCGTTGTAGCGGCGCAAACGTTTCGTAGCAGCATTGTAGGTGAGCGCTGTTGCGGCGTAGACGTTTCGTAGCAGCTGTGTAGCAAATATCTGTAGCGGCGCGCGGCGTAGACGTTTCGTAGCAGCTGCTGTGTACGTGAGGGCTGTAGCGGCGTAGACGTTTCGTAGCAGCATTGTAGGCGAACGCTGTAGCGGCGTAGACGTTTCGTAGCAGCTGTGTAGCGAATAGCTGTAGCGGCGTAGACGCTTCGTAGCAGCTGTGTAGCGAATAGCTGTAGCGGTGTAGGCGTTTCGTAGCAGAATTGTAAGCGAGCGAGTGGCGTAGACGTTTCGTAGCGGCGTACACGTTTCGTAGCAGCTTTGTACCAACGTTGTGGGAGCGCTGTAGGAGTAGACGTTTCGTTTCGTCGACTTCAAAGTTTGGCCTAAAAGAAATTTATGCTGTACTTGTTTTACAACCGTAGTTTCAATTGATAATTAATGATTTGTTGATGAGTTGGCAAGAAATGACGTAATACTCGATTGTCAATGGGGATAGCAACGCAAAGATATTGTAGATGGCGCTGAGTACGTTTGTCCAGATGTCAGGATAATGTTTATCTAATAAAAAATAAAAACCGGCCAAGTGCGTGTCGGGCCACGCACAGTGTAGGGTTCCGTAGTTTCCCATCAAAATACTTATGCGAACTAACTAAACTGATTCGCTGAATTTAATTTTAAAAAGAAGAATTTTCAAACTCGGTCCAGGAGTCTTTGAGAAATCGGGGAAAATACATAAGAAAAAAGATTACAACGAATTTAGAACCTCCTCCTTTTTTTGAATTTAGTTAAAAATAGTTGACGATAAAAACCTACCTATCCTCAAAAAACATACCTATAAAAGCTGTAAAAATAAAGTTGACAAACTTACATTTGCAGTTGTCTCCGATACATTTTGTTTAAGAAAATATGATATCAAGTACATTTTATAAGTTGGTCGACTATTATTCGTAAAGTTGTAAAGCCTACTTAGTCATGATAATTTTCTTTTAAACTTCGTTATATGTACTACTATTGTGAATTTTTTCACACACCCAAACATAACCGTTTAGCTGGTAGAGGCGGGGGACACTCGAATCGAGCAAAATTTAGCACTTTAAAGCTTAATATTTCACAAACGAATTTTTTTATCAATAAATTGTTAATGGAAACTATCATTATTTTTTAAAGGCCTATTTAATGATACCACACACTAAGGGGTACGCGAGAAAAAAAAAATCCTCACTTTATGTGTAAGTACTGGAGGTACCCTAAAAAAAAATATTTTACGAGATTTTATTTTACCACTTTTTCGGCACAACAAATCCGTATATTTACACCAAATTACAGCTTTCTAGTACTGTGCGTCTCTGAGCTAAACTGCGGACAGACGGACGGACGGACGGACGGACATGGCGAAACTATAAGGGTTCCTTGTTGACTACGGAACCCTAAAAACTAATATTTTTGTGATATTTATTGAGTTTTGATATAAAAAATACATAAAAGATTATTCTTCAATGCAAGTGCATACACCACAAGCTGAATTAAGACACCGCGGTGCAACTTTAAGAGCAAAAAAACTGATTGAATTAGTGGTCATAGATTTTACTGTATTAATTCCACATTTACTTGTAGTTGAGGTTCAATTTTTGAGTTCAAGTACCTATGTTTTACCTGTTCTGTCCTCTACAGTGAAGCAGGGTAAATAACCTATTATTAAATATATTTAAATATAAAACGCATTAACGCATCCGTAGCGAATTTCAAAGATTTTCTTAGGAAAGGAAAAATTCGATCCGCGGGCAGGATTCGAACCCACGACCTTCGGATTCAGTACATCCGACGCTCATTTCCGACCGAGCCACCGAGGATCTTACCTGCCGCGGCGAATTCTTCCTTCCATTTCTAACGTCTCCTTTCCTAAGAAAATCGTTCCTTTCTTAAGAAAATCTTTGAACCTATTATTTACCCTGCGTCTTTTTTGTTTCGGAAACAAGTCGTAGGGCGCGTTGCTCCGGGAGCCGGTGTCCGGTGTCGAGTGTCGGATGAGATTGCGTCGGTGTCCGACAGCCGCGTGGTCGCGGTGATTAGCGCCGGTGTCCGGTGACATTGACCGGCCTGATAATAATCTTTTCAAGATTAGACTTGCTAAACTAATTTCCTGTTTACAGGTTCCGTAAACAATGCAGTTATAATATTATAATTTCTATAATGCGAGGCCTTATCATGAGTTTTCAGATAGTAAATTGGAACTTTGATATTTTCAAATTGACAAATTTCAAGAAAAAAAAAATGTTCCTTCTTCGCACACTAGAGGCGCTGTTCCATTTTCCCATACAAGAAACGCTGTAAAATACTGGAAAGACGTTGTAAAGTAAAATAGTGAAAACTTGCGATAAGGGTACAGTATTGTATCATCTTTACTATTTGAAAGTTAATAGTTGAGGTTTGGCGTTAGCCTGTTCTACATATAGTATATTTCTGTAACACAATCTTTTTTGGTTTCTTCTCTAAAATTTTTGATCCAAATGTTTGAGCTTTGGTCTACCTCCGTCGTTCAGACGTCCGTTTTTAATAGCTTTTCATAACATTACACTCGTCGTATTGGTCATAGATCTCGTAGAAACATTATAAACTGTGTAGGTACTGTTTAAAAAAGCATTGAAAGTAAAATTAAGTGTCGTATGCATAATATCGAGTAGTCGTGTCCGCGCAGCACATGCTCTCACTCGTGTTTTGTGACATTTTAGGTAGAAACAAAAATATCGCGTAAGACATAAACAGCCATCGAGTTACAATGATAACAGTACATTTAGTACAAGTGATCCAGCAGTTCATAATTATGCTTGTCAGTTCGTTCCAGGCCACTTGAATAGTTCCGACCAAGGTATATTTATATTCGCTGAACTCACGAATAAATACCGTTTAAGGACGTATTCACATTTTTCTTCAAATAACAGTATTTTTTCGGAGCCTGTTCAACATAATTTGTTTAGTTTTCAATTATTAGCTAAAATAAATAGACTTTCCGATTTCTTAATACATTTTGCGCCAGCCGTGATTCATTCCATGCTGAGCACCGCTCGTGGGAGCATAGTTATGTCGCTCACTCTCAAAATTTAAAAACGAAAATCATAAAAAAAAACAAAGTACCCTACTTTAAAAACGACCACGAGAAAGGGTTAATTTATAAACTACCAAATAACTTTTCATTCGGAAGTCATTATTACAATACATTCATTAAGTTTTTGCCACCGACTTCCGAAAGAAAGTTTTTTGTCAGGTTAATTTAACCTTTTTCGTGGGCGTTTTTGAAGCCGGTTACATGTTTTTGTAAAAATTTTCATTTTACCCTTTTTAGTTTCAATACCTACTCAACCTAAATTCTTGCCAAATACATAATTTTCTTACATAATATGCACTAGAATGATATCCGTAGCACAGTTTAGGTATAACAACGCCCGTACACACATACAATAATATGCTAATAATGCACATAAAATAAAAATTACTGAACGAGACTATATGATTTTTTATGGGACCACATGGCAGGTATGGCAGTAGGTTCGACGCAGTGAACAATAACCCATATGAATGCAAAGTTCTCATCAATTTAAATAAATTAACTCCAAAAATAAGGTAGCTCCCCATGCCCCATAAGGGTTTTTTTTATTTGATATCGCTGGAAATATAAAGTGGGTCTAAAACGCGTCTTTAAGCGTTTCTTCAGGGCGTCAATTCTGCTAATTTTATTTAACTCACATGCTATTGATATTCAATTGAAACTCGATCACGACTCCATTACGATTAGAACAAATTTGGTATTCTGCAAAAACTTGTGTAAGCTCAATAGAGTCGTAATGGAATCGTAGTGTAATTGTAATTGACTCTCAGTTGAACAGTTATAAGTATTGCCATTAGAGAGTAGAATACCGATAAAGTCCACAATCGATTTACAATTGTAACACGATTGAAGAGCAGACTAGCAAATATTCTGATAGCAGTTCAATGGAATGTCATTGGAAAACCATTGGTCTTAAATTAGTAGCAGAATACCAAATGTAGTTAAAACTGCTACTGAGATCCAATTGATATTCAATTGAGTCATTACTAAATTAGCAGAATTGGGCCCCTGGAAGTCATTCAATCTCTCGTGAATTACTACGCTTAAAATTGCCAAACTCTTTAGAAGAAGAGAAAAACAATTGTAGATCCGTTTATCTTCTTGCACGAAAAGTTAATGTCTTTGAAACGCAATGAAATAAATCATTTTATTTGCCATTTGGCAAGGGAAGGTTCAACTCAGACCATGCTTTTCACTATATCACCATGATTGATAGTCCCCACCACCGATTTCGCACTAGCATCTTAAAACACTCGACACACAGCGCTCGTCGCGGGAGAAACTACGAATACAGCATTTTAAAGCTCTTTGCTGCATATGTTACTGTAAATGATTCAGTTCAGTGCTGTAAATGAGACGGAAGACTTGTTATTAATACAGTGATCACATATTAAGTGGCCAGCATCCGCGTCACGTGGAGAGGGAAACGTGAGGGCCTCGTGAGCCACCGATCACGAGACTGGACTCTACAATCAAATAAGAAATGCATTGCTATATTTTTGAAGTGAAAACTTCTTTAGCGGCGTTGTACACTTTTTCTGTAATGGGTAAAAAATTTAAAACTCGCGTCAGGGTCACGTGACCCTGATCGAAAATGAGTAAGACGTCATTCAAATTAAAAATAAAACATAGTAACAAAAAAGTTTTCACTTCTACCGGCACTCCTGGAGTGCAACCTTTTTTTTTATTTGAATCAAATCAAATCAAATCAAAACGTTTATTTCAACTAGGCCAATTACAGGCACTTATGAATTGTCAAAAGACATAAAATAAAACAATTACAAAAATAGTTATGCACCATTCAGCTCAACCATTTTGAAGGGAACGAAATGATCCGACATACACGCCACCATCAGCGAGACCTTTGAGTGAGCATGACATACTCTCAACTTTGGGAAACAGTACCTTCCTGGTACTGTTGTGCTACGAAATACCCTTTGAATTTCGAAGTTGATGTCATGTGAATCAAGTAATTTAGTTGCAGGTTGACAGGCTTTAGAGGGGCAAAGCCTGCCGGACTCTCGGGACTTACGAGCTAGCGTGACCCCAGAACGTAAAGGGCTCTTTAAGGACACCGTGGATTTTAGTTTAACAGTCTTTCCTTCCCTGCCCTGGGTGGGAGAATTCATTTGATGATTTATCACGCTTTAAAAAAAGGACGTAAAGATTGAAAATACCTACGTATTCCATGCCCCAACTCAATTTGATCCATACTTCCGCTTCCAGGTACACTGTGTATAATTACACTCTGTCTACTTATAAAAAAAATATAAGGATAGAACGACAAAGGCAATAAGTCGCTTGGGCGTCTAAACACTCCTCCACATCGCTGTAATCCGGTATCTAATAATTCCAAGATGTTAAATGATAAATGATATTTATTTTGCAAATAGGTTTTCACAAACACTTATACAAGTCAAAACTTTTTTATAGCTAGATGAGGCCAGTGTTTCGTACCTGACTACTCTGAGAAGAAACATCCGAAACAAACTCAGAGGTCATCGTCTCTTTTAAAGTCCAGACATTAAATTGGTTAGTTATGTCATGCGAGGACCCTGCAGGTTTGTGTCCGACTATGGTCTTTTGAAGAAAGGGCCATACAAATTTGAGTGGACCGGTCCAGTCAGTGCAAGCATTTGTCAGTTATCGTGAAGCTCGACTCATAACTCAAGGAGCTCAACGTTAGACGTAAGGCCTTTCACGAAACGTAGCCAAGTATTCTGTGCACTGAACAAAAGTAACATTGGGTAAAAACTATTGCTGTGACAGGTTTTATTATTTTGATTTGGAAAATTATCAAATCAAAAAGTATTGCCTGCTTCCTAATAATCACACACGAATCGAATGCCTGTAAAAGGCGCGCGTAGTACAAAGGGCTACACATCAAGCTATACAAAACCAGTTTATCGTGGTCTCGTGTGTCGCTTTGTACGATCATTCCACGCTGTAAAATTATGAAATGAGTCCTCCCACGCTTTTTTGGTCATAGTATTATGAGACGCGACGTTGACGTCAACCCTCGTAAACCGCCAGTGGGATAGCGTCCTAAGAGAGAGTGGGCCATAATCAGCTTATATTGGTTATCATAATATTACTGCGTGGAATGATCATACAAAGCAAGACGCGAGACCACGATAAACTGGTTTTGTATAGCTTGATGTGTAGCCGTGTGTACATTACACTAAAATATAACTGGCGAAATGTAATTAGACGAAGGTTACACCTCTGTTTATTTCTTTGGGGAATACAGGCGCGATATTTGAAATTTGGATTGCTAACTTATTGGATTTCATCGAATCGATGCGCGAGCTTCAGTCACAATAAACTGCAATTAATGTTATATTTTTGAGCAACCACCGCGCTCCCGCACCACACTGGGTTGATCCGATGCAAATTAGCGCAAACCAACACATTGAAGTCGGTGAAGGGTGAAAGCGAATAGGAGGGAAGCAGCCACTTGTTACCTGGGGAGGATTATACGAACACTAGTAATTGCCGTGATCAAGGTGAGGGAAGCCCACTCTACTTACTTCATAGGACTTCGTTTAGAAGTGCTTCCATTTGTATTGGCATATCTTTTCACTATGGAGGGTGAAATAAGTGCTTGCTTTCATTTTGCTGATTTCTCTAATAATAGTCCAGACTTTCAGATGAAAAAACTTATTTTTAACCGACTTCAAATAAAGGAGGAGGTTCTCAATTCGATCGGTTTTTTTGTATGTATGAACACCGATTATTCCGAGGTTTGTAGTCCGATTAGTGTGATTCTTTTTTTGTTCGATGCAGTATACTTGCCATTTGGTCCCATAAAATTTTTCATCCAATTTGCTTCGGTAGGTACTGTTTATTTTGCGAGCATTATTTTGATTTCCGCTAAGTCGATGATGTGATGATCTTTATTTTTTGTGTGTTTGTTACGCGATTACTTCGCCAATTGTGTACCGATTTTCAAAATTCTTTTTTTGTTGTCTAAGGATCTTTCACCTTTTGGAATGCTGCAAGTTTCATCAAAATCTGTTCAGCAGTTTTTGGGACAAGGATTTTTATTAGCTTATTGTGTACATGAGCGATGTTAATACGCGTACCGGTGCTACGGATTACAAAATTCTAGTGCACATGACTAAGAAAATGATGTATTTGACAAAAAATTGGGTTGAATATTTAAACTGAAAAGAGTAAAATAACTTTTCTTTAGGAAGTCGGTGGCTTTGTCTACTTCCGAAACAAAAGTTATTTAGTAAGTTATTTTACCCTTTTTTGTGGTTGTTTTTGAAGGCAGTTAATTTTTTTAAATGTTTTTGAATACATATCAGGTTTTCTACTTTTGCCGAATAAAATACTGGTAAATTTTCACACATTTCTTTCTTTTAGCATTTTACTTTAAATAATTAAACACAGATTACTAATTTTCTTTAAACACCTAAGAAACTTTTGGTTGTTTCTCATTCAGTTAAGAACCGTCGTTTGATTCATAATTATACGTTTGCGAAACCAATTTACCGAGATTAGCCTAGATGTATAAAAATGTGCACTTAGTAAATAAAGTTTCAATAACATTATTTAACGATTTGTTTATGTATTTCCGTGCTGCTATGTAGTACAAGCATCATTATTTGTGTATATTAGACAAATTGCAAAAAAAAAGACTAAATGTAGGTGATTGTGCAACCTCACTCGTAGTATTCACTAAAAAAGTGTGTTGTGTGTTGAATGCATCCTCAGGCGACCTTTTAAATATAACCCCAGGGTGAAATTAAAATAAACTCTATGGTGCGATCTCGAACTTGTTGCTGAAAACATTAGGCACAATGATCCCCAATCAAATGCACGTTTACAGTGTCCTCACGCGATCTGTGTAGCTTCTCCGTACCTACGTACATGTAACATACAGGCTGGGTGCATTTTGTTCACTTGCATAATATTACGTTAGGTATGTTTACTAGCTGCAAGCGGCACGTGTAAACGAGTTAATGACGTCTTGAGATTGCGACGACTGCGAATTAGCTATCCATTACACGTTGTACGTAAGCCTCGCGGTTTGTGGTACGTGGTGGGCGAGCCGTGGATTATCAGTACTTGTAATGCGTCGCGACGTCGGTCGTCGGCGGCGGCCGTAGTGAAGGCCAGGTTCAGGGGCACGCTGCGTCATCGCGGTGCACTTTTAGTAGTTCGTGATTGCGCTCGAGTGCAACATATTGCCTGCTAGTTGGTAGGAAGTAAAATCGCGCGCGCCTCTCATTCTAACGACCAGCCAATTGAAAATAATTTTAAGAAGAGACAATTGAGATGATCGCCGTGTTTTGTGATGCGTGAAGTTTGTGACCAAGGATTATACTGGATCTTAGAATGGAATGCTCATGTATACTTGACATATTAATATACCATGATAGGTCGTCTAGCTTGCAATCTTCTTAAAACTTTGAACCAATTCGTGCTTACATTGCTATTCAGAAAATAAAGATCAAGCTAAATGATGGAGGTTTATCATAGGAAAGTTATCGGGTGGACTTATGTAATCGGATGAGGTGGATGAAGGTTGTCGCCGCGAGCCTACCTCGCACAGCTCACTACAGTTCCTGTTTCGCTTGTTTCCCACGACTACATCCCCCTACAGACGAGAGCCGATCGCTCCCGATCAGCGAGGAGCTCACTACCGATCGAGCGGCCGACCTAAACCATCATTCATTCATCGCTGGGAACAGTTACTCACAGAGTCTAATCGGCAAAAAATAATATGTAAATATTGCCGGTTTATTTTATAAATCACTTAGTAGGGGGCGGAGCGTAAGAAGAGTGTGGCGCGAATTTCCACGGAATCAACTTGTATGGTTTCAAGTGCGGTTTAATGAAGTGTTGTTTTGTTCACGTTCTATTGGAATCGCTATATATTTTTTCGGGTTATTTACTTAATATCACCTGGGGAAAGAGTTGTTAAACTTGGTGCCTGAGTAGTAGTGTGAGTTTG
This sequence comes from Agrotis segetum, assembly GCA_036375495.1. Lineage (NCBI taxonomy): Eukaryota > Metazoa > Arthropoda > Insecta > Lepidoptera > Noctuidae > Agrotis > Agrotis segetum. The sequence goes on from JAQSVV010000206.1 coordinate 857,738, forward strand.
AAGTGCGGGAATGCGTCGGCTAAGGGTAGCGGCTGGTCGTCGCGCATAGAGTGCCTCGTGCTCTCACAGGCTCCGGCTCTGGTGCTGAGATGCGTGGTGAGCGCGTGTAGCGCGGCCAGTGTCGCAGTCGGGTGGGACGACGTCGCGGGCCGGTCGCGAGTGGCGCGAGGCGCGGCGCGGCATGGCGCGCGAGTTCGCGCGAGTGCACGATTTCTACCTTCCGCTGCACGAGCTGCAGCCGCCTGCGCAGCACTACCACCACTATGAGCTGCACCAGTAAGTACTCACTTCGCACGACTTCCCGCACCCACACCATACCTACAATACAACACGGATTTATCGGAAAACTGTCAATGCCTTGAAGCAGAATTGAAGTCCTTATTAAATAGTTGTAGAACTTTCATACTTGTGTGGAAGTTATTTATTATTTACTAAAATTAAAGTATAACGGCCTGCTATTTTTAAGTGATCTGTGAATTAAAGTTTCCTGTTTTTTTTAGAATAAAACCAATTTATAATAAAGTTTGTTTTAGAGAGAACATTAAGAATCCATTGCTAATGCGTAGTATCTTAATTGATTTTACATCACAGTGGGTAATTACAACCGGTATGAACATTAACTAATTAATCATAGTGGTATAATAAGTGCAAATGATTGTGCAGTGCACGTATGCGTGCCGTTGCAGGCTGTATGTATCGTGTGTGTTCGTAGAATTGGATTGTTTAACTTTTCAGGGTAAGCTTTTTGATTAATTTTTGTGTTTAATGGTCAACCAATGGTATTGTCACAAACTTATATATAAAGTAGTTTTCCGTTTTATTATAATATATCAAACAGTAAAGTTATTCATAGATAAAATAGTTACCAACAAAATTACGATCCGCGAAGTTAAATTAAAGATTTACGGTGTAATATTTATTGCTCTGCAAAAAAAAAACCTTTAGCATTGCTTGGTAGTACCTAAAACCATAGGCAAACAAAACTATATATTCCAGAGTGTAAAGCAAGTTCGTATTTAGTAAAAACACCATCATCATCCGGTGCAAGCTGGGTTAACTTGGCAAGCCTAATTAATTTAAAGTAAGTACCTGTAATGCGATGCCGATACAGCGTTTAACCTATGGAAAAAAAATACTGGAACCGAGTTTAACGTACGGGATAAATGCAGCAAAATGTGTTAAAATTATTTTATTATGTTTGCCACGATCTCCTGGATGGTAACTTTGTGAAGTTTTTAGTAATTTAGTTGGCGATGGAATCCAATGTAGGTAGCTATTGACACCTTTTGCACTAGTGTGAAAAACCTAAAAAAAAGTACTTACTAAGGAATTATTCCATTTGTAAAATAAAATAAACAATAATTAGCAGTTGTTGATTATGAAAACACCCTCAGAAATGGGGCTACTGATCTGAACATAAGCATTTTGGCAAATTTAAAAAAAAAATGTTTGAATGGATGTTCGAAGGAACGCGACGCTTCAATAAAAGACAGCAAATTAATTCCGATTACTGCTATCGTATGTGTATGCATTAAGTCCGCCGCTACCGTAGGGCATAACGAGACCCTATTAAGACTCCGCTATCCGTCCGCCTGTCACCTGTTGCCGCCGGGGCCGGGGGGCTCCCGTAAAACAGACATAATGTTTTATTTATTTTTATAAATTCTTATTTAAGTATATGTAAAATAGGTTTTTTTCCCAAAATATTTTACAAGGTTGCTCTCATTTATTAGTTTGCAGTTTTTTGGTCTTTTTACTTTTCATACTTGGTAGTTTTGGTAAACGACTCTTTTGTAATAGGTAGCGTACCTATAGTAAATTGTAATTAGGTATTTTAACAATAGGTACTTAATACTCGTATATTATGTTCTCAAAGCCGTGATGGACAATAATCATGAGGAAACCGGCATGTCCTAGAACCAAACATTCGAAGACATGTGACATCTACCAGCCCGCACTGACCCGACCTTGGTGGAATAAGGCCCACTCTCTCTCACAGAGAGGAGGCCTGTGTCCCAGCAGTGGGAAAATTATAAAATTTAAAGCTGAGGATGATGATAGTTATGTATAATCTACTAGTTAATAGCCCAAATTATAAGCCCCTATTCGAATCCACGATTTTAACTCGATTAGCCGCTACTTACTTCGGTTTTTTTCACAGTTAGGTTTTTATTGTGCACTTTTAAATACTTCTTATTTTATTATAATACTAACTAATATTTACAAACTTTATATAAAGTAACATTAATAGGAGTATGAACAAAAATAAAAAGATATCAGCATCCAAACTTCAAAGGGCGTCATAGCATAGGTTCACATCGTTGTCAACGGAACTCTGACTGTAATTTTATTAATTGAAAAAATATTGTATCTATTCTTACGCACAATCTGTAATAATCAAATTTATACTCTAATCTAGTTTAAATACGTGTGCTTGTCCACCCGGAGTCATTGTTTATTGTAGATAGAACGGCGAGAGAAAATACTAAACACTGAACAGTTTAGTAACTCAGGAAGGGATAATGCAATCAAACCGCCATGGGGACGCGTTCACATGGTTTCACTCTTTGATTTATTTTTCTCTTTCCTACAATTATACCTAGAACATCATTAGGTGCGTGCGTCAATTACAGAGCGAGCATTTGCCGCGCGAAGCAGCTCGGTTGGTGTGGACGTGTCTCGGCCGAGGCAGGCGCGTGGCCGCGGGCGAGTGACTGAGCGCCCGAGCCATCCAGTGTCGGCTTTTTGTTTTGCTCTTGTATATTGTTCATGCCTCGGTCAAGAAACAATAGGCGCGTTCACACAGAGCACAGCACTGCCTCGCGAGGTTAGTGTCCTCGCGCGGCGAATGACTCCCGTGGGTGCTCGCTGTGTGGAAGCACCTTCCCATTTTTTATATTTCCGATAAAAAAACGTATAAAATATCGTAATCTGCAAAGTTTTTTTTTTGTAATTTTCATCTACGAAAATATATTTTATTTTGGTACGAACTGAGTGAAGCCTTCCAAAATGTTTCTTTTTCCGTGAACGTGGCGCGGCTGATCGAAACAATAGACGGATTTAATCTGCTATAAGAGATATCGAAACTGTGTACTTGGTATTCATATTGAAACGTTTGTTTGTAATGGATAAACTTAAAAACTATTTTGAAGTTACAAGCTAAAATAAAACATAAATTGATAAATAATGGATTACCTAACTCTTTATTTTTTCTGAGGTGAACTTTTTGGCAGAATGATTCCGTGGTGGAAAAGAGCTAGTGTATTAAAATACTTTTAATTTTAAGCTTTGTTTTTTAGTTCATTGTTTTTTTGCCTCCGACTGCCGAAAAAACTTATTTTTCAATTTGGTGTTTTTTTTAGTCGGGTAAATATTTTTTTTAAGTAATTACTTTTGCCATTTTTTGTTCAAATTCTTGTCAAACACATAGTTGTCTTACAGGTGAACGTATTTTCAAACGGTCTAGCCGATGAAAGCCAAAAGAGTTGTCAGACTTGACAGTCGGCTCGACAAAAAGCTCGCCAGAACCAACGCTTTTTAGAATGTCATGCAATGTAACATTCGCTGGAATGATCATTACAAGTGAATGTTCAAGTTTATAAATAGTTAGAGTCTTAAAAACTGTTTCTAGATAAAAGTAAGCAATGCAGCTGTATTTTAACATCCGGCAGGCTCGCCTGTCTTCTCATCTACAGAGTGGGTGACATGTGGGTGTATTTCTAATCTTCCTGTCATTTCTGAATTGATTGTATTTTCCTCGTCTAGTGAAATTAAATGGAGTTTTATCATACCTAAATATTTTTATCCTATGAGCTATACGAGTATTTGAACGACCTTTTATTTTTTGGCGTTTTTACTTCATCATTTTCAGTATGGGAGATCGCATCGACATTTAATCAAGTTATTATTTTTTAAATATGTGTGTCTGGCGGTAAGAAAGTTGAAGGAAACCGGTATGTCCCAAAACCAATTGACAGTTTCGAAGATATGTGACTCCTAAATTCACGAACAGGACTCCAAAGCTGCTAATTTAGTAATAACTCAATTGAATATCAATTGGATCTCAGTAGCAGTTTTAACTACTCTTGGTATTCTGCTACTAATTTAATAGCTGGAGAGCTACTGAACCCTGCGACTAACGGTCTTCCTGTAAGGTTAGAAATTTGTACACGTAATATTTATAGCATGCTAAGAGCAATACCGACGACCTGGCAGGCGTCAGCCGTGCACATCATTAGACAATTCAATTTTCAAAGTGTAAAAAATTAAAAAAAAAAAACTTGTTCCTGTAAGCTTAAAAATTTAACAGGATGTAGTTTACTTATTGTAAATCATGGAAAAAAATTGAAAAAAAATGAAAAAAAAAATCACAGCCTGTATTATTACACCATTCGATAGTGTTGCTAATAAGGATCAAATTCTGGGAAGTAATCATATAAGGCAAACTTAAGGAAATAGCAGATTTTCATGAAATTGCTATGGCTCAGTAGAACATAGTAACATAGAAATAAAGCAATTTCCTTAAGTTTGCCTTATATGATTACTTCCCAGAATTTGATCCTTATTAGCAACAATATCGAATGGTGTAATAATACAGGCTGTGATTTTTTTTTTTCCAAAATCAGCGGGTTCGATTCCTGGCCAGGATTGTTGATTTTTGTAAAATCCAACGATGCAGTTTTATTTTCGTCAAAATCGGCCTCGAGATTCCCTTCAACGTTTTTCGATATTCCTCATTGTTTCGGAGATAGCCATCCACGCCCAGTTGAAAAATTCACCCTGTATATTAAAACCTTTCTCGGAATGTAACGCACACTTTTCTGAAAACGGCATCAAAATCAGTTCAGCCAAACGCGACATAATTTTGATCTTACAGGAGAAAGTTTATTTTTCCTCATCAACTTTGCACTTTTCAATTCGCCTGTCACATACTTGTGCACCTTGTAATCGCCTGTCATTTTTTTTTCTAAGATTTACAATAAATAAACTACATCCTGTTAAATTTTTAAGATTACAGGAACAAGTTTTTTTTTTCAATTTTTTTTACACTTTGAAAATTAAATTGCCTATTGATGTGCACGGCTGACGACTGCCAGGTCGTCGCTATTGCTCTTAGCATGCTATAAATATTACGTGTACAAATTTCTAACCTTACAGGAAGACCGTTAGTCGCAGGGTTCAGTAGCTCTTGGACTATAAGACCAATGGTTTTCCACTGACATTCCATTGAACTGCTATCAGAATATTTGCTAGTCTGCTCTTCAATCGTGTTACAATTGCAAATCGATTGTGGACTTTATCGGTATTCTACTCTCTAATGACAATACTTATAACTGTTCAACTGAGAGTCAATTACAATTACACTACGATTCCATTACGACTCTATTGAGCTCATACAAGTTTTTGCAGAATACCAAAGTTCTAATCGTAATGGAGTCGTGATTGAGTCTCAATTGAATATCAATAGCATGTGAGTTAAATGAAATTAGCAGACTTGAGGCCCTGGGCCTGTGGTGTCTTACCTCTGATTCAGCAGTAGGAAGATAATTTTATTTATTTAATTTAACAAGATTCGTTTAAAATTACTGTACGCTGCCGCTGTAGTAAGTCCCGGCACTACGTCATGGTAAGACTTTGTAATACCGGACTATGACGTGTGGCGTACCTGAAGTGCTAGTTAGTTACAGACGGCACCCTGTACTTACTAACGGCCGGGCGTTTAAAGGTCAGCCACTATCTGCGGGGAGGCAGATAGTGGTTACTTAGACTGGTAGTGGCTACGTATGGCGGCGCGCGTCACACAACGCCGTCATCATTTCAGTTTCATGCTATGTAACTTATCGGTTATGTGTTGTTGATGTCCACTTCGTGCCGCTAATCGATTTAATGAACTAAGGTCGGAATTATGTGAATACCGCTAACAGGCTTGTGCCCGAGACTGGATATTTTGTTCTTTTTAATTTGTTACTGTCACAACTAGACTAAAAGACTAGATTAGATTAGAGGTCAGTTAATCTGTTCCAAATCTTTTTTATTCAATGGGCGGACGAATCGATGGATGTTTATTACTCATTCACATAAAATTACTTAACGAATTTTTATTCAATTAAATGTAGGCTTTTCACACATTTGGAACTTCTCGTGACCAGAGGGCTGGCCTATTTCTTGGTCAAAGGATCAGCATTGCCACCCAACGTGGCAATTTCCCCATTGACAGCGATGTGGATGAATTTTTTGAAGACCTATATATTAATTTTAGTTTGTTTTTATATGTAGTATGTATATACATATGATATAGGTATTTTTTCATACTAATTAAGTTGTTTAATAATAAAATCTAAAATAAGGAGTTGAGTTAAAAAAATATTATTTATTTTCGGGTTTGTTGAAATTAATTGTTTTATCTATTCCTATCTTAAATTAGTTGAAATCAAAAATTTACTTTTTACTTTTTTTTCATATCTGGCCCTCTTGGGAGGTGGTGATTTTCAACACATTGTGCAGTTAATATTACAGGCGTAAAGGGGTGATTCAGAACTGTAACCATCAATGTCCCCTATGTTGAGGGTAATAAATGGGGACTTCACCCTTCGTACCTAGATTAACTAGAATCAGTGTTCAGCTGCAATGACTCTTCAAAATGCCTGTATTGTACATGATACTGGATTATGAATTCTTACATCCTGACATCCCTGAATATCATCCATTGACACGGTTCAGGTTATTAGATTCCTACAATATGCGTTATGTGGCTTATCATTGTTATTTTTTTATTGATAGAGCATGCCTTCGGGGGCATAAAAAAGTGTGTGTCCATCTCTGCAAGCTCTAGAAACCTGTAACAGCGATGTAATTCCCTCTGTGTTGATAGACAGGTGCGCGCCGGTCACCGGAGCCGCCACCCTCCACCACCCCTTCGTTTTTAATCATAAATCAATTTATACCGCCTAGCTGCAGGGAACACGAAACAAATAACTACCGAAATCTTACTAAACAATTTATTAAGAAAGAATTCCAAGTTTTAATTGGCCTTTTTCTTAAAGATGTTAATTAATTTAATACAGAAATACAGTGTGTTAACCAATTAGGCGGGGGTCACTTTTCTATAGGTAATCCTGAGAAGGTGTTCGACCTTATATAACTGAAATAGTTATAGGCACTTGCTTATGTTTAGTAACGCCTGGCCCATGAATATTGTTACGTCGATAGAATTGCGAGACCTATCTATACTCTTCTCGAAAGTCCCACAAGGTTCCCGACAATTTCTACTAAAGATTAGTTTGGAAGTTTCTAGAAAATTCGAGATTTGAGATGGTTCTGCAATGTTCCAGAAGGTATGGGACTATGTCGAAGTCTATGGATGTTTCCAGAACTACACACAGATCTTCTATAAACATCTCTATATTCGTGGGTCCGGCCGGGGGTATTATAGGTCTGGTTTTAACTACGATCGAGGCGACTCAAGCGATCTCTAAGTGACTTTTACGTGTGATTAAGTGTGTGTATAAGTGTTTAAGTTCTGAGTAGTGTTAAGTTGTAATTAGTGATTCGTGTATCAATAAAGTTTCTTTGGTTTTAATTGGTGTTATTTAATGTATCCCCTACCCAGCTCGTAACAATATATCTTCACTGACAGGCTCTCTATCTTGACATAATAATTATAAAACAAAGTCGCTAGGTATGTCTTATGATCAGCCTAAAATAGTCCCACTGCTAGGACATAAGTCTCTGCCGGAGGGAGTGGACCATAATAAACCACGCAGGTCAGTGCGGTTTGGTAGATGCCACAGTCATGTCTTCAAATTTTTAAGAGTAGTGGTGATGAAATAAATAACACAAAATAATGAGCCTGATTGGGTTCGTATCCACTACCCACTGTAATCGGCTCAAACTGATTTAATCGTTGGTTTTGATCATTCCTTATTATCATGTTTTTATGACAAATTCGTGATAACTGAAGTCTAGTCCTTCCATTTAATAATTGTTATCACAGTGAGTATGAAGAGGGTTCGTATCCCCATTGTATCGTATCCACACTATTATTTACACGATCATACATAGTACGAGTATTTCCGCGTGCGTCACTAGTTGTTTGTTTATTTACCGTGTAACTAAGTATTGCATTATGTTGTCTTAGTAGTTCTTGTTCATATTATGAAAAGATACGTACATGTACTTGTACAATAGGGTAGTTTCCAGGGTCAAAATAATTACATCCTATTTAGTCCGTATTTTAGATTATAAAAAAATATTGGACACGTATTTTTTCCTTTTTTCGATTGAACAAAGAAGAACAAAGATAATAGCCTATGATGATGATGATGATGATGGGACTCCCTTATCCGCACTTAGACTCCCATTTGGTCCGTTGTGCGTGGGAATTCTGGCTAACAGAGCCAGCCTAGCTCCGCCCAGAAGCACAGAAGCCTCCTGGGAGCTTCACAGGCTTCGCGGAGCGACCTCACTGTTCCGAGGATTTCTTCACGTTGAGAGGCCACGGCCACGCATTCCAGGATAACGTGGGCGGCTGATTCCTCGGCGTCAAGGCATCCCCTGCAAAGGGGACTGTCTGTGGCACCTATGTTAAAGAGATGTTTATTGAGTGTGTTATGGCCCGTAATTGTTCCTATAATTATTCTAAGGTTATTCCTGCTCATGCCGAGGAGTTTTTTTGTTAATCGCGGGTGTACCATCGGCAGAGCCAATTTCGACTGTCTACAGTCTGTTGCCCGTGACCATCTGTTGTTATGGAGTTCCGTCGATCTTTGGCGAATCCACGCACGAAATTGTGAGAAAGGCAGTGGGAGAAGAGGGTATGGGCCTAGCACCTTCATATCAGAGCCTCTCTTCGCAAGTTCATCTGCCGCATCATTACCCAAAGATCCGCTGTGTCCCTTGATCCACTGGAGAGTAATTCGATTGAACATCGACAAACTCTCCAGAGCTTGGTGGCACTCGAGAATTAATTTATTGTTAGTTTGTTTGTTTTCTATAGCTTTGAGCACAGATAGACTGTCAGATACGAATTTAATGCCGTAGTCCCGGATGCCTAAGCGCTTTACTGCTGTTGCGGCTTGTGTTAGAGCAACACATTCACATTGAAAGATCGAACTGTGTGTGCCTAGTGGTATGTGTATGTTAATATTGAGATCAAGGGAGTGTATGCCAGCACCTGAGCCGTTTTGTGTTTTTGAGCCGTCTGTGTAGATACGCACTTCATTGGCTCCTGACTGGTCCCTTTCCTCCTGAACTGTTTGTATGGTATAGTTTTTGTTGAACATCGGTTGGTTGGGTATTCTATCACACGGCGCAGCGATGAGAGGCTGGTACTCAATCGCCCGGTCCAGGATTTTAGCGTGTGGACTGGTAAGGTTTTTGCCCCATATGCCCAGATGCATTAGCCTAATGGCAGCCAACGCTGCCTCCTGCTGTATGTACAGGTCAAGGGGAGTTAATTGAAGGGCTATCTCCATGGCTGCTGTTGGGGTGGTTCGCATGCAGCCAGTGGTAGCCGAGCAGGCCAGTCGTTGGAAGCGTTGTAGTTTGGTAATGGTGGTCGAGAGTTCAGTTCTCGTCCACCAGACTAGAGCACCATAAGCCAACATTGGCCTGATCAGCGTTTTGTAGATCCACAGAGTAATCCTTGGAGCGAGCCCCCATGTTTTTCCTATCATTTTTTGCATTGATATAGTGTAATTGTGCTTTTATTCAGTTTGTAGTCAAGATGCTTGTTCCAGAGCAGTTTGCTATCCAGGATCACCCCCAAGTACTTGACTTCGTCCTTGAGCGTTAGTTCCGTGTTTAAGAGTTTTGGAAGCCTATGAGGTCCAAGACTTCTCTTGTTAGTGAACATTATTATTTCCGTTTTTAAGGGGTTAACCGATAGTTCGTGCTTCGTGCACCAACACTCGATTATTTTGAAGGCCTTTCTCATGAGATCGCATAAGACGCCCTCAAATTTCCCCGAGATTAGAATTGCTATATCGTCCGCGTATCCCACCGAGTACAGGCCGCTGGCGTTGAGCTCTGCAATGAGCTCATTTACCACTAAGTTCCACAGCAGTGGTGACAGCACCCCACCCTGTGGGCAGCCCCTACTCACGATACCTCGTGTGGTGGTGTTCACAGTAAATTGAATAGCACGGTATTTTAACATGTTGTTTATCCATTCTACGAGTGTTCGCGCAACACCGTGTGTGGCAAGTGCCTGTTTGATGCTGACGAAGTTGGTTTTGTCAAAAGCACCTTCTATATCAATGAAAGCACCTAGGGTTGGGTTTTTGTCTTTAAGAGCATTTCCTATGCGTGAGACCACGCTATGGAGTGCTGATTCTGTTGATTTGCCTGCACAGTAGGCGTGTTGATTAGGGTGTAGGGGTCGTTGTATCGAAATTTGGGTCCTAATCTTCCTATCTCCCAGCCTCTCCAGAGTCTTCAAGAGGAATGAGGAGAGGCTTATAGGTCTGAAGGATTTGGGTTGGGTGTAGTCGCCCCTACCTGGTTTCGGTATGAAGATTATTTTTACTTCCCGCCATTTCAAGGGGATGTAGCGGTGGGCCAGGCAGGCTCTGAAAACTTTTTCAAGGTAGTCAGCCAGTAAACCTTGGCTCCACCTGAGCAGAGCCGGGAAAATACCGTCTAGTCCTGCTGCCTTGAAAGGTAGGAAGGTGTTAATTGCCCACGTTACTTTGTCTTTGTCGATTACCTCTAACGCCACCTCCCAATCCATTTCATTCGCAGACCTCTCTCTGTGTGAATCCCAGCTCTGCTGGGTGGCAATCTGGCATCCTGGGAAGTGGGTGGTTAGAAGTAGTTCGCTTGTCTCAGCATCATTTGTTGTGTATGTGTTATCTGGCTTTTTCAGGCATCCTATTGAGTGGTCTGTCTCTTGAGCAAGACAGGTTTTGACCCTCATTGCCTGGTTGTTACTTTCAATGTTAGTACAGAACCGCCTCCAGCTGTTCTTCCCTCTGAGGCGTATTAGTTTTTTATATGTTTTACGAGCTGTTTTATAGCGGTCCCAGTCTACTGGCGATCGTGTGTTCCTAGCTCTGTTGAACAGTCTTCTCAGCTTGTGTCGGTGTCTTTCCAGTTCTGGACTCCACCAGGAATGTCGAGCTCCCTGCCTAGGTACCGTGAGAGGACAAGACTGTTCATAGCTAGATAAAAGGATGGATGTGATTTTGTTTACATGTTCGTCTAAATTGGTTACTGGTATTTTAGCCGGAAGGGCGGGTAACCTGCCTAGTTCAGCCTCGACGAGTTTAGTGAACCTGGCTTGGTCTGTATTACGAGGAACCCTTCTTGGTTGTGGTTTGGTTAGGTTGAAGTCAATGGTATATCGAATCCATCTATGGTCAGAGCATGATAGCTCAGTGGACACATGCCAGTCCTGTATGGAGTTTGAAATGCCTATAGTTGCTACAGTTAGGTCTATAATTGTTTGTGATCTTGCGTTTATGAAGGTAGGTTCGGAGCCCTTATTGAGTAAAACAAGATTGTTACTAAGAATGAAATCAAGCATTTCCTCACCTCGGGTGTTGGTTTTGACATTACCCCAGAGCGTGTGATGCGCGTTGGAGTCCGTCGCGATGATAAGTTCCAGTTTCTCCTTTCCACAGTACTCAACCAGCGAGACGAGCTCTGGCAGAGGCACGTCCTCATCGCCTGGCAGGTATGCCGAGGCTAGTACAATGTCCGGGAGTTTCTGTTCCGTTCTAAATAGTCTGACTGCTGTCAGGTCCCTTGAACAGAATTCATTAATTAACAGGTTAGGTACATGTTTTGGAATAAATATGCAGGTGCGCGGGTTATTGGCGGAGGTGTCTAGTAGTAACTTACCCCCGATGCTGCTCAAACCGCATATTCTGCCGCCCCTTACCCACGGCTCTTGGATGAGGGCGATGGTCTTTTCATGTTGGTTCTCCAACACTCTGCGCAAGGTAGCCGTCGCAGATTGGCTGTGCTGGAGATTAGTTTGTAGGATCTTAGTCCCGCAAAGGAGAGGAGCAGAGGCTGCTGTCCTCGCCCTCACTTCTCTCCTCTGACGGAAAGCACTCCTCGTCCGAAGTCAAACCGGACGAGGGTGGATCCCTCGTTGAACCCGCTGCTGAGAGAACCTCCAGCGCTGCCATGGAGGTCGCAAGTTCCATCGCCTCCCCAACAGTCTCCGTCGCAACAGGCGACAGGGAACGTTCCGGAAGCGCGCTCTCAGGCGCGCTCGTGGCTGTTCCTATTGTTGGTCCTGATGTTGGATCGGCGTCCTTCTCCCTGGTACCACCCTCCTCCAGGAAGCGGATGTATATACTGCCCATGAGGTAGTATACTCGCCGTTGCTGGTCCTTTATGGTTTTAACCATGGCCTCCGGCACACGGAAGTACAGACAGGTACCCGGGGGCTCCTGCCTAGCCCTTTCGTGTGTCAGGGTCCAGGTGTTTATTTTAAGGTTTGGGTTCTGCCTCGCCAGCATCCTTAGTAGCTCTGTTGTGTCCTCGCTGTTCTCGGGGACGAACAACATGCACATTACCTTCTTAGGAATGTCGGCTTGAGGCCGAACGGTTAGCTTAGTTCCCGGTAACGGGGATGATATGTTGTTAACTACATCTTTGAGCCAGGCCATTGTGAATTCATCCTCACACCATGTCTTAAGGACGCCTTCAGCGAAATGGGCCCGGCCTCTAAAATGGATCGCGGTACTTTGGGTTGTTTCAGTTGGTTCAGGAGCTTTTAGCAGAGCCCGGAGCTGGTTTTCAATTACACGCCGGCTGCCCCCCCCCCATTAAGCCGACCCTCGCATAACATCCCGCTTATGGGATGCCACAGCCGGTTGATAGTGGGTAGCTACCCCACTACCTCCCGTGTAAGAGGAAATCCAGGCCAAAGTGGTGTGTTGTGTGCAGCCTGCTCCACTCAACCACCAGGATCCCTTCATCCCTCCGTACGGGTCCCCGCGCACGGCACAAACACGCGGGAGGTCATTGCTATCCATCATCTGCTCTTGTTTGATGGTGGACCCCCAGGGGCATGACCTCGCCACCCCTGAGGTTAGACGCCTGGTGATTTCTGTTACGTCTAGTTCATATGGAATTAGACCAAGAACAGGGGGCAACCTCGAGAAGGAACATCACCAGACTTGCCTTGAGGATCCACACGACCGTTGCGCTCTCCCTCAAGACCACGCACCCTGCCACCTCTGAAGGAGGAGGCAAGGTAGGTTTGCGTCTACAAAACCAAGCCAAGCCAGTAAGCAAGCAAAGCGTGTCGTCGGAAACCAAAACGTAAATCTGCAAACACAAACCCCCCCTATTTAAGTTACCTGTGATGTCACTCTGCGCGAAAAATGCCACGCATCGTGACGTCACACGTAACTTAAAATAGGCTATATCTTTGTCATTTTTGGTCTAATTTACAAATAAAAAAATACGTGTCCCTTATTTTTGAATAATCTAAAAGACGGACTAATTACATTTTTTTAGGCAACTAGGCTATTGCACATGTACGTATCTTTTCAGCATAGCCATAAGGAATTAATAAAGCTTTATTGATTAAATGGTGCAGCATCTGGGTGAATATGCACGTATAGTTGCGAGTATCGAATGATCTTAATATCGAGTGCGCGGAACAAACTGAATGCATTACGCTATGACCGCCAATTGAACCCGCATCAAATGTTCGATCAATTTGTATTGTTGGTTCCTTGCTGCTTATTTATTACTGTCCAGTTGAGAACATCAACACATCACAATTTTTTAAACGACTTCAAAAAAAGGAGGAGTTTCTCAATTTGGTCGGATTTTTTTATGTATGTACATCGATTACTCCGAGGTCGGCACAGTGGTCTTGTTTTGTTTTTTTTTGTCTCTGTACACAATTGTTATACAGCGAAGCTAATTGGGGACAACTTAAACAGGCAGGAAACTAGGCCTCCTCGCATCTACAGATACCACCAGGTTTCAGTGAGGTAAAAATCTCACCCACCCCGTTCTTTTTCCCAAAGACCGGTAGCCTTTTGGAGGTTTCCTCCCGATATAAAAAAAAATGTTCCATTCGTTGCATGGATTCACGTGTTATACGGAAAGAAGAACACGAGTTGAGGCGAAGGGTAAACTCGAGCGCGGCCACAACTGCTGAGTAAACCGCCATTACACTCAAATGGCTACTAATTGGTTTATTTGTAACTTGATTTTCTAGAGCTTGCTTGTCACGTTTTTTTTCAGAATTACCGATAGAACCTGCCCGAGCTGTACCGTTATTTTATATATTTATTTTTAAGGACAACCAACAAAGCATACACCGCAATACATGTTTAGGATAAATTAGTGTTTACATTTTATAGTGTAGCCTTAATTAATGGCTGCCACGGCATGCATTGAACAAAGGAAGAATACAGTATTGAAAATAGTATTTTTTGTTTACAATTCAGGTTATAATTTAGCTATTAATTTAGCTTAGCAATTCTATGTAGTTATGTTAATAGCTATTAAGATCACTACATAGAATTGCTGTGCAGATATAAAAAGGTTTATAGGTGTTAGTCGTCAAATGGGTCTTCCTGCTTCCTTCCTCTAATAGTCCTTTACATATAAAGTGACAATGAGTAGATGAGAAGTATTGTAATCCGGGACACGCGAGCTGCTAATCTTAGTTGCTTTGAGAGGTCGTCGACGTGTGCAGTTAATACTGTGCATCAATCAGCGCTGACCCACATCACGGGATGAAATGCACCGTCTCTATCACGTATCTAGTTATATCTCTGCATTTGTGTATTTCTTTGTGAGCTCATTTAATTCTGATGTTCGCCAGTGTTCACCAAAGAGTTGTACGTATATTATAACATCTGGAGGGGTTTAAGCAGAAAAGGTTTAGGATAGCTACATTTTTCCATTAATAACATCTACCTAATAATCCGACACCCTGAAATGGCGTTTCGTCTAAATAATTCTTTGAACATGCGACCAAAAATTTATAGACTAGAACGGAAAATTATTAAAAAACCGGCGAGTCGGACTGCATAAAGGGTTCCGTAGCAGCAAGTAACATAATTAAAAAAATCATGTATTTGGTTGTAACTTTGAAGGTAAATTGCGGTTTACAATTTCTGACGTATTAAAAAAACTAATAACTCGATCTCGTTCAAACCAATTTTCACCGATCCGTCCGATAAGGATAAAAGGAGCCCCCCATAGAACTTTATTTTTTTCTATTGTTTGTAAGGCAAGAAAATTGTTGCTTCCTGTCAGGTGCAGGTGCCAATGGCCAGCAGTGGACTGCAGGTCGATGATAAGCGGCCTGCAGTACCTATGGCCGGTGTGTCAACACGCCAGGTGGTCGTGTTATGTGTTTACCGCGCGCTCACAATACTCCGTCATTACTTGTTACATAGTGTTATGATATTTTACGCATTCTTACATACAATACGCCTTGTTGCTTGCCAAGCTAAAAACGGTACTTAATATGAGTTTTTATTAGTTTTCGGCGAGAAGTGTTTCAATACCAATCCAAAACACTAGGAAATGGCATGGGTTTGATGGGCGCTTTGCGTTTGTGTATTATTAAGCTAATTTCCCTAGGGCATAAATTTCGTTTTTCTTATGTATGCTTTGGTAAATAATAGTTATTAAATTTTTTTCTCAAATATTCCTGAAACCGCTCTTCAATTAATACACGATTATAATATTTTATAGGATCAAAAAGTGTTTTTTTTTTTGCTTTGTTTTTATTTATCCTGTGAAAGTTTCTAATAATTCAAAATAATTTTTGTGTAAAAGCTATTGCACAATAAAGCCTGCGTCGCGTTTTCGTAAAGAAGACTCCAGATGCCTGAAAAGCAAGGCGACTGGAGTACTTATCCAGAAGATGCGGGTTCGAGTCCCACTCGCAGATGAATTTCTCATTGCTCAAAAATATTTAATAGAATATAATACAAAGTAAACGTAACATAAAAGCAAAACCATTTGGCTGAGTATTTACAGATAAATAGTCCGTTTGCACTTATAATTACACTTTTTTTAACTACTAATTAAATTAAATATTATTACGGAACAGTAAACTAACATACGTCTGAGGCAGTGCTGCCAGTTCATTTCTGCACGGTATTGTAGTGCTTCGCAAAAGGTGTATTTGTGTGGTGGTAGGGGGGAGGGAGGTAGTTTTAAGCAGTTGGAAGTGATTGTTGTTTGTTAAATTAATTAGTGTTATTGTGTTGGCTACCATCCGCCATCGATCGAGGCGAAGTCGCACCGGTGCGCGCCTTCAGATTATTTTGCTATGAGTTTCCCCTTGAAATGTGGAAATAACCAACATCTCATAGGAAATATAAAAAGTCTGAAATTATTATTATTTGAGAAATAAGTAGTGTGTGGTTGCTCATGATATTGTCTATGTAAAAAAATATTCATGAGGCTAATCTATGATGCGAAGACTAATTAACAACTTATCACAAAATGGCAGTACCCCACGGCCGCGTGATGTATAACGTGGTCCCCTCCCGCTCACAAATAGCTACTTTGATTGAAAACACAATAAGCTGATTGTTATTCTGGTTATTTAAGGATTACTGTTAAATGTTTATTTAGGTTTTTCGTTTTCCGATGTTAAATAAATAACACAAATTATAGGTACTTCCTAGTTTGGGAATCTTATGCGGGGCCGCGACTCACACTATTGGAAAGGGTAGGTTTTTATGGAGAAGAACGGCCAAGAAACTCCATACTGCAACTACTTATAGGCCGACGGAGTTATCATATTCCATGCTAACTGAATGTCCAAGAAGTTCGTCATAACACAATAACGACGGACTCTAACAACGTCTTACTTCAACGAAACAAGCTATTTTCAACTTCATAATGCTATGTTGTTCTATACATAACTATCTGTTTGATACTTGTAGGTAACATTTACCTCCGAGATAATGAACGTCACGCAAAAACAACTAAATTCATCTGGGTTTTTTACGCAAAGACTCAATCTTAGTTGGCCAAGCTAAGACAAAAACTGGTTAAACATTTTTACATAACAAAATTAAAATTGAAGCGGCATTAAAATATTTCTACATAAGGAGAATGAGATATTTTTATAACTACTGCACTGTTAAAATTAAAACTGATTAAAAATACTTGCTTTGAATCGAACTCGTCACAAAGCACTAAGCAGTATGTCCCGTAGCCCGTAGCCCTGGCTACGCGCGTAGCGACGCGCCCGTAGCTATGCTACGAGGGTAGCAGAAAAAGAAATTGTTTCGTTGCACACGGCTTTGAAGCTCCAGAGAAATTTACAATAATGCAACTCCACTCGTTCACTTTGTACGATTACTTGTGTTGTTGTGTTACAATGTTACGCAGCTTATAATAAAAGCTCAAAACTCCTGAATAATAAACTGTAATTCATTTGATAGATAGACTCATTGTCACACAATCATAATCACTGTTTTCTTTTCTTATTATTTAATATTTACAAAGATAAAAACTCGATAGACGGTTTCGGTTTCTGATAATTATTGATCTGATGGACTAATTATATTTTGCATTTCAAATTACTTTTGCAGGCAATTTTCAAGTTTTATAGATATGTTATTTTATAACTATAGGTCGGATTCAGGTACAGTTATTCATGTATGATTTTTGGTAAAAATATCTAATGTTCAGTCACTCGGGGTTCTACTGTTTTATTATTATGTGTAGATTTGTAATACTGTGTTAGAAATCCCGGGGAGATCCATTTTAAAATAAACATTTCGATGCAAGTAATAAAATAATTGTACCTATTTCCGACCTCTGATTACTTATAACACTGTCGTTAACCCCCAGTCAGGTCTATCCACGTCACTAAGTAATGCCCGGCTGCCCGCAATCACGTATCACTTACTGGTGTCAAGTGATTCATCACCGTCAAGTGAATGATCATATCACAGTAGTACGTGCTGTTAGTTGAAGTATATCACATGCGTCATATCAAAGTGGCATAATATCAGCAATGACGGTTATTGAATAATCAAAATGTATTCAAATCATATCGTTGTAAGAGGTTTTACAGATAGCCTAGAAGTATTTTTGGAGCTTACTCCTTAAAATTACCCATTGTTAAATTGCGTTATTACTTATGTTCTGTAAAATATCTGAACAAGGAAACACAATTATATGTACGAGTATAATATCTAAGCATTATTATAAACTCTTTGATATCCTGTGGAAATCAAATAAAATTACTACAACATGAGTGTCCATTTTTGCCGTTCATTATCGATGTGGCTGTGGTTTATTTTAGGGAGCTAGTATTCATGCTCATCCAATTTGTTTCTCGTCGTATATCATTATTATAAGAAAATAAATTTATTTACCTATCAATATCTATTTTGATAACAGGAAAATATATAAATTAGATGTATAAAAACCAATGTTACATCTTTGAGGTTTCAGGTTTAACTTGTGACTTTGAAACAACATTGATTGTTTTGGATCTTTTGTCTGGACGGGCTGCTTTCGTCCCAGACTGCGTAACACGGCCTCGTAAACAACGTAGATATCAAAATAAGTAAAGGTCAGGTTTTAAAAATTAATTAGGCATTTATTAGCAGCTGCCTTTTAGAATTCTAATTATAGCTTTAAAGTAAATACTGAAAAGATTATGAAGATTATTTCGACTGAAGTTATTTTAAGTGTGTCACAAAATGTATCACTAGCACAGAATAATATGTGTATATATTATAGTTCTTTTCCAGAGGAAGCTTGGCTTCCAGTAAGGTCTCTATGAAGTGATAATCATCCTGTCGAAATTGGGTTCAAAAAAAAGAAGAAAGAACTTTGCCTCTTCAACGCCCTGTCTCAGACATAAAAAGATGGGAAGTGACATCTTCCATGGCCCCCTTCAATTTGATCCACACTTCTGGGAACAGCCTGTGCAAATAAGATTGTGTTTTCTTTACTTTGACTGATATGAAAGTTCGATTTAAAGTTTTTTTCGATTGTGACACCAAGGTTTTTAATTTTGCTCTCTCTCGAGTTTAGGACAAGCACAAGTAACTTGATAGCCTGAACCTCTATTACAAGGGAATGTATGAATACGGGGGCAGCCTATCTTTGACTTAGGAAAGCAAACTTATGTTGCGCACATAATTAAGGCAAAAATTCCATACATACAAATAACTCTATAATAGTTTAAAAACTAAAAACCGGCCAAGTGCGTGTCGGGCCACGCACAGTGTAGGGTTCCGTAGTGGCCCATCAAAATACTTATGCGAACTAACTAAACTGATCCGCTGAATTTAATTTTAAAAAGAAGAATTTTCAAAATCGGTTCAGGAGTCTTTGAGAAATCGGGGAAAATACATAAGAAAAAAGATTACGACGAATTGAGAACCCTCTCCTTTTTTTGAAGTCGGTCGAAAACCGTGTTAATAATAAGAAGACTACTAGCGACATCTATGGAGCGTAGGAAGAACTGAGAAGTATCGTGAGTCGCGCAAAGTAACCCTTTTTTTGAAGAAGGAAAAAACTGGCGAAAGTTGTTCGAGTTGTTTTACAATTTATTATTGTCCCGCGCTATAATTTCGTCCAGGACGGGGAGGGTCAGGCAAACTTGACTAAAACCCACAGTGTTCTTCAGTAGCCCTTTACGTTCCGAGGTCACGGTTACGTGAATACGTGATAAGACAGTCCCGCGACGTCTGACGGCTTTGGCCCTCTGAGGTCCCCGTCAGATAAGTATTGATAGCCTGAGAGAGGTCACGAGGTCAGGCGTACATTAGATGTCAACGATAACTCAAACTAGATAATTAAAAAGCAATCAGATTATATAATTTCCTTTTGATAGTAACTTAAGAACTGAAGACTTGCGTCGAGGCGAGTGGGCGTGCCGTGTAGCCGCCCACCACATGCCCCGCCCCCCTGTCGCGCCTCGGACAATGAAACTTATAAGAACCACAAATCCTCAAACTAGAAGAATGATCACCCCGGACAGCGCAAGTCCACTGCCAACGACTCTAGTATCCGAAAGCTACAACTTCATAACAAACTAGAATAATGCTGTGTACTTTATGTTTTCAAATAAACATAATAACGGTTAAACGGATTGAATATAGAAGACAGGGGTCAGGGGTAAATCAAGATCAAAAGTGATTTTAACCTTTAACGAACATAACAGGACATGTTACGAAAGATTAAACCTAAAAATGAAAAAACTTATTAGCACCAGACAGCGAATGTCACCCACGTCTCTTGGTCTGTCAACCTCGTACGAATTGGTATAGAAAAACACTTTGTTAGTTCGAATAATTGTATGTAACTTAGGTATGTGTGTTACAGAAAAAAAACAGGTGTGAAAGGAATTATTATATTGTTCCCGACCTTCTCACCTCTACCCACGAGTACCTAGATGTAGGTGTAAATAAAACCCTTATCATAAATTGAACTCCTTACACGCCCACGCCGAGCTAACTTACTAATAAAATAAATGCGAAATTTTCAGAGGATGGGTGAATAGATGGAAGGATGGATTACCACATAGGGTTGTTGTTGTTGTTTTACTTATTTAATCATACTGTTGAAGAAGTTGAAGCGGGTGACAAACGCTGGCAACAGCCTTAGGCCCGTCATCCACCAAAGCGAAGAGATGTGTGTGAATAACCAATCAGATGTCCACATCTCCTCTCCGCTTATTGACAGACGCCTATTACAGACATCTGATTGGTTATTCAAACACATCTCTCCGCTTTGGTGGACACTGGCCTTACGATTGTTTCGTGCTGAGCGCACGACACTCGCTTCGTACCTACTGTAAACCTACGAAGACTCGTAGGTAGCGAGTGTCACCTCCGAATTCACTTGCATCAGTATGTTATAGTTAATTAAACAATATTGCTTTACATTAGCACACAAATCATAAATTGCTCATTATGTAATGTCTTATCTATAAATTAATAAAATGCAGCTCTTATCATGAGATAATAGCAACTAAACAAACATTTAAATCAGAAGTATGTTATAGTTAATTAAACAATATTGCTTTACATTAGCACACAAATCATAAATTGCTCATTATGTAATATCTTATCTATAAATTAATAAAATGCAGCTCTTATCATGAGATAATAGCAACTAAACAAACATTTAAATCAGAATTATTACCAATACATAGGTTCTGCACGAGTATATAACAAAATCTCTTTTTAACAATATTCAATTTACCTCGTTGTATCATCAAAAAAAAAAACAATATATTAATGAAGAACAATTTTATCGCTATTTTGTTAGCAACATTGCTAACGAATCGCTTTTAGATCCCTTGATCTCGAAGACTTCTTAAACTTGCCAGTTTTATGTATTCATTGCCGCGACTATTTCGTAATATTCCCCGCCCACAAGCCACTAGGGCTTACAACATTTATTCGATTCAAACCATCGTTTTCATTTATTTTATTATAAAGACCCTTAGAATAAATATGTTAGAATTTTCCGATTTATATATTAAACAAAAAATTAAAAAGTACGGTAAGCTTCAGTGAAAACTTTTAGTAGTAACAGTAGGAAGTAACGTCACTACCGACAGGGCTTAGTTAGCTGACTAACAGCTGATTACGTAGGTACGTTAGTTCGTTCGTTTTTACAGCGAACAAAGTCGCAACACCGAGCTGTTATATATTTTCAAAAACACGCCATTTTATTTATTGTACGATTCACACCCTATTTTTTAATTATTTCGATTGTATCCAATAATCGTTTCTTTATAATTGTCAATGTTTTCGAAATATCTGTTACATTTATGGAGCTTTCAACTAAAAATAACTATAACCAATTTGAAAGACCACTCCATTAAATATAAATATTTATTCGAAGAATCGTTCAGTCGAAGTAGAGGGGAGATTGTTTCATACAATCGTTTTATCGAACAATATGAGTCTCGAAGTTACAGACACATTATTATTGTGTTTGGTTCTTATTTGTTTGATGTACATATTTGTGTAGCCTATGCACTTATGGCGAAATAATCCAATCATTACACACATTACTAGCGGCCCGGAACGTGCTACTTTGACACCACAATCCCCAAAATGATCCGCTATTTATTGAATTCATTTGTTACAAAAAATGTGATAAATGAAGAACCGCTCGATCGATTCTGTGCAAACTTCATATAAACCATTTTCTTTCACCAACCATTCTGTGTTCATGATTCGATTTATTCGATTACCCGTGATTATTCGGGAATGGCATTCACGATAATTGATTGCAATCACTATGAGGGGTGGTGATGTAACCTTATGAATTGAAGGGTTAAAAGTCGAAATATTTTACAAAGTTCACGTAAAGGAAAGCTCGGTTCAAAGATGAATAGTGAATTATTTTAGTTGGATCCCATAAGACATTAACAATGAATTTCATTAGGTAGGTTTTATTGTTGTTGAATCCCAAAAACTACTTCCGTTAGAGAAAAGCAAATACTTGTAGCTTGCCGGGGTGCGTATTTCCAAAACCTATACTATTTCAGTCTCGAGTCGGACTCTACTCGATTAGCTTTTGTTTGTGCATATTTCTCAACAAAACCTAATCTATCTCAGTAAAAAACTTGACTCAAATAGATTAGCTTTTGTTTGTGCATATTTCTTAACAAAACCTAATCTATCTCAGTAAAAAACTTGACTCAAATAGATTAGCTTTTGGTTTTCTTTGGGTTTAAGTCAGAGATCATGTCATTTCACTAAACTAAGTAATATGTTGAAAACGTCGACGGAGCACCGCTTCGCGGTGCTCCTACTTCCGGGTGGTTTAAAAAAAAATAACCAAGAAGGGGATGGCGGGGTCTTTCAGACCCCGCCATCCCCTTCTAACCTAACCTGTCCGAGTCGGGGTGCCCACAGTCGTATTTGCGATATTCAAGTAGGTACTACAAAATTTAAGAAAAGTTAAATTTCGAGGTAAATTTACTCATATAGCTAGTGAGCGTCTACTCGACAAGGTTTTGCTCGTACGTAATGTTTAAAAATAACTCGCCGAAAGTCTAGCTATTCGAGTGACATGAATTATATAGAACTAGGTTTAGTACGTGCATTTTCTTTGAAAATATCAAAACAAAAAGCTAATCTTTTGAGTCAAGTTTTTTACTGAGATAGATTAGGTTTTGTTGAGAAATATGCACAAACAAAAGCTAATCTATTTGAGTCAAGTTTTTTACTGAGATAGATTAGGTTTTGTTGAGAAATATGCACAGACAAAAGCTAATCGAGTAGAGTCCGACTCGTGACTGAAATAGTATAGGCTTTGGAAATAGGCTGCCGGGGTTGTAGCCGGGGTTGTCAGCCCTTGATTTTTAATTTAAAGGTGCCGCTGTTTTTGGTGGACAGCTTTCGTAGGCCAGACTCTTTTTTTATGTGCCTCCCTCTTAGGGCAGGGCGGGAGGGACTCTCAGACACGTAAGTACTGACTAAAATCCACGGTGTCAATAGCCCTTTATGTTCCGCAGTCACGGTAATGAAATAAAGCCCGCGACCTTGGCCAGACTAGCTCAAACATGATGTCGGTTTTGGGTATTCGATGAGCGGAAATTATTAACTTTAACTTTCGGTATAATAAAAATTAATAACCATCGAAGTAATGGTATTATTTAAGTCCGTCATTGAGCTTAAAAATATAACTATTACCTAAATGTAGTCTCCATGCTACTTATTCAATAGCTACCTAGATATTCAATGGTATGTTTTCACATTAACTTGCACATTCGTAGTGTTTGTCGTTTCTCGCATTTAGGCCTCGTTTCATAATGAATATAATCTACGTACACACATTCAAACACGCGATCTACACTATTTTGCCTACAACGTGGTATACACGGATACACATGAACCTATCAAAAACCAGTTTAACTTGGCATCGCTTTATTTAATATATTCGTACAATGGACGGTCAGCGTAGCTTGTTGTGTTGTCGTGTGTACATTGATAGCGGCTTTATTCGTGGCATTTGGTGAACCAAAGAATAGGTTGTGGTCGATGTTAAGTTATAACCTTACATTTTTAATAACATTTTAATTCATTACCGTACAGCGCGGCGGCGGTGGGTCGAATATTCTATTTTACGAATTTTATCGCAATTCATATTATAATTCTGATAAATTAACCTTTTTAGACCCTCAGTAAAAATATAATCTGTGAATCGACAGTACGTTTTCTTTCGAACGCCCACCTTTTGATTCCGAAAAGTACTGATTCGACTATTTCAATCTATACCGTTGACGGGACAGTGCAGCAGGGTATCACGTAATTATCAATCCTGTGCCATCCTCTTCTTTACATGCCGTTGGCGCACATTATCGTGTGAGCAAGACATTGCGCTCCACGTGACGCGCCGCTTTACCATTGCCCATGATCGGACGACGAGTAATTGTGGTGACTCGCCGTCCAGAATGCCCGCAATGTCTGCATGCCAGTGTCACAGGTACTACGGGGCACAATTCCAAAACATTGTCGATCGTTGTGCGTTGACTAACTAGCCATGCAGGCAGCCGTAGAACTACAAACTCGCAACTCGTTGCTGGATTCTGGCTTTCTGTTTTGGATTGTCATTGATTCAAAATACTGTTTTTGAACATTACTTGTTATTTTTTGGAGTACCATGTCAGTGTATTACTTAATTCGAAGTAGTGTACGTTTTCCGACACTCATGAAAAGAAATAAAAAAATTAAATTCTATGATACTACAACAGCACTGAGTACTCTGTGTGAGGCAATATTTACCGTCGTAGAATCGTCATGTTTTTTTTTTAACGTGGTAATATCATCAAATGCGTCCTCCCACCTCGGGCAGGGCGGGAGGGACTGTCAGACTCGTACTGACTAAAATCCACGGTGTCCTTCAATAGCTCTTTGGTGCCCTTTGTGATCCGGGCGTTTGGCCCTCTGAGAGGGGGGCCCCGGCACTATGCTGACGCTCTTTGAGGCGCGCGTGGGACACACCGCGCCGTCGACCCAGGCATGGTCCATGGTCGGCGGGCTGCGAGTTGCCCTGTACTCGCTGCCCGCATGCCCGCGCCTACGGTGGCTGGAGATCGTCTTGCGACGTCCGTCGTCGTGGCCGTCCACCACCGCGGGTGGGGTGGAGGGAGGATACTATCCTCTCTCGCACGCGGCCCGCCTCCTCCTTCGCGAGCATTACTGCTTCGCAGAAGGAGGCGACCGCTTCCCACTCCGTCTCGCCCCGCAGCATGGCCGCGACCAATGCTGAGCGCGAGAGTGGCGAGAGGTCTCCGCCTATCGCCGCCGTGAGGACAATCGTCTTGAGCTAGTCTAATTTCAGAAAATGTTTTATGTTCTTAACATTAAAATGCTTCTGGTGTGGTATTACGTGTTCAGATAGTCTGACAACCTATCTTACCACTAGGTTGTGGAGCTAATGATAATTATGATGTCGAGTCCCATCGTCTGGGAAATTGCATTTTCCACTTTTATTACATAAACGTATTTTAAAGCACATTTTGATCGGCTCCGTTTACTTATTCGTCCATGAAGTATTTCATTCATTGTATGACTCACTGAACATATTCGCAGTGGACATGAGTCATGTTCATGACCGATGCACTTACTATGCAACAATGACATGTCCGCACATGAGAACAGACCTCAAGTGGCCTGCATTTATAGACGGATGTCGATATACGGAACTATTTCTTATAATTTTTTTATTAATTATCTAATATTTTCTTTTTTCCTTGTCTCTCTTGTCTAAAGTGGAGAACAAAGTTACATAAATGTTTTATGAAAGTAATGCGTACAATAACACTTAATGAAACAAAAACAACTTGAGAGCCTTTTGTCAAAGTTGTGCCTTTCTGTGAGCTTATGTACTGCGGGCTCTCGCTTCTTGTGGTCGTTATATAATAGCACACAACATTCCTTTTGTGTTGGATAGTCCATTTATCGGGGAAGGCTATAGGTTATATTATTATAACATCACGCTATCACTAATAGGAGCGAAGCAGCAAAGAGATATGTTTCGAAATCGGGAAAAGGTATTCCTTTTTTAGAGCTTTCGTTGCGTGCAAAAATTATGTATTACGGAATTATCCCTCATGAAATGTTCTAAAATAAAGTCCGCGAGAGCATAATTATATCTATCTTTTAAGGTCACTAAGTAAAACCTTTTTATGGAAATCACATTGCGAATTAACTTTATATTAATCCTTATCCAAATAAATACTTTAATCATCACAAGAAATTAATTTTGAACAAAACTTGATTTCAATGAATATCTAATCCGTGTTTCTCTGTAAACATGCCACCCCAGAAAATACGGCCACTGCACTGCTTATCTCATGTTTTCCTAGCAACACACTTAGAATAACTATGTGTATAGGACTGAAACTGCTCGTATCACACAGCTATCGTTATATCACTCAGTTGTTTTACCTGTGATTAAGCATTTACGTATGAATAAAATAATGCTTGCAAGTTTGCAACTCGTCATACACAATGGATAGTAGTGACAGTTATGTTGTTAAACTGAAAGCAACAGCGGTAGGTAAGCAAGTCACGTGACTTACAGCTCTGAGTTTACATAGAGAACCGCTGCATATCGCGGCACACGTAACATGTACGGGTTGCCTATACATATCTCTATTATTTATCTGTGTGTGTCTGTGTGCGCAATGTCAAGGTTGCGCCGGCGCACTCGCTAGTCGAGTCGCGCCCGCGCACGTCGCTATGTGCTGCGCGCAGATCACTTGGACTGCACGCGGAGTGATGCAGCTATGCGGAACCAGCAGCCGCGGCTATTCTCAACAAGCGATCCGTCGTGCTCTTTATAATGAGGTTAACCCATTTGTTTTATTGCTTGTATGTGGCATTCGATTCACAATAATTAGCTCTAAACTAAGTGAGTTTTAATGCATGACTTTCATGATTCATAAAACACAGAGTATTCGTCCAATACGTTACCACTTATTTGAGAACACTGCAATGTTATTTTCATCAATCTTCTCTGGTTAGGTTGTATAATCGGATACAGGTAAACACCAGAATTCGTTAGTTCTCCTTGAAATTGATCCGATTGTTATGTGCTACAAGTAGACATAGTCCATTCATGTACATAAATTACCAAATTCTTAGATCTATCTTCTTACAAACATGTTCACAGACTCAGCGTTGTTGATTAATAAGCGGTACGCAATAATTAAAACGATGACATCATTCAGTTGTTCAACTCGGTACAGAAGCATCAGCTTTACCTTAAGAGTCCCTAGTCCCATTGTTTCAGCACAGATTTCTCAATCTTCAGTTATCTATCACCATGTAAGTCTAGCGAGCGCCCCGGTTTATAAGGCATTATTTAGATAATTTTTTATTAAAATTACATAAAATAAATAAAGCCAATAATAAAATACAAATATTTAATTTTGTTGATTATTGTTATTTTCAATAAATTCTCTCTCTTTCACTCTACGTATTTGCGACGGTTTTGCACAGTGTATGATATTATTCAGTTTTGTCAGCGCCGATCAAATTTTTTTAGAGTACTCTTTAATTAAACGGTAATAACCAGACACTTAATAATACAGTTGTGCAGTATTTAGATTGTTTAGGTAGTTTCTTAGATTTTTGTTTGCTATCAGTAAACTAAACAAGCAATTGAAAAACATGGTGTTTCGTTCTTCCGCAAGAACTCGTGTTATCTAGATATTTATTTTTCATAATTTTATTGAGTGTAATCTTTATTTGCATTTGTAGACTATTCCATAATTATGCGGTAGACAATCGTCTACCGAGCGCTCGTCCATACTAATAGAGAAAATGTTATCCTATCACAATGATTTTTTAGAGTACTTCTGACACAGTACAAACTAGGTTCAAAAGTTTTCTTTTTTTCAAAAGTAACTCTTAGGTGCCTGTAACTTTCAAACTATTATATTTTTTAATAAAGAATAAAAATTAAATATTGAAAATGATTATTTAGATGTATTTTCTATTATATATTTTATTTGTGTATAATGATGACGTCAATATCTAAAGCACTCCTTAAATTGGAAACTTTATTTGATTTTAATCATCAACTTGAAACCCGAGGGTTTTATAATAAATTATTCTATGAAAGACCTTTGACTGCAAGTGCAGTGAACAAGAGGCTGCAGTCGGTACATGGTTGTTGTGTTGTGTTGCAGGGCGAGCGCGAGTGCGGCGCCGGCGTACGAGCTGACGGCGGGCGGCGGCAGCGGCGCGTGCGCAGAGTCCCCCGCCGCGCACGCGCACGCGCCGCCCCAGCCTCCCATGCAGCAGGCTTCGCACCAGCACCATCATGACCCGCGCAAGAGGAAAACTTCACACTAGTAAGAATTTATCTAACCGGAGCTGATTATTTGTTTGTCTTGTGTTACTCGATACATCGATACGCATCGGAATTCGGCCATAGCATAAGTCTTAGCATACCTACCTCGTTATAGTAGTTTTAATAACACCTACTAGTTTTGGTCCTCATTAGATGCCGCACGCAGCTGAAATTGCTTGATCAAGAAATTCAATTGGAATTCAAGGTTTAAGCCAGATTGACACTTTAGTGAATCGACCGTTATGCAAACGGACACGAAGCGACAATTAAACTTTTGCGACAGTCATTACTTATTGGAGCGAAAATCTTGTGCTTAAGTCGCGCATGTGTGTAATTGTGTATTCTTGCAAATATGTTAGAGTAGTGCACACTGCATTCGTCGCCCGCTCAAATGTCCCGAGTTGCTGATGCTAATATTCATGAACTAATAACTCAATAAAAAAAAATGTAAGTTTTATAGTTTTCACTACTACTTACAGTGTAGTATCTTTGCACTATGCGGAAGCATAAAACTTCGTAAAGCACTCAAATAGCGAATACTTTTATGTAAATCACGTGTATTACATCATCAGTCCTTCATGCGGCCTCCACGAGTCATGCGGCAGTGGGGTGGACTTGGACTGACTTTGTTGCGCTTCTTAGAGGAAAAACATCTGTTTGGCAATGTCGTGATCCAATCGTAGTAAACCTCCTAATGTAGGGTTTAAATAATTTAATTTATTTTCTAATTCTTGTTTTCGTCTGTTTTATTAACGTTCTACGTACCTTTATCTTTCAATGGGTGGTCTGAAGTACTTGGGTCGGACTAGTGCTTGTAGGACCAAGCACAATGATGAAGGTTTCCGTAGGTAATTATTTATAGTACAAAAACAAACTGAAAAATAAGTACCTACAGATGAAAAAAAAGAGTTGCCGAAATTGAATTTGCGGGCGTGCTCACTCATTTTGTATGAAATGAACTACAAATATTACAGGAGAAATTCCTAGTGTGGGGAAATGTTTTTTTTTAAGAATTATGAAGTTATGGTATTAGTACAATTTCAACTGTTTTTCTAAAATATATCAGCTACAGTATGCAGAACACACTATCAAGTTGATGTTAACGTTATACCCAGTTTCAAAAATTTTGTTCTAACTTCTGCCGAATAATACCTATGATTGCAGCCGGAACCACTGTCAGCATTGCGTGGTCTAGGATGAGCTGTCCAGACCCACACACCTTGCTTACGAATACTAAGAACTGCTTTATTTGTTTCATTTTTATTATATTAGAACGGCTTTATTTAATGTGGTACATACACCAAAATATCATTTTTTGCAATATTTGTCTGTCTCTCTTTCTGGCTGTCTGTCTGTTTGTCATGGTTTATCTGGGCCGATTTTGACGGGACTCTATTGGCAGGTAGCAGGTGTAATAAAAAGTAACTTAGGCTACTATTATGTATTATACTCGTATACTACATTGTTGAGTTCCGACATCCACGCGAACGAAGTCGCGGGCACAGCTAGTCCAAAGTATAATATCATTTATTCAATCTTTATCTGCAACACTAAAAGTAGCATACGCTTTTTTAGTGTAACCAATGCCAAGTCGTATCGTGTTTATGTGTAAGAGTCCTAAGCCGCCGCGGCCGCGGGGAGCAGACTGGTGAGCACTGAATGAGCTTCTCCCGTGTCGCAACACCCGCGCTGTCAGTACCTACCGTTTTATGGGAAGTCGCCCGAAAAGACGCACAGTTTGCGACCAGCGACTGGGACACACGCTCGCGCTCAATATTTACCAACAACTTCTCATCATGGACGGTTTCGTGTGGGACGATGAAAGCTTTTTCATGCTTTGTGACTCCTATGATAAACATCCTTCTCTATTTGAGACTCTGAGCCAGTCATCTGAAGGGCTTAAAGACGAAAAAGACGCGGAAGCGGACGCGAATTTGAGCTTGCAATTAGATGAAATTGAGAGCTTACTTGGCTTCGGACATCAGCCGAAGCGTCCATGCGGACGGGCGCCACGGTCGTGCGGGTGAGCAGGGTTTTGTGCCGCTTGCACTACTGTAAATTATGGCTAATGAGATACTGACGCGTGTGTTTCTGTGCAGCAGTTCCGACAGCTACGAGCTCTCCGGCTGCGAGGCGGGTGTGGGCGCGCCGCCGCCCGGCCCGCTGCACGGGCCTGTCACCGCCACGCGCAAGAGGAAGCCATCTTCATTGTGAGTACCTTGTTTTAATGTCTTTCTTGCAGACAACTCTTCAGATTTAAAGGCTGCTATTGATGCACGTTGATTACCCATCTCATATTATGTTTAAAAGAAAGGTGTATCATGTGTGATTTGATCTGGTCCAGTTTTTTCCTCTTCTTTAACAATCATATTTAATTTAATGATATTGCATAGCGGTTGTAGGGCCAGCCATGTGCGTGTTCTGAGTGTAGAGTGTAAGTGTCCGGTCCAACTGTCAACCTCTCCATTGTAGTAGGTATTTGTCAGACCACTTACCTATTCTTCTAACAAATAGGCCATGCACTTGTCACATCACAAAGAAATTGAATTGATTATTATGCATGCTGTAGAAGGTATTGAACCGCAAACGTTGCAAGACTGGCGAATTTTAAAGTCAGAAACGAGTGGTAAAAAAAATCCTTACTATTGTTATTCAGAGTGGGCTACTAGGCCACAAGTAGCGTCCAGGGAGCGTTAGCACGATCGAAGGAACCCCACGCAATTTGCCCCATATTGAATAGGTTTGGAATCTACTCAACGGAAACGACGCAATTTATTTTGAACAATCTGAAATATGTAAATATTTTTTATTTAAACTTTAAACCAAAAACCCGACTGCGTAAATACTATTTTTTTAAAATACGTGAAAAAATTAACTTTAATAAAAACAAAAAGAAAGAAACAAGCCCAGTACTTAGTTTAGAATTCACACTTCAATCGGGGCCCCTTGGGAAGAATTGATTGGTATAAGCTTAATTTAAATGGGCCCCGACTGTGAGTGTGAATATTCAGTTTTAAATCAATCACGGGGGAATTCGGACATTAGCGTAGGTATTAGTGATGTTACGAATGTTTGATTTTTGATATTCGCGAATGTGAATGCAGATCCGAATACCTATTCAATTTCAATATTCGCGAAAGCGAACATTCAGTTTTAAATCAATCATGTGGGGATTCGGACATCAGCGTAGGTTTAATGATGTTGCGAATGTCTGATTTTTGACATTCGCGAATGTGAATGCGGATGCAAATATTCAATTCCAAGATTCACGAAAGCGAGTGTGAATATTCAGTTTTAAATCAATCATAGGGAGATTCTGACATAAGCGTGGGTATTAGTGATGTTATGAATGACTTATTTTTGATATTCGTGAATGTGAACGTATGTACAAATACAAAAAAAAACATAAATATTTATCAGGTAATTTGTTACATCAGTGGGTGGTTGTGATTTTGTGTGATGTGGATGCGAATATTCAATTCAAAAATTCGCGAATGCGAATATTCAGTTATAAATCAATCAAGGGGGGATTCGGACATTAGCATAGTTTGACATTCATTGTTTCATTCATTCATTTCATTAATTGTTTGTCATTCATTTAATTCCAATATTCGCGAATGCTAATATTCAGTTTTAGATCAAACACGTAAAATAATTAAACACGTTCATCTTAGCACGGTCATATAATACGAGTATTTATGATTGATGTTTGTGATTGATTTATTGAACATTAATATTGTTAAGTCGTCCGATTGTGAGACCAATTTACAAGCATCTGGAAGGTTCCACAATGTTCTCAACTATTCCACTGAAGATTGGTCTGGGAGTTTCTAGAAAATTCTACCCTGAACTAGTCGTTTCGAGAATCGGAATTCGGTAAATATTGTTAAGCTTTTGTTTTATAAGTGATTTGTGTGTCGTTAAAGATTATTTGGTTTTAATTGGTGTTGATTAATTTATTCCCTACCCAGCTCGTAACAAAATATTGTTACGAGCTGGAATTCATCAATAGATGAAAGGCGAGATAAAGGCAGATTGAAAGATGAATGGAGAGGAAGCTGAAAGAAACGAATGAATGGAGTGTGTGAATGAAGGAGTAGGTCCCTACACAATATTGGTATATATTCAGTCGTTTTTACTCGGAAAATATTCTCATAAATTTTGCAAATACGAAACAGAATGAGAGTGAGAGAGTGTGCCATGCTCACTCAAATGCCTCGCTAATGGTGGCGCGTGAGTCGGATCATTTAGCTCCCTTTTAAATGGTTGAGCTGAATGGTGCTGATACCTACATGTGTCATGTTCGTGAACGGGCGCTGTCAGTTTGGACTGGTCATTTCTTACTTGTCACGGTTTATTTTAATTATTTATAATTTTGTTTCTGATTTGTCTGTCTTTGTTTTAATTTATACTTTGGACACTTTTAACGTGCTACATCTTTTACACATAATTATACCAAGTCAAAATGTTCTGTAATAATTTTAGCGATTTAAAAAGAGTTTTCATGGAGTTTGTTGCGTGTTGCCCGTTCTTCTCCATTGAGATTTTTTCCTTGGAATATCTTGTGACTAAACAAAGTGGATAAACTTAACTGAGAAAAAAAATATTTAAAGAAAAACAAAAAACCCGACTGCTTTAAAAAAACTAAAAAGAAAGAAACAAGTCCAGTAGTTAAGAATTCACTCATTCACACTCACAGTCGGGGCCCGTTGGGAAGATTTGATTGGTATAATTTGAACGGGCCCCGACTGAGTGTGAATGAGTGAATTCTTAACTACTGGACTTGTTTCTTTCTTTTTAGTTTTTAGGGTTCCGTAGTCAACAAGGAACCCTTATAGTTTCGCCATGTCCGTCCGTCCGTCCGTCCGTCCGTCCGTCCGTCTGTCCGCAGTTTAGCTCAGAGACGCACAGTACTAGAGAGCTGTAATTTGGTGTGAATATACGGATTTGTTGTGCCGAAAAAGTGGTAAAATAAAATCTCGTAAAATATATTTTTTTAGGGTACCTCCTGTACTTACACGTGAAGTGAGGATTTTTTTTTTCTCGCGTACCCCTTAGTGTGGGGTATCATTAAATAGGCCTTTAAAAAATAATGATAGTTTCCATTAACAATTTTTTGATGAAAAAATTCGTTTGTGAAATATTAAGCTTTAAAGTGCTAAATTTTGCTCGATTCGAGTGTCCCCCCCCTCTACCAGCTAAACGGTTATATTTTGGGGGTGTGAAAAAATTCACAATAGTAGTATATTTAACGAAGTTTAAAAGAAAATTATCATGACCAAGTAGGCTTTACAACTTTACGAGTAATAGTCGACCAACTTATAAAATGTACTTGATTAAATTTTTTCTTAAACAAAATGTATCGGAGAAACAATAAATCAACTGCAAATGTAAGTTTGTCAACTTTATTTTTACAGGTTTAATAGGTGTGTTTTTATGGTATGTTTTTTTGGGGATAGGTAGGTTTTTATCGTCAACTATTTAACTAACTTCAAAAAAAGGAGGAGGTTCTAAATTCATCGTAATCTTTTTTCTTATGTATTTTCCCTGATTTCTCAAAGACTCCTGGACCGATTTTGAAAATTCTTCTTTTTAAAATTACATTCAGCGAATCAGTTTAGTTAGTACGCATAAGTATTTTGATGGGCAACTACGGAACCCTACACTGTGCGTGGCCCGACACGCACTTGGCCGGTTTTTTAAAGCAGTCGGGTTTTTTGTTTTTCTTTAAATATTTTTTTATTTCATACTTTTTAGTTACTATTCAGAGAATTATTGTTTTGCTAAACAACTTCAAATCGTTATATATCCTAAACTAT
The DNA here is from genome assembly GCA_036375495.1 of Agrotis segetum. Lineage (NCBI taxonomy): Eukaryota > Metazoa > Arthropoda > Insecta > Lepidoptera > Noctuidae > Agrotis > Agrotis segetum. The sequence goes on from JAQSVV010000206.1 coordinate 891,859, forward strand.
TATTTAAAATGAAAAATGATAAAGGAAACCTAAAGATGATTTTAAAATACCTATTCAACGATACCCCACATGACATAGTTCATCGACATCTTTTTTTTTCATTTTGACAATATGGCGTCTGGTTGTCGCTATGGTGAATTTTGATTACTGTCATGTCTTTTGTGACCCTCGCAAGATTAAGACGAATCGATTGACGTAAAAATTATCAAAATCGGCCTACGCATTTGGTCTCTAGAACGCCACATAGAAACAAACATACATACATACATACTTACATACATACATACATACATACATAGACTGATAAACACATTACCCTCCTTTGCGTCGCGCAGTCGGGTAAAAAAAGGACGCGACGCCGAACAAACAAACTTGAGAAATTAATTACGCAAAGCGAATAATTATTGTTGCTTACCAAAGTGTTTATATAAAAACCGGCCAAGTGCGTGTCGGGCTCGGGCCACGCACAGTGTAGGGTTCCGTAGTTGCCCATCAAAATACTTATGCGAACTAACTAAACTGATTCGCTGAATTTAATTTTAAAAAGAAGAATTTTCAACATCGGTCCAGGAGTCTTTGAGAAATCGGGGAAAATACGAGTACATAAGAAAAAAGATTACAACGAATTTAGAACCTCCTCCTTTTTTTGAATTTAGTTAAAAATAGTTGACGATAAAAACCTACCTATCCCCAAAAAACATACCTATAAAAGCTGTAAAAATAAAGTTGACTAACTTACATTTGCAGTTGTCTCCAATACATTTTGTTTAAGAAATTATGATATCCAAGTACATTTCATAAGTTGGTCGACTATTACTCGTAAAGTTGTAAAGCCTACTTAGTCATGATAATTTTCTTTTAAACTTCGTTATATATACTACTATTGTGAATTTTTTCACACCCCCAAACATAACCGTTTAGCTGGTAGAGGGGGGGGGACACTCGAATCGAGCAAAATTTAGCACTTTAAAGCTTAATATTTCACAAACGAATATTTTTATCAAAAAATTGTTAATGGAAACTATCATTATTTTTTAAAGGCCTATTTAATGATACCCCACACTAAGGCGTACGCGAGAAAAAAAAAAACCTCACTTTACGTGTAAGTACTGGAGGTACCCTAAAAAAAAATATTTTACGAGATTTTATTTTACCACTTTTTCGGCACAACAAATCCGTATATTTACACCAAATTACAGCTCTCTAGTACTGTGCGTCTCTGAGCTAAACTGCGGACAGACGGACGGACGGACGGACGGACATGGCGAAACTATAAGGGTTCCTTGTTGACTACGGAACCCTAAAAATTGCAGTAATAGGTATGCAGAGCAATGATAAAATAATACAAAACTTCCTCGAAAAACCTTGCAATCCCTTAGCAAGAATTTTCACTATTTGAGACGTAAAGTTAATTGGAACTTTGACAACTCCATATTGAGAATTTTCAAGGAAAAAAATAGTTCCTTCTTCGCACTCCAGAGGCGCTGTTCCATTTTTTCATACAAGAAACGCTGTAAATACTGGAAAGGCGCTGGAAAGTAAAAGAGTGAAAATTCGTGCTAAGGGTACTGTATTAATTTAAACAAAGTTTGTAACATTCTCGCTGCTCATCAATAATGTTGATCAACTGTTGCTAAAAAATGCTTGCCATGAATACGAACCTTAACATGTTTTTATCAAAACTGTTGCATGCAAATCCAAAAAGAATAACAACGACACACTCAACGGAGTACCATTTAAGTGGAAGGCCTTTTGAGTGGGATTCACCACCTAGCGGTCGATGGTTTTGGCAACCTGGTGCGCTTGCTATTAGATTCAGTTCCGTGCCGATTTCTACATAATTTTTTATAGATTATAGGATTTAGATAATACTCACTATAATGGAATTATGGGGGTTGTTTTGGGGTTGATAGTTTTTAAGAAACTTCGAGTAGGTACTACAAGTGCTGACAGTCTCAAATTTTGCAGTGTGGTTCTTTTTAGGACGTAAACGCTTACTTAGGGTGCTCCCACATCTAACGACGCAGCATCAGCTTTTTCCGTCGCCCTTTCTCTTTCTGTCGCTTAGAACTGCCATTTGCTAGACCGAGACACTAATGCCATTCGCACCGGCTCGGCTCGGACGACGCGACGCGACTTCGGCCGATGGCGGAACGAGTCGTTTGTAGATTAGCTGATCATCCGTACGGCTGCGTGCGGCGTCGAACTGCTCCCGAACCGCGCCGAAGACGGTCGAACACATGCCTTCATCTCCGACGGTAGCTGATCGCATCCGTACGGCTGCGTACGGCGTCGAACTGCTTCCCGCGAACAGCGCCGAAGAAGGCCGAACGCATGCCTTCATCTCCGACGGTAGCTGTTCGCATCCGTACGGCTGCGTACGGCGTCGAACTGCTTCCGAACAGCGCCAAAGATGGCCGAACGCATGTACCTACATATCCGACGGCAGCCGAACGGCGCCGGAGATGGCCGAGAACCAACGATGGTGGCATAGCACAGTGTTTTACGAAGACCATTTTTCGGTCATAGCTTTTTTAATGTGAAAATCTGATAGTTTAAGTTATTTAAATGAATTACTTTGTATCCCCATTGTACTAGCATGTCTAGTTTTTGAGGTGTTTTTTTTTTTGAAAATCGACAGTTTTCAATAAACCATTTGGAAAAAAAAAAAATTGGAACTAATTAATTATGATACGCATAAGTTTTGTTTCATTTGTTCCATTGTCAAAATCCATGGAACTACTGAGAAAAAAAGTCTCACTAGTTCCATGGAACTAATTGACAGTGGAACTAGTGAGAATCATCCAAAATAATTATGACCTTAGAAAAATCGACGGAGTTTTAAATGCTGCATATTTTAGTACTCAGTAGATTCAGACTTATACGAGGTTTTTAGTCTTTAATTTTTTCTTTGATGTTCCGTCGTATTTGTGAAACTGAAATTATGCCCTTCATTTTCCTTGCGCACCAAAAAAATACCACATCCCACTTGCGTGGAATCAATGTCCGAAAAATGATCTTCATAAAACACTGTGCACAGGGCTTGTGGGCACAGGCGCGGCGCCGAACAGATGCGAACAGCCGTCGCGGCGGCCGTTCGGAGCAATCGACTTCCGATAGCATGCGAAAATCCGTCGCGGCAGCTGATCGGCGGTAAGCCGAGTAGTGCGGTGATACGCACTCGGCTTAAGCCGGTTCCACGTCGATAAGTTTGGGAGCACCCTTAGACGGGATTTTGTGGCAGACAGCTCTCGCTTCACAGAAAAAAAAGCAATCGTATTTCAAATTAACAATAATATAGTAAAATAAAATTATTCCCCGGTGTGATCGTGCTCCTTACTGGCTAACATAATCAAAAATCCACTTTTTTATTCAGTCGTCCAAAAGTAAAAGTAGTTCGAAATAATAGTAAATGTTCCCCCATTTTCAAAAGACGCCTTGACCGACTTGGGATTTTTTTTTGAATGAAAGCGTATTTTTTCGGTCCCCCAACGTGACGTATTTTGTTTATAATTATTAATACATAGTTAGGTACGAGTTGTTTTATTATTTACTAAGTTTTTCCGCTTGGAAAGCATAACCCTTTCAGAAGAATGAAAGAACAAAATAAATGTCTGACCTTTTCATAATGAGACTCAGGTGACCTACCATGAACTTATGACACGATCCAGTTTAGGCTGTGGGAAAGAGATGGCGCTAGACGACAGTCTAAACTGGATCGCGTTAAGACCTCAGGTGCAGGTCTTATTATGAAAAGGTTAGACATTTTTTTTGTTGTATAAATTTTTCGCATTTTTTTTTCTAACTTGTTGATCGTCGAACTCTATCTTACTGATTTTTTGTGCGATGTGAAGTTGTTTTCATTAACGTAATCAAGAAGAAGAAAAACAACCTTGGATAAAGTCGTAGGAGTTAAATTGAAGGCTCACCCTCAGGCAGGGGCGCCACCCCAAAAACTTTTAATTGTCACTTTCTTATTACAAAAGCACGCCCTTAAAATATGGAATATGACCTAATAACTTTATACTTGGTCAATGGAAGTATGTTCGGGAGCCCGTACAAACGAATGTACAAACTGAGCTAACTTACCCTTTGGCTTTGCGTACAATGCGGCCAATTAGGCGGGAACGCGGGGTTGCCGCGCGACGGGCCCCGACCGGCCATGCCGTTAAAAAGCCACCTGTGACCAAAGAGTTGGAAGTTTTTTGTACCGATCGTAAGGTTTTTTGCTGGCGCAGGAGCGAGCGCAGATCGTTCCGAACAGCTTGTGCTTACACGCAGTGCCCTATCTAGGGATGGACTCGGGAAAAACCCTGGAGCGTCAAATATGCGGGCGGGGGTATCATGACGTATTCAATGTTCAAACTAGGACAATACAGTCTTCAGTAAAAAGTATTTCGAGAAAATCGATCTGATGAATTCAACCAGTCCTATTCGAAATGTATAGGGTAGGCCTATGTTTAGCAGTGGTCCTAAGGCTAAACCAGCCTTGGGAACACTGCTAAACATAGGTTATATCAGCCTTAGAACCACTATGACGATAATAACAGAAATTATCACTAAAGTGCACGTCGAAATGACGTCAATAGGGTCACGGTTCTACCGAATTACCGTGACCCCGGCACGTAAAGGGCTATGGATACCGTTGATTTTAGTCAGTACAAGTCTCACAGTCGTTCCTGCCCAGGGTGGGAGGACTCATTTGATGATTTTACAACGCTTAAAAAATACATGTCGAAAAACAAAAATCCAGTCAATAAATTCAGAAAATTTCTATACTATTGTCACATTGTCACATAACTATGAAATATTCCATCTTTTGAAAAGTAAACTCATAATTTATACTGTGTTATAGTGTAGCGGCGAATATTTTTGCCCGGAGCTGCATCTGCAGCAGGATCGACACGAGCCAAATGCGACCTTCGGTTCAATTATTTTCACAGCAATCCTACTTACTATTATAAAGGCGAAAGTTTGTAAGTATGGATGTATGGATGTTTGTTACTCTTTCACGTAAAAACTACTGAATGGATTTGGCTAAAATTTGGTACACAGATAGTTCATAACCTGGATTAACACATAGGATAGTTTTTATCCCGATTTTATGTTCCCGTGGGATAATTTTCGAGTTGTAGCGGGTGAAGCCGCTGGCAACAGCTAGTATTATATATTTTTTCTGCTGTACGGTTATGAAGTCTCGGTTAAATTTTGAATAGTGTCATACTATTCAAGATTTAACCGAGACTTTATGGGCCCGCACACCAGAAAATATAATATTACAATACAGCTTTTAGGGCCAAAACTATAGAACCTGCTACGATTCTTACATAATACTTATTTAACTTCGTCGCTGCTCACACAAGATCGCCGGCTCCAAGTATATTATGAATGAGTTCAATTCACTGGACTGCTGTAGTAACTTTCGTTTCCAATGCTCGTGTAAATAACAGGGTTAGCAATTGAGATATAATCAAAGTTGTGGCCCCGAGGGGGTCGGCACACAAGTTAGCTCGACTGTGTAAGATTTCGGACCGCTAGCCGTGTACTCACAACTTGCCACCATTTGTGATCGATTAGTTAAGTAAATATTATATGCCTTATATGTTATTTAGTTGATCTCAAACGGCTTAGAGCTTAACGTTTTCTCTAAACACCTTCAGGTATGAACGGCCTCATTTTCCTATGAACAGATTACAAGTTCAGTTGAGATTGTCGTTGTTTAAGATGTTACTGCTGCATTTTAAGGTTACTTTCACAAAGTTCTTTTCATATAGCTGTGTTTAAACACACATATCAAAAAGTTGAGCATCACTCATGATTTACTTTATTTAAAAATCTTTTTATTTAGCTTGAAACTAGCTAATTAGCGACTAATGGAAGTGTGCAATTAAACATCCACTTAGATGTAGGTATAAGAAAATACAAGTAGCCAAAAATACCAGTAAAGTATTTGTTGTCGTTTTCAGCGGCACGGGCAGCGCTTACGATGACGATGACGGTGGCGACGACGCGCGCTCCACGCGCACCCTGCCGGACAAGAAGTAAGTACGAACCTGACTACACTAGTATATCATAAGACGCCTTAGTCTAAGGCTGCTTTTCCACCAGAGATGCGCTATGCTACGTTGCTAAGAATGCGTTTGATATCCACCAATCATACTCATTATGTGTGTGTGCGTTATGAAAACAAATGAATATGATTGGTGGATATCAAACGCATCCTTAGCAACGTAGCATAGCGCATCTCTGGTGGAAAAGCAGCCTTAGTCTCGTCATGCATCCTTATGTATGACGAGGTCGCGGCAGACCAAGGAGAACATAGCGAGAGGTTTTCTTATGAGCTGACTGGAAGAATACAATTTCGAGATAACAGGAAGGACTGGCGGAGTAGGCCTCTGAACAGGGACAACTCATATTAACAGAAAAAAATGGATATTGGCAAATTTCCCTTGAAGCCTTGGCCAAAGCAAAGATGAACTATATATCATCATCAAAGGAAAAATCATCAAAAGGAAAACAGTTATAGAATTTAATAGTATAATTAGTTTTCCACAAAAGTAGACCGAAAAAAACGACGGCTTGCACTCCGGGAGTGCCGGTAGAAGTGAAAACTTTTATATTACTGTGTTATATCTTAAAACTGGAGTGGTACGGAAATGAAATTAACGAATTTTGTTGTGTTTTGTTGTAGTGTCGTACAGGTGTAAAATCACAAATGTTTTCATATAATATGTTCGATAGATGGCGTTACACGATTAAAATGCAAGCTATCGTTTGCCTCAAGGTCTTATGAATTATCATCCCACGTGGTTCACGCTAAGAGCGATTGATGGCGCTTATTTAAACATCGTCTTACGCTTTTTCCATCACGTGTCCCTGACGCGAGTTTTAAATTTTTTACCCATTACAAAAAAAGTGTACAACATCGTTAAAGAAGTTTTCACCTCAAAAAAAATATATAATTGGAGTTGACCACTCAATACTTCTAACTCTAACGTTAACATAAAATAAATTTTTAAATGATTAATAAAATTAATTTGTTTTTTTTTTACATATTATCTCGCATTATTATATGTTTTATTATTTTATGTTATGAGTTATCTTTAATACTGAAATTTTTTTGGACACTACATGATGCACAAATATGCGGTACTTGTTATTAACAGCATTCTTATCTTTCGGGACGTTCTGATTATAGACAAAATCACAGCGAGATCGAGAAGCGGCGGCGTGACAAGATGAACACGTACATCTCGGAGCTGTCGGCCATGATCCCGATGTGCGGCGCCATGGCGCGCAAGCTCGACAAGCTGACGGTGCTGCGCATGGCCGTGCAGCACCTGCGCTCCGTGCGCGGCGCCATCAGCGCGTGCCCGCTGAGCGCGCGCCCGCGGCCCTCCTTCCTCTCGGAGCGCGAGCTCAACCAGCTGATCCTGCACGCGGCGCACGACTCCTTCCTGCTCGTGGTGGGCTGCGACCGCGGCCGGCTGCTCTACGTGTCCGCCTCCGTCAAGCAAATGCTGCAGTACGATCAGGTTGGTTTGCAAAGCGATCCTTGTGTTGCTCCAGCGATTGCTTGACGGTACTCACGCGATGTAATTGATTCACTCGACACGTTTGATGCGCTCTACGCAGAACGCATTGCTTGAGCGACTGCATCTTGACGCGAATCACTTTAGATGTTGTCGTATTCATTTGTATTCTCAATGTATTGTATTACCTATGTTGTTTAATATTCGAGCTATGCTTTTCATTGGACCTATGCAGCTATATCTTGAGTAAGACTTGATGGAGGAAGAGTAAGACTTTGTGATTATATTATAACCTGTGTGTAATGTGGTCATAGCTGTGCCTCCTCTATAGTTACGCATGATTACTTTGTATTCATCTATTACTTACGTTACTGCCTGCGCCTACGCACCGTCATCGCTGGCGATACTAAACTCTTATGTTATTTTTACGATGCGATTGAGTTGTTATATTTATGTTTGCTTCTTAATTTCTAAATAGTATAAGACTAGTTAATATAACTTTGCTGAAATGTGAAGACCCGCGCAGCTACTGACTCTTTGTAGTTCAAAATCATTCTAAGCGAAGGCCATTTTATCTGGATGTGTCCTGGACTCATCTTCTTGTACTTTATTTCGAACGTTTAGTTCCACTAAATGATTTACTTTGTTTCCAGTTGTTATGTGTACCGTGGTGGACAGAAGTCTGTCCTCGCTCGTACTGTAACGCCGCTCCTGTTGTCCACAGACCGAGCTGCTGGGTCAGAGCTTGTTCGACATCCTGCACCCCAAGGACGTGGCCAAGGTCAAGGAGCAGCTGTCATCATCAGACCTCAGCCCGCGCGAGAGACTCATCGATGCTAAGAGTAACTATCATCTCTATCTGTTACATTGACCGCCGTACGGCATTCAAGTGCGGTTCAAGTTTCCAAGATAAATAGTTTATGAGTTGGCCAGGCTTAATAGCTATACAACAAAAATTATTAAAGTATTTTTTACTATCATTCTATACGCGAGGACTCGTAATTGGCTGTCCGTTGCCTATAATTACCCCTTTTTTGTTATGGTTTTGTTAGCTGTAAGTCCTCCATGTAATAGATAAAAAAAAAACATTCAAAGCCATCCGGTACATACTCGTACATACAGACAAATAGACAAAAATTCTTAAAACTAAGTTTTTGGGTTCGATATCGATTGCAGATCGTACCCCAAGTATTCTTTGTACAGTTTTGACTTTCCTACCATTTTATTACATGTAAAGATTTATTGGGCCGATTAAAAAACTAAAATAGCTACCAAGCCTGGGGTATTGGATAAGAAATATTTTTATGCGTAGATATTATTTTTAGTTTTGTTGTGTTCAGATCATAACCCAAAACGAGTTTATAGTTACGCTAGCTCATTGAATGTAACCGTGGCCACCACTAACAGCAGCTCTTGTGTCGCAGCCATGCTGCCGGTGAAGGCGGACGTCCAAGCAGGCGCCTCGCGGCTCTGCCCGGGCGCGCGCCGGTCCTTCTTCTGCCGCATCAAGTGCAGGGCTGTGCCCGAGACGCCCCCGGAGCCCGTGCCTGTCAAGGAGGACCCCGAGCCCTCCGCCAAGCTGCGCAAGAAGTCTAATGAGAAGAAATATTGTGTCGTACAGTGCACCGGTGAGACACCTGCTCGATGTTCACGTTACTTCACTTTGTGCGACACTTATGTGATCTCATAACAGTGTTCAGAGTTCCAAGAGGCGCATTTAGAATATTTTGAGGCTTGCAGGGATGTCTATCTCCATACCTACGAATTATAATCCTATAGCGGGGAAACAAAGCTATCTATCAGATTAACATAACTTGTAAAAATAAGAAACTGAAACAAGTAAACATAGCACCTATCAGCTGAAGTCAGTCTGCTAGGCTTACACATTATTTTTTTAATTTGTTGTCATTGTTGAGGTCTGTCTTACGTTGATAATGCGTAGGATTCGTTTTGAAACTGGTACTTTTTTTAGGGTCTCAAGTTTATGCGCTTAATAAATAATGTAAATCTCTGCCGTCGTAAATGAAAACACAACATAAACTAAAGTTACTGTGCTTTCATTTACGAAGGCAAATGAATTGAAAAATATTAATTTTGAAACGACTCATGTAGCGCCAACGCGCGAGTAACAAAAGTGGGTTGCTTTGAATTCATAACAATATATAATGAATTCAATAATGTTTACGACGTTTTAAAACGTGAGTAGTTCCGCCCAGGAAACGAGATGGCGCTAGATGACTTGTACAACTCTGTCTCTTTTCGACAGCCTAAAGACTCACTCTTTAAGACGTCATGATAGACCTGTACTAGAATGTAGTCGTTGTAAGTAAACAATGATGATTAATATTGTAGGCTACCTAAAGTCGTGGGCGCCGGCGGAGATGTCGGAGGCGGGCTCGTCGGAGGTGGCGGACGACGGCGAGGCGGGCAGCATGTCGTGCCTGGTGGCGGTGGGGCGCGCGCTGCCCGCGCTGGCGCCGCTCGCGCCCGCGCCCGCGCTCGCGCCGCCCGTGCGCCAGCTGCAGTACGTGTCCAGACACGCGCCCGATGGCAAGTTCCTCTTCGTAGACCAAAGGTTCGCTGGATTTTTTTAGTTGAACACCAGTATGATGATGATGCGTAAAAATATATTATGTATGGGAAAGAATCATGGACCATTAGCAATTGTTTGGGATTGGAATTTCCAAAAAACTTGAAATATACCTACGGTTTATCAATTTGTATAATTCATGGAAATGCATCTCTCAGCAAAATACTGCATAATAATATTATTTATTTTTGTCGACAAACCCAATTTACTCTACTGATTTACATAAAAAATAACTTAAAATTATTTTATTTCGTGTATCCTTCACTCATACATTAAAAAACACGCACAGTGTGCCGCGTAGAACATGCTAGGTGGACAATATTATTTTATGATATTAACGATGCTTTTATATATAAGTAGTCATATTGAGGCATTATTAATAGTTTTTGGTATGATTTAATTGTAAAAACAAAAAATATTGTATAAATCAGAAAAAAATATTTAAAAATCATAAACAAGCAAAAAAATTGCATTAAATAAATAAATACCTAATTTACAAATTAACTTAAACTAGGTACAGTCACGAACAATAGTATGTATACACTAAGCAGTATTCAAAAGCGATGTTCTGTCAACATATTGATTAAACTTTTGCCTTTTCATTAGACTTCTATTTTGGAAGCCATACTATTAAGAAATAGGTCTCATTTTAAAGTGAAAACCATTTCACGAGTAAATTGGCTTTGAATTTTTTTTAGTGTATACATGTTATTGCTCGTGACTGTACACCTAATCATCATCAAAATCTTCTGGTGAATCGTCATCATTTTGTGGCAATGTGCAACAATAAATAGGATGACGTTTCAGGTCTTGATTTTACTGTGGTCGGGCTATTATGAGGAGCTCGTGGCTAAATAATTACAGCCGCACAGACCGATCTTTCGGGTTAAGCCGCGCTTGCCGAGGTTGGTCTGTGGATGGGTGACCATCTGTCATAGCGAGTTTCCTCCGTACCTCGACAAGCACGTAAAGCCGTTGGTCCCGGCTGTCATTTGTAGATCTTTGACTTCCTCGTAATCTTTGCGAGGTCTTCCTGCAGATGTCACAGCCTCACTAGATGTCGAAGGTTGTGGGGCTAAAGAACTCACAGTAAACTGTATGTCTCCTTCATCCTGCCAAGTCTTATTTGTAATTAAAAAACGCTCCTTTGTTTTCCCGAAGCCTACCATTTGGATCCAATCTTCGTAGAAAAGTTGGATATTTTCAACTTTATTTATCTTTCGCTGCTTTCAGTAATGTCACCAAAGTGAAATTTTGAAGAAAAATAGTCATAAATATGCGACCTTTATGTATTAAGTTAAAAAAATGCAAAAAATTCATTTTAATAGATTGTGATAAAAATAATAGATATAATAATAGTACAATCGACCCAGTGGAATTATGACCCACCATAAGCTTATTTTCCTACAGAGATTCAAATACAATTAGGTCCACATTCGCGTAAACATACATATCCATGGTAACGACTTTGATCTTTGTCAATTTGACAGATTCAAACGATTTATTGTCAAAATGGGTCATGATTCCACTTTGTCGACTGTACATACCCTCACTGTTAATATCCATCACAAAAAACTTTTACAATATCACTATAAACCACTATGAGTTGTGCATAAAAGTGTCGCTACATTGCAACTGATTTACCGGAACGCTTGCATTAAACTCATTGCCTGACTTCTGAACTCTATAACTCATCAGTTAAGCATTTGAAAAACAACTTTTTCTCGGAATTTGGAGTTTGGGGTTGTTGTTTGTGTTATGCAATTAAGATTTCCTGGAAATGAAAACTTGAATTTTGTCCACCTAGCATGTTCTAGGCGAAATACCGTAACACGGTAGCAATTACATTACATAAGACATACAATTTTATTAATTCAATAACAAAACATAAAGTCCATCACACCTATTATATCTGATAATAACATAAAATGGGCTATTATTGCAATCTTAGAAACTTCTGATAGAAATACCTACTCGTTCACATTAGATTTAAGAGTTTGAACTCAAAAAAAAAGCGCTACAGATGAGCTGCTGAGTACTCTTCAACACCTCTTTGGAAGAGTTGTTATAAAGTGTTAATAGTTTAAATGAGTTTTGATGTAAAACGTTTGTGTGGTTGCAGGGTGACGCTGGCGCTGGGCTTCCTGCCGCAGGAGCTGCTGGGCACCAGCCTGTACGAGTACGTGAGCGGGCCCGAGCTGGGCGCGGTGGCGCGCGCGCACAAAGCCGCGCTGCTGCGCCGCGAGCCGCTGCGCACGCCGCCCTACACCTTCCGCCGCAAGGATGGCTCTCTCGCGCGCCTGCACACTCACTTCAAGCCCTTCAAGTTGGTAGCTATTTATTTATTTGGTGTAACTGGAGTACTTACTAAAAAAGTAAGAGATTCAAAAAAACTAGCATTTTATTGAACACCCAAAACAGCCAGTTAATAAAATATATGCTGTCGACAAACTGTCCTGCAATTTGGCAGAAGAAAAGATAAACAGAAGATATGTATTTTACAAACTGTGTAACTATTGTTGAATGAATAAATTTTAAAAAAAGTGGCTTTAGTCACACAGTTTTGGGTTAAGATTTCTATAAAAGTGGACTTTACGATATATGAGTACACAGTAATAGTTAAGAATATCGATATCCGGTAAACAAACATATTTATAACAGCTCAGCAGCACGCAGATCGACTTTGTACAAGCGAGCAGACATAGGATTATAAAAATATGAATTCATGTTTTTTTAAGACAAATGAGTTTCAGGAAAGCAAACATTTTGATGATCATCAGTGTGTCCGTGTATCAGTAGATTTCAATCAAATATAAAGTATTAAGGTAAGCGTCCACAGGTCTGCATCGTACGTACCGGAAGCACCGCATCAAACGGATTAATTAGACTACGTCCATTGTATTGGCAGCGATCGGATTGGCGACTCGAGTATCAGCAATCGGATTGCTGATGCCATCTTCAATTGGATTTTTTTTGTGATCTTACGTTCGGAAAGTGTTTGTGAGAAAGGAGGAAAGCGATGCAGAAGTTGTTATTGCTTCTTTATTAGCAGAAGAGGAATGCAAGGTAGAAAAATATCAAACGGTTTAGTAAGCGTGCGGGGCGCGTCCCCTGGTCGGCATTCCGTATGACGTCATCGGTACGCATCGTATGTAGGCATTGCCGATTAGCCGTCCGTACGATGCGGATCAGTGGACGCTGTAGGTGGCGGTTCGACGGCGGCGCGGCCGCAACCGATGATTGCGACCGTACCTGTCTCCTGTCTGTCACGTGAACTGCCGCAAATACATTACCTAATGTTAACTACTGTCGCGGTCTTCGGCGCGAACCGGCACTATAAGGGATAAATAAAAGTTAGGTAGAATTGGATTAGTTCTTATATCTTAAATCAGTGGATCAAGTGACTGAAATGCTACTATCGTGCCAAAATAATTGTGAGCTCAGCACAATTTATCTAATGGTGCGCCTCGACACTGACGAAAGAAGCTTATTTTTATCACATAATAATTTATTCTTCATCAAGTCACCACTGTTTTATTTTTTGGTCCAAAATGCCTGTAGTCATTGTTCTTTAGATTGTTAATAATAGTTAATTGTCATTGCATGAGTTCTTAGATAGAGATAGAGGACATTTTAGTAGGTTAGGTAGAGCCGAAGGTAGTTCACATACATTATTAATGAACAACTAGTGCTAGATGTGCGTTGTATGAGGTGGTAACGAATTAATGTACAGGAACCCATGGACGAAGGACGTGGAGTGCCTGGTGGCCAACAACACCATCGTGTCGGAGGAGCAAGACGGCGCGCTCGACGACGGCGCGCACTCCTACGACTTGTACAAGCAGAGTGAGTACAGCACTTCCATATCATGTCTTCTACTGTCGAACGTGTGAGCGTCGTGACCTCTTCTGACAATGACTGACAAGTTTCGATAGATTGCCCTGATCCAGCATCACTTTCCATCTTATTCCTCAGAGGACCTCTTACAACTGCGTTCCGTCTCCATTCTCTGACCTTAATAACAGTGAAACCGCAGTTTAGGTATTAAGTTATCATCAAAATGAGTGAAATGAGCCGAACGAAACACGTTATAGCTGCTGTTATCTGTTGGCGACCTCATAAAACTGACTTTACATCATAACAGGGATCTGGAGCTGATCTGGTGTTGAGAATGTCATCATCATAAATCTTCACCAGTGTGCTTAGTGCGAGTTTTTTTACGTTGACACGATGTTTATACGCGTTTGACCCTCTCATTGGTTGAGAGTTCTCACGACCTTGGAGCGCACCAATAAGAGCGCCGAACGTAGTAAAACGTTACGAACGCGTCAACGTAAAAAAACTCGCACTAACCACACAGTTCTCTACTTTATAGTAGTGTCATCAGAACTACATAATACGAGTATATGTTTGCTTAATTTAAATAGAATTGGCTTAATAATATTGTAGATTCAAAAGAAAAATTGATAACATTTTTTCAACCGTCGGGGATGTTTTTATATTAAATGGGACCAACTTTGAGGTAAACTTTTTCCACTAGTCGCGGTTACAAATAAAATAAAAGAAGAAAACAAAATAAATATGCATTTCGAATGGAGAACCTCCTTCTCTTTGTCCATTAAAATTTAATCACCAAGACCGCGATTGACACGGACATGAGCGAGCATTTATTGACTAGAGGATGCGGTTTCAGAGGCGGACGTGGAGATGCAACGACTGATCGAGTCGCAGGTGGAGTCGCACAAGATCGGAAGCGCCATCGCGGAGGAGGCACTGCGCCGCTCCTCCTCCGAGTTCTCTCCCGAGCTGCCCCCGGAGCTGCTGCAGGACGCTGTCTTTAATCAAAACGTATGCTCACCTCACACACAATCTGCGCTTTGTATTGACAAACGGCAGGTTATGTATATTATAGCTATATTTTTTGTTGTCTGGTAGAATAAGTGAGTAGTCAGAAACATTTCCTTTTTTCCTATGAAAAATTATCGAAATGTGTCTTCTGGCCTTGGGTGAAGCGGAAGGGACTTGATTGGCTGAAAACAATCTATTTCATACTTGCCTTTTGCGTTCCAGGGTCACAGTACCCTTTTAGGAGGTTCGCAACATCCACAGTGGTGTGTCTTCTTCTATTTATGTACATTTTGTATTCTAATAGTAATTTGTGATGTTACCCGAGTGTCGTATTAAGTTCTTGAATTTCAGTTGGAATGATATGTGTATATGGATTGAGTTTCCATTTTTTTTTCATTTATATAAGGTTTATGCACAAGTTATTAAAAATATGTACAGTGGCGGACTTAATTCTGTGGGCCTTATCTACCAGTCTATCTTAAATCATCTCGAGTCTTCTATGGGATTTACTCGTAGTTAAAACTTGAAAGCCATAAACCATTCACACAGACATTTATTGTCTGGGGCCCTCAATCTAAATGCACATGTGAAGTATCTGCGAGTGATTTATTTGAAATAAACGCTTTGAGTCCCCTCATACAGTGGCCACTAAAAGCCAACGTGGTGTACGAGCAGGCGTCGCTCGCGGACAACCTGCTGGGCGGCGAGCTGTCGGGCTACGGCCAGGTGCGCAACAACGTGCCGCTGTCGGCCGCCGCGCCCGGCTCGCCGCCGCCGCCCGCCTCGCCGCCGCTGCCGCCGCTCGGGCTCGACGGCAACGGCGAGGCCGCCATGGCCGTCATCATGAGCCTGCTGGAGGCCGACGCCGGCCTCGGCGGCCCCGTCAACTTCTCCGGCCTGCCCTGGCCCCTGCCCTAAAAGGGATCATCTCTCAGCGAAACTGCAGCACGAAAGCTGGATGATTCTTTTGAGGACATTATAACCTCGAGCGCATGTTGCCTTGCGAATGGCGCTAACAAATCTTATGTAATTTTACTAAAGTCATATTTGTATTTTGATTAGTATATTTACACATTTAAATGGTAAGTAGCGGCGAACTCATCTTTATTATTACAAACAAATATAAGATGCAGTTCTGAGTATTATACTCAGACCGGGGAATATCTGCGCAGATCAAACAAATCTGTACCAACCAATTATTTATTTTTACTTATTTTCTCTAGATAATATTAAACGAGTGCTGGTTACACGACGTACAGAATTTGAATACTATTTACATTATTAGAGGTATAGGTTGTTTGTTCTTTATCAATTTTATTTCGTTATAAATAATTAGTACATTACTGCCGCGGCCTATAATGGCTACTTTGCTGGTCGCGCTGATGATGGCCGACAGCGCAGCCTAGCGCAGCTCAAGGCCTAGAGCGTAGCTAGGCTAGCTCGAGGCAATCATAGCGTGACCAGCGAAGAGTCATAATGGGCCAAGGCTTGTATAGTGCTTTACTCAAAAATGCAAGTACCGAACCTAAATAAAACCAGCAAGTGATTTAAATAAAATACATATAGGTATTAACTAGAAAATTAATTAAAATAACAATATGAAAAGTACAGTTACTAAAATTCAACACCGGATTTCCGGGTTTCATATTACTTACTAATAGTTTGCGATAATTTTAATGCGGTGTTTGACTGTTAGGTATATTTTCTTCACTTACTTAAAGCAAAAAAAAAGTCACTAAATAAAAATTAAAATTTCGCTGAACCGCGCTTTTGTTCCTTCTTTGTATTTTTTTTTTAAATATGGAATACAATCTTTTTGTGCCTACCTCTTTATATACAAACAGCTGTGTTTTAAATAAAATCTTTTTGCATTTGTTTTTTTAAAACGTTGAAACGTCAAAATAGCGGCCGGCAATGTTTTGCCGACCTGTTAGAGCGGCCAGCAAAAACATTACTGGCCGCTCCTTGAAACACTCCGGCAAAGGCGACTTTGCTCAAACAAGGTTGTCAAAATAATGACCACATTACATGCATTTTTGAGTAAAGGTATATTATGTTATTTTTTTATATGATGACAAGACGAATCAATAAATTTGACTACCTTTCTAAAAAAGACTAAATTGAAATACCAACTCTCATGAAACCATTAAAAAAAAGTGGTGACTACGGTAGGTATGTAGTAGTGCGCCTTTCGTGACCGATATGAAGCGATCCATGGCATAACATGCCTACGTCGCTAATCCCGCACTTAATCAACCAATGGTTGAGGAGAACAGAACACAATTGGTTGATCCAAATTAAATCAGAGAGCATGTGATTGCACAGCCGACTGCGCATGTTCACAACGTAGTCAAGTAAGGAAATCCAAATGAAATGAGTCATACCTTTGTGTAATACCATCATAGATTTTAATAATGTTATGACTATAAAATTAGTCATTGATAACTTCTAGTTGTGCATTTTTTATTAGGACTAAGTAGTCAAAATTATACTTTAATGTTAGAAGGTATGTTGATGTTGTTATTTAAGTGCGTAATGCTGCGTATCGTGATTGTCGATATGTTGAGCTTTACCTATCTCTATTTTACATGAATTAATGCGTATTTTCTATACAGATGTACATATATAATAGTAATGAAAACATGCTGGAATTACATTAGGCCAGAGTACTTTATCATTTATGATAAAGTACTCGGGCCTAATGTTTATAATCATTCAATCATCTTAGACCACAAAACATTAATTAGTATAAATATTAAGTACAATATTTTGTAAATGCTTGCTGAATGTGTAGGCTGATGTAATTTCAAGGTGTAGTTAATTATAAATGATGATGATTCAACTGCAGAGGGCGCTGACGGTGCGCTTGCACTATTGATCAATTGTCTGCACCTAATGAAAATTCTCGTACATTATAGCTGGTCTACGCGTATGATAACTATTGTTTGTACGCACTCCATGATGCAATACTATAGTGGTCGCATACAGCGCGGGTCCCAGCGGTGCACGTTATACTCTGTAAGGCTAAATTTACAACGCAATGAAATGGAAGCGACTTTTTGCAAAGAAAATGTACTATAGCATAATGAACTTTTAAACTAAATAAGAGCCAAAAAAAGTCGCTCGTCATATTACGTATTTCCTTTTTTCTGATATATTCTTCCTTTTCTCAGCATTTTCTTCATCTTATGCCACAAAAATGAGCGATATAAAAATAAGATCCAAGTCAACCTTGTCAACTAGATCTAGACTGACGTCCCTCAAGGCGCAGTGCGAATTCACTGGAATGCGAGAGAATACTCGAGCATTCCTGCGAATTCGCGTCAATTAAAATGTGAAATTACGCTTCCAGTCCATTCCGCGGCTGTGTAAATTGAGCCTTAGCCTTACGCTACGTTCACACGGCGTCGAGTGTTTCTCTACCGAATCGGTTTTTTGCAGGATTCCATTTATCGGCAACAGTATTTCAATGAATGAGTTCACACATGCATTCAGTTTCAAAACACGGCAAAAAAAACTGAATCTTCCTGAAGTTGACTTCCGATTTTGCGACTACAAATCCGATCCGGCCGTACTGCAAAATGTAAGATCCGGTGCAGTGGTATAGCGGATTCAATACATGCGTTCAAACAATACAACATTCGGATTTTCCAGATCTGATGAAAATAAGATTCGGCAAAACGTGGCTCCATGTGAACGTACCGTTACTCGGCAAGAGATCCGGGATGCATTAGACAATAGTGCGACATCATGTTGTCCAGTTTATTGTTGTTTAGTTATGTTCAGTTTATTAAAGTATTTGGATACCTTGTTTTATTCATATCATGGTTTTATTTCATAACTACTACTACTACAGTACAGGTAAGGTTATGGTCTCGTTCTTCACTCTGGAAGACTGTTGGTGATGGAATTTGGTTATGGCTAGCCCAAGAGCCCGTGAACCCCAGACCTACGTCATTTTATAAAGGCTGAAACTTTGTCAGCGGATGCTCCCAACACTGGTAAGAACGATGGACAATTATGGAGTTTGGGTAATAGTGGCTTTGGCAGGTAAACGGTACTGAAGGTGCGTAAAATGTAAGTTAACTTACGTCATAGTATAAAAGCTGATTTTTATATATAATACTCGGGTAGTAAGTAGATGATGTTTCCTCAGCAGCCAGACACTTATCATAGTGGCAACCCCTTGCCAGACACCCTCAATGTTCAAGAAATTATATAAATTTACTTACGTCATAGTATAAAAGCTGATTTTTATATATAATACTCGGGTAGTAAGTAGATGATATTTCCTCAGCAGCCAGACACTTATCATGGTGGCAACCCCTTGCCAGACACCATTAAAGTTCACGAAATTATAATTTAACTTACGTTACACAACTTTAATGGTGTCTGGCAAGGGATTGCCACTATGATAAGTGTCTGGCTAATGAGGAAACATCATCTAAGTATTACTTTTATTTATAAAAATCAGCTTTTATACTATAACGTAGGTAAAATTATAATTTCTTGAACATTAAAGGTGTCTGGCAAGGGGTTGCCACCATGATAAGTGTCTGGCTGCTGAGGAAACATCATCTACTTACTACCCGAGTATTATATATAAAAATCAGCTTTTATACTATGACGTAAGTTAAATTATAATTTCGTGAACTTTAATGGTGTCTGGCAAGGGGTTGCCACCATGATAAGTGTCTGGCTGCTGAGGAAACATCATCTACTTACTACCCGAGTATTATATATAAAAATCAGCTTTTATACTATGACGTAAGTTAACTTACATTTTACGCACCTTCAGTACCGTTTACCTGCCAAAGCCACTATTACCCAAACTCCATAATGGTCCATCGTTCTTACCAGTGTTGGGAGCATCCGCCGACAAAGTTTCAGCCTTTATAAAATGACGTAGGTCTGGGGTTCACGGGCTCTTGCTCTAGCCCAAGAGCCCGTGAACCCCAGACCTACGTCATTTTATAAAGGCTGAAAGTTTGTCAGCGGATGCTCCCAACAGTGGTAAGACGATGGACCAATTATGGAGTTTGGGTTATGGTGGCTTTGGCAGGTAAACGGTACTGAAGGTGCGTAAAATGTAAGTTAACTTACGTCATAGTATAAAAGCTGATTTTTATATATAATACTCGGGTAGTAAGTAGATGATGTTTCCTCAGCAGCCAGACACTTATCATGGTGGCAACCCCTTGCCAGACACCCTTAATGTTCAAGAAATTATATAAGTTTACTTACGTCATAGTATAAAAGCTGATTTTTATATATAATACTCGGGTAGTAAGTAGATGATGTTTCCTCAGCAGCCAGACACTTATCATGGTGGCAACCCCTTGCCAGACACCATTAAAGTTCACGAAATTATAATTTAACTTACGTCATAGTATAAAAGCTGATTTTTATATATAATACTCGGGTAGTAAGTAGATGATGTTTCCTCAGCAGCCAGACACTTATCATGGTGGCAACCCCTTGCCAGACACCCTTAATGTTTAAGAAATTATATAAGTTTACTTACGTCATAGTATAAAAGCTGATTTTTATATATAATACTCGGGTAGTAAGTAGATGATGTTTCCTCAGCAGCCAGACACTTATGATGGTGGCAACCCCTTGCCAGACACCCTTAATGTTCAAGAAATTATATAAGTTTACTTACGTCATAGTATAAAAGCTGATTTTTATATATAATACTCGGGTAGTAAGTAGATGATGTTTCCTCAGCAGCCAGACACTTATCATGGTGGCAACCCCTTGCCAGACACCATTAAAGTTCACGAAATTATAATTTTACCTACGTTATAGTATAAAAGCTGATTTTTATATTTAAAAGTAGTAATTAGATGATATTTCCTCATTAGCCAGACACTTAACATAGTGGCAACCCCTTACCAGACATCATTAAAGTTCACGAAATTATAATATTACTTACGTTATAGTATAAAAGCTGATTTTTATACATAATACTCAGGTAGTAAGTAGATGATGATTCCTCATTAGCCAGACACTTAACATAGTGGCAACCCCTTGCCAGACACCATTAAAGTTCACGAAATTATAATTGTACTTACGTTATAGTATAAAAGCTGATTTTTATACATAATACTCGGGTAGTAAGTGGATGATGATTCCTCATTAGCCAGACACTTAACATAGTGGCAACTCCTTGCCAGACACCATTAAAGTTCACGAAATTATAATTTTACCTACGTTATAGTATATGAGCTGATTTTTATATCTAAAAGTAATAATTAGATGATGTTTCCTCATTAGCCAGACACTTTACATAGTTCCAACCCCTTGCCAGACAAACATTGTAAATCATAAGAAGAGATTGGAGATTAGAATGAGTTATGCAAATAATATTTTTGGAGCAAAGTTATACATTTAACTGATATTATATGTAAATTTTGAAAAAAAAAGTTATAAGGGATAAAAATAAAGATTTAAATGAAAATAAAGATATTACTATTACATGAATATATTAAATGAAAAATAAAGAGATTACTATTACATGACTATATTAATAGAGAGCATAAAAGAAAATGTTATTTTATTCATTATCATTATTATCATCAGTGTTATCATTTTCTTCATCACTGTTACTCCATTCGATATCACGATCTTCTTCTTCTTCGTCAGTTTCTGTAAAAATGTTAAAAGTTAATGGGAATCAAAGTTATAAAAAATAAAATAGATATTCAAGTATTTACGAGTATACCTGATACGTGCTCACAGTCGGCGGCGGACAATACGTTTGGTGTGGACGATCCCTTATACTATAACGTAGGTAAAATCATAATTTCGTGAACTTAAGAGATGTCTGGCAAGGGGTTGCCACTATGTTAAGTGTCTGGCTAATGAGAAATCATCATCTACTTGATACCTACCCAAGTAATATATATAAAAATCAGCTTTTATACTATAACATAAGTAAAATTATAATTTCGTGAACTTTAATGATGTCTGGCAAGGGGTTGCCACCATGATAAGTGTCTGGCTAATGAGGAAATATCATCTAATTATTACTTTTATATATAAAAATCAGCTTTTATACTATAACGTAGGTAAAATTATAATTTCGTGAACTTTAATGGTGTCTGGCAAGGGGTTGCCACTATGTTAAGTGTCTGACTAATGAGGAATCATCATCTACTTACTACCCGAGTATTATATATAAAAATCAGCTTTTATACTATGACGTAAGTAAACTTATTTAATTTCTTGAACATTAAGGGTGTCTGGCAAGGGGTTGCCACCATGATAAGTGTCTGGCTGCTGAGGAAACATCATCTACTTACTACCCGAGTATTATATATAAAAATCAGCTTTTATACTATGACGTAAGTTAAATTATAATTTCGTGAACTTTAATGGTGTCTGGCAAGGGGATGCCACCATGATAAGTGTCTGGCTGCTGAGGAAACATCATCTACTTACTACCCGAGTATTATATATAAAAATCAGCTTTTATACTATGACGTAAGTAAACTTATATAATTTCTTGAACATTAAGGGTGTCTGGCAAGGGGTTGCCACCATGATAAGTGTCTGGCTGCTGAGGAAACATCATCTACTTACTACCCGAGTATTATATATAAAAATCAGCTTTTATACTATGACGTAAGTTAACTTACATTTTACGCACCTTCAGTACCGTTTACCTGCCAAAGCCACTATTACCCAAACTCCATAATGGTCCATCGTTCTTACCAGTGTTGGGAGCATCCGCTGACAAACTTTCAGCCTTTATAAAATGACGTAGGTCTGGGGTTCACAGGCTCTCGCTCTATTATGTCTTTTAGAAAAAAAATAAAAACACTAATTACACTCATCGTTAGAGACGCAGTGACTACAAAAACATATGAGGTGTTCAGGACAAATATATTTGGGGCCAGCTTGATATGTGTGCTTTGTTTTGCGGTCCCTTTTAGCAGGACACACTTGAAACTGTTTGCAGACGTCGCGTAATTTCGCACGAGAATTTTCTGATAATTCAGCAACAAATCCTTCCCCAAATAGTATCCTCAGTCATGCTCGCTAAGGAGGAGGCGGGACGCGTGAGGGAGAGGACAGCGCCCACCTTTCACGCCAGCCGCAGTGCAGTGGTAGACGCACCCACGACGACAGACGTCGCTAGATGAGCCCCGGCCACCGTAGGTGCGAGCATGCGGACTGGGAGTAATGGGCGACTCGCTGTCCGACCATGGACCATACCCGGGTCGACGGCGCGTTGTGTTCTACGCGCGCCTCTGAGTGTCAGCAAATGTCGGGGCTCATTTAGAGGGCAAAATCTGCCAGGGTCGCGGGCCTTGCGAATTACCGTGACCCCGGAACGTAAAGGGCTATTGAAGGACACCGTGGATTTTAGTCAGCACGAGTCTGACGGCCTTCTCGCTCTGCCCTGGGTAGGAAGACTAAAGAGAAGCTTATTTGATGATTGACATTATAAAAAAAATGTGCGTAGGAGATTAGACTGAAAATATGTACATTTTAGAGGAATCTGTTTTCTCATAAATCGATGAAAGTGAGTAGAAAAAAAAATCAAAAAGCGAAAATAAAAAACCGTTAACATACACGCCAAAAATCAATAAACAATGATAAAAATTGATTACTTGGTAATGGCACAAAATGGTAACGTCAATTGTGAGGATGGGTCAAAATTACCTTTTTGAAAATTAAACGCGTGTAGCTTCCAGCTCGGTGGCTGTCACATTGATTTCTCGTCAGAAACGTTTAGAACACACTATTGGCTCCAACTACTCTACAGTAGGGCAGCGTCGTAAGCACACTTTTAAAAATATTCCAAATTCAAAACCAGCCGGGTCATTTTGACCCAACCTCAATGACGCCGGGTTAAGGGGGATGCTCCAACCAGCCCGCGAAATTCAAATTTTCTTACGTTTTTTGCAATTTGCAGGCCAGTGACATGTTGTAACTTTATCAAAGTATGAATTGCGGTAATGACAAGTATAATTTTAAATATAAAAATTATCAAAACATTCGCTCCATCAGCTTTCACATAGAAAAGCTGCATCGTGTTAAAATCTCCGAAATATAACTTAGATGCAGCTTTTCTATGTGAGAGCTGATGGAGCGAATGTTTTAATAATTTTTATATTTAAAATTATACTTACTTATTATTACCGCAATTCATATTTTGATAAAGTTACAACATGTATCTGGCCTGCAAATTGCAAAAAAACGTAAAAATATTTGAATTTCGCGGGCTACATCGACGCAATCACCTTAATAGCCCGCAATTGGTATTTGTTTGCATGCAATTTATTGCATCGTCTAAATGAGGCTTTGTTGTTAGCACTCGCTCTAGGATCAGGATCGAGATCTAGCCTCAATAAAACACCAATTTGTAAAACTCAACTATTATTTTCCAACATTTTCACACATTGTAATAAAGCGGTAAGTTTGTATAACAGACATTAAGCGTACTTCTACTGGCTGAGGCCTACTCTACCAGTTATTGGCGAGGCTTATTAAACGAGTGCGCGATATCACGTCCGTGTCGTACTTATAAACGTATGTCGAATGAGGACGACTACTCCATGACGTCACCATACTTATTGGTCGGCGCGGAGGGAGCAGGCGCGGCGGGTCGCACGCGCTGCACGGGCGGCGCCGGGCCCAGGTCCGTCCTGCAACAAGCACCCGTTACTGTATGATTGTGTTCGGATAAAGAATAATGTTCAATGGATATAGTTTCTTCTTTAAACATATTAGAGCGAGGCCACGCGAGCGCTTACTACCACGTCGCTGTATCAGTGCATCGTTTGACTTCGCTCTTCCAACACCTAAAGATCTGGTTGCGTCGCCACATGTTTACAGACACAACTCATTATAATGGCATACACATTCTCACCCGGCAGAGATTTGACGTGCAAAGTCTACAATGTGTTGTACGCGGCCGGCTACATTTGTATCGTGCGGAAGTACGATTACACATTTACTAGAACCGCGCAAAAGATGGCACAGGTTTGATGGACTGATCGCGTTTCCGATTGTTTCGCAGGGGTTCTGGTCTGGAGTCTGAATAAGGTTTATGAAAAGAAACAAACGTAGCGACAGATATAAAGCAAAAATCAAGTTCTTACAGATTTGTATGAACAGAATCACCAACTAATTTAGTCTGTTACTTGGTACTTTTACGAAGCACGTACGCAATAGTGAACAAAACCGATAGCTAGTTATAATTAACCGTATAGTTCGGTAGCGCCCCCGAAAGGGGCGCGACAAGTAAACCTACGCTGGCTCAATAGTGGGTCCAAAAGGGGCAGACGTTGTAGTCATACGACATCCTCATTATAAATTAAAAAAATATAATATTCTCTGCGTAAACTCCTATGAGTGCGCATTAATTAAGAATGTTAAATAAAAATCTGATTTATTCACGAAATTAAAACTTCTACATTTAGCGCCTATTTTCATAATTTACCGTAACAAAATCCAAAAGTGTAAATACGATCTTCGCCATTTTGATAGCAGTGCTGGGTGGGGCTAAAAATCATAAAAAAACATGGTTTTCGGACATCCAACGAATCATTATAGGAGGAATGAATAACTCGTCATTTAGTATTGTAACGAATTAATACGTATTTCAACATAAATTAGCAGTGGTAATGAAAAATTTGATATCTGAACTCGAACTTTCGCGCCACTTTTGTTTGTTTACATTTTTATTTTGCACTTGGATCACACACGCGAGCTTTAACTCCATAATAATAAAGATAAATATCATGCCAAATATTATAAATAACGTAAAAAAGACCAGATCTTGGCGTAATTCTCTAATACAGGGCCAATAACACGTATTTTTCATTACCACTACTCAATTTGTATTCGTAATCGACAACCATGTTATTTTTTTTAATCGTAATGATGTGTGAAAGCGAGTATTCTAATCGATTCCATAATTGATTTTTTTGTCAACTCGAGTGAAAAAAATAAGGAAATTAGGAAATCGATTAACAAAAATTAAAATAAATTTGTTTTATGCTTAGAATACAATTATTATCTATTATAATATAGTTTAAAGCTTATAAAATAATATTACGTACATTGTCATTCCCAAAAAACAATAATAGACAAAGGAACAATGTCAGATAATAAATGTTTGAATGCGCGGCAATTATTTAATTCAAAAATTTTGAATTAGGAATGCACTCGCTGTGGTACTCGATAATCAAAATTATGTAATAACTTTTAATTTATTAGCTAATTTTTATTGTACATTTTATTTTGTACAATCATATAATTTTTGAATATAGAATGCCTTGGATTTTGTTAGGCTTATTATAAATGAGTTTGTTTCCTACCAAATAAAAGTTTTTTTTTTATCGTGGTAAAATCATCAAATGAGTCCTTCCACCCCGGGCAGGGCGGGAGGGACTGTCAGACTTGTACTGACTAAAATCCACGGTGTCCTTCAATAACCCTTTATGTTCCGGGGTCATGAAATAACTCCCGCGACCCCGGTAGGCTTTGGCCCTCTAAGTTCTCATTATGCTGACGCTCTTTGAGGCGCACGTGGAACACGACGCGCTGTCGACCCAGGCATGGTCCATGGTCGGACGGCGAGTTGCCCTTTAATCGCTGTCCGCATGCCCGTGCCTACGGTGGCCGGAGATCGTCTGCCGACTTCCGACGCTGCGGGTGCCTACCACTATGGTTGGGGCGGAGGGAGGACGCTGTCCTCTCCCTCTCGCGGCTCCAAACAAAAGATAGCCAAATTAATTATTTTATTGTACAAATTTGTTTCGTGAGATTGGTTTGGTCATGTAAGTATTACACGTCAGAAATCGAGCTTTTGAAATAAAAAAAGAAAATGCTAGGTATTAATTTTTTTTACACTATTCGATGTCGCTTAGGATCAAATTCGGTGAAGTAATGATAACTTGGTAAAATATGAACTAATATACAAACAATAATTTAGTCATTGTACAGCAGAATAAAATCAAAATTCGCGCAAACTCACTTAAAGTTCGAATTTCATAAAAATCTTTAATGTATTTACACCACGAAGTGATAATAAAAATTTGAAATAAGAACACTATGTTGTGAACATGTAGCGAAACGTTATTTATTGGAAAAAAATCCTTATACCTCAAGTTTGTCACATGTTTCTACTTACTTCACAGAATATTGATAGTTTGATTGCTGAATTTATATTTCAAAAATTTAATTTTTATGTTGTTATTTAATTTTTATCAAATCGGCCTCGAGACTTCCATAAGGATTTTTCGCTATTCCTCAAATTTAGCCAAACACGCCCCGTTGAAATTCTAATTGTTTGTTACTGCAAGGAATCATTTAGAAGTACATACTCCCATCTCTCAGCATTAGATCCGAACCCGGTGTTTGTCTTTTCACGTTTTTTAGATCCGTTTTAAAAAGATAAATTGAAATTAATTAACGAAAACACAAAATGGGTATAAGTAAAACCATATGATTGAATTTAAGTTTAGAAGACACATAGGTATGTTTAGCCTCCAATGAAACACCGATAAATAAATTATTGCGTAAACGAAATAATACTTGAACATTTGAAATATATTATTATAAAATGATTCAGATTTAGATTCATAGACTTATTGCATGGACTGAGCTTTCTATAGTCAAAAAGCAGATAAATCAGTCCATGCTCTATGTCTTGTTTTACTTTTTTTTCATGTTCGATTATGTTGCGAGTATCGATTAGGCTGAATGAAGGTTTTTAATCGTTTTGTGAATATTGGGTTTACGGTCAGCACTAAAAAGAGTCATGTTGCAACATAGTTTTTGCAAATTTTTATCCAGACTTTGATCGTTATTATTTATGAAATTATGTATGAACACTGGCAAATCTAGTAATGTATATAGTAAGTTATTTTATTTATTTCACTGTTTAACCATTATTATCATGTGATAAGCTTCTTTATGTACATATTTTTCAGCACATCTAAATTACCTAGTTTTTGGAACGATGTAGAATTTTGTATGTTACACACATTTTACAACAGAATGAGGCAGTTTTATTACCCTCAACATGTTCTTAGAGATATTGTTCACAAACTTATCGCATGAAATAGCTGTAGTAACATATTTTTGATCAAAAATTGGATGCTGAAAGTTGACAAAAAATATTGTGTAATAGCTCAAATTTCGAATCACCTGGTCGACTCAGCTGATGTGTCATGTGTCAAAATATTGTCGTGCAGAGTGGTTAATATCAAATCTGTAAGCACGGTGAAGCAAAAATGGAACAGTTTACATTGTGTTAGCAGCGCATGCCAGTCTCTGTCAGTGGCACAACATTATTGCTTCGTGTTCGACGCAAGCAAGTAGTTAGGCCGGAATCATTTACCTGTGTGCAGAATAACTGCTTGTAACTATCATTTGCTTAAAGATAATGATAATAGTAGTTTATGTAACTGGTACATAATAATGGTATCACACGAGTGGTATAATACCTAGTTATGTACAGTTTCATACACTACTTCATCTACTCCCATTGAACACGAACATATCAAATAAAAGTTAAAAATTAATAAACACTAATAATCATTCACCAACAAACAAAATTCCAACATTCCCAAAGCGCACGCAGCCACAGATAAAAAATTAAATAGATGTATCTATGATCTGTAATCTGTATCATAATGAAAAAATAGTACATTATGCAACGAGTGAATAAAGAGCGGATTTAAAGCGAGGGCCATATATATGAATCAAGAGCAAGCGAAGGATTTTAATGACTGAATCACGACCGCAGGGAGTGATTCATGATGATTGAATCACGAGCGAAGCGAGTGATTCAAGTATTTAAATCCTGAGCGACGCGAGTGATTCAGGCCCTCGATTTAAATCCGTTTTATTCACGAGTTACATACGATACTTTATACCATGACCACAAGAAAAATAATAATAAAGCGATAATAGATAGGTATTTAGCGAAGAAAAAAAAGACAAAGGTGCGTTTACAAACATCTAAATTCACATACACAAACACCCTGATCCGAAACAAATAAATGTAGATCATACAAAAATTTGCTCCGTGCGGGAATCGAACCCACTGCACGCGACGAAGTAGTCCAATCGCTCGGTCACTAAGCCAACAATAGACATTTAACTCGGAACAATGTTTTAAATTAAGAGTAACATGTACCTAACAACACGGGGGCCAACGACGATATAATACTAGACTCGTAATAACAGGCGACCGATGTCTGCCAACACATTAGGCAAAAAAGTCTTATATTCGTCTCATTTCGACCAATCCTGTGAGCCGTAAACATACGTTGAGACAGCACAGACCTTGAGTTAACCAATCACAACGCAGTACCCCGTCCCCCTCTCTTACGTAGTACCTCAGCAACTTGGCAGAATAGTTTGTGTTCTTTAGATCGTGCATGCGGAGTCTAGTATTATATCGTCGTTGACGGGGGCTGACGGGGGTGGACCGCAGCAATGTGTTCTAAATTCAAATACCAAAACAGTGAGAAAAAGAGCTTTTTACTCACTGTTTTCAGTGAGAAAAAGTAACTTTTTAAAGTGGGAATGGTATAATAGTTATTTGTGCAACAAGAGAGCAAAGTCGTTTTTTGCTGCGAGTGCTGATTTTGAATCTTGAGCAAGCGAAGGATTCAAGGATTGAATCACGAGCGTAGCGAGTGATTCTAAAGTTGAATCCTGAGTGTGGCGAGAGATTCAAAGGCACGAGATGCAAAAAACTTTGCTCTCGTGTAACACACATAACTTTTCACTTCAGCAGCGAGAACACTTTAGGAGATAAAATAATAAATAGGAATAGATTAAAATAACTTTTTTTTTAAAGTAGCTTTCAACAATAAGTAAATACTCCGCATTGTAGATAATCGTCTCGTCTGTGATAAATCTAAAAAATAAGATAGCAACACCGTCTCCGAAAAACTGCTTGCGCCCATTTGTTAAGTCTCCATTCATTGAAGACATGGTATGGTTTCAGATATTTAGTTAGAGTTAGGAAATTTAATTCTGCATTAATAATTTGTTGTTTTAAATGGTTATGTTAAAATAAGTACTGTTCTCGTCGCTAGTTTTACGCATTTTTTTTTTTAACTTATTCAACTCTTTACGCCAGCCATGAAATTTTATTCCCGCTCTTTTATTTTTAAATTAAGGCGTGTTCGGAAATAGCACCCATAATATTTTATTATTCAAAATATTTATTAACATAAATTGAAACTAGAAATAAATATTTACAGTAAATGCTTATTTTCATTTAAATACAGCAATAAGTTAAAAATTCAATAAAATACATTCGAAGACATTATTATCTTTTTGCATTTCTTTGGTTAGTACAAATTTCCGAACGTGCTTGTCTTTGAGACCGAATTCAAAATCGGAACTTCGAAAGGGCTGGTGTTTGTCTCTCTCTCTTTCTATTGGCGGGAAAGAGATAGAGTGTTAATGTTTCGAATTGTATGATTAACTCAAGGCTGAATATGATATTCGCGGCTTTTTTTAAAACAAAAATTAAAAAGCTACTTTGTCTCACTAGTGAGCAAAATCGCATTTTGCTCACTGATTTCAGGCAGCAAAACCTACATGTTTGAGCTACTGAAGTGAAATAGTAGTTTATGTAACTGGTACATAATGAGGGGTATTATACACGAGTGTGAGTTTAAAAAACGAGCGAAGCGAGTTTTTTAATAGTATCACACGAGTGGTATAATACCTAGTTATGTACAGTTTCATACACTACTTTATCTACTCTCATTGAACGCGAACATATCAAATAAAAAATAAAAATTAATAAACACTAATAATCATACACCATGTCATCCACCGAAACACAAATGTCAAAATCCCAACATTCCCTTAGAAAGCGCGCGCAGCCACAGATAAAAAAGTAAAAAGATGTATCTATGATCAGCAATCTGTATCATAATGAAAAAAAATTAAATTATAACATTGTTATGTTAGAGGAACAGTGTTATAATTTAATTTTTTAATTTCATTACGATACTCTATGGTATAAAGTAGGTATGTCATTATAAACTCATTTTGAGTTTTGTATTTCGAAGTTTACGATATGAGAGTAGATAAATTATATTATAACATTGTTTTGTTAGAGAAACAGTGTTATAATTTTATTTCGATACTCTACGGTATAAAGTACGTCTTTATAAACTCGTTTTGAGTTTCGTATTTCGAATTATACGATATGAGAGTAGATAAAAATCTTATCACAATTCATTATAAATCGATGAATAATGTGAAACAGAATATTAAGTGGACAACCAACTAGAACATTCTACAGGCAAGGGCAGATATTATATACCAAATGATAAACTCAGTAGAGTTCGTTTTGCAATAATATTAGTACAGATGAAATTCCACTAAAGACAACAAGTATTGTCGTCAAGTGCGAAAACCTCCAATAATGGGGTGAGGATAACAAACGCTATGTATATTTACCTGTAAGGGTCCTGTTTCGCACCTTTGTATTCATCTCTGTTTTTACGACGCAAGTCTTCATATGATAGCTCTGGGTTTGCACTCCGGGGCTGGCCGTCGGGCGGGATCGGCGGAACTGTGGACACATCATAATCAAATCAAATCGTTTATTTCAACTAGGCCAATTACAGGCACTTATGAATTGTCAAAAGACATAAAATAAAACAAGTATAAAAATAGTTATGGTGCTACGGTCCCAGACACAAGACATAAAAACTGTGAAAGTACCGTAGATGCACGTTCCAAGAAGTAGATCTCTATGGAGAAGAACGTGCAAGAAACTCCATGGACACTCTTTTCAGATCGCCAGAATTATTACAGAACCTTTGTTACATCATTCATTTTGAGGTGGTACACTATGTGAGAACGATGTAGCAAGTTTTTAATTAAAGTGTCCATAGTAACAATTAGACAAAGACAATTCAAAAAACAAAGTAATCAATAATTATTAAAATAATTAAAATAAACTTAATTATATTATTACATTGTTTGTATTAATTCCAGCTATTGATTTATTTAGCTAGGTTTCATGTGTGGCTGCAATGTAGAAAAACAAATAAAACCTTTCTAACAAATAATTAAACCGATGAAACATCAAACATAAAATAAATTTTGAGGCGGCGCGGCGTTCTCGACGATGATGAGAATGAGTTCTTCGCACATATTCTATGGGTTGCGCGTCTTAGCAAATTGTCTTAGAGTGGAACACCCAAATAGTCCGAAATATTTTTTCCGAATTTCAAAACTCCGAATATAATACCTAAAAATTACAATACCTATCTATTATTATTAAGAATCTCGGAATTTATTTAACCGAAAGTCGAATGTCCGATTTTTTCGTTTCCCGATATTCACACAGTCGAAAAATGTAATGCTCGATGAGATCTCATTCCGAAAAACGAAATTACGATTTTCAATATTCCTTTCCTAAGAAACGGATTTTTTTCGAAAAATTAAAATCGGAATTTCGTTTTTCATTCTACAAAGTAGTGACAGGAACGAATTGCTGAAAAACCGGCTCCACATAGCTTTGTCTACTTCACTGCTTCACAGAAGAAGGCGACCGCTTCATCTCGCTCCGAAGCATAGCCTTGACCAAGGCCGGGCGCGAGAGGTCTCCGCCTATTGTCGTCGTGAGGACTCGGCTGTGCTCTGCCAAAGCGGGCCAGTCCTGCACCGTATGCTCCACCGTGTTCTCCGGGCGATCCTCGCAGTGGTGACAGCCAGGCGTTTCCTCCTTTCTCATCAGACACTTCCGTTTCCGGTGAGGACCTGCGTCAGGCGGTAGGTCAGGTCGCCGTGATGCCTATCCAGCCACTCCTCAAAGAGGGGTCTTACCGCAGCGATTGCGGCGTGTCACGTTGGTCGTCGGTCGCGACAGTCGTCACTCGATTTCCCGCGGCAGCGGGGTTAGGGCAGAAGTTGAACCACCTAAGTGGTAATACAACTCAGAATGTAATAGCGAGCAAAGTGTGTCTTGGGGCACCGCGACTCAGACTTTTCAACCATACGCAACCGAATCAGAATTTAAATAATCGGAATTCGTGTTTTTGATGTTTCGAAAAATTATTAAGACGGATTTTTTTAAATTTCTTAGTTATTAAAAAAACCTGACTCGGTATTTTGAAAATAGTAATTATAAACGTTAGGAATATTGAAATTTCGGAATTATGAAAATAGGAATAATGATCAATCGGAGTTGTTATATTAGGAATTTTGAACCATTCGGAATTATGAAATACGGTATTTTAAAATTCTAATTTAAGAATTTCGGAATAAAATTTGTTGTAACGTTACCTGACGCGCCTGGACGGTACGACTCTTCGTTGAAAAGAGGGCGGTCCGTGTCGAGGTCCAGCGAGCTGCCCGGCCCCGCGTCCGAGTATATGTCGCCGGGGTTGGCGCCCAGCATCGTGGTGCCCGACTTCGACATCGGACTGCGACTGAAATCAGCGACGGTCATATCAGAACCCGGCCTCACCTTATAATCATCACGGCCCACACTCTGCCATCTCATCGACATGCAATAACTGATTGTGGTTTAGTGAGATTATTTTATCAAGTAATTTAAACCATCTTGTCATAGTTCTCTAACCATGTCGTGTTTCAATTCCTTTACCTTTCAGGTACAATACTTACAATACTTTTTTCTTATGTTTATACCGGTCTGTAAACATAAAAAAGACCAAAATGATAAAGTAAACAAAGCGAAAAAAACTTGACAATAGTCATTTTCTCATCGCTGAGCTTTGTGTGATCATCCCCATTGTATAAAATTTCGCTGGTTACAATCATGGTCAGATAAACGGGGAGCCAGACGCTCGGTGCTTTCACTGGGTACGGTTAACCGATACAAATATCTGAGCAGCACTTAAAGAAAAATGGCGAATGCTGAGTAGCATAGGCTGAGACACCTGTCAAAATGCTTCACGATCGTCTGAACTCAGCTTAGTTTCAGCCGATCATTTGCTGTTCAGCATTGTCGATTTCTGTCCAGATTTTGTATCGGCTAACCGTACCCTTTGTTCCAATGCTCAGAGGATACGGTGCGGCATATATTAACGGAGTGAGCCGCATGAGACGGGTCGCGCTTTACCCTCGATTCATAGTTATGAGCTTTTCCCCATCGACTTCAGTTCGCTTCAAGCTCCCGCCCATCGTGCAGGAAGGACCCAAAAGTCGGTAACGACCGACGGACAAGTCACTTACAGACGCAACGAGCAAATCATTTACCTCACGCCTACTCTATACGAACCCCGCAGGCATTATAGTAGTCAGGCGGAACACCAGAATGGATTTTTGTGAGCCAAGTTTAACATGTTCACTCCATGTTCCACGAGCGGTGGAAAACAACGCCTTATGCTTCCTTAGATTATAATACCAGAAAAAAAAAACATTAATATTACTCATTTCAGACCACTTCCTAGTGACAGATTAAGCTGGGTTATAGTACACTCTTTTGGTTCATGTGACAATTTTTGATTACCAATATGATGCAAAAAATAATGGCAATTTTATTTTTTATGGGTCCCAACTGCACATATACTACATCGAACAAAAAAAGAATCACACTAATCGGACTATTAGTTATCTATTACGACTATTCTCCTCAGAGTAATCGATGTGCATACTTTAAAAAAAAAACGACCTTATTGAGAACTGGTGAAAGTAGATTGATTTTATGTACTTGTATCACAAACTGTCATAGAAATCATAACATGGATAATCCCTTTTCCAGGGATTTCATTTCACTATCCCGATTTGGCTGAAAGAATTAATGATGACTTATACCCAAAGTCTTCATCCTACAAGTTCCTAACAATTTTAAAATTCTGGAATATCAGGGGCATGTCCATATTAATGTAAATATTTCAGTTTATTGGCCCAATCTATCCACTAACTCTGGGCTATGATATTATAACTATAACAGTATTCAATCTCTCAGTCCTACACAAACCATGCTGACGTTTTATTAGTGAAGTTCGTCCTGAAGTCCCTAATATCCAGAAACTTACCCTCCTCCGACCTTGCCCTCCTTGCGCTCTCGCAGCAGCTGCCCAATGTAGCTGCCAGGCAGCGCCATCAGCTTCTCGGCGCAGGCCTGCTGGTAGGACAGCTTGCCAATGAAGTAGCCCACCATCACAGCCAGTGTCACCTTCGGGAACGGCCCAAACCGAGGGTTTGGCTTCAGGGTGCCTGGAGCATACCAGAACTTTTAATAATTTAATGACAAAATTGTAATGATAATAAAATGGCCATTGACACATAAATACTACTTTTTTGCCATTCAACAAAATATGGAATAAAAGTTCAATGCGACACCGCACAGCAGTACTACTTAAGTTCAGTCATAAATAATAATAGCTCACAACACAAATAAATCATGATTTTCATATTAAGCAATATATGCAGGGCTAACTTGTTTGTGCTTCCAACTTCGTTAGCATGAAAGTCAGGGATATATCTTACAGGAACTTACCCTCGCATAAATATCTAGTATAAAGTTTTTTAAAATCTGTTCTTCCATTTATGGATAAAAATACATTTTAAAAAGACATTTTTATTCAATTACAATTGACAGTTTCTTATGCATAATATTATGTCTTGTAGGTTCAAGATATTTCTAGAAAACGAATTGAGAAGTAGGACACATCTACCAAGAAACTATAGCAGCAATGGGAATTTTAAATGATTGCAAGAAATAATTTCACACCAGGTGTGAATAGGTTGATAAGTCGACTTCTATATTATTAAATATTTTTATGAATAGTAGTAAAAGTAAGAGATAAACAAAAACTCACATGTTTGATATGTGCAGTAAAACAGAACTACCTATAAACTTAGTAATTAATTTAACCTATAACTATAATTACCATTTAAATAACCAAGCACTTGTAGTTCCTATTTAGGATTAATAAAAAAATGTAAGTCGACTTATCAACCTATTCACACCTGGTAAAGAATTAGCAATAGCAATTATTATAATTAGATTTTCACATGGTCCTGCAGATTGTCAGCAACCCAGACAGACAGGGTTGCGAGAATGCAATAGGCAATTCAAAGACATAGGCATAAAATCAGTATAAATCTAAGTGGTCAATTGATAATTTCCCATCATTTTTTTTAGCTGCGCATGAATAAAACAACAGAATGCTTTTGTAGGTAGTTTTCCAAAACATTTTTAAGATATTATTAACCCTTAAACCCTACCCGGGGGTCCAGCAAACCCCAGGGGGTGAATATTTCTAAATATTATTGGAATATTTGAACACACTTTTATGTCACTTGAGTCTAATCTCTAGTAACGTCGGCGGCTATCTTATCATTAGTCGAACGTCAGCGCTTTCACTGTTTTGACGGATTTATTGTAATTTATGGGTTTGTCAGACCCCAGGGTAGTAATAACGCAATATAATTGTCATATCTTTCGTCGATATATTGGTGAATGCTGTTATTTTTTATATAATATTATAAAGGGTAAGTTTAATATTTAAAAAATGGCCACGAAAAGAGCTACAAAAAGAAGTCATTTCTTGAAAAAACTTGCCTTAGATCTGATCACCCCTCAAATGGAAGAACGCTTTACATGGCCCTCTTTGCCCATGATTTTTTAAGTTCCCCTAGGTGGAATCTTGCAAAAGAAGCGGCCATTTCAAGAACCAAGTTCTGCTCCCACTGCTAAGAAAAGATGTGCCATGTGCCCAAGGGGTAAGGACCGGAAAACCAAGGTCACCTGTGGCATGTGCCGAAAACCTCTTTGCGGTGAATATACTGAGGCTATGTGCCAAGAATATGTTACCAAAAACAATTAATATTTTTTTTTTGTATTGTTAAATAAGCGTTCATAATATTAAATAGTAATTGTAATTGAATTGTACTTTTATTTTGTAAGTATAAATTTTTATGTATTGGGGTCCTTAAAACCCCTGGGTAGTAATAGTGTTTCTCCAGGAATGGGTAGGGTTTAAGGGTTAAATTAACAATAACACAGAATGAGCACCACAAAAATTACAGTACAGTTACCGACCACTCTGTACCGCGAAGTAGGCGCCCAGCCCGAACGTGGTGCCGAGCGGCAACGAGCGCTGAAAGAAGCTCTCCCGATTGCACTCGCCCAGCACGCGCAGCTCGTCTGGTGCAAACTTGTACTCCGACTGAACCAACAAGCCCACGGTTACACACGTCTCCCACTTAACCACATAAGCTTCACACAAAATAACCTTACCGGCAGCACCCCCCCGGGTTGCCCGGGCGCTATCTGCTCCGTCGCCGGCAGCGTCGCACTCTCTCGATACCCATACGAATTTGGATCCGTCATACTCTCAGTAGACTAACCACATTAGTTAAAAATCTGATAAATGCAATAAAAACAGTACTCGACGAGATAAATCGTTTCCCTGTTTAGTTCTGTGACGTCTTGCCAATTTTTTTTTTTTTGGAATTTTATGGCTTGGTAACTAGACCTTTAAGCCAAGTCTTTAGTTTGTCGGTTCATTTGAGCACTTCACTTTTCTATTTATGTCAATGTCAATGACTGACAGTTAAATCGTCAACATCAAAATAATCACATTGCACATTTCTCAAATATTTACACACGAGTTCTTAATGAACTTGTAAATTGGTTTATAAAAGTCAACATTTTTTAAAATCATCTTGAGGCGGCGGGAGGGATCGTTTGTTAAAACCACTTCACTTTCACTTAGATCACTTGCCAAAATTAACCGGTCCAGAGAGTATGTGGGGCACGAAAATATCAAATGTTCTAAGTTTCCAAATCTACCGCAGTTTATGCATCTGCTATCCTCAACAATGCCAAGTCTGGCTAAATGTGCAGGTGTCTTAGTGTGGCCAAAACGAAGGCGATTGATGGTGGTGATAAATTCACGACTTCCAGACTTCAATTTGTTATACCATGGCTTAACTGGTAAGTCTTCTTGTATGCTTCCATACCACTTTCCCTTAACTTCTTGATCCTTTTTCCAAAATTCTATCCAAAGCTTTTTTAATACAATGTTAATAGATGCATAACAGTCTGTCATTGGTATATTTACAATAGATGATACATCTAACGGATTTATTCCTTCAAATGCAGTCTTATCAGCAATTTCATTGCCTGTTATTCCTTTATGTGAAGGGATCCACATAAAAGCAATTTCCAGGCATTTTTTCTTACAATTATGTAACATTTCCTTAATTTTATATATCATATACGAAGTTTTAAAGTGTAATCGAGAGTTTTCCAAAGCTTTAATTAAACTTAAAGAGTCTGTAAGAATAAGAAACTTTTGATGACTTTTAACTAATGTAAT
The DNA here is from genome assembly GCA_036375495.1 of Agrotis segetum. Classification (NCBI taxonomy): domain Eukaryota; kingdom Metazoa; phylum Arthropoda; class Insecta; order Lepidoptera; family Noctuidae; genus Agrotis; species Agrotis segetum. Next base: position 930,135 of record JAQSVV010000206.1, read on the forward strand.
AATCTTGAGTGCCTCTAAGACTGCATAAGCCTCTGCAGTAAATATACTACAATTAGTATCCAGAATAAAGCTTTGAGAAAATTTATTTTGAGGATTATACACTGCACTACGGACATGATTCTCACCCTTACTCCCATCAGTATAAAGTTTGTAATAATCTCTATTTTTGCTTAAAAATTCTAACATATCCTGATTGTTATTGATAGTCTCCTTAAATATAGTAACATTAATAAATAAACAATCATAAGCATGAGAATAACAAGGCCATGGAGATACAGTGTGTATTGAAGTGTACTTTTTCTTAATTTCCAGCAAGATGCGGGGTAATCTAGGAGACTGGCCACTGAGAAGATCAGCACCAGTCAGAGGAGTATTGCAGTCTATGTCACAAGGTACTATTCTTTTAATTATATCTTGATTATTTGATGCTAACAGCTTCACACTATGTCTTTCTGCAAGTAGTAACCTTCTCAATACCAGAGGCATGGTGTTTGTTTCAACCTCCATTGCCCTTATGGGTGTTGAGCACATAGCTCCTGAAATGATTCTCAATGCCTTATTCTGAATAATATCTAATCTATTTACATACCTACTATCTAAGTAAGCTAAACAACTGTAGTCAAAATGACTTCTAACTATGGATTTGTACAGAACTGAAAGTATCTTTGGGTCAGCCCCCCAAGATACTCCTGCAAGACATCTCATAATATTAAGGCCTTTTGCTGAATTTTGTAAGATGTATTTAATGTGCTTTTCAAAAGATAAATTATTTTCAATTACTATGCCCAAAAATTTGTGATGGTCTACTAGAGGAATTACTTCATCATTAAATATAATAGAGCTTGAAGGGAAGTCCTTACTGAAAATCATGGCACTACTTTTAGCTGGATTAATTTGTAGGGATAATTTGTCATTGTAATATGAATGTAGTTCCTCGAGAGCTTGGTTAATTCTATTTATAGCTATATCAACATCATTGTTTACAGAATAAAGTACAAGGTCATCAGCAAATTGTAAAATATTTACAGAATCAGTATTTACATATTTACAAATCTCACTGGTATATAAATTATATAATAATGGGGACAAAATTGCACCTTGCATAGTGCCCTTGGATACCAATCTTGGGCCATGTAAAATATTATTATGCTTCACATATAATGTCCGATCAGTTAAAAATTCATGTACCCACTTAGCAAGTAGGCCAGGTATTCCTAAGCCAGTTAACACTCTAACTAAGATTCCAGGATGAACATTATCAAATGCTCCTTTTACATCCAAGAAAGCACATGCAACACTAGCATTACTATTTTTTGCATGTTTCAGGTCTGAAATAAGGGATAAGAAACTATCAGCACAGCTTCTACCCCGTCTGAAGCCATATTGGATATTTGGAATGATGCTGTTAGCTTCTACAAACCAATCAAGACGGAATTTCAAAATGTTCTCAAATATTTTACCTATACATGAAGACAAGGAGATGGGACGATAAGAGTCTGCACTATCTGGCGGTTTATCTGGTTTAAGGACTGGAATGACACATTGAGTTTTCCACGACTGAGGAATTATTTGTTTTGTCCATAATGCATTAAATAAATCTAGTAAAATATCTTGAACTGCCGAATCTAAGTTTTTTATTAGTATGTAGGGAAAATCGTCTAGACCAGGACTAGTGTTTTTCCGAGACTGAAGGCTTGAGTGGAATTCATTTTTCGAAAAAGGCTCTAACAGAAACTTGGATTTCTCATCATCGTTATTAAGATTATAGTAAACATCAAGGTCATCTAAAAGTACCGTAGTGCCTTCTGACAACTTATCTAAAAATGAAGGGATGAACTCATCACTATTTGATCGGTTATTATTTTTATGCATACCTTTAAACATTTTAATGTAGTTCCAGATAATACTTATTGGAGTGGTTCTATTGAAGTTGTCACATAGTCTGCGCCAGCCATTTTGTTTTTCTTTAGCTATAGTCCTTTTTTTAATAGCATCAATCCTTTTATATTCAATATAACTTTCCATACTAGGATTAGTTCTATAGAACTTTAGAGCCTCATAAGAGTTGATGACACTCTGTTCACATTCAGCATTCCACCAGGGTGCTGGAGGCTTACTTTGAAAAGTTGTAGTTTTAGTAAATTTGGGTATACACTCTTGCTTAAGTGTATTAAGTCGAGAACAAAACTGGTCATAGGATTTCAAAGGATTATCATAATCTATAGTGAAATCATTAAACATACTACTGGATAACTCGCTAAATTTTATCCAGTCTGCTTTGTTGTATAAAAACTTGTCAATTGGTGGATTTACTTGATATCTGTCGATAGAAAGTGTAATATCCGTTAAAGTTGGAAAATGGTAACTACTCATATTGTCGTCGTGTACTGACCACTTACAAAGAGGAGCAATACTAGGGCTAATTAAACTTACATCAATAGCAGATGGGTTACAATTGGGATTGTTAAGCGTTGTAAAGTTACCTTCATTCAATATACATAGGTTACACTCTTCAATTATATCAAACAACCGCTGACCACGTGGTTTTGTGGAAACGCAGCCGAAAGCTATGTGGTGAGCATTAAAATCGCCTGCTACAAATCTGGGTTCAGGTAAGTCGTTTATTAGTTTTTTTAACTTATTAATTCGGTTAGCACCACTTCTAGGTGGGCAATATACACATAAAATAGTAATTTTACCAGTTTCAACAGTTAAAGATAAGGCAATTGATTGAACATCCTCATAGAAAGCTGTTTGTAATAAATTATATTTTAAAAATGGTTTTATAAGAATGGCTACGCCTCCATGTCCATTTTGTGAATTTTTGCTATGCATATTGTATCCAGGTATGTTACAAACTTGATTATCTTTAAGCCATGTTTCATTTAATAGACAGATATCAATATTACGATCTTTTAGAAATTTTATTAGTAAAGGCTTTTTGTTTTTAATGCTTTGAATGTTGAAATGAGCGATTCTTAGTAATTGTGAATTGTGTGACTGTGTATGGTCCATTATGACAAGTTTTTAAATAAAATTTCCTTAATTGATGCTGTAGTGATTGGAGAGTCATCAGCCCTATTTGCCAAGGCAAGTATAGTTCGCACGATAGCCGTCGTTAAATCATTACTGCCTAACAACTGCGCCTTAACATCGACATCAGAGGTGGCTTTGGTTGGTGCCTGTTTATTTACAGAGGAACTACTACTATGAGACTTATTTACATTTGTATTCAGTTTATTTACATTATTATTATTATTTACAGTTTGTTGCGGGCTCTTAAGAGGAGGAAAGTCATTTTTACTTACAGTTGCTGCATAACTAGTGTAACTTATTTTACTTTTTTTGTCTACCATTTTTTGGATCTTTATTGGACAGGTTTTTGAAATAGCCAGATGAGGGCCGCTGCAATTTACGCAGCAGAGCTCATTCTGCTTTTCACATTCTTTATAATAGTGCTCTCCTGCACAACAACTGCAGCGCTGCTTCGCGTTGCAGATCTTGGCGGAGTGGTTGAATTTAAAACATTTAAAACATTGTTGGAGAGGAGGAATATATTCAAACACCCTGTACGAGAATAAATCATATTGAACATTATCGGGCAATGTGCTTGACAAGAATGTTATGCTCACAGTTTGTAAAGCGACTCGTTCTTGACCTACTTTTTTGGTAAATCTTCTAATTGAGATTATTTCGTATATTGACGACAGCTTTGTATACAAGTCCTTGTTCGAGATGTTGGTTGGCACGTAACGAATTACGCCCGTTTTCTCAATATGGGCAGCGGGGATGAACGCCCGCATGCTATTCTTTTCCAGGAAAGTGGTATTATTTATAAAATTATTAGCTGTATTGAATTGTTTAAAGACCACCACGATCTTGTTTGCGTTTATTCGCCTTATTGATATCACGCCTTTGATGCCCGTTGTAAATATATGATTAAGATATATAGGGCTTTTGTTCCCCAGTCGCTCATTATTTGTCGACTCCACGAACACCTTAAATTCCGTAGATAGTGAATTCTCAGGATATAGTCTTTTATAGTTTGGTTTTATATAAGGTATGTAAATGTTTTCCTCACCGCCGCCGCCACTTTTGTCCATATTGTCCGGTCTTGCCCTTTTAAGGCTAGGGGTCGGGGGATCATGGCCCCCGCCCTCGTTACCTTCCATTTCTTATAACACTATATATACACTAGTTATGTACAATCACTTTAAACGAATATTTACAACTTTTTTACAAAAAATTTTCAATTTTAAGAATTTTTTTCAAAATTCCGCGCCTGTTCGGTTCAAATTCCCGCCAAAGAATCACGTCTTGCCAAATGACACAATCAGCGTTGCCAGTATGATTTCCCAAAAAGGTACGGTTGGCTTTCTGAAAAGGTACGGTTTTTAACTTCAAGGTACGGTTGGGTCAGGATACTTCTCTGCACGAACTAGATCAGTTTTTTTTCTTCTTCGAGTTGGCTGTCTGTGATCATAGGTTGGAAAAAAAGCGATATGGAATCGAATATTCAAAGAGACATGGTGAAGTAGAACATTATTACCGATTGCCATTATTGAACAAATTCATTTGTTCATCAATTATAGAATGAATTCGAAGAAAAAAAAAAAGGTTGCACTCCAGGAGTGCCGGTAGAAGTGAAAACTTTTTTGTTACTATGTTTTATTTTTAATTTGAATGACGTCTTACTCATTTTCGATCAGGGTCACGTGACCCTGACGCGAGTTTTGGTCACGTGACCCTGACGCGAGTTTTAAATTTTTTACCCATTACAGAAAAAGTGTACAACGCCGCTAAAGAAGTTTTCACTTCAAAAAAAAACATCTTCCAGAATTTCGACCCGTACGGTTTCGCTAGAATTTTGAAAAATGCTATAGTCCACTCATATTCTACAGAAAAAACAAGGTACAAAAACCTTGTTTTTTTTAAAAAAAAAAAAATTGAAATATAATGTTTTAGGAACTAAGAAATTCCATTTATGTAATTTGTGCCCATATTTTAGTATCAAATGTGTCAGAAAGTTGGAACAAAGTACAAGTCTCATTGTTTTCTATTAGTTTTAGTTTTATTAGTTGTTTAATTGTTTTTTACCTTTATTATAGTGAAAAATAAATCACAAGTACCCATAGAAAAGGTACGACAAAGGTACGGTCTAGCCAAGGTACGGTTGTGGTACGATTATGACGAATAGTACGGAAAACCGTACTTTTTGGTACGGTCTGGCAACGCTGCACAATCAACTATTTTCATAACCATAGTCATAATCTCCCGATTTTATTTTGACATTGTTGACAGTGTTCTTTAACTATAGACTAAGCCTCTGTTCAGACACGGCGGGATCCGCACGATTCCCGCGCGGGAATCGCGCGGTTTTGTCTGAACGATTACTTAATAACTCATACAAATAAGACTCACGCGATTTCTATGCGATTCTAAAATCGCGCGGTTCCCGCCGTATCTGAACAGAGGCTTACCGTGAAATCCGCCAACTTTGGTTTTCAAGCCTAACATTGGCCAGTTACCAAAAATAAGCAAAACAAGTTGTAACGACAATATTGTCTCATATGGAAACATTTAACAGTCTGTTATGGAAAATAGGTTATATTTATGGCAATACTGATGGCAAGTTCACTTGCTACCTTCACTCAGTTGGCTGTCAACGGTCGTCGAAAGAAAGTCGATTCGAGTGGTACCAAATTGTGCATCGTGTTTTGTGATCCTAGTAAGCGTGAAAACTTGCCGAGATGAGTAGTTTTTTCATTTCATTTCATTTCATTTATTCATAACAATTTACACTGTGTTGAACATTTTTTGGGTGAATTCATGATAATAACATGATGAGCTTTTTTAAATCATATGAGTCTTTTGAACTTAGAAATTTAGCGACCAATGTTACAATCACTTTCTGCGAACACAAGATGTCAACTTTGGCCACCAAAAAACATGTGCTAGGGCTGCCCCTACTCACGTTGTAACCTATTAAATAAGTAAAATTGCCATGTTTTTATACCTTAATTTGTTAAGTATCTACAGTTATAGGTACCTAATAAAAATGATTGATATTAAAACACGTTTTTCTGTTAAAAACATCCAATCGATTTATTTTATTTTGGACAACCCTATGTCTAAAAATCATTTGTATGAATTTAAAGAAAAAATATTGGGTAACTTTGGCCACTGCCCTGTACGGCTAAATTCGTAACCTTTTGTTATTATTATCTTTGAACCGTCAACTTTAACCAGTTTCCTATCGTAATTCTTAATTATACGGCTGTAAGAGCGAAAATCCAAGAGTTATTAGCAGTGGCTAATGTTGGCAGAAAGTCGAGGTAATTTTGGTTGACTATTTAAATTCGTTTTTGGGTATAAAAAGTCATAAGTTTTGCAGGTTTCGAGTTTAATATCAAGAGTTAAGGTTGCACTTGGTTTGCAAATAAAAAAAAAACTAATACTTGTCATATATTTTTTCATAGTTGTAGCCGATTATGTGTTAAAACCGGCCAAAGATGGCGAGTTTCACGGTATTTGTTGTATGAGTTATTAAGTAATCGTTCAGACATAACCGCGTGATACCCGCGCGGGAAACGCGCGGTTCCCGCCGTGTCTGAACAGAGGCTTAAGGGGGATGCTCCAACCAGCCCGCGAAATTCAATTTTTTTTACGTTTTTTGCAATCTGCAGGCCAGTGACATGTTGTAACTTTATAAAATATGTGTTGCGGTAATAACAAGTGTAACGCGGGATTTTTATTATGTGGGCACACTCTAGGCAAGCTAGACTGCGCCATGTTGTTGTTACGCGCGCCCCCTCCGTCCCCCGCCGCCCGCGCACCCCGCGCTCACGCAGGCGAGGCGTCCCGGCCGGCGGAGCAGTGCGCCCCCGACCACAGATGCGCATGGTCACGCGTTATTCGCTATCCTCCGCGACTCAAGTCGCGAGATCTTTCTGGAAGTTTTGTTATTATTATAGTTAAAGTTGTTCTCTCGTGTGAATGTATAAACTGTGTGTCGTCAATAAACGATATTACATAGATACGAAGACTTTGACTGTTAAACTGGCGCCCAACGTGGGGCACGGACCGTTAAATCCGTTACAGTGTTTAAACACGTGGCGTACTCATCTTAAAAGTACGAGTTGGTACGGACACTTGATCTTACCGTTGTCACCACCGACGTGAAGATGCCGACAACGAGGGGAGAAGCGCTCCGTCAACGACGAGAAGATGAAGAAGACGTCACGTTCACTGAAGCAGAGGAGAGCGTTGTCGAGCGCGGACACGTGGACGAAACCACTCGCACCGGCTCGAAGTCGACGCAACAACCAGCTCCTCAGATTTCTCCAGACTTTCTATCTACGTTGATAGAAACAATAACGCGAGCGCAAGTAGAAGCTAACAGAAGTCTCATAAATTCGCTGATGTCAGCCAACGGCGACTTCAGGGCCTCTACCCCAGTCGGGGCCCCTCCTACACACAACGCGAGCAGCGCCGGCGGAAGTACTTCTGCCACGGCCGCGCCGAGCGTCGACGCAAACCTGATGAAGTGCACGGCGAGGTTCGACGGGTCATCCCAGGACGCTGAGGTCCTGGAAGCGTTCTTAGACGCCGTCGAAGTCTTCAAGGAGTGCGCTGCCGTTAGTGACGAGCACGCGCTCCGCGGGTTGCCGATGTTGCTAGAAGGAGAAGCGGCGGTATGGTGGCGCGGCGTCAAAGCGTCAGTGAGCACGTGGGCAGACGCAATCGCGCGCCTTCGCGCTACCTACGGCGTGGCGCAGCCCGCGCATCAAGTTCTACGGCAGATCTTCGCTACAGAACACTGAACAGAGAGATGAAGAACGTGCGGAATCGTTTTTGTGCAAAGTGCGAGCACTAATTGCTCAGTTGCCGTATTCGCTCGATGAAGAGGTGCAAGTGGACATTTGTTACGGGTTACTGCACCGACGCGTAGTGAAAAGAGTGCCGCGTGATTGTGTACGTAGCCTAGATGAGTTATTATGTAAGACTAGGATTGCGGAGGATACATACAAGGCGCTTAAGGTGATTGCTTCGATGTAGCCCGCGAAATTCAAATTTTTTTACGTTTTTTGCAATTTGCAGGCCAGTGACATGTTGTAACTTTATAAATATTTGTGTTGCGCAAATAACAAGTATAATTTTAAATATAAAAATTGTCAAAAAATTCGCTCCATCAGCTCTCACATAGAAAAGGTGCATCGTAGTTAGATTTCGGAGATTTTAACATGATGCACCTTTTCTATGTGAGAGCTGATGGAGCGAGTTTTTTTGATATTTTTTATATTTAAAATTATACTTGTTATTTGCGCAACACAAATATTTATAAAGTTTCAACATGTCACTGGCCTGCAAATTGCAAAAAACGTAAAAAAATTTGAATTTCGCGGGCTGGCTTGAGCATCCCCCTTAAGGTAACCAATTTTATTGATAATAATACGTCGTCGCTTCAAACCAAAACATCCGCGGCGACTACCACCGACCGCAATCTCACGCAATCGAGTTCGAGTACTACGAGTGAGAAGGCGTCGCGTAACAACAACAAAAGTAGGCCCCGCTGTAGTTATTGCAAGTTTTTTGGGCATATTAGTGACGAATGTCGTAATCGCGAGAAGGCGACCACTAGTAAAAATACCGATACTAAGTCTAAAGAGATTCGTTGTTATGGTTGTGGTAAACAAGGCGTCGTGAGGTCGAAATGTGAGGTTTGTGCGAAAACGTCGAAACCAGATGAGAAAACATCTGTCAACAATGTTGATTTAGATTTTTGTGGTAATGATGACAGTATTAACGTTAGTACGAGTGATACCGCTTCATGCGTTCGAATAGCGAACATGAGTGCGCGCGAACATCACCCGATGGTGAATATTAATGTTATGGGCCGTAACGGCGTGGCGATTGTAGATACCGGCGCTACGCACAGCATTGCGAGCCCTTTACTGCACCGACTCTTAGCAGATTCAGGGGTCGATTTCACCGAGACTAAACGTCTCGTGCGCTTGGCTGACGGTACACAGGGGTGGAGAGACCTGTTATCAGCCGAGATAGAAATTAATATTAAAGATCGTAAGATAAAGTGCGACTTTTTAATATTGCCCGGAAGCGATAATAGGACCCTACTAGGTGTAGATTTTTTGACTCGGGCCGGCATGGTATTAGACGTCGCCCGACGCACTTGGTCATTTTCGGATAGTCCGGAACATTGTTATGATTTTGTGTACACGTACTCGCTTGACCCCACTGATGCGGACCTGTTTAGTACTTCATCTACTGACTTATCGTTGCGCTCAGACGAAGGGTGTAAATTAAACCCCGAGCAGCGCGATACATTGAACGCCTTTATCGGACAACGCGCGCTGCAGTTCGCGCGCGAAGGACCGGCGACAGATTTCGCCACGCACCGGATAAAGGTAAGTCCACAACAGGAACCGATAGCTTGCCCACCTTATAGGATGTCACAGGTTAAAAAAGAGGCCTTGCAGAAGGAGATCGATAAGCTGCTACGAGATGACGTCATAGAAGAATGCGAATCTCCGTGGGCGTCCAATGTCGTTCTCGTGACTAAGAAGGACGGGAGTTTAAGGCTGTGTATAGACTACAGGAAGCTTAATGCGGTGACCGAGCCAGACCGGTACCCCTTACCACGCATCGAGGACATACTGCACGCGGCCAAGACCAGTGAGTATATGACCACCCTCGACCTGCGCTCAGGCTACCATCAGGTGAGCGTCTGCCCAGAGGACCAAGATAAGACCGCGTTTACGTCACCTCTTGGTACCTTTAGATTTAAGCGGATGCCGATGGGACTGAGGAACTCGGGAGCCACTTTTCAGAGGATGATGGACCGATTCCGTTCTAACCTAAAGGGAGTGGAACTCCTTACGTACCTTGATGATCTAATTTTGCTATCACCAGGGCCTTTCGAGAAGCACCTGGCTGACCTGGAGGCAGTCTTCGAACGACTAGCCATGTTTAAGTTGAGAGTGAATAGGGACAAGAGTTTTTTTGCGAGGGAGTCTGTCAAATTCCTAGGCCACGTTATCGTGCCAGGCGGAATCCAGGTGGATCCAGACAAGACAGCAGCCGTTGACAACATGGCCGCACCTCAGAACATAAAACACTTGAAGTGCTTCTTACAGACGTCGAGTTGGTACCGACGCTTTATTAATAATTATGCCGAAGTCGCAAGACCCCTGACTAACCTCCTGAAGAAGTCGAGTGTTTGGCGATGGGACGACGAGCAACAGAAGGCTTTTGAACGCATCAAGTCTCTTCTCGTATCCGCTCCCATCCTCCGTCAGGCAGACGAGTCGAAGCCATTCATCCTTTGCACTGACAGCAGCGCTTATTGCCTTGGGGCTGTTCTTATGCAGGGGGAGGGTCACGACGAGAGGCCCATTGAATATGCGAGTCGACTACTCACCAGCGCCGAGAGGAACTACTCCACGACAGAGCGGGAGGCACTCGCCGTCGTGTGGGCACTCGGTAAGTTCCGTGGTTATGTAGAGACTGCGAAGGTCACGGTCAGGACGGACCACCAACCCTTGCGATGGCTGATGAGTCAAAGATCACCTAGTGGCCGGTTGGCCAGGTGGGCTCTTACGTTGCAAGAGTTCGACCTCAGCATCGAATACACTCCCGGTCGCTCGAACGTGGTCGCTGATACGTTGTCGCGACCCGTTTGTGCTGAAAATCAGAACGAGTGTGACCTTTGCATGACGGTCATTGACATGCCGAAGAGGGGCAGCGGTGAGATCCGCAGTAACCAGATGCTAGATCCAGAAGTTAGGAAAATTATTGAGGACATGGAGTCCGACGAACCCTCTAGGGGGAGACCGTGGTCCGACCGCGGTTACACTATTTCCGATGGAATACTCTACAGGTATAGTTTAGAGTCAGAAGATGGAGAGGACTGCTGCTTAGTCGTGCCCGAACATGAACGCAGGCAGGTCATGGCTGACCTCCACGACGCGCCGACTGCCGGCCATTTCGGCGTGGAGCGCACGTTAAGCCGCGTTCGTGCAAGATATTATTGGCCTGGCATGCGCACGTTCGTCACGAACTACATAAAGGAGTGCGTACCTTGCCAGAGGTATAAAGCCGACAATCGCAAACCAGCAGGGCTGCTGCAAACTCCGGCTGTATCGAGACGGTTCGAGGTAGTTTCCGTAGACCTGTTTGGTCCGCTTGTCGAGACGCCCAGGAAGAACAGGTGGGTACTTATCGTAGAAGATGTTTGCTCGCGCTGGGTGGAATTGTTTCCTTTAGAGAATGCCACCAGCGTAGAATGCGCTCAGACTCTCGCGAATGAAGTTTTTCTCAGGTATGGAGTACCACGCCGCCTCATTAGTGACAACGGCGTGCAATTCGTGAGCGAGGTAATGCAGCAAGTCTGCCATGTTCTAGGCATCAGCCAATCTCTCACGCCTTATTACCATCCCGAGGCCAATCCTATAGAAAGGAAGAACCGGGACCTCAAACCTCAACTGGCCATACTCGTCGGTCAAGATCATACCGCGTGGGATATACATCTCGCAGCGATCAGGTTTGCTATGAACTCCGCGATTACCAGTAGCACAGGGTTTTCGCCGGCACAACTCACTTTCGGAAGAGAGTTACGAGCTCCTTCCGACTCTGCTATTGACATGAGGGCTATCGTAGAAAACGATAACTTCGTACCCAGCATTACGCCTTACTTGAAAAGGATGGCTGCAACACTGGACGAGGCTAGGGATACCCACGAGAAAACACAGGCAGTTCAGAAGGAAAACGCTGACCAAAGAAGAAGGCCATCGCCTGAACACAAGGTAGGTGACCTAGTCCTGCTAAAAACGCAAGGACCTAACGACGCAAGTCGTGGACAGACCGCGAAGTTTATCCCACGTCGTGACGGCCCATACCGAATCGGGAAGATTATCAGCCCAACCACATACGAGCTAGAGAACGTACAAACTGGTGGTAACGTAGGCAAATATCACGTTTCGCACCTCACGCCCTTCACCGGACAAGTAGAACCTCCTGTCCGAGCCAAACGCAAACGTGGCAGGCCGCGTAGGTATTTAGACTAGCCCAACTGTGGGGACATTTAGTTAGGCTAGAGGGGGAGGATGTAACGCGGGATTTTTATTATGTGGGCACACTCTAGGCAAGCTAGACTGCGCCATGTTGTTGTTACGCGCGCCCCCTCCGTCCCCCGCCGCCCGCGCACCCCGCGCTCACGCAGGCGAGGCGTCCCGGCCGGCGGAGCAGTGCGCCCCCGACCACAGATGCGCATGGTCACGCGTTATTCGCTATCCTCCGCGACTCAAGTCGCGAGATCTTTCTGGAAGTTTTGTTATTATTATAGTTAAAGTTGTTCTCTCGTGTGAATGTATAAACTGTGTGTCGTCAATAAACGATATTACATAGATACGAAGACTTTGACTGTTAAACAAGTATAATCTATATATATAAAAGAACAGGGGTTTTTCTTTTGACACGACTACAGCCGAAACCGCTAAACGCAGAAACTTGAATTTTGGACAGGATTTGCAGTCTACCATGTAGATTGGCAATAAGACGGGATTTTGCGAAAATCCTCCTCTAAGGGGGTGAAAAGGGGTGAAAACGTTTGTATGAAAAATCTTATTCCTTGGGTTTATAAACTTGAAACTTACCACGAATGAGAACATAAGTAAGTAAATAAGATTAGCACCATTATTTTTTTAAAACTACCCTCCATTGGTAATCTAGGGGTTGTTAAAGTTTGTATGGAAAAATCATAACGCGTGAGCTGATGAATTTGAAAATCAGTATTTATATACTAGATAAGAATTAATCAAACACGTGTTTTTGGATTTTTCGAAATTCACCCCCCAAGTTGGTGAAAAGGGGTATTCAAGTTTTAAGGGGGGATATTAAACCACTAAACGTAGTAACCTGAATTTTGGATGATAATTGCAGTTTATAATGTAAATAAGCATTAACAAAGGATTTTGCGAAAATCTACCTCTAAGGGGGTGAAAAGGGGTAAAAACCTTTGTATGCAAAATCTTATTCTTTGGGTTTATAAACTTGAAACTTGGTACGAATGTGAGTATAAGTAAATAAAAAAGATGGACACTATTCTTTTTTCAAAACTACCCTCCATTTTAGGGTTTTTCGAAAATCACCCCTAAATTTTGAAAAGGGTTGATTAAGTTTTAAGGGAAGGATTTACTGCTTGCTTCGATAAATTCTAAACTGGGCATAAATTATCTCTCAATCGAATAAAGGATACGTATTTATTATATTTAAAAAATCAACCACTAACGTATTTTTCTTTGTATTGAATAGGCCCTGAAACTACTAGAGATTTTCCAAAAGTATCCTATATGGAGGGTAAGCGGGAATTAAAGTCACTGAGTTCGAAGTTAGAAACACGCGCAGACGAAGTCGCGGGCAAAGTGCTAGTTTTAAATATAAAAATCATCAAAAAATTCGCTCCATCAGCTCTCACATAGAAAAGGTGCATCGTAGTTAGATTTCGGAGATTTTAACATGTGATTTTAATTTCGCGGGCTACATCGAAGCAATCACCTTAAAAGGATGACAGACAGAGCGCTTGTTTTCACCGGAAAACGGACCGTGTTTTTTGCCGGATGCGCGGTGGTGTATTTTGAGATGATTATATTGAGAAGTGTACAGCTTGGCCAGAACGGATTTAAACGGAACTAATTTTTTTTGTTTCTGACAACGTTTTAAAATCTTTGATATTTGATGTAAACAAAGACCGCAGGTTTGTTAGATTTATTATTGTGCCATAAAACTAACGTATTATGTGAAAAAAAACATTCAAAGTGTTGGTAGCACGAAGACAATGGCGACTTCCGGTTTTCTACAGTTTTTTGTCAAGCTGTACACCGGACTAGGGTCCGGCGAACAATTTACGCCGGAAGCACCACCGGTTCCCCTCGGCGCGACGGGTACCGGTCCTGTGTAAGGCCCGGTATCCACCAAAGCGGAGAGGAGAGAGGAGATGTGTTTGATTAACCAATCAGATGTCTGTAATAAGCGTCTGTCAATAAGCGGAGAGGAGATAATTATGGACTTAAACACATCTCCTCTCCTCTCCGCTTTGGTGGATACCGGGCCTAAGAAAGAGCGGTCATCCACGCCAGTGTATTGGTGCATATTGACGCTGCCAGACGTTAAGTCCGTTTTCTGTAAATTGTGTGCCGTCTACAGCTTGGCAAAAAACTTTAGAAAACCGGAAGTCGCCACTGTCTTCGCGCTACCAGCACTTTGAATTAGCATTTGCAGGCCAGTGACATGTTGTATTTAATATCAAAATATGAATAGCGGCAATAACAAGTATAATTTTAAGTTAACATAAAGTTAATTATAAGCTTTTTGTATTTGTTTTTTTTTTTTTAAAAAGTGTTTTTATTAAAATATATTAAAACCTTCCCTAGAATGTAACGAACACTTTTCCGAAAACCGCATGAAAATCGAAACAATAATCGAGTTTGAAAATCCACGATCCAAGGAGGCAAAAAATTCCCTAAGTATATCAAAAACTGGGGTGCTATGACAGGAAACCTCCACGTGCGCCCGTGGACTGGAGTTCCCTCTCGGATACGTCCGGGGGGAAGACCAGTTTTTTCGGGCCGGTGCACCCTGGGATGCGGGCAAAAACTCTTCCTTAGGCACTGTGTGCCTAAGTGGTCTCTTTGCCCGTATGCGAATAGCCTGTCGTGTGGATGCTCCAACGCGTGTCCCTCTGATCAGCAGAGGGCACAGCGGCGGAGCGGGCTTGCGGACGGTGAGTGATGGGTAGCTCGCCGTCCGACCAAGGACCGAGCCCGGGTCGGTGGCGCGTCGTGTTTCGCGCCAAATGCCTGCTGGGTTCGCGGGTTTTTTCTTAACCCAGGTTACCGTGGCCCCGGAACGTAAAGGGCATAGGAAGGAACACGGGTGGATTTTAGTCAGTAAGAGTCTGACAGTCCCTTCCGCCCCACCCAGGGCGGGAGGACTCATTTGATGATTTTACCACCTAAAAAAAAAAAAAAAAAAAAAAGTATATCAAAAACTACTAAACCGATTTTGATGAAACTTTCATTATTCCTTAAGTTGAAACTACCTAGTACAAAAAAAAAGAATTACTTAAATCGGACAGGTAGTTCCGGAGATATGCGAACACAAACATAAAAACATAATTACATATTCGTACATTACTTAAACAGGGTGGAATTTTGTAATGCCACCTGGAGGGAAAGTACTCCTAATACTGCAGATAGAAAATTTTACTCAAAGGAAACATTCCTTTATTTTTGAATAGAAAGCAAACTGCATTCAAAGATTTTCGAAAATTCTTCATTTAATTTATCATGTTTGTTAGAGAGATTTCATCCTTATAATTGACCCTAACGATCGATGCAATAAAAGTACAGGGTATGATTTTTTCAGATTTTAGCGGTTCGATTCCCGGGTGTGGGAGAAGAGAATTTTCGAAAATCTTTGAATGCAGTTTGCTCAGTAGCCAGGCGGGGGTGAAGCGGGCCCTAGCCGGTCGCCCCCGGCCTCGGACCAGCACGCCTCGCGGTCAGAGAAAAACAAAATCTTGGCAACAGCGATCATCAGTCAGTAAAGAAGGGCAACTTAACTTCTACTAGAATTTAACGTGACCTACAATTATAATTACTTCTGCGGTATCTGATGAGTTCGAACTAAGAGGCCTCACAATGCTGATGACGCTGACGATCACGTTAAGTCAAGCGCTTCCACTGCTGGAGCGATATCTCATGTTGAGAAATAACTGTAACGTTTTATTTGTTAGTGACTGAAGGACTCCAAGAGGCCTCGTAAAACTGATGTCGCTGTCACATCACAATCATTCATAATAGGTTATAGTTGACTTGGGGGAACCAAGTCATTTACCTCGAGCGAGCAATGCAGGAAAGATATATTTTTCGTCACGAAAAAAAGGGCCTCGCACATGCGTCGTGTCCTAGATTCGGTCTCGCCACGCCACTGGGCCGGGAGTAGAAATTCACTAAGGTAAAGCCAAAGTTTAAAATCACGCGGACGAAGTCGCGGCCGAAGTGCTATAGTATGCACAACAATAGATTAATTATAAAGGAGCTTACTGAACAGAATGCTTTGGAGAATAGTTTAGGTTTCAGCAGCTTCAGCGTTATTTGGGTTTGGCATTAGACTCCTCGTGGTACTTGCGCAACACGTTACCAAGGTGGCTGTCGGGTGACAGGTCGCGGAGGCGCTCGTCATAGTGGCCCAAGTACGACACTCGCCCACACACATAGCCCACGCACATCGCCGCGAGCACTTTGGGTACCACACCGAAGTGCTGGTTCGGCCGCATCAGGTCTGAAAACATTCATAGAAGTAAGAAGTCACTCGAAGGAATCACCACCAAAATTTATTAACACACTTCATAAAAATACTTTCACTAAAGTTATTTTGGGCAAAACTCTTACTTCTATGAAAATTTTCGTGGCGTCCTCATCGACATTCCTCACGTTTACATAAGCAAGGAGGACTGTCTTACCGTTCTTGATGGCCGCATATGTCAGACTCGCTAGGATAGCGCTGAAGGGCAGGCAGCGGCCGTAGAAGCTTTCTCTGTCGCATTCCTCGAGCGCTTTCATCTCCTCTTGAGTGAACTCATAGTAGCGCTGGAACAGAGCTGGAGTTAGTGGAGTGTGTAACGTTAACGTGCGAGCGTGTGGGAGTGTAGAGGCAGTACCAGGGGGTGCGTCACGTTCCGCACGGGGGGACAGTCCGACTTCTCGCTGCAGTCACTGTCCAGCTCATTTTTCTTGGGTTTGGTTCCACTCATAGCGTCAATAGTTGTGTCTCTTATTTCTTCATCGTCGTTTTGGAAAGATTGAAATAACTGTCATTATTATTATTATATTTTTCAGTTTTTTTTTACATTTATGTTGATTTCATAAAAAAATATGGTAACAGGTTGAATTAATTTTGACTATCAGTCAATAGTGACAATTGGCAGGTAGATATTCTGAGCGGCCCGTGATTATCGTTTACAAAAAAAAAAATGCTGTACGCTCTACTAAACTAGCTGTTTCTACATTTTTAGTTACCACAATTTTAATAAAACAATGAAATAATTTTTGTAACAAAATTCACAAAACTTTGTGTCACCAAATAACATTACAGGCCGGTGAACGTGTCGTAACTGTCAACATGGCACATAGAACCATACGTTAGTTCTTCAGTGTCAAATTTATAGTTACATTTGCAAAAATATGCCGCAATTCAGGTGCGCGAAAGAGAGTCACAGTGCAGAGGCATCAACATAGTGCAGTGATGGCGCGGGCGCTGCTGCTGGCGCTGACGTGCGCGGCGGCCGCGTCGGCGGCGCGTTACGCGGACTACTCGGGCGTGAAGATGCCGGCGTACGGCGTGGGCGACTACGAAGTGCCGCACGACGTGGCCGCGCCGCCCGACGACTACCGCGGACACTCGCCCGACGCGCCCGCCTCGCCGGACTACAAGTATGAGGAGGAGCCAAGAGGTGACTCACACTACCATCTCTGTCATCACTAACATCTACCCGTGCCTTGTGTTTATAATTCTTTAGTTAATGAGCCGATGATGTATAGTGGTAACTAGTTTGTGGAAACGTGTAAAAAAGCTGTTGTTGCAGCTTCTATAGCACTATACTCGACGAGTTTCTACCACCGTAGCAGGCCAGGTTTCGAGGGGAATATGGCACCATATACCACATGCACACTGTGCGACAGATTATACAAAAGTCAAAAGAGTATAACCGGCCGCTGCGTTTTGCATTCGTGGACTACGAGAACCTTTCATTCCATCAAGTCCATCTTGGAGTCTCTGCGGCGATGTCTAAGTCGTCTGGCGATATGTCCAAGTGTTAAGACAAAGACATTTATTCGTAGAATATGGTAGGTTTACATAATTAGGAAGACGCTATCAATGTCCGTCTAAATCCGAATCAGTGAACTGAGCGTATCATACTACGTCGAAGAGTGAGACAAGGGGACGGTGGGTTGTTCACCAACGCGTTTTAGGATAATTTTGTTGAGGATGCTGAACAGGGAAAGACCTGGCATTTAAACATTCATGGCGAATATCACTGATAAAACGAAGAACTTGAATAAAACCAAGGTTATGTTCAATGAACACGTTTACCAGTTGATTGAGGCATACAGAAAAAATCAGCTGGTTTTGGCGGGGCGTTTAGTAAGCTTCGTCGGGTCCTTCTCGGCACCTTTTCCATACAGCCTGATGAAGACTAAGGTCTTCGATCGGCGTGTCCTATCTGAGACTCACGAAACGGCTGGTCCACAAAGGGGTTTGAACTTTTTTGTATGGGCCCAATGATATTATAAAGTCATAGATGCGTTATACACGTACAAAGCGACGGAAAAAACTGTGCCGCGCCGAGCGGCAACACAGATACACACTTTTTTATTCACACATTACATTTCACTACAAGTAAAAAGGATAGCTTGATACAACGCAATAAGAAAAAAAGTGACAGCTAGATAAACAAACAGCGCCACGCGTCATCAATCCCCCCGCACGTCAGCGTCTCCTCTCGCTCGCACCCGTGCTCGCACTCTTTCTTTTACGACGCCATATTTATAGAAACGTTATGTTTTATTTGTGAAAAAATTAAAGATAAATAGTATATTTACAAATGTTATGTGATTCTTTGACTTTTAGAAGTCTTGCATGTTTAATTTGTACAATATCTCATCACACACGACAGCATTTTCGGTATTTTTGAGTCACTTTTACTTTTAATTCAGTCTGTGGTACGTGAAGTGCTGCTGGCAACGTCGCACTGAGATCAAGATGTGTGAATCAGCCTCATTTGAGCACATACGTTATTGAGCGCGTATGACGTATCTACACCTTTTTACTTATAATATCATTGTATGGGCCGTGTACCAGATGCCATCCGCCATTTTGATTTTTTTTCAAAACGGCGTACACGAATGAAACATTGATAAATCGATAGATCACATCAATACAAACATAAAATGTAAGGGGCAAAACCTCGTAAACCGTCACGTTTCAGAGTTATGAGCTGTCAAACATGTAAAATTAGTGACACATTTTTTCTTATTTTTTTAATATTTGGATGTTTAATGATCAAAAAGGATACTTCCGCAACAAAACTAATTGAATATTAGTTTTTACACGCATTTTAAATGCTGAAATTGCGTTAAACGAAATAATCCTATGTAAAAGCATTTGAAATGCGTGAAAAACTAATATTCAATTATTTTTATTGTGGAAATAACATTTTTGATCAACAAACATTAAAATATTGAAAAAAAAGAATAAATGTGTCGCTAATTTTAAATTTTTGACAGCTCATAACTCGGAAACGTGACGGTTTACGAGGTTTTGCCGCTTACATTTTATGTTTGTATTGATTTGATCTATCGATTTATCAATGTTTCATTCGTGTACGCTGTTTTGAAAAAAAATCAAAATGGCGGACAAGGAACTGGTACAAAAAGCACAAAGCCCTTTAAAGTCGCTCAGCGTGATATGGAAAGGGATATGGCGTTTTCCTGCAGGATTGAATTCGTAATGAAGTGATACGACAGAGAACGAAAGTTAAACGAAAAAGATAATATGAGTAATTTTTAACCGACTTCAAATAGTTTAGAAGTCCGTTAAAAACGCGCGGCTACTCTAGCAACGTTTGCTAGCAGCTATGTTGATAGTAGCATTAACGTTGACGTTGATAGTAGCATTGACGTTGATATAGTAGCATTAACGTTGATAGTAGCATTGACGTTGACAGTAGCATTGACGTTGATAGTAGCATTGACGTTGATAGTAGCATTGACGTTGATAGTAGCATTGACGTTGATAGTAGCATTGACGTTGATAGTAGCATTAATGTTGATAGTAGCATTGACGTTGATAGTAGCATTGACGTTGATAGTAGCATTGACGTTGATAGTAGCATTGACGTTGATAGTAGCATTAATGTTGATAGTAGCAATAACGTTGATAGTAGCATTAACGTTGATAGTAGCATTGACGTTGATAGTAACATTGACGTTGATAGTAGCATTGACGTTGATAGTAGCAATAATGTTGATAGTAGCATTGACGTTGATAGTAGCATTGACGTTGATAGTAGCATTGACGTTGATACTAGCATTAATGTTGATAGTAGCATTGACGTTGATAGTAGCATTGACGTTGATAGTAGCATTGGTAGCATTGACGTTGATAGTAGCATTAACGTTGATAGTAGCATTAATGTTGATAGTAGCATTGACGTTGATAGTAGCATTGACGTTGATAGTAGCATTGACGTTGATAGTAGCATTGACGTTGATAGTAGCATTGACGTTGATAGTAGCATTAATGTTGATAGTAGCATTGACCTTGATAGTAGCATTGACGTTGATAGTAGCATTGACGTCGTTGCTAAAGTGGCCATTTTACATCCGTATCCGTATAAAAGTTTTGCTTAACTGGATGTGCAGCCGTGTGACAGATGACTTTTACTTCATCTTATTAAATAAATGATAGTTGGGGAGCCCAGGAAGGGATTTTCGCTGTGACTCCGGCGCGTCAGATTATTAAAAGGGAGAATCCTTGCACCCTTTAATGTACCTGTACCAAGTATAAACTCTTCATCTGGTGGGGTTTGTTTGGGAGAACCCGTAAGATTAGTAAAAAAAAATCGATCCGCTGAAATACTCGAGCGCGTCAGATTAAGAAAAGGTAGATTTAATTCAGAAGAGTGTATGTCTCAATAATCTGACAATTTGAGCATGGCATCTGACAGCATGAGCGAGTCCTGAAGTTGTAAAACAAAAACGTAACGCCTGCTCGTTTTTTATAGCAATCAACATTCCGTCTAATTAATTTTAATGATTTATATAAGGCGTTTTCGTTTTTGGATTTTCAAGGTCCGCTTGTTACGGACAGCCCCCTTGATTTAATCGTCAGATTAATATGTAATGGTTATCAGAAATATTATTCGCGTTTACACTATAAATGGCTGACGCGCTCGAGTACTTCTACACAACTGTTTTTTTTTTACTATTTTAAAAATGTTTACACACTCTTCCCCCCACTTCAATAGAAAACTTGTCAGAATTTTTTTTCTTTTTAAAACATAATCTTTCATATCCAATAGATTGCCATGGCGCTCGAGGAACTGCAGATTTAGCATCTTCGGCTACCCTACCATGAGCTAGATACTTTTAATAATTGTGACAGTCGTCACAATCACTGCAATGTGTTACTGTCGTGAGTCTGCTGACATACGTTAATAAGTATATAAAAACAAACTTCAATTTTACTTACAGTTAAAACTGATAAACCTGGGAAGGATTCAGACGAACCAGAAGTGTGGCGAAAACCGGGAAGAAAGCAAAGAGGACTGATGAGACCACCCTTAGACAGCGCTGCTGACACGGCGCGCAAGTACGAGCGAGATGATGAGGATGAGCCCAAGTACCGCAGCAGCCACCGTTACCCCAAGCACCGCTCACGACTCAAACCTGAGCCCAGTGTCGACGACCCACCTCGGCGGTCCAAGTATCGAGATAGGAAAGATGACGTTAGTGATATAGATAGCAAAGACTATTTCCCTGTAGATAAAGATGACTTTCAAGATGATAAGAGTAAAGATTTCGATGAAGAAGTTAAATTTGAAACAACCACTAGGCGTGCGCCTAGGAGGAAACCGCGGGACAGGTTCATAAAGAGGAAGAGTAGTGACCTGGACCTTGCGTACGATGACGACGATCTGTTGGACCAGCGACCGAAGAGCGACGGCGAGCAGGCGGGGGGACGGCGCACACGGCCGCCCGAGCCTCGCCACGGGCTGCACGGAGCTGGCGAGGCGGGAGAGGCGAGGTCGCACCTGCGCGGCCACCACCGGCCGGCGCCGCCGGAGGAGGAGCAGGCGCGCGAGCTCGTGGTGCCACTGGCCAGGCCCAAGCAGAAGCCCTACGAGGACTACGACGACTACTACGACATGAAGAGGGTCAACAACATCAAGAACAAGCTGCCGCAGCTGCTCCGGCGCCCCACCACAGGTACGTGCGCGGCTTCGCCCCTCTTGTTCCACCGTCAGCACCTCCCACTGGCAGCTAGCTCTAAATAGTACCTAGCGCTAGCAGCCAGCACGAATGGATTATCTATCTCTTTAAATAAATACCATATTTATCAATCATATAGGTAAAACAGCTGCACTATTAGAATATCTTCTTTCGATGCTCAGAAATCAATAACTCGCACTGCGTGAAATATTTTGTTGAATGAATTATTGCTGACTGAAACACGTAAAAGAGTAACAAGTCGAATGGCTGTATTGTTTAAATTGGTTTGTTCCTACGTTTAAACGAATAGCTGGTACCTACGTTTACTTACAAGCTAAAGAACTTGTAGTTCGGTCAATTTAGACATTCGAGGTTACATAAAGTCCCAGCAAGCTGAATTTCTGTGAAGTTGTTCAAAACATAATTATAAACAATGTCTAAAAGTTCCCCATCATTCCCCTGTAAGGAAAAAAAAATATTCAAGGTCAAAGGTAAAAAAAGTGAGTTTTTCGCGATTTTCAGCAAAACGGTAAGTTTTATCATACAAGTACCTCAGACAAAAATTGTAGATCATAAAATTATCTATAAAAATGTGTTAATACTTTTTTTCTTACGAGCCACCGTTTCAGAGATATAAAGATTCAAAAAGTTATAAAAGTTGGTTCGGTCCGGTTTCTAATTAAAGATATCACACTATTGTCGCTTTAGTTGTTTGTAAGTGATTCGACTCGGAGATCGGAAAGCTAACGAACCGCCCGTTGTGTGTGCTCAGAGCGGGCCCTCCCGAAGCCGACGAGCTACCTGGACATGCTGTGGACCAACCGGCGCCTGCTGCCGCTCGACAGCGACACCGTGGCGCTTTCCGCCCCCACGCGCATCTTCAGCCCGCGCCCCAAGACGCCCACGCCCACAACCACAACCCGGCGCACGCGCTCTACCACCTCGCCAGACTCAACCACATCTACCGTCACCACCACCACTGTGACCGCTACAACCACCGTCATCACCACTACAAGTAACGCCACGGCGTTGTCACTCGCCGAGAAGTCTAGACTGTCCATCTTAAAGAAGGACGCGAGGAAAAAAGGTCAGCATGTGGATGCGTCGACGGCCAAGCCGCCGGTGCTGCTGCAGGTGACGCAGTACGTGCCCACCGTGGTGATGGTGGAGCCGCCGTCCAGCGTGCACCCGTACCTGCGCGTGCGCGAGCTCTCCGACGACTCACCCGCACGCCTCGAAAAAGTCAAGAAGTTAATGCGCCACAAGCTGGTGGCTGAGGCTAAGAGCATCCACGATCTCACTAACAACTGGGACGAGATGGTGTGTGACTACATCGACACCGCACTGCTGGACAAAGAGCCACGCATGGGCGCCCCCCGCACCCCGCGCGCCGCCAGCACCTTACTACAAGCTTGCCTTGTGTTGCATGTTTATGTATTTGTTTGAAGTACATATTTACTGGTTTTTAGCTTGTATTGTGTCTTGTTTTAGCAAATTTGGCAAAAGGAAATCAATAAAAATAAAATAGTTTTATTGCCTTGTTTACTTACGTAATGCATATTGTCGAGGTGCTGCTTAGGCGAGGCCTGTGACCAGCAAGCACTTCCAAATTAGAAAACAGGTTTTCTTTATTCTACAGGATCACGTCCGGTGCAAGGCTGAGCTCACACGATAGGCAAGAGATGTTAGAATTTAGCTTAGATTTGGTATACGCCACCCGTTGTTGATATCGGTAAAACGATAATAGCAACATGAACGTGAAGCCAAGTCAGGAATGTAAATTGTAAGGAGATTGTGAGATCTGTGAGCACTAAACTCTCGGATTCCATAGACTTTAGCTTAGAACCCTCTCAGCAACCATAATCTGTAAGTATTTTCGGTATGTCCGAGGTGCTGGGCATGAATGTTGCTCACATGAAGCAATCGCTGAAGAAGAGTTTCTTTAGCCACCATAGTAGTGCGCACCTTCAACGGCTGGGTCATACTAGTTTTAATGTCCTCTTTTGGTATACTCAAATGGTGAGTCCATTTAACGGAAATTGATGACCTGAATAAGAGTGTTCGTATATTGCTGACGCGAAATTGAATGCATTACCCACGATCTTCTGTTATGTGATCGAGTTTGTGGAGGTGGAGGTTTTCTAAACGCAAGACTCTACAATCGCGAGTTATACAATTTCAGGGAATATTTCTTAAACGCCGACGTGGGAATGCATCGAGATATACCTAATAATGGTGGACAACGGCCTCACCCCATCAAATATCTCGATTCAGGTAGCGAGGTTGTCAATACGTGAGATGTGGATTCAGCGATCATTATACGATAGTCGTGTCGGCCTATAGCTTGTCAAATTAATTGCCAAAAGCCTCGACCAAACATCCAAGGAGGCTTGAATCAAAGACCTGATTCTGAGTGCATTTCTTTGGACATTCTAAGGAGGTTGCTTCTCCGGCACCTTTACCTCCACGCTGTGTCGATAGCTTGGACCTTGCCCCCGATGTGGGCTACATAAATTTTAAAATATTTTAAAATGAACCTACATAACAAGTTTAAAAACCGGCCAAGTGCGAGTCAGACTCGACCATAAAGGGTTCTGTAGCAGCAAGTATAACATAATATAATAGTTCTTGTAGTTGGTTGTAACTTTGAAAGGTAAATTGCGGTTTACGATTAAGGACGTATTAAAAAAACTGATTACTTGATCTCTTTTTGATTCTTGATCAAACCAATTTTCGCTGGAAGTTTGCATGGTAATGAACATCATAATTTTAAGTTTTAGATGACTTAAAATTGCTTTTGTGTTTTCGCTCGGAAACTGAAATTCACGGCACATTACAACACCTTTAAATCTGAATAATAATGTGCAGACAGCTTTTATTTAAACAGAATTTGAGAATTGATCTTTTTTCTTATTTTTATTTGAAAACCGTTTATCGCTGGTTATGTAGTGTCACGCTCGTTTTCTCGATACTGACCGCGCCGTGCACCTCTGCTATCGCTAATGATTACCGACAAGTATTTTTTTGTCTGCCGTAATTCTAGCCAGTTTGTGGATACTCATCGATTACTTACTGGACCTGCAGTCTTTGTCCAATTAAACTAGTCATTTGACCATTTCTATGAGTGACGCTCGAGTGCTACCGGTGCTGTTTATGCTACTGATTTGTCGATGTTATTGTGTAGAAAGTGCGCCGGCGCCGCGTAGTTCGGGCGCCAGCGTGGCCGAGCGCGAGCTGACGGCGGCGCTGGGAGCGCGGCGCGCGCGCACGGGCCCCGGCGAGCCGCAGCCTGCCCTGCTGCTGGCCGCGCCGCCGCCCTCACCCCACCACACGGTGCCGCCGCCCACGTTCCCCCCCGCAGCAGTGCCGCCCGACACCGACAAGCAGTGGAACGACTTCATCGTCGCCAACCGCTCCCCGCGGCTGCAACCTTCTATATTATACGTTACATTGTTAGCTTTAATAAACAGTTCGCTGAGATACGAGTATAGCAATATTTCAGTAACTCCCTCACTTTATCATTATTACTCTCGTCAAATATCGGCTAGCAGTGGATCACAGGATCAGTAAGTGCATAAAGTTAACCTCGCATTTAGTGATACGTTTTATAGCACAGTGCAATTGATAACACTCTACCGACAAACTTCCTTATGTTGTGGATAGTTATAAACATTATTTTAAGTATTTAAAAAAGTATAGGTACCTACATAAAAATAAATTAATATGTATAACTAGCGGCCCGGTACATGCTTCGCTACTTTGACAGCAAACTCTCCAATTACAAAATGATGAGCTATTTATTGTTACAAAAAACACACACTCGACCGATTTTGTGCAAACGTCACATAAACCATCTATTAAATAGCCCGAACAAAGCCAAACCATTTGGTTTAGATAGATGAGTCCGTTCTTGAGTTACAAAAGTACAACGCAAAGTGGCAATAATTTTTATATAATAGAAGATAGTAAGATATCCTTCAAGGACTTGCTACGGCGTAGAACGCCGTTTCGTAGACCTCTGTAGACACTGCTACGAAACTCGCTTACTCGTAGACCGCGTTGCAGTGAAGAGCTTTAAACACAAAAAGTGTAAGAATACTTTTAATCCGAAATCGCGTACTTTTTTTTTCATGAGAAGAGTTATTTTAAACCTTTTCTGTCGCCAAGTCGAGCTAAGCGAAGCGCAAGGACGCTACTACCACGTTTTCTCGAAGTGTTCCGTCGTTTTTTGAATCCTCGAGTTGGTTTCCGATGTACCAGATGGTTCATATCATCATCATCAGCTTATAATGTTCCCACTGCTGGGACACAGACCTCCTCTCTGTGAGAGGGAGTGGGCCATAATCCACCACGCGGGCCCAGTGCGGATTGGTGGATGTCACAAATGTCTTCGAATTTTTGATTCTAGGACATGCCGGTTTCCTCACGATGTTTTCCTTCACCGTTTTGAGAGCAGTGGTGATGAAATAAATTACACAAAGAAATGCGCCTGGCGGGTTTCGAACCCTCGACCTACAACTCGTAAGTCGGGACTGATACCACTGGGCCACCAGTGCTCTCGTTATATATGATGTCATTAATAAACTTATCAAACATACAAAGTTTTAATGGAAAGTTTCAATGAAAGTTTCCATTGAATTCCAGGCATCTAAAATACACCGATTTCGTCACTGACACACTAATGATCATCAAAATGTTTAGTTACTTCCTAAAGTGGTAGATAAAGTGATAGAAAGCTGAAATCGCATCACCACCACGACGGTAGTGAAAAGGTGAAACCATACATTTCTACTGATAAGAAGATAGAATTTGTGAAGTTGGGGTTTGTTGAGTTAGACCGCGTCGTGTAGATTCAGAAGCTTGACTTTACATGAGATCTGATATCTTTTTCACAGGGCAAACCTTACGTGGTCGTCATGGCAACTTTTTACATTATATTGTTATTGGTGGGATATGTTTTTTAGAAGTTGTTTTCATTTTAATTCTAAAAGTTCTTTCAACAAGTATTTATGTTGTGTGATTGCGTAAACACTGCATAATGAAATGATATTTATTTATAGTATGGCAACAATTGCTGATGATTTGCTATGATTTATTGAGGAGTTCCCTCGACTTCTCAAAGATATCGGCATTAGATCCTGACATTATGACCATGGGACCATCTGGAACATACATATTACTTAACATACTTAAGATATTTATGTAATAATAAAAAAAATCCTCCTTTTCTGGAAGTCGCTTTAGGTAGATTTAATTTAATTTTGATTAATAATGGACTCGCGTTTGCTCACTATCTTGCCAGATGGTAAGCAATGATGTGGTCGACCGTGAAGCACACTTGCCTCGGCTTAGAGTAAGTAACCTGTTCACTCTTGACTTTAACTTTTAAGACAGAACGTAACCGGGGTCGCCGGCGATGACTCTGGAACATAAAGAAGGACAGACTCGTACTTGTCGATGTACGAGTCTGACAGTCCCCTCCGTCCCGCCCTGGCTGGGAGGACTCATTGATGATTATTACCACGAGACCACTGGTAAATTGTACCAATTACGTTAGCTTTATTTTACTAAAAGAAAACATGCAAATTAAAAAAA
This sequence comes from Agrotis segetum, assembly GCA_036375495.1. Classification (NCBI taxonomy): domain Eukaryota; kingdom Metazoa; phylum Arthropoda; class Insecta; order Lepidoptera; family Noctuidae; genus Agrotis; species Agrotis segetum. The sequence goes on from JAQSVV010000206.1 coordinate 957,800, forward strand.
AAACAAGCCACAGCACAATTAAGTGTTGTATAACTTGTATAATTATAGTGTGGCTGCGTACTGCACACGCGCGGGCAATCCATTAGTAGTAATTGTTATAATGGCTGTAGTTCATTATCAGTCGGGCTGTTATCTATGAACGGAGTGCGATCACTACTATAGCTCCCGAGGTCATTGGACAGACTTTCACTGTAAGGTGGCGGTTCGCGGCCGCGACAGAGACAGGAGACCGCGACTGGAGATTGCGACCGTACCTGTCTCCTGTCTGTGTCTGATAAGTAACAGTCTCAGTCTCCTGTCGCTGGATCTGGTCGCGGTCTCCTGTCTCTGTCTCGGGCGCGAACCTCCACTTGACAAATAGAGGTTGTAAAAATACCCTTAATAAAACCGGGCAGTACTCATATAATAATTAATATAATATTTACCTAATGTCAAACATCTTACAAAAACATTATGTACACGTTATATAACATTTTCGAGTCGACCTCATAAATGGATCCTGAATTGTAGAATCAAAGCCAGCATTAGTAAATCCGGACGTGTACTGGGGAAGGCATGGTATGGTAATAACATCAAGCGGGCGACCTCCGCTAGGACGTCCTTCCTCAAAGCAGCACGCGTAGCATGGCGCCGTAGAAATGGGTTTTGTCGACGAGAGAATAGACAAAATGACAAAACGTCAAAGATTTTATAGCAATGTTGAAAATATAGAAGAAATATGTTTCTATTCTTAAGTGGTTTATACGAGTCGTGTACGTACTTGTGCAAAAAACAGTAGATTTGTATAGAAATAATGATGAAATAACTTTGTCTTTTCTTGGTAGAATAGAGATAGAATCGCCATGCTACGCGTGCTGGGCTGGTGCCCCGCTGGGAAGATCGCGCGATGCGAGCCCCGTGGTAAGCCCAAAATTAATGTCAACCGTAGCGTACATAAACTTAATTCAGTTTCCCAGCAACGGTTCACCACGATTAAGAATAGATATTTTATGATCTGACACGCAAATATATAATTAAACCAAAAAAAATACAAAAAAAAAACTGTTTGTAGCTTTCTTTCGTGTTTTTGCTCAAGAAACGCTCGAGAAAGTCAAGCAATAGCCTGTCATTATAATACAGGCTATGGCACATTGTAATACAGGCTATGTCACATGGTAATACGGGTTATGTCACATTGTCATACAAGCTATGTCACATTGTCACCGAACTAAGTAGCTCGTCTATGTATGAAAATGTCAACTGTCTATAACTATCACGGTTCATGAGATACAACTTGGTGATAGACGGACGGACGGACAGACAGAGAGACATACAAGACAAGACAGACAAGCGAGGTCTCAGTAATAGGGTCCCGTTTTCCGAACGGACAAGAATTCATCCTTTTTGTTATTCCTTTCTTTTCATCACTAACTTCGTTTTTTGTTCGGCCTTCGCAACATCATTAAACAGAGCTAGCTACAGCTAGGCGGCACAACTCTTAACTTCTTGGTGTCCAGCAACTTCAACAAATACGCACTTACTTACGGTTTGAATACTTTTGAAACAAGGAAACAAACAAGTAGCAACTTTAATAAAAAAAAACAATGAACTGACTACGTAAAAAGTGATAAAAAGAAAAAACGAGAAAATTAGGTTTTTTCATTAATAATTATTTAATAATTCAAATAGTAATCTAGAAAAATAATGTAAGTACGACCACAGCACGGCTCTATCTAAAACATTTTAGTACGTTTACTCAGTTTCCTTAATTATCTTTTTCGATTCTTTCCTCGCGAAAATTACACTGGAGCACCGGTAATCACCAAGACTCTTGTAGAAATCTATAACTGACACGAGTACAAGGAACTCTTGTAGAGTCTATAACAGACACGAGTACAGGGAACTCTTGTAGAGTCTATAACAGACACGAGTACAGGGAACTCTTGTAGAGTCTATTTATAACTGACACGAGTACAGGGAACTCTTGTAGAGTCTATTTATAACTGACACGAGTACAAGGAACTCTTGTAGAGTCTATAACAGACACGAGTACAGGGAACTCTTGTAGAGTCTATTTATAACTGACACGAGTATAGGGAACTCTTTAGAGTCTATTTATAACTGACACGAGTACAGGGAACTCTTGTAGAGTCTATTTATAACTGACACGAGTACAGGGAACTCTTGTAGAGTCTATTTATAACTGACACGAGTACAAGGAACTCTTGTAGAGTCTATAACAGACACGAGTACAGGGAACTCTTGTAGAGTCTATTTATAACTGACACGAGTATAGGGAACTCTTTAGAGTCTATTTATAACTGACACGAGTACAGGGAACTCTTGTAGAGTCTATTTATAACTGACACGAGTACAGGGAACTCTTGTAGAAGTCTCCTTATTAATTTAGTTGGGCGGTCTGATGGCTCTTCGTGGAATTATAATATCCAGCATTATTTTGTAACACGAGACACGGCCCATCTACACTAGAGAGTGGCGAGACTTCGCTCTATCATTATTAGTTAACAAAATGGAAAAAAACTGAATGGTGATGTGAAAATCTCAATTAATTTTGATTATTGCCAAGCTTGATCTGAATATACTCGTAATTATTTATGTATCTGCCTTTTCTACATCCTTTTTCAGTTTTTCTCCTCATCGTGTACATGCTGTGTACATGAAAATCTAATCTGACCGACAAATCGTGCTGTGTAAATCATTCCAAACGGACCAAAAAGGGACTGGACAACAAGAATAAGTCAAGGTCTTCAATTGCGTTATATCGAGTTGTATGATTTACTTTTTACCGACTTCAAAAAAGGAGGAGGCAATCTTTTTTTTTTTTGTATATTCCCCGATTTCTCGAAGACGCCTAGACCGATTTGGATTTTTTTTATTTTGTTTGAAAGGGTAATACTTTCCAAGTGGTCCCATGATCATCAGGTAGGGATCTGATGAAGGGATCCCAGGGAAATCGAGGGCAACCTTCAACTTTTATAGGCACATAGTACCAATTTTATAACTTTTCTAAAGCTGTTCAAGTGTTTGCATCTGATGATCATCATTTTAGGTGGATGAGCTGATGATGGAAGGTACAACTCCTTAACAGTAAGCAGTAGGCGTCGATTGATTTAGTTTGTATTCGCATATCTCTGGAACTACCAGTCCGATTTAAGTAATTCTTTTTTTGTGGTACTAGGTATCATTAAACTTAGGGAATACTGCATCAAAATCGATTCAGTAGTTTTTGAGATACGTGATTTTATTATCTTATTGTGTACATGAGCGATATCATTACCAGTGCGAGGGATTACAAAACTCTAGTGCACATGACTGTAAGAGAATGATGTTCTTGACAAGAATTCGGGTTGAATATTGAAACTAAAAAGAGTAAAATTAAAAACTTTTCCAAAAAAAAACACTTAAAAAAAACCACAAAAAAGGGTAAAATAACTTTTCTTTCGGAAGTTGGTGGCTTTGATTTTTTTATTTCGTTGTCTTTTTGCCATTATTTTAACCTTTTTTGTGTTTTTTTTTGAAGGAGGTTATTTTTTTTTTCTTATACGATCGTACATCGACCTCACGTTTCGGCTGTAATAGAAGTTCAGTAATAACTGCTGAAAATAACTTTCAGTCTGAACGCGGGAATTTCCCTTTGACTTGTAGTTTTGTGTCAGGATACTAGATGTCAGCATGTGCACTACGCGGTTTAACCTTCCAGTTAAAATAATAGATTAGCACTTGATAAACGAACTGTGATAGAAATGACCAAAATATGTCACTTTTGTGAGATATTTTACTGGTAGTTGCACTTCGTGATTGCTGCTCGCAATAAATTATGAGATTTGGACTAGTATAGTGTTGACACGAGCGCCACCTGTACTCAGGGGCGCGACTTGCGTGTCGTGCGGCAGAGGGCGCGCGCACGGCAAGCGACGCCGCGGGACATTGATTGCGCGAGTACCGCGCGAGCTCGCCGAGTCCGCCGCGGCAGTATATAATTATTTATTCGCCGCGCGAGCCGCGGGCCGGAGGTCGGTCGTGACTGGAGACGAGCGTGCGGGGCCGGTCTCCCCGTCAGTGTTGTTGAATCGAGTCTGTACCCGGTGTTATAAGTGACTATTATGAGCGACAGGGATAGATCGTCGCCTTCCCTCACGGACACCCCGCTGAAGACATACATCGGCCGGCACGACGACGACTACCCTCTCATAAACGGAAACGGTAAGTGCTTCTTGTCTAGTTCCCGTGACGGTTCGAGGGTACGGAGCGCGGCGGCGCGGCCGCACTGCAGCGCGCTGAGCGCGCGTCACGCGCTCGCCGCGCTGCTGGTCGCGCCGCGTGCCCGCGCGCCTCTCTGGGTCAGCAGTGCGCTGCTCGGATGGCTGCGGATCTCCGCACACGATAAGCTTTGCCGCATTGAAGCTTCCGCGGGCCGATCGTCCCGCACCCCTGTGGCCCCTTCCCGAAAAGCTTAAACTTACCTATAGCTCGCGGTAGCTACGCGTCGTAGAGCGATATCACAACGGAAGCGTTCGGAAGTCTTGAGGCGCTCGGTCGGGATCTACGACCTGAGCACGGCTCGAAAGAGCTCGTCGGGCTCCGTGCTGGAGGGTACTCGCAGAGGAGTCGCGGAGCGGTCGCCAGCTGGCGCGGATCGATACCGTGACCTTAGCTCCGACAGCCGAACTGTTAGAAGGGAGGTGTCGCGAGATAACCGCCACCCGCGACCACCACACTGCGCCACTTCCGCTGCCTCAGCCCCTGTGTGCGCCGACCTGCCGAGACACGTATCAGTAACACAACCTCATCTGCACGGAGCCGAACAGATATATCGCTGCGGAACATTTCGTGTCAGCTGATATTACAAAGTTAATGATTACAGCAGATAGTCGGCTGCGTGACTTTTAAATTAGTTGAATAGAATTACTAGCTAAAAGTTGTTGTAAACAGAACTGAAATTATTGAACCTGATTTTATTGAAGTAGCCTTCACCAGTTCAGTAGGTATAGTTAGAAAGGAGATCATTTTTTTTGGGCCTTTTCTGAAAGTGCCGGCCAACGAAAAAAATTGGTACCTATGAGTAGTACTAGTCATTTGGAGCAATAGTTACTATGGCACAAAAGTTGTAGGATTGCTCTCGGCCAAGTTATACAAGTTCGAAGATTTGTAATTTTCATACATTTTTTAACTTCTGAAAGTGCTCAGAAACACCAAATAATGATAAGTATTGCTAGAACTAGGGACCTCAACCAATTTAACATAAAATATCATCACGCCTGTAATCCCTGAAGAGTTGGGCAGAGGTGTTCCGAATTAAAATGAATATTAATCTCTTAATTTTTTGTGAAAAGAAATAAAAACGTGTTAAAATATATAAATCTACTGGTGGAGCCAGCATCGGGAACAGAATCACCGTTGCCTGTGGTAGGGGTCTTGGGAAAGTGACCTTTTAACAATAATAATATAATAATAATAATATTCCACAACTATCACACAACGCCATCTAGTCCCAAGCTAAGCAGAGCTTGTGTTATGGGTACTAGACAACTGATAAACATACTTATATATTTCTAAATACATACATATTATAGATAAATTACACCCAGACACAGAACAAATGATCGTGCTCATCACACAAACATTTGTCCTACGTGGGAATCGAACCCACGACCTCCGGTATAGCAGTCAGGATCACTAACCACTAGACCAACAGGCCAGTCAAACAATACGAATCGTGACAAATTAAGTGCTTTTTGAATCATGGGTAATCTGGGTTGAGCTGGAGAGTCTGTCAGACTCCTGCTGACTAAAAGTCCACCCTATTCATTTGGTTGCCCTTTGCGTTCATTACATTTCATTCATACATTTGTGGTTTTCTTAAAGAGCCTCATAGCCTTCGGAACGCGATACTGTCGAACCCCCAATTAGCAATGGGACGGGTTTGCATCGCCGTCCAATCAACGAGACTCAACTGGAATTCGTCCTTGACATCCCGTGGAAGTTCAAGGAGCATTCTTGGGGCTGCCTTCAAGCTGTTACCCAATCTTGCGGGGCAAACGCTTCTTTTTGGAGGCTCTATGAGGAAGTGGTGTGCTTCGAGCCCCTCTACAGGAACTCTGTGTCCGTCGTCTCCATAAGGAGGCGACCAAACATCGCACCAGGGCATCATGGCTATTAGGGTGATCCACACATAGTAGCAATCCGGAAAGGAGGCTGCCATTTTTTCTGCAGCAGTAATGACAGCGAAGGAGGAAAGAGGCAGAACACAAGAAGAAGAGGACACCCTCGAAATCTCAATCCAGCCGCGTACGGCGAGTAATGGGAAGTAAGGACGACAGCATGTCGTGTTCCTCTCCTGCCTAAAGGAGCTTTCAGAGGCCTTTATAGAGCCAAACGCCTTCCAGCTACCCTACCAAGTCGCAAGAGTATCTTAGTAGAACACCGTAGTACAGTTGATGACTTTATTAGCCAAAACACGTGGCTGATTCGTATAGTTAGGTCACTTTCCCAAGACCCCTACCACAGGCAACGTTGATTCTGTTCCCGATGCTGGCTTCACCAGTAGATTTATATATTTTAACATGTTTTTATTTCGTTTCACAAAAAATTAAGAGATTAATATTCATTTTAGTTCGGAACACCTCTGCCCAACCCTTGAGGGATTACAGGCGTGATGATATTTTATGTTAAATTGGTTGAGGTCCCTAGTTCTAGCAATACTTATCATTATTTGGTGTTTTTGAGCACTTTCAGAAACTAAAATGTACGAAAATTACGAATCTTCGAACTTGTATAACTTGGCCGAGAGCAATCCTACAACTTTTGTGCCATAGTAACTATTGCTCCAAATGACTAGTACTACCCATAGGTACCATTTTTTTTCGTTGGCCGGCACTTTCGGAAAAGGCCCAAAAATGTATGGAGCGTGAATGTTCTCCTTTAGTATGTTTATGTTGGTAGGCATAAGTTTTCAGTTTATGTTTGAGGACAACGACATTGTTTTTTTTAATACATTAATACTTGTCTTGCTTTTTTACATATTTTTCCTGCTAGTACAGGTAAACGTATAGCTACATAGGTACCTGGACTTTATTTAACGTTTGAAAGAAGCGTGAGCGGCTGCGGACAATATTGTCAGTTATTTCTCATAGATGAAATATTAAATTTTATTTTGATGTTTGTTTAAAATAAACAGAAACGGGTAAAACTCATTAAAAATATTATATTGGAATTACCGATGATGGATTTTAGTGGTTAGTGATGGCTAGCTTCTTTTACGTACTATAGTAAATACTATACTATAGCATAGTATTGTGCCGACTAGAGTGGTGCACGAGTGCTGCTGCTCCGGTGGGGCACGGCGCGGCGCGGCGTAGCACGGCGGTACTGCGGCACGGTGGCGGCATGGTTTGTGCTCGGATCGCTTATTCACCTAAGGCTCGCGATATGAATAGCGCTGCGTGCGCGGCGAGGGCGACCGCCGAACACTGACCTTGACCGATATATACATTGTGATATTATATACGATGACAACATCCAAGATTGTTCATTTTCTCGATTTGCTAAACGTTTGCATGGAAATATGTAAATCAGAATCATAACACTCGTGACGATAATCACCCCGCTGATAAACTAAGGGGTCATCACCGTTCATTGCTCAATATCGGAGCACCTGATGTACATCAATATAATATAGCGGGAGTGGAACTTGGACTTGAGACAGCCCAGCAACACCTCCACTCACTTGGATACTCTTTGTTTGTTTTGTGATTGCTAGATGAAAATAAACCAGTGAATATTGATGTAGTGAGTGCCACTGCACTCTGTCACTAGTTGACTACTGGCACAACTGTGTCGCAACAGTTGCGCGGCGGGCCCACGTGGTCGTCTGTGTAGCCGGTGCGTGTGCGCAGTTATTATCGCGCTTATCTCGCGCCTCACTGATAACCGCGATGCGCCACTACCACTATGACTCTACGACACTTCTGATGTGATCACAAACAAAGATAACGTCATACTAATAAGAAGACATATTTATGTAGGTCTGTACCTAATTGGTTATTCTTGTGAGTATAGGTACCTATGTAGGTAGGTACTCTACATAAATATTCAGTACAAATTCAAATCAAATCAAAAGTCATCTATGTATTCGAAATCGAATAAAGCTGCGAGTTTTTACCAGGGTTGGAAAAAAGCAGTTTTTTTTAGAAATTGTGTTTAAAAAAACAAACAGTTCAAATTGTTTTCAACAAGAGGTGTTTTTTTTTAAATTAAATTAATTCGACCTATGGCCTACCTATGGGTCGACGTTTCAACTTTTATATAAATGAAATGTTTCATTTCTAGACTAGATTTTTTCAAAATCGCCGTTTGTAATGAAATATTTAGGTAAGTAAGTGCACAAAATGATCGATGGCAAAAAAATATCGAATGTTTTTTTTCCATTGATACTACATAATAAATACCAGTGTGACATAGCAAGGGCCAGTAAGACTCCTCAATATTAATTTATTTTATTTTCCTTTTACATGCATTCGTCCGACATGAAAAGTTAACACGTTTTAATATAATAAATAATAAATAACACTGTTTAATTTCAAACTGTTTTAAACAGGTGTTTTATAAATCAAAGGTAAACGGGCGCGAAGTACGGGAAAAAAACCCAGGTCGGACATAAATTAAAATGTGAGGATATATAGCTAAATGTGTCTTGTTTATCATGGTAAGGGGCGCATTCTTGTGAGGAGCGGGAATTTAGAACTTTCGACTTTTTCAATCTCTTAATAATTCATCCTAAAATATCGCAGGGATCGATTCGTTACTACCTAGCGCACTGTTAAATGCGTCTAAGTACAATGATATGTTATTAACGATCATTTATGACTTCCATTATTCGTGTTGTAATTAACCGTGACTTATTTGTATCTGCGCCGTCAATTGTTAAATTCTTCTTCTAGATGGTATCACATGACTGTGGAATATTATATATATCTCATTCTTCAATTAAAAGCATTAAATCCGAAATCCAAAAACCACCTAATAAAATCTCTAAACTAATATAGAGCATACTCCACCAAAGGTGAACCTGTAAGAGAAAGCTGTAATTTGGTGTAAAATATACGGATTTGTTGCGCCGAAAAAGTGGTAAAATAAAATCTCGTAAAATATTTTTTTTAGCGTAGGTACCTCCTGTACACATAAAGTGCGGATGCTTTTTTTTCTCGCTTTCCCCTTAGTGTGGGGTATCATTAACCTTACCCTTTAAAAAATATTGATTTTCCATTAACAAGTAGGTAGGTAAAAAGATTCGTTTGTGAAATATAATTTTTGTTCGACTCGAGTCCCCCCCCCCTCTACCAGCTAAACGGTTACGTTTGGGTGTGTGATAAAATTCACAAAAGTAGTATATGTATACTTATATAACGAAGTTTTAAAGAAAATTATCATCATGACTAAGTAGACTTTACAAGTTTACGAGTAATAGTCGACCATCTTATAAAACGTACTGTTTGGATAACAATTTCTAAACAAAATGTATCGGAGAACATGTTCGTCAACTGTAAATGGAAGTTTGTCAACTATAATAGGTGGGTATGTTTTAGGGATAGGTAAGCCCGGTTTCCACCGCGAGCGGAACGGACTCATTAATGACCCAGCGGGTACAACAGTAAAAATGTGCTCCCTCTGGGAAAGCAAAAACTGTTTGTTGGTGGAAATACAAGTATGCAGTTTGCGCCTGCGAGTTTAAAGGAGTCATTAATGTGTCCGTTCCGCTCGCGGTGGAAACCGGGCTGTAGGTTTTTATTGTCAACTATTTTTAACTAACTTCAAAAAAAGAGGAGGTTCTCAATTCGTCGTAATCTATTTTTTAATGTACGAGTATTTTCCCCGATTTCTCAAAGACTCCTGGACCGATTCTGAAAACTCTTCATTTGGATTGAAAGAGTAGGGCCTTCCGATCCGATTGGTCCCATGATCATCAAGTCAGGATCTGATGATGGAATCCTGGAGAAATCGCAGGAACTCTTTAAATCATTCTTGAAGCGATTTGATAACAACTCAATCCCGTCGAGTTTCGGCTAGAGTTGTCTTTATTACATAGACATTGATGCTGGATGATGTCCATGGTCTGATGATAGAGCTGGAAGGTAACCATGAGTTACTGAGCTTAGGTTCATTTGATTCGTCTTTACATGGGCTTTTGTACTGGATATTATTCTAGGTTTTGATGATGAAGCTGGAAGGTGGCCATGAGATCTTTGTAATACAATAACACAATCCCTTCGAGTTCAGGGTCATTTGATTTTTCTTTGCATTGAGTTTGGCACTCGATATTTTTCAGGGTCTTATGATGGAGCTGGAAGGTGGCCATGGCGGCAACTACGGAACCCAAAACTGTGCGTGGCCCGACACGCACTTTGGCCGGTTTTACTTTAAAGCTTAGAGTATTGCTCAGAAGTCGTTGCTCTCTGTGTAGAAAAAGTGGCAGAACTAATACCCCATTAAAGCATCCGTCTAATAGATTCAAAGATCACATGTTGGTGTAGGCGAGGGATCTAGACACGTTCAGAGCAAGGCACAGATGGTGAACGTGGGGAGCGCTCAGCGATGTGGTCCGCGGCCACAACCCGCGCCTCCTCCCGGCGCCGCCAGGCACCGACCTGCTCGCACGAGAAGCGCTCGATGAAAAGCTCTACTACCATCGAACAACACAATGCTATCCGCATAGCCACACGCAGTAGGTACTTCCATCACTTCATGACTCGTATTCCAAACAACTCAGTCTGAATTAACACACGAAGCGAAACTTATGACTTGATGCTCCTCCACAAAGTTAAGAAATGCCTAGATAGTAGTGATAACAACAACAAACATAAAATCGACGCGAGTCCAAAGGAAGTTGTTATTTCTTGTTGAATTTCTGAAAGCTAGTGTTTTACCTCCGCAGGTATCCGCATACTTAGCAAACAATGTTCAGTATTTGTTCAGCGATACGAACAGATGGAACGTTTCAATTCCTCCACGCATGCTTCGATCAATCTCAGGTGTCGGTGAAAGATTATGTTACCTATTTAGATTAGATTAGATTAACTGAACGAACCTCGTCAGCGTGTCACACACAACTCGTCTATTTAGCTAAACCCTAAAATAATGTAAAATAGATAAAAGGTGTGATGTTTAAATATGTGGCTTTTATCAGTAGTGGCCGCGAGGTGTCGGTCGTCCGGCCGCGGCCGTCGTGGTAGTGAGGCGGGCGGCCGGAGGCATCCGGCGCCCGGGCCGGCACATCGCCTTGTCCCGGCCCGACCGACCGGCACGCCGCCGCCGGCCGGGCTGCGTGCTATTCATAAAACGAGATTAGCCTCCAGCTCTAACCGGATAAACGCCGGGATCAACTAAATGGATGATAGCGTTTTTTGACCGTCCGTCTAACGAGTAAATGTCTCTATCATAATTCTCAGAATAAATAAAGGATGCCTCTACATTAATGAAGCAAACTATAGCCTATTTTACTAGGTACTAACTTACTTAAAATGTTAACGATTTACAGTCCTACCCTCATCAGTTGCACGTACCTACTTGTATTTTCCTATAACAATTTTGGATGTCTCTTCTATCTAGTAGTAGTGAATATTTAACTTGGAGTGATCGTGTACTGCTGCTGTACACAATGTATCGTGAGGCAGCGGGTGCTGGTGCATCATACTATCGTGTGGACGATGAGGAGCGTCACAAACTACATCATACTATCGTGTGGACGATGAGGAGCGTCACAAACTACATCATACTATCGTGTGGAAGATGAGGAGCGTCACAAACTACATCATACTATCGTGTGGAAGATGAGGAGCGTCACAAACTACATCATACTATCGTGTGCACGATGAGGAGCGTCACAAACTACATCATACTATCGTGTGGACGATGAGGAGCGTCACAAACTACATCATACTATCGTGTGGAAGATGAGGAGCGTCACAAACTACATCATCCTATCGTGTGGAAGATGAGGAGCGTCACAAACTACATCATACTATCGTGTGGAAGATGAGGAGCGTCACAAACTACATCATACTATCGTGTGGACGATGAGGACCGTCACAAACTACATCATACTATCGTGTGGAAGATGTGGAGCGTCACAAACTACATCATACTATCGTGTGGACGATGAGGAGCGTCACAAACTACATCATACTATCGTGTGGATGATGTGGAGCGTCACAAACTACATCATACTATCGTGTGGATGATGAGGAGCGTCACAAACTACATCATACTATCGTGTGGACGATGAAGAGCGTCACAAACTACATCATACTATCGTGTGGATGATGAGGAGCGTCACAAACTACAATATGCCGCCTGTCATGCTCCCTGTGACTGAAAACAAGATCATAAGATTAAATAAAACTATTCAGTTTAGTGTGTCTGTGATACGTAGGTCACACAGAGCATCAAATATCTAACAGTTTTCATTCACACCGAAGCCGCGCATGCGCAGTGACGCCGTCACGTCAACTGCGATGGGATATAAAACATCCCTCATTGAAATATGAACGAGCTCGGTTATATTTCAACAAATAAATAAAGTTAATTGCTCCAACATAATTTAGTTCCTTGTGAGGCGCGCGAGATAATGCCGCAGCGGATAACATATTCAGATTTGACTTCAATGCCGAATAACAGAATAATAGACAGAACCACGTCGCGTGCTAATGAGCGGCGTGTTATTTGTGGACGCGGTTAGTGTGAGTGATAAGTGATAAGCGGCGCACACAGAGCCGCGCAGGAGTCGCATGGCCCGCTCCCGCGCGCTCCTCTCACTGCCCGCAACTAACGCCGGCCGCTTTTCATTCGGCCGCTCATTTACATATTGTAGTTGCGTTTGTCATTTAGTTCTATTGTCCGATTTGCATACTGTACGGAGTGCCATGTTCGAGAATGATTATACAGGGTCTTCCTTTTAAATTGGCGAACGGTCAGATATCTCCCTCAGAATGATCCGTAAGACAAACTAAAAAACTTTGCTCAGAGACTTTAGGTCTTTTTGAAGGAAAACATCGGGACAATAGAAGTTGGTCAAAAAGTAATGTTTCTTCCAAAAGCCTAGAGTCGTATTCAATGGAATTAGTTACTGTTAATGTCTCAAGTCATTATATTTGATCCACTTACAGAAGTGGAACAACAGTGTTCAGATATTTTTTTTTCAATAGGTAGAATGATATTATCCTGACATGAAACTAATTCAAATAGATTCATGAAAAATGTTGGTAATATTATTTTTAGGGTTCCGTAGTCAACAAGGAACCCTTATAGTTTCGCCATGTCCGTCCGTCCGTCCGTCCGCAGTTTAGCTCAGAGACGCACAGTACTAGAGAGCTGTAATTTGGTGTAAATATACGAATTTGTTGTGCCGAAAAAGTGGTAAAATAAAATTTCGTAAAATATTTTTTTTTAGGGTACCTCCTGTACTTACACGTAAAGTGAGGATTTTTTTTTTCTCACGTACCCCTTAGTGTGGGATATCATTAAATAGGTCTTTAAAAAATATTGGGAGTTTCCATTAACAATTTTTTGATAAAAAAATAAGTTTGTGAAATATTAAGCTTTAAAGTGCTAAATTTTGCTCGACTCGAATGTCCCCCCCTCTACCAGCTAAACGGTTGTGTTTAGGGGTGTGAAAAAATTCACAACAGTAGTATATATAACGAATTTTAAAAGAAAATTATCATGAATAAGTAGGCCTTACAACTTTACGAGTAATAGTCGACCAACTTATATTATGTACTTGGAAAATATTTTTCTTAAACAAAATGTATCGGAGAACATGCTCTTCAACTGCAAATGTAAGTTTGTCAACTTTATTTTTACAGCTTTATTAGGTATGTTTTTACGGTATGTTTTTTGGGGATAGATAGGTTTTTATCGTCAACTATTTTTAACTAACTTCAAAAAAGGAAGAGGTTCTAAATTCGTCGTAATCTTTTTATTTATGTATTTTCCCCGATTTCTCAAAGACTCGTGGACCGATTTTCTAAAATTAAATTCAGTTTAGTTAGTTCGCCCATCAAAAGATGGGCAACTACGGAACCCTACACTGTGCGTGGCCCGACACGCACTTGGCCGGTTTTTTTTCAATACTATATTTTGCTTTTGACCAACTTCCGACGTCCCGATTTTTTTCCGGTGCATGAAACGATCCTTTCATGATACAGTACAAAGATATTAAAAAAAAAATGTTATGAAACTTTAACATGTATATGTGGCGGAAACTTTAACACCAATAAAGAGCTAAAGTCTTAACATTTTTTTTCCTTCAGTCTTACGGATTTAGATCTCCCTGTTGGCCAACTTAAAAGAAAGACCCTGTTTATTTCACCAATGGGTTGTCACGAGGTAGGTAGGTAAGGTATATGAGTTGCGGTAAATTCTTGTGTGTTGTATCATGTTTGGTTGCCTACTTACAGTTCTGATAGGCAATACAAGAATGATATTTCCCTAAATGTGGTGTAGTGTGTAATGTAAAGTACGCTGTGCGCTGCTGCCATGCCGCATGCCGGGGACCGGTTGACACACATCGAGCCCGAGCAGCGATTAACATTAATGTGAAGTGCAAGCGGCAACTATTCCCGCGCTGATAATACGTCTAGTTTGTTGCACACATGCGACACTAACATTATTGGACTTACTACTAAACTGGTAATCATACCGAGGACACATCGCGGGCACACGGCTCGGGCTCGGGCCACATTGACGCCATAACAAAAACTCTATCTGTCCAATCAAACGACACGTTAACTACATATTTTGTACGCCACTGACGCCATGTCACAAACAAACGTTTTTGTGACGTTTCATTATTTAATCATGTTGGCTGACATTGTGTGTAGGTCGCGAGTAGAACAAGTTGCCCACTACGTACCTAAATATACAAAGTGTTAGGTTTACCGATACTTAAACCCCCTTATAACGTGGACTGAAGTTACAACCAAGATAATCCTCGAATTAACCATCATTTTTTAAGGATTAACCTTGGTATGACTTTAGTCCACGAATATTAATAAGGGGGTAAGTAAGAGTATACTATATGTATAGGTACTAATTTTTTTACATACTTACATCCGCTGATAAAAACCCACTTTAATCTGAAGTCTGGTCAGAAACTGGGATTTTAACATAGCAAGCACTTTTGAATCATCAAAAACATATTTACCCCGGAACATAAAGGGCTTTTGAAGGACACCGTGGATTCTCTCTCGCTCAACCCTGGATGGGAGGACTCATTTGATGATTTCACCACGCTAAAAAAAGAAAAAAGCTACAGTCCCAATCACAAGACAAGGGAAAGTATTAGTACCTAGTTAGTATCGTAGTTGACCATTTAATTCTAAAGTGTGGATCTCCATCTCTAAAGTAAGATTGAAAAGGTAGGCAAGACACTTCATGGACATTCATTTAGTTACATTATTATAGAATTGTGATTGAGTGAGTTTTGCAATTTCACATACACTTAATGTGAGAAAATGTATAATGACGTGTACGTTAAAAGTGTCCACTAATAAAATGTAAACCAAATCGTGGCAGCTGAGAGAAGACCAGTCCCTATCTGTTGATGGCGCTGTTTCTATACGTGACAGGCAGCAACCGCTGATGTTTTCGATTCTGGATTTATCCAAGGTCCCATTATCAAGACCTGACCTGATTGCCATGAGACTATCTATAAAGTATGGATACGGTAGAGCAGTGGTGGCCCAGTGGTATCGGACCCGACTTATGAATTGTAGGTCGTGGGTTCGAACCCCGCCAGGCGCATTACTTTGTATAATTTATTTCATCACCACTGCTCCCAAAACGGTGAAGGAAAACATCGTGAGGAAACCGGCATGACCTAGAACCAAAAATTCGAAGACATGTGACATCTACCAACGTACCAAACCAACCCGGCTGCGTATTTCCAAAACCTATACTATTTCAGTCACGAGTCGGACTCTACTCGATTAGCTTTTGTTTGTGCATATTTCTCAACAAAACCTAATCTATCTCAGTAAAAAACTTGACTCAAATAGATTAGCTTTTGTTTGTGCATATTTCTCAACAAAACCTAATCTATCTCAGTAAAAAACTTGTCTCAAATAGATTAGCTTTTGGTTTTGATATTTTCAAAGAAAATGCACGGACAAAATCTAGTACCATTTTAGTCACGCACGAGTCAAACTCTAAAAAAGACGATGTTTTGTTTATGCATGTCGCAGTGAAATGAGGAAATCAGGGATTTCACGAAATCCAATTATCAAGAAAAGTATCTAGTGATAATTATGACAAAAATACTAATATAAAGTCAGAGATCATGTCATTTCACTAAACTAAGTAAAATGTTGAAAACGTCGACGGAGCACCGCTTCGCGGTGCTCCTACTTCCGGGTGGTTTAAAAAAAAATAACCACGAAGGGGATGGCGGGGTCTTTCAGACCCCGCCATCCCCTTCTAACCTAACCTGTCCGAGTCGGGGTGCCCACACTGCCGTCCTTTAACTAGAGTGCCGTTAAGTACAAAAATCACTTTTTGAGATACGGGGGAAAAACGGTAGAAAAAATTTAAATTGATGCTACTTCCTAACCAGGAGTCGTATTCGAAACTTTTAAATACCAAAAAATATATTTTAAAAGGCTCTTTTAGACAGTGCAGCTGACAGTCAAAAACGTTTCCGTAAATTAGAGAAAATAAACATTTATCATTTTGTTAAAGTATTCTTTAAAATATTTAGCCCTAAAATCATAACTATAATGCCGTAATGCATACCTTAACGGCATTTTTGCTAATGGTTTTGAACTAATAATTTAATTATTTACCACACTTAAAAAAGTTATAATAATACTAACTTTAAAAGCCGCTAAATACGCTTAATGTCAATGTAGGTTAGCTAGGTTAGGTTAAACAAGTAGACTCGTACCATGCTATATTGCCGCTAAGACACCTTAACGGCAATCAAGAGTAGTAAATTTCAATAATTATTTAATCTATTTTTTGCCGTGGATATTTTTTTGTTCATAACATAACTTAAGTGTCGCTAAATACAAAACTTTTCATGATAACGGCATTTTAGATTTGGATTACGTTTCATAAATTGATAGAGAATCAACAAAATTGAAGTCAAACGGGACGCAAGGGACTGTCAGACTTGTACTGAATGAAATCCAGGGTGATTTTTCAATAGCAATTTACGGTCCAAGGTCGCGGTTACCTGGAGAGAGAGTCCTGCGACAGGTGGCAGGCCTTGGCCCTCTAAGGGCCCCGTCAGATTGCTGACAGCTCTTTGAAGCACTCGTGAAACATGACGCGCAATCGACCCGAACATAGGTCCATGAGACACTCGCCGTCTGCGAGATACCCACCCATTAATTATCGTACGCGTCTGCGGTGGACGGAAATCAGTCACGACGTCAGTTGCCATGGGCGTCTCCACCTTGGTTGGTTCATAAAGTGGAGACGGTTCTCTCCCTCACGCGTCCCGCCTCTTTCTTCGCTAGCATGACTGCTTCGCAGAAGGCAACTGCTTCCTATTTCATTTCATGAGGTTGACTGATTCACCAGCGATCGTGCGGTATCCCCAGATCGTCCGGATAGCAATGACCCTCAGACCAGCCGTGCCGGTCGACAGTAGCCCTGTGGAGGGCCATGAACCGCACGATACCGACGTACAGTCTACGGCAGGAGGCATTTGGCTCACCGAGATTGGGCAGGAGTCACTTGGAGGCAGCCTCAGCCTGATTCTGTTTTGGAGCTAAACGAAATGCTCATTGAAGTTCCATCGGCTGTCGAATACGAGTCCTAGGTACTTCATCGTCAATTCAACGCCGATGTCAACCCTTTCTACAATATTTGAACTCCGTAAAGCACCACCAAGACACCGTAAAGTGGCACGTTCAGGCGGCCATAAAAGCACACGTTCTCTGTATTGTTCAGCGCCAGCTCAAGCCCCAACTGCTGGATCCTGCATTGCCAGGTCGTCGGTCACCTGATGTGATTATCCCTGCGCTAGGACAAGCGTCTGGTCAACGTAGCACACGCTGAGGTCACTAGATAGGTCACTTGCAGCACCCAGTCGTACCCGATGTTCCACAAGAGCGGTCCCAGGGCCGATCTCTGTGGGACACCACGCGATATTTCTCGCCGGTTCCACGCTCCTCGATGACTGGAGTAGCTGACGGACCTGGTGTAACTCCATGGCAAGGTGTTGAAGGCGTTGGTGATGTTTAGTGACACCGCCAAGACGACTCTGCTCAGAGATACTTTCCCCGTCGTGAGGGTTCTTACGCGTGTGATAGCGTCCACAGTCGAGCGCTCCTGAAATCAAACTGGCTCTCATGCATTAGAAACCGACAAGGCTATCCGCAATCACTCTTTCAAAGAGCTTAGCCACCTATTCAAGCAGCACTATGGGCCGAGATTAAGCAGGGCGCCCGTTCTTTTTGATGAGGACCTGTTTCTCCGTCTTCCAACGACGTGGGAACGGAGTGCAGAGTGCCGCGCGACAATCCCGCACCATACCCCGGTCCCCGCTTCTCTGCCGTAGGAGCAGAAGCACCCAAACTTTTACTCTCGCAAGAACACTTCTTTTTTGTTTTGGGGGGAAATCTTCAAAAGGCGCCCGGTTTTTGGGGATAAGACCGGGAAGTGTGGAATTTGTACCTCACTAAAACCCCGGTGATCACCATCAGCACAAGGAGGAAGGAACCTGGACCTCTTAAAAGACCAACTCCAAAACCCTCTTGTGCAGCGACGCAAGTATACTTAACGGCATTTTAGATTAGTTATGTTGGATAGCGGCAATTTAGTATTTTACAATAATTCAAATATTTTGCTAGATTTTTAAATAACTGCCGCTATTATGAATTCTAACTGTACTATACAATGCTTAAAATGCAGCAAAGGGCTTTTAGCGGCATTTATGAATAGGAATCTTAAATAACGGCAATTTAGGTAGGTAACAAATCACAAATTTATTGTTAAAAACTGTAGTTATGAAGCCTTAGCTGCGTTTTAGCTTAGCAATGTCACATAACTACGTTTTAGCGTAGGTTTACTATATGATTTGTGCATTTAACGGCATTTCTTTTTTTCATATCTCGAAAACTATAAAAGCTATTGAAACCGTAATTAGACAGATCGATAGAGCTTTTTTTTCTGATAAAAATGGCATCAGAAAGTCAAAAATGCCAAAATGTCACTTAACGGCATTCTTGTTAAAGGACGGCAGCACAGTCGTATTTGCGATATTCAAGTACTACAAAATTTAAGAAAAGTTAAATTCCGAGGTAAATTTACTCATATAGCTAGTGAGCCTCTACTCGACAAGGTTTTGCTCGTACGTAATGTTTAAAAATAACTCGCCGAAAGTCTAGCTATTCGAGTGACATGAATTATATAGAACTAGGTTTTGTACGTGCATTTTCTTTGAAAATATCAAAACAAAAAGCTAATCTATTTGAGTCAAGTTTTTTACTGAGATAGATTAGGTTTTGTTGAAAAATATGCACAAACAAAAGCTAATCTACTTGAGTCAAGTTTTTTACTGAGATAGATTAGGTTTTGTTGAGAAATATGCACAAACAAAAGCTAATCGAGTAGAGTCCGACTCGTGACTGAAATAGTATAGGCTTTGGAAATAGGCAACCCGGCTGGGCCCGCGTGGTGGATAATGGCCAACTTCCTCTCACAGAGAGGAGGCCTGTGTCCCAGCAGTGGGAACATTATAGGTTGTTGATGATCTATAGAGTATACCCTTTCCAATAAAAAGATTTTTGCAACCTGAAATATAAAAAAAAACGTTCCCAAGCGACGAATTAAGAAACCCTCCCATTTTCAAAGTCGTTAAAAAGACGATCATGTATTCGCCATAGAGTCAGACAGTTTCTATTAAAGAGACGCCGAGAGCTGAAGTAGCAAAAATGTTAAGAGCATCTCAAGTCTCCAGCCGCTCGCAACCTCACCCGATATAAATAATTCACTAATGCCATTTAACAGATATTCAGGTTATCTATATATATAAACTAGCTGTTGCCAGCGGCTTCACCCGCTACTACTCGAAAGTTATCCCACGGGAACATAAAATCGGGATAAAAACTATCCTATGTGTTAATCCAGATTATAAATTAAGTGTGTACCAAATTTTAGCCAAATCTGTTCAGTGGTTTTTGCGTGAAAGAGTAACAAACATCCATACATCCATACTTACAAACTTTCGCCTTTATAATAGTAGTAGGAAGAACAGGGGTTTTTCTTTTGACACGACTACAGCCGAAACCGCTTAACGCAGAAACTTGAATTTTGGACAGCATTTGCAGTCTACCATGTAGATTGGCAATAAGACGGGATTTTACGAAAATCTTCCTCTAAGGGGGTGAAAAGGGGTGAAAACCTTTGTATGAAAAATCTTATTCCTTGGGTTTATAAACTTGAAACTTACCACGAGTGAGAACACAAGTAAATAAATAAGATTAGCACCATTATTTTTTTAAAACTACCCTCCATTGGTAATCTAGGGGTTGTTAAAGTTTGTATGGAAAAATCATAACGCGTGAGCTGATGAATTTGAAAATCAGTATTTATATACTAGATAAGAATTAATCAAACACGTGTTTTTGGATTTTTCGAAAATCACCCCCCAAGTTGGTGAAAAGGGGTATTCAAGTTTTAAGGGGAGGATATTAAACCACTAAACGTAGAGACCTGAATTTTGGATGGTACTTACAATTTAAAATGTAGATGAGCATTATGAAAGGATTTTGCGAAAATCTCCCTCTAAGGGGGTGAAAAGAGGTGAAAACCTTTGTATGTAAAATCTTATTTCTTGGGTTTATAAACTTGAAACTTGGTACGAATATGAGTATAAGTAAATAAAAAAGATGGGCATTATTACTTTTTTTAAAACTCTCCTCCATTGGTAATCTAGGGGTTGTTAAAGTTTGTATGGGAAAATCATAACGCGTGAGTTGATTAATGTGAAAATCAGTATTTATATACAAGTTCAGAAATAATTAAACACGTGTTTTTAGATTTTTCGAAAATCACCCCCCAAGTTGATGAAAAGGGGTATTCAAGTTTTAAGGGGAGGATTTTACTGCTTGCTTCAATAAACTTAAAACTTGGCCTAAATATTCTCTCAATAAAATAAAGGATGCGTATGTATATTTAAAAATCAACCCCTGACGGGGTGAACATGAGAAAATCAGGACTGGACCATTTTTAGATTTTCCAAAAGTATCCTAAAACGAGGGTGTCCGGGCATTAAATTCACTCCGTCTTATTACAAAAGTTTGAGTTAGTACTGGTTTAAACCTGGACTAAATAGTCTAAGATTGTTACGGTATTAAAGTTAGTACCAGGCTTAAAATGTGATCATATTACAAATCTAAGACCAACTGAAGATCAGTTAGTCCAAAGATCATCCATGGTTTACACAGATAAAAAATGAAAAAAGGACAATCATTCATTCTTTTACACTGGCTTCATTCAATATGACATTCCGTTTTTACTAATGTTGATATTAAATACTTGAAATGTATAATAACTCTTTATTTCTAAGTCCTAACAAACAAACCATTTAATTTCATGTCCAAGTTCCATCCTCTTGAACGAGCGCAACAAACACACATATCGCGTTTTTTTTATCAAGTTATATTTTTATCAAAGAACGTGAAACGGAGTACATAGTAAAAACTATATGGACTTCCTATGTTGCTAGGCAACACTCTTGTTTATAACATTCATTGAAGTTTGTGGCGTAAAATAAAACTATCTTTTTTCTTCATGTATTTCTATTACATTTAACAATCAAGTCAATCATTTTAATATCCATTTTTTAACGCTATAAAAACAATAAACACAGAAATTTACAGCCACGATACCCTCAACTTTTTGTAGAAATTGACATTTGACAGTAGTACCAAAGTTAGACCATGGATAAACTAGGGGTCTCGCGGGTTTATCTTTAGTACCATACATAGTACAAGGATTAGTGATAAACTTCATTTTATAATAAGGTTTTTCTTAGTCCATGGTTTAAACCTAGAACTAATCCCAGTACTATATTTAGTCGGCGTTTTGGAATAAGACGGACTGAGTTTGAAGTTAGAAACACGCGCAGACGAAGTCGCGGGCAAAGTGCTAGTGAATACATACATGTTTATGTGCGTTTTGTTTTGAGTTTAAAAAATATTGAAATTAAAATTATTTAATTAAATAAATAACGGACGTTTTCTGAGCTTTGAAATAAAAGCGGGGTGAACAAAGTACCTACTTAACAAACTTGGGCAACCTTTAGATATAAATTCGCATTTATAAATTACATTTCTGAAGAAGTCTGAAACACAAAGTGAACTGACATAGCAGCGTCGCGCGTCGGTCGGCGAGCCTACCGCTGTACCGCCGCCACTACCGCCACGCTTAGCGAAGGTTGTCTTGTGAAGGCCAGACAAAGACGAAGGTCAATGTTTTTGTACCCTTCTTCATACTGCTAAAAGCTAAAGTAAGACCGGTAGCTAATATTATATCACAAGTAGCTCCGTAAAATTAAATGGTTCGTCATTAAAACTTTCACAGTTATAGAACCTAAAAATAAACATTCGCTGTTCTAAATACACGCAGTGTTTTCATATTGTGATAGTTTCGAATTCTGTCTGTGGCTGCCAGTACAAATATTTGATGTGGACCAAACAAACTGTTATATTATTATGTTGGTGGTGTATGTTGTTGGTTGTGTGGTACAATTTATTGTAGCCGTTAGGGATCACAGTATCAGCGCGGCCTTTGGCTCTTGTTTGTGGACAAGACAAGTATAGCTCGCCTCGGGATTACTTCTTCATTTCCACAAAAACTTTTTCAAAAAAAATGTAACCGCCTTCAAAAACAACCACAAAAAAGTGTAAAATAATCTACAAAATAACTTTTTTTTCGGAAGTCGGTTTGCCTTTGTTTTTTTCTTTTCATTGTCTTTTTAGCCACCGACTTCCGAAAAAAAAGTTATTTTGTAGATTATTTTACACTTTTTTGTGGTTGTTTTTGAAGGCGGTTACATTTTTGAAGTGAAAACTTCTTTAGCGGCGTTGTACACTTTTTCTGTAATGGGTAAAAAATTTAAAACTCGCGTCAGGGTCACGTGACCAAAACTCGCGTCAGGGTCACGTGACCCTGATCGAAAATGAGTAAGACGTCATTCAAATTAAAAATAAAACATAGTAACAAAAAAGTTTTCACTTCTACCGGCACTCCTGGAGTGCAACCTTTTTTATTTTTTTTTTTGAAAAAGTTTTTATTTTACTCTTTTTAGTTTAAATATTCAACCCGAATTCTTGTCAAGAACATTATTCTCTTACATGTGCACTATAATTTTGTAATCCTTCGCACCAGTACTTACATCACTCATGTACACATTAAGCTAATAAAATTCCATATCTCAAAAATTACTAAACCGATTTTGATGAAACTTGCAGTATTCTCTAAGTTAAATGATACCTAGTACAACAAAAAAAGAATTACTTAAATCGGACTTGTAGTTCCGGAGATATGCGAACACAAAGTAAATCAATCGATGCCTACTCCTTACTGTTAAGGAGTTGTACCTTCCATCATCAGGTCATCCACCTGAGATGATGATTATCAGATGCAAATACTTGAACAGCTTTAGAAATATATGAAAATGGTACTATGTGCCTATAAAATTTGAAGGTTGCCCTCGATTTCCCTAGGATCCCATCATCAGATCCTGACCTGGTGATCATGGGACCAATTGGAAAGTATACCCTTTCAAACAAAAGAAAAAAATTCCAAATCGGTCCAGGCGTCTTCGAGTAATCGGGGAACATACATAAAAAAAAAAAAAAAAAAAAAAGGTTGCACTCCAGGAGTGCCGGTAGAAGTGAAAACTTTTTTGTTACTATGTTTTATTTTTAATTTGAATGACGTCTTACTCATTTTCGATCAGGGTCACGTGACCCTGACGCGAGTTTTAAATTTTTTACCCATTACAGAAAAAGTGTACAACGCCGCTAAAGAAGTTTTCACTTCAAAAAAAAAAAGATTCCGACGAATTGAGAACCTCCTCCTTTTTTTGAAGTCGGTTAAAAAATAAACAAGTAGGGGGTTATACGGTTTGTTTTAATTAATCCCCTTCGTGATCCTTACGTACCTACCTACTTCTTATTTAGTCAAAATTGAATGTGTGTTTGATTGTCAGCACGAGCTCTCCTCTAGCCTCACGTTTATCATCTCTTCTCCAATCCTCAGGGTGGTGGCAATATTAGTACCGAAAGTCATGGAGCACTCGTTTCTTGCAGACCTCGCCATCGCCTTCGTTGTTATTTTTTTTAACCCTGCGAAGTAGGGCTCCGTCGATAGTGCCTCGTTACGTATCCACTGACCCGGAGTGCTGTAAGAGGTCTTTACCACAAAAATAAACCGTTATATTGGTCGATCCACCTGACTTTTCACTGAGCATACGAGTATCATGAAGTGCGTTCGTGCGTATCGCAACATGTCTAGGAATATCACTAAAGGGCTTATTAAACAATTGGCCGACGACACATACAATACGATGTTTTCCACAGTGCCGCGAGTGTACTTACAGCTCGGAGTCGGCACTTTATTTCATGAATGATATAAATTATATATTATCTCTAAACAAATCTCTTCGCGTAGGTGTTGTTGAGCTAGTTCTGCACCTGTGTCCCTGAATACTTTATCATTGTTTATAATTTATAAAAGTAAAGCAATTTTTCGTAGTCCAATTCTGATACGGACATTGTTTAATTTTACAATTAGAAAAAGGTAATACATGTTTAATTTTTTCACACTTGATGAGGTTCCCAATCGTATTCCATTCTGTGCGACCGTCATAGTCAGTATGATCGAATTTCTAACGACTGTACGTCAAAAGTGGGGACTCGCTCCGGGTATTTTATGAAACAGATGTTGTAGTTTTCATAATGTGTCTGAAGTTCGATTTCTAATGATAATGTAAACAGCAGGTGTATGTTTGTAGGTATATTATGTGTGAAGTAATCAGCGGTCGAGGTTCAAGGCGCGCGGGTAGTGGGTGTCGCGGAGCGCGCCGGCTCGGTGAAATAACTATACGCTACGCTGCTAACGGCTTTCGACAACCAAATAAACTATTAATAATATTTCAACAAAATTACTGACACTTATATTTTCTCCTTTGTCGGCATCAAAATAATATGTTTCAGGCAATGTAGAGCCTGGAATACATCTTCAACCAGTTCGGCCTCGGTGTATTATGTCAGTGTAGTATCAGCTCGGTATGACGTCACGCGCTTCGGTAAACACTCTCCAAGCGCGTGCGCCGCGTGGGCGCGCACGCACCACTTACGCTATGATCGTTATGTTAGGTGCACGGCACACGCCGTATGACGTACAGACGCTGTGAGCGAGACTGGTTGCGGAGCACACGCCCCGCCTCAGTATGTGGACCACTGTTCAGAAATACAGGGGTACAATTGTGAAAACTTTTCCGCGATATCTTTACAACAGTGGAAAGGCTCGCTCTAGGGCTGTTTCATTCTGAAGTTCAATTGTTTTCAATTTAATTGTAAATAAATAAATAAAATGTAAAAGTTTATATTAAAAATATCTTAAAATATTCAGTACTAAAGAAAGAAGCAATATACTACTAACAAAGAAGATAGATAAATGTTAATTAACTTTAAGGCTAACATTTTTTTATATAATCGTAATCTTACACAGTAGTCACGTTAAAGATGACAATAGTCATAGTCATCGTTGATATGATCAAAATCCACAACAGCGAGACGAACAGTAGGTACGTAAGTACGTGACGCGGTGACGCACGCATGTCACCAGGAGCTGAGAGGAGGACGCACTGTTATCTTTGACAGTAGTCCACTGTCAAACAACAATACATCCATCCAAAGATGTTTGAAAGTGGATAGTTTATTTGTAGAACTATCCACTTTCGTTTGTGAATTTATCTTGGATTGAATAGAACATACGAGTAGCACCTGTAGGCAAAGAAACGAACGCTCGGGCTTTTAGCATTTAGTCATCTACATATTATAAAACTAACCATATGAGCAAAAGCTGTGGATACGTTTGATTAGTGTTAAGCTTGGTGATCGACTAGCGTCACTAAGTTATAGCGGCGGTAACGATAACAAGCTTCAGTGAGTCGGTTCCCATAAATGCATTTAGCGACGATCATGGGCGGCCGACTTCACCGCGGCCGTCTGTTACAGTAAGCGCACATGTCCTCACAACGGTGTACTCTAGGCGCGCTCGGTTTTGGTCTGACGATTCCTTACGACTTCGGTATCCAGGCGACTATCGCAAATAGATGGGAACCGATAGCCTCCTTTTGCGACACAGACACGTGTCCAGCTGAAGCCAAAATGGTAAGATATCGGGTACGAAGTGCAGGACTTAGGTGACAGCCGTCCATTCCTCACGACCAAGCCTCAAAGTGGTAAATTTTTTTCAGGCTTTCAAAGATGACGGAGCAATTTATACTTATTTGCAGAACGATCTCTGGCCACAACAGGCGTGGGCATTCGGGTGGCAAGTAATGGGTGACTCCCTGTCCGATCATGGACCATGCCCGGATCGTCGACGTCCCGTTGTGTTCCACGCGCGCCTCAAAGAGAATCAGCACAATGACGGGGCTCCCCTTCGAGGGCCAAAGCCAGCTAGGGTCGTGGGACTTACGAACTACCATGACCCCGAAATGTGAAAAGCTATTGAAGGATGCCGTGGATTTAAGTCAGTACAAGTCTGACAGTCCCTCTTGCCCTGCCCTGGGTGAGAAGACTAATTTGACGATTTTATGACGCTAAAAAAAGCATAATTAAAATGATTTGTATCGGTATCCTCCAACAACGCTACGCACTAATAAAAACTTTTTCAAAAAAAATGTGACCGCCTTCAAAAACAACCACAAAAAACCGGCCAAGTGCGTGTCGGGCCACGCACAGTGTAGGGTTCCGTAGTTGCCCATCAAAATATGCGAACTAACTAAACTGATTCGCTGAATTTAATTTTAAAAAGAAGAATTTTCACAATCGGTCCAGGAGTCTTTGAGAAATCAGGGAAAATACATAAGAAAAAAGATTACGACGAATTTAGAACCTCCTCCTTTTTAAGTTAGTTAAAAATAGTTGAAGATAAAACCTACCTATCCCCAAAAAACATACCGTAAAAACAAACATATTAAAGCTGTAAAAATAAAGTTGACAAACTTACATTTGCAGTTGAAGTACATATTCTCCGATACATTTTGTTTAAGAAAACCTATTTTCCAAGTACATTTTATAAGTTGGTCGACTATTACTCGTAAAGTTGTAAAGCCTACTTAGTCATGATAATTTTCTTTTAAACTTCGTTATATATACTACTATTGTGAATTTTTCACACCCCCAAACATAACCGTTTAGCTGGTAGAGGGGGGGGACACTCGAGTCGAGCAAAATTTAGCACATTAAAGCTTAATATTTCACAAACTAATTTTTTTATCAAAAAAATTTTAATGAAAACTACCATTATTTTTTAAAGACCTATTTAATGATACCCCACACTAATGGGTACGCGAGAAAAAAAAATCCTCACTTTACGTGTAAGTACTGGAGGTACCCTAAAAAAAAATATTTTACGAGATTTTATTTTACCACTTTTTTGGCACAACAAATCCGTATATTTACACCAAATTACAGCTCTCTAGTACTGTGCGTCTCTGAGCTAAACTGCGGACAGACGGACGGACGGACGGACGGACGGACGGACGGACGGACATGGCGAAACTATAAGGGTTCCTTGTTGACTACGGAACCCTAAAAAACTATTTATTGAAGCTATTATTCAGGGCTCCCTAAGGTTGCTTCAGTTATGCATTCGTTGTCTTTGACGTGACTACGAGTACTATACCAATAGATATAGCTTCTGTAAAAATATTGACTTTGAATGATTTATCAAGTCAACCGAACACTGAATCAAACAAAAATATATCCACTGATCTATTTTTGTATTATATATAAAGTTATATTGTTACAGTTGTGTTTATGTTGAACGTTTGCGAGTAAGTAGAAAAGGGAATGACTATTATCACGTATTCTGTTATTGTATACAAATAGGTGACGTCACAGGCCCGGAGTACGGACATAGGGATGCTCCAGCCAGCAATTCTAGTCTAAGACCCCGGCGGACTGGGTTGTCCACCGAGCATGTAATCGATGCTGGAGTCTTAGTTGGAGATTGATGATAGAGTTTCTAGAACCACTGTCAAACACGGTTTACATTAAGCAAAGCACTTAATGTGAATCAGCTTCTGTCAGTTCGTCCTGATCACATGCCACTAAAAATTTCATGATTGTACAAAGAATTGCCAGAGTTCGCGAGTTCATAATCAAAACACGTTCATTACTGTTTTTAAAGATCAGCAGCTCAATTCACGTAACTAAACAAATGCTGTTGCAGTGGCAGTTGCAGTCAAAACTCTTTATTTTGCCTTAAAACCTTTTAGTTGTTTCAACACCCTTTCGTATTCAGTCTAAATAGGATCTTTATTTATTTTTGTTTTATTATTTGTCCTTTTATTCTATTAAACGGTTTTATAAACATTGTAATTTGATTCTTATGCCTTTTTTCTATTAATATGAAGTTGTGCTTGAAAATGGTAAAGTAGGTCTTCACGTCACCGAATTTATTTATCCTACTACTATTATAAAGGCGAAAGTTTGTAAGTATGGATGTATGGATGTTTGTTACTCTTTCACGCAAAAACCACTGAACGGATTTGGCTAAAATTTGGTACACAGATAGTTTATAACCTGGATTAACACATAGGATAGCTTTTATCCCGATTTTATGTTCCCGTGGGATAATTTTCGAGTTGTAGCGGGTGAAGCCGCTGGCAACAGCTAGTCATAAATAAAATATATACCAGTAACGAGCTGCAGTCTATCTACTTTCCTTTTATCCAAGCTTTAGTTGAAATTACCGCTACCTATAAGTACTGACGCTTTCAATGGGATGGTATGGTAAGGCTTTACTTAGTTTCATGCATTAGGTATACCACCACCACTCGGCTAAAACGATGAAGGAAAACTTCGTGTGAAATCTAACATGTCTTAAAACCGAAAATTCTTAGATATTGACATTCACCAACACTTACTGAGTTTTCGTGATGGATTACGACCACAAATTACGACCCCTTTCCTTTGCGCGGAGAGGAGTTATGTGTCCCGACTTTGGACAACATTATTGGCTCATCATGTTAATATGTTTTCTCCTACGGCGTAAAAAGCCGCATTTCAAAAAAATTAGAACATAAAACTAAATTGTTATGTGATATGAACTAGCTTTGTACTTCATTCAAGTAGCATCACTATGTTTGGCCTAACTTCTAGTACTTATAGTCAACAGAATTAAGCAGTTCATATAAATAAGATAATTCTAGAAACAAAAGAAAAGCCGCGGCCATAGTTTTCCGATTGACCTTCTTTGAGGTTGAAGAATGTCTGCTATTCACACAGCTGAACTGCCGAAATATCCCACATATGTATATATATATTATATATACATATTATATATATATATTATATATATACAACCCGCCGTCGCCTGTTCTATCGGTAGGTGTATTTATGTCATACGTGCCTAATTGTAATCATCTGGCCGCAGTTTTCAACTTTTCGCCTAAAGTGGTGCTGAACCAGCGATGCCATTTTGTGTCGCGTGGCGGTAGCTCAGGAATAATAAGCACACCCCGAGGGCCGCGCCTCCCTCCCCCACCTCCGGGCACCCTCCCCCCACCCCCGGGCCCCTGCAGAACTCACATCCGTGTGTCTGTGTGCGTGTGCTCATCCGCACGATACGAACACTTTAGGCAGATCTCCAAACGATCAGTCCAGCAGCAATCAGTGCTAAACGATTACCTTAAACAAATAAAATGGAAAACTATATAATTATGTGTAGATAGATAGATGATTTATTTAGTGCAATAGAGAAACAAAAAATAAACATATACATTTTGCTAGTAACATCCAGGTGGGAGGAAGACCCGGCGTTATTGAATGTACATGAAGTCGAGGCTTGGCGCGTTGCTATCTTAAATATTACACTTAGTAAGAATCGTATCTAATTGAATCTGTGGCGTCTTTTATTTTATGAGATCAATTCATTAACGTAGTAGCAGTACGCGTCGCTATCACAGAAGGAGCTTCGCACTCTTCCATATTTCCATGTTCTTTGCTTGCAAACAGAAGAGCTAGTTCGACTAATTCAGGAAAACCTTTAGATGCCGTTTTATTTGACGTAGTATTTAATCACCAAATTTTACGATTTAAAAACTCTGTTGTCATCTCCACGATCTAACAACATAATATAGAGAATGCAAATACACCGATACTCGGAGTCCTATTGAAAAATTATCATCGTCTATTCAGTCTACGTATCGTCTGTCTACGACTTGGTGAGTCACGTTATGAGTGGGCCCATGGGGTGTAGTGTCCCGGCCGCGCTACAGACGTGACGTCGCCGCCGACCAGGGGATCACCGCGTCTTAGTTCCATGTTCAGTGACTTAGCCACTCATTAAATGTACACTGGCTTCATTATTTATTACTGAGGCACCTACAATAAGTTCTTGGAAATAATGAAGTAAAGCTCTAGAGGTGCTTGCAGAAACCCAGAAAAGAACTGAATTTGTCAACCAAGAAAAAGGAAAAAGACATATTTAGGTATTTGTAAAAATAGGAGTAGTATACAATATACTGGTGTAAGGTGTTATTAGTAATCAATGAGGTAGCTGCCTGTAACTAGATGTGAAAATTTTGTCCCACACTAGAAATTCCTCCTGTATCGTGGGTGCGTTTACAAACATAGAATAAAACTATACAACTGTACACAAAAACATCCAGATCTGGAACTATTACTAGCAGATCATCATCATTATCAGCCGGAAGACGTCCACTGCTGTACATAGGCCTATCATGGACTTGCAGATCATATAATTAATATTTGTTCTGTGCGGGGATCGTACCAGCGACCCACCACCGCACCAACTGTGCCGAAAGTGTGTGTTGAGGTGTTGAAAGTCACGCGATTCACCTTTGCAAATGCAAATATTGCACCCAACATACTCTATAAGTCTTAAGCGTTTCATGCAAAGAATATCGAAAACAGGAGGTCTTCCCTAAAGAATAGAACGAGGCATTTAACTCAACGTGCCAGCCTGATTAAGGCATGTAATGGTGCGAAGGAGATAATATATGTAAGTTCATAGGAGCCGAGTTCGAGGGTACATAGCTCACTTTGTCTTTGCTTTCATAATGATAAGCCGAGTGCGCAGTGGATACAAAATATTTATATCAGTCGGATTGATTCATACTCGAAGTCTGAAGCCCTAAATTGACAATCAGAGTAACTAAAGGATATCAAATTACAGTAGTATGGAGTTATTTTGAATCGGTCCATTTAAAGCTCTGGTATTCAGTTGCAATCGGTTAGACAGCAAGTCTTCCTCAAATAGTTGTTGAAAGGTTACTCAGCTGTCGATATTCCCACAGTTTGTATTTCGGTCATACATATCCTCCTTCGGTTCACTACGTATAACGATTGTGGTCTCCTTTATAATTATTCAGTCACATGAGCACCGAGCCAAATAGTCTTGACATTAAAATACTCGGTGTTTTTTAAACAGCGTGCATTCGCATCTGCAACGCTTAATATAAATTGTATGCTACTATTTATTGTATTTATAGTGACACTCGACGCGCCGCCGTCGTCGCCACCGGCGACTTGCGAGTCCGCGACACGACACGAGTGCACGACTGCGACACAGTGTGGCTGTGGGCTGTTTTAATCTATCGTCAACAATAATAATAAACTAGTATCGCACCCTCCGGGTAGTAAACAGTTTTGGTCCCTGTCGAAAGCGGTCGTATCAAATTTCTGTCGTTGCCTCCAATACTTAAACCCATCTCATCATCATGGGATCTTTGGCCCATTCTGCATGTGAAAAAGCAAATTGATTTGCATCTCTCGTTGCAGGCAACTCACGTCTAGACAGACAGTGGCTCCAAACAACCACCGACTATACCTCGTTGGTAATCTTCGATGCCGGAGGTCAGAGTTCTTAATAAGGAGTCTTCTGTTTATGATTTTCAATAGCTAAAAGCTTATTTTTAACACTATTCCCTGTAACTACCAAACAAGCCATAAAACAAAAATGGCTACCATTCTGTAGGGGTTGGTTTCCGACCTCACGAGTAGAATAATTTTATTGATAGAATTGAGCAAGCTACCTCCCTTTTAATTTCCTACAGTCCAAAACCGGACACATTGTATACACATAAGTAGATGATGGTACACATCCACAATGCTCTTCAATACTTGATACTTTAATGAAAATCCGGATCACAATTCGATCTATGCAAACTGAAATTGTTCATGTTAAAACAGAAAATTGGAAAATAGAGTGTTCACAATGAACACACTGCCGATCACAATTTCCGTTTATAGAAACGAATTCATTTTCTCATATCCGAAGTATGCCTCGATCAATCCTTCCATGAAACTGTAACTCTCGTCTGGAACAAGTAACAAACTTCTTTAGATTACTAACTTCGAGGAACAAAAAATGTTGAAGTAAGGTTGGCGCGGGACCGCTGTGTGCCTGCTCCCGCCCAGCCGCGCTTCGCACCAGTAATGTTAAAGTGGGTTGGCGTAGGATCATTGTCTGGTGCCGCGTGAGCTTCATAACGATTTTATGAAGCTTCGCAAGTGCGGTACACGTTTACCTTAATTTAAAATTAATATCGTTCTTCTTTATTTACAAAAAGTATAATGTTGCTATTATTTGGAAATAATGAAAAAAAAACAAACAAAAAGTAAAAAGTAAACGATTTTCACCCTATTAGAATCGAACCTGGAACTCGTGGTTTAAAAAGTCATGCGACCATCCGCTAGACCATGCACTCTGTTAGTTAAACATTTATTAAACGCGCAAAACAGTACTGTTTACTTTAATTTGTTTACACTTGACAAAAAACACCCACGTGTCGTAGTCTATGGTCGTAGCAGTTTAAGTAAGCTAAAGTTCTGTATTTACAGTAATAACACAGGCATTCAAACCTTAGTGTCATCATCATACCAGTTGTAGGACTTCCACTGCTCAACATAGGCCTTCCTATAGGGAAATCTATAGTGATTTCCATTAGGACTGGTTGAAAGCGGTCTGCAACTAGCGCGATCCTGTGGCATCTTCAGATCGACTGTCTTAATATTTCACCAAAACAAAAATTCTGCTATCATTTTTACACTATTTGCTACACAATTATGTCTGAAATGTTAACATGTGTTAGTTGGATCTTGAAAGTGTGAGTTTGTGATTAACATGCAACATGAAGTTGTGAATAACATGCTTACTTGTGATCCGCACGGGATGCTTAGGTTTTCACTTCAGTGGAACATTCATCGCTGAATATAGCCGCTATTTCAATTTCCTGGTGCTTCGTACTACGGGAACTTTTAAATAGTTCAAAAAGAAGTGCAATTTAATTACGAAAGTGGGATGCTCATCTAGAGCTTCGTGTGTAATGTGGATACGTATTTATTGATGATACTTCTTCTAAGAATGTGTTGCTAATACATCCTATAATGTTATTAAATAGCTTTAACTCGCGGCTGAGTTCGGGTTAATTTAGAATGATAATAATCAATTCGTATCCGGTCGGTCAATTTGGTCTAAACCGGCCACTTAGCAATATTCCTAATGATTCACTTCTACAATTTCCACCAACGTTCTTATCAATTCTTGTAATATTCATGAAATGGCAAAAGGGGAACTGCTTCTCATAATCATAACATATATTTAAAGCATGTACTGGCCATTAGTTGATTAAAATTGTCATACTCTTTAGAAAGAGCGAAAAACAATAGGACCGTCCATATTTTCTCTTGCACGACATAGATAATGTCTTTGTGTAATTTATAGAAATTATCCAAATTAATTTGAAATATGGCTAGGGAAGGTTCAGTCCATACTAAATCAAAATGGAAGCATTTATTTCAAGTAGGCCGGCTAAAACTCTACGTTCATGTTATGTGACGTGCAATTCTGCTTGTCCCATTTTAGGAATATCATAAAAATGACTAATGAAGTTGCTATAAATTCACGAAGTCAATTGTTAGGGATATTACTTAGGGGCCGTTTTAGACGCGCTGTATTAGATAAATAACAAATATACACCTACAGAAACAATAAATGAGAAATATTTTATATTTATGTATATTTTCCTGTTCTCGAAAACGTTTTCTATGTTTGTAATATGGGTTTACGGCGGCTAAAATACGATCTAGTTTTCATATTTTCACGCAAAACTATTATTCCGCATAAAATGTTTCACGACTTCGTCGCCTGTTCAGTTGTCTGATAGATAAATAGTTTAAAAAGCGTTAATCTTCTACATCTACGACTGCGGGTTTGGATCCCAGCAATGATTAAATGGTTTTCTTATTCTATATTTTATTGGTTTTAGGGAATCTTCTAATTTTATTTTAAGCATTGCGAAGCTGTCGAGCAACGAACTGTCGATATTCATTAATAATAAATGTTGCTATTTTTGGACCCTGGCAATAAAGGGTTCCCGATACCGGTGGCCACTATTATTTCTATATTTTTATGATTTAGTAAAACTATTCAGAAATGAAACACATAGTAAGTTAAAAAAATATGAATTTAAGAATGTACTTATATTATATAAATATATATGTAGATAATTTTAACATTTTATAGATTGTAGAGCGACAAGACGATCTATTCAAAATGAGTGCCTGAATTCCCCGGAGGCTTCCCAGCGCGGTGGATCAGTAGCACAAGCAAGATGCCTTGTGAGCGCATCCTTATATCGTGGATGTCACCTCCATGCTCCCCAGCACGGTGGTGGATCAATAGCGCAAGCAAGATGCCTTGTGAGCGCAGCGCATCCTTATACCGTGGAAGTCACCTCCGTGCTTCCCAGCACGGTGGATCAAAAGCGCAAGCAAGTTCCCTTGTGAGCGCATCCTTATATCGTGAATGTCACCGCCATACTCCCCAGCCAGTGTCCCCAGCGCAGTGGATCAATAGCGCAAGCAAGATGCCTTGTGAGCGCAGCGCATCCTTATATCGTGGATGTCAACGCCATGCTTCCGCACACATACCTATCATAACTGTTAGCAATTGTGAAGAAACGTGAGCTAACATCTCCTTATCTGGATTCATTTTCCGCAACGTAAGTACGTATATACACCATGTCGTCAAGGAAGTCTTATCAGTTTAAAATATTCACTGGCACTGTTTTTCCGGATAGTGATTAAAATGATAAGAATTAAGTACACATATTGCTGCTTTGTTATCAATCAAGCTGAATGTGATTCTTTTAGTGTAATGTATTGTCTGAGACGGTGTAGTCTCAGCGACACGCGAGACACGGAGATGTAGTAGTTACATTATGAGTAGAAGGTGTGCAAGTGTCGCCGCCATCGCGCCAGACCCGCAGTCTGAGCTGCGGCAACCGTTCTGCCGTCCTTTAACTAGAGTGCCGTTAAGTACAAAAATCACTTTTTGAGATACGGGGGAAAAACGGTAGAAAAAATTTAAATTGATGCTACTTCCTAACCAGGAGTCGTATTCGAAACTTTTAAATACCAAAAAATATATTTTAAAAGGCTCTTTTAGACAGTGCAGCTGACAGTCAAAAACGTTTCCGTAAATTAGAGAAAATAAACATTTATCATTTTGTTAAAGTATTCTTTAAAATATTTAGCCCTAAAATCATAACTATAATGCCGTAATGCATACCTTAACGGCATTTTTGCTAATGGTTTTGAACTAATAATTTAATTATTTACCACACTTAAAAAGTTATAATAATACTAACTTTAAAAGCCGCTAAATACGCTTAATGTCAATGTAGGTTAGCTAGGTTAGGTTAAACAAGTAGACTCGTACCATGCTATATTGCCGCTAAGACACCTTAACGGCAATCAAGAGTAGTAAATTTCAATAATTATTTAATCTATTTTTTGCCGTGGATATTTTTTTGTTCATAACATAACTTAAGTGTCGCTAAATACAAAACTTTTCATGATAACGGCATTTTAGATTTGGATTACGTTTCATAAATTGATAGAGAATCAACAAAATTGAAGTCAAACGGGACGCAAGGGACTGTCAGACTTGTACTGATGAAATCCAGGGTGATTTTTCAATAGCAATTTACGGTCCAAGGTCGCGGTTACCTGGAGAGAGAGTCCTGCGACAGGTGGCAGGCCTTGGCCCTCTAAGGGCCCCGTCAGATTGCTGACAGCTCTTTGAAGCACTCGTGAAACATGACGCGCAATCGACCCGAACATAGGTCCATGAGACACTCGCCGTCTGCGAGATACCCACCCATTAATTATCGTACGCGTCTGCGGTGGACGGAAATCAGTCACGACGTCAGTTGCCATGGGCGTCTCCACCTTGGTTGGTTCATAAAGTGGAGACGGTTCTCTCCCTCACGCGTCCCGCCTCTTTCTTCGCTAGCATGACTGCTTCGCAGAAGGCAACTGCTTCCTATTTCATTTCATGAGGTTGACTGATTCACCAGCGATCGTGCGGTATCCCCAGATCGTCCGGATAGCAATGACCCTCAGACCAGCCGTGCCGGTCGACAGTAGCCCTGTGGAGGGCCATGAACCGCACGATACCGACGTACAGTCTACGGCAGGAGGCATTTGGCTCACCGAGATTGGGCAGGAGTCACTTGGAGGCAGCCTCAGCCTGATTCTGTTTTGGAGCTAAACGAAATGCTCATTGAAGTTCCATCGGCTGTCGAATACGAGTCCTAGGTACTTCATCGTCAATTCAACGCCGATGTCAACCCTTTCTACAATATTTGAACTCCGTAAAGCACCACCAAGACACCGTAAAGTGGCACGTTCAGGCGGCCATAAAAGCACACGTTCTCTGTATTGTTCAGCGCCAGCTCAAGCCCCAACTGCTGGATCCTGCATTGCCAGGTCGTCGGTCACCTGATGTGATTATCCCTGCGCTAGGACAAGCGTCTGGTCAACGTAGCACACGCTGAGGTCACTAGATAGGTCACTTGCAGCACCCAGTCGTACCCGATGTTCCACAAGAGCGGTCCCAGGCCGATCTCTGTGGGACACCACGCGATATTTCTCGCCGGTTCCACGCTCCTCGATGACTGGAGTAGCTGACGGACCTGGTGTAACTCCATGGCAAGGTGTTGAAGGCGTTGGTGATGTTTAGTGACACCGCCAAGACGACTCTGCTCAGAGATACTTTCCCCGTCGTGAGGGTTCTTACGCGTGTGATAGCGTCCACAGTCGAGCGCTCCTGAAATCAAACTGGCTCTCATGCATTAGAAACCGACAAGGCTATCCGCAATCACTCTTTCAAAGAGCTTAGCCACCTATTCAAGCAGCACTATGGGCCGAGATTAAGCAGGGCGCCCGTTCTTTTTGATGAGGACCTGTTTCTCCGTCTTCCAACGACGTGGGAACGGAGTGCAGAGTGCCGCGCGACAATCCCGCACATACCCCGGTCCCCGCTTCTTCTCTGCCGTAGGAGCAGAAGCACCCAAACTTTTACTCTCGCAAGAACACTTCTTTTTGTTTTGGGGGGAAATCTTCAAAAGGCGCCCGGTTTTTGGGGATAAGACCGGGAAGTGTGGAATTTGTACCTCACTAAAACCCCGGTGATCACCATCAGCACAAGGAGGAAGGAACCTGGACCTCTTAAAAGACCAACTCCAAAACCCTCTTGTGCAGCGACGCAAGTATACTTAACGGCATTTTAGATTAGTTATGTTGGATAGCGGCAATTTAGTATTTTACAATAATTCAAATATTTTGCTAGATTTTTAAATAACTGCCGCTATTATGAATTCTAACTGTACTATACAATGCTTAAAATGCAGCAAAGGGCTTTTAGCGGCATTTATGAATAGGAATCTTAAATAACGGCAATTTAGGTAGGTAACAAATCACAAATTTATTGTTAAAAACTGTAGTTATGAAGCCTTAGCTGCGTTTTAGCTTAGCAATGTCACATAACTACGTTTTAGCGTAGGTTTACTATATGATTTGTGCATTTAACGGCATTTCTTTTTTTCATATCTCGAAAACTATAAAAGCTATTGAAACCGTAATTAGACAGATCGATAGAGCTTTTTTTTCTGATAAAAATGGCATCAGAAAGTCAAAAATGCCAAAATGTCACTTAACGGCATTCTTGTTAAAGGACGGCAGCGTTGCCTCTAGATTAGTTAAGTGCCTCAATCAGCTTCTCACTCCGTGTGCATTTCCTTGTTGCTCGACTGCCCAGATTTTTTATTCCATTTGCGGTCGATAATACCATACAGAGTTTAACAAAATATGTGTAGTACGGGATACACGTACTGTTCGATTGCTCATACATAAGCCGAGCGATGCCGCACCCAAACGACGACGGAAGCTTTCGCTCGAACATTCGTATACCTAAATATAAAAGTCACATGAGTGGGACCAGCTGTCTAGCACAGTGATACGAATATACGTTGTACTATAACGTTAATCCTCGGTAGAACATATATAATTTATTGTTAAAAATGCGTTCCGCACACCCGCCGCCGCCGCATCGGTCGACAACTCGACGCGGGGGACGAGGGGTGGAGGGGGAGGATAAAATAAAGCAAAGCTCGTTGTCTTTGCGATCCGTACAGTAGTCTTAAACTGCAGCTGGGCTTGTTACGATAAATGCTGGTACTAGCTGGTCAAAAATACTGTGAGCTGACTCAAACATAATAACATGTGATCTGCATGTAATAGGACGACGTCACGACGAGTAGACACGATCCAACGTAGACTACATTGGGTCGCGTCTTGGACCCGCAGCCGAGTTGTTCCCGACTGACACACATTCACACCTAAGTATCTTCAATATAAAGTCCGAGCAATTACAATCTTACAATTAAGCTGTTGCTAACACGCTATGAAACTTTATCGTTTCCGTTTCGAAGCTGAAAATTGTAGAGTCTGCTGTAGGCACGAGTACCTATAATGTCATGAAAAGTTATATAGACTCGTTGGTTCTGTACACTACTGTACAGGGTTATTTTGTATGCAGTGCGAATATTTATTTCGTTGGTTCAATTTCATAAGCTCTGCTTAGCCTGAAACTAAATGGCGTTGTGTAATAGTTTGAGAATATTACATTTTCATAAATACCTTCCTTTTTTCTAGTTGTTTTAAAAAAATATATGTGTTGAGGCATGTAGGTTCAATCTTTAATGGTATATCGTCTAGGCACTGGTAGGTACCATTAATATTTTCATTTTGTTTAAAAAATATTGTAAAAGTCACGTCTGAATATGTCTTCTATTAGTCAAAAAAATCTAGACAATAGTTCTTTGTCTAAACATAATAGGAAAACCTAAAAAAAAACTTACGAGTATGTTAAGGAAGCCTATAAATTGTAATAAGATAAAACAGAAGCTCCTCACGTTACTGGAACTACACCTAGAACAGTTTTTTTCACCGTTACTCCTCATTGTAAAGTTGTTCTTAATGACTAGGACGATGGCCCCTTTTCAGGCTTTCAGTTACACTTTGGGCGGCAGTCTACTTTGAACCACCGTCAGTTAAAACGTGAAGCCTTGTTGCGTCGTATGCGCACTGTGTCGATGACATCGACCACTACTGACCATATCATTGAGGGTCATAATGATGACTGCCAATTCTTACCAACTGTACATATAATTATCTTGAAATAAACATTTTCTGTTTGTTTTTCAGTAAAAAAAATATTAAATCTAAAAAAGTTCAAACGCGCGTGCCATCTATGTCATAATAAAATTTATAATTATTATATCTAACATTAGGAGAATAACATTATCAACTGTTTATTTGATAAAAGTACTTAAAACTCGTTTGAAAATAATATTTCAGCGCTGTAATGCGACGTTTTTGTCTGTAGTGTGCATAAATTCCTTTGTCTATATTATTTAAATTTTACTTTCAGTGTAAAGATGAAATTCTGTATGATATAATCACTTTATGCTCTGGTTCAGCGGCGCACAATCTAAATGAATGAATTCATTTGATTCTCTATAATATTTATAAAATAACATGCTTAAATGGAATCAACTGTGGCTTGTTTACAATTGTGGTCAAACAGATTATGTACCGATATTGATGTACTCGTATCTTTGCACATCTCTGATTACGTTGATATAATTATATTAGTTTTTCGTTAATGAAACATGTGCTGCACCTGATTGCGAAAGTTTGAAGTTTATTTGTGTCCGTTTTGTATCGCACTGTACGTCGAATGTGGATCATGACCGATTTAGCACCAACTAGTCAAAAGCCGTCAAGACAATGTTGCGACGGAGCCGCGACACTGCGGTGCGACAGGACGCGACGCGGCGCGTGTGCCGTGCGACACATGCCGCGACATAAATAGATGTGTCGTCACAAGAGCAAAGGGCCCGCAAGACGGCGGCAGCGGCGCATCAACTGGCTGCGTACACGCTGTGATGAGCTCCAGCAGGACTAACACAATAACAGACGAGGATGTCGTCAGGTTGAAGCAGGCGTCAGTGTCGGAGAGAGATGAACTTTTAATGTTATTTCACACTGTTCCAGATCATAGATTTCTTTGATAAACAAGCACTGCAAACAATAATAATCGAATTATCATTGCTTGCGAAATTAGCAGCAGAGGCTACTCCTTAAAATTGCTATTGCATCAGAATGGTCCCTAGAAGAGCATCTCGTAGATATAAGAGAAAGGAGCGCGAGAGTGGCGGCGGTGGTGAGCGAGGCAACTCGTGCCGCTGTCATTAGCCCCGGTACTGTTGACAGAACAGCGTATATTTAGCGTCTGTCATGTGCTGAACCGCTATATTATGTTTCAATACATTTTGTATTAATAGAAATGTCTTGCTTGTTGTCCGACTTCCGCCACGGCGGCGTTCTGGAGTAGCATTGAATTGTTCAATTAAATTTAATCCTTTAGGAAATGAGTGAGAATGAATGAATAAAAGAATGAATATAACCTCAGTCTACATCGGTGCCAGTATTATTGTTACACACACGAGACCCGTCATTGACGATCCGTCATAAAACAATGACATGATAAGTCATCACGGATGGACGTTCACATTCCTTACTGAAAAAAGTTTAAAAGTCGAGTACTTTCGTGTATTGCACTCGCTTCACGGCAAATATAGACGCCGGAGGGCTCGCAGAGCGGTGCGACGTGTGCTGTCACGCGATGGGTGAGGCAAGCATTAGGCTGCTTTTCCACCAGAGATGCGCTATGCTACGTTGCTAAGGATGCGTTTGATATCCACCAATCATACTCATTATGTGTGTGTGCGTTATGAAAACAAATGAATGTGATTGGTGGATAACAAGCATATCCGTAGCAACGTAGTACAGCGCATCTCTGGTGGAATTAGGCTGCTTTTCCACCAGAGATGCGCTATGCTACGTTGCTAAGGATGCGTTTGATATCCACCAATCATACTCATTATGTGTGTGTGCGTTATGAAAACAAATGAATGTGATTGGTGGATAACAAGCATATCCGTAGCAACGTAGTACAGCGCATCTCTGGTGGAATTAGGCTGCTTTTCCACCAGAGATGCGCTATGCTACGTTGCTACGGATGCGTTTGATATCCACCAATCACATTCATTTGTTTACATAGCACAGCACTGGTGGAAACGGATTCAACTAAGATGTGTTTTTATATGTAAGGATGCGTGCTATGGCTGCGTGCTGTGGCTGTGTGCTATGGCTGCGTGCTATGGATGCGTGCTACGGTCCGTCGACGTTTTCTAACATTTACTAAATTTAATTTAGTTGTAAAATACCACAGATAAGTAATTTTTGTCATTTCACTGAACCAATTTAGGGATTTGTCAAATCACTAGAAGCGATTTTCGACCTTATTGACATTTAAAATTTAGTTTGTTTTACCACATTCTCGTTCGCCAACATTGCTCCTTCATTAAAATCAGGTGTTTGCATAAATGTCAATAAGGTCGAAAATCGCTTGAAGGTCGAAAAACATTTGCTTAACGATAGCGAGATAAAAAAACAGGTGCAAGCGATTTTCGACCTTATCGACATTTCAAATTTAGTTTGTTTTTCTCACATTCTCGTTAGCCAACATTGCTCCTTCATAAAATCAGGTGTTCGAATAAATGTCAATAAAGTCGAAAATCGCTTGAAGGTCGAAAAACATTTGCTTAACGATAGCGAGATAAAAAAACAGGTGCAAGCGATTATCGACCTTATCGACATTTAAAATTTAGTTTGTTTTTCTCACGCTACCTTGTGGCGGCGCATCTTTGTAGCGTAGCTACCCTGTGACAGCGCATCTTCGTAGCGCAGCTACCCATCTCCATAACACATCTTACTCGCACAGCTACATAGCGTAGCATCGGTGGAAAAGGTCACACAGTTTCGTAGCTCAGCTTTCACATCTTCGTAGCACAGCTACATAGCGCATCTCTGGTGGAAAAGCAGCCTTAGACGGACATCATTTATAAAAGACGATTCAAGATTTTCACGATTTGTGATGCGTATGAACAAGGACATTCAAAACGAATTGTGAAAAATATGTTCAGCAATCGTTCTCATGAATAAGCTGTAAGCAGTTTATAGATAATACGAGATTTACTGACATAGAAAATATTGACCTAAAAACTATCACCACTACCCATTGGTACTCGTATTATCGTAAGTTTTATTATAGTGTTTCTTGTCTTGTCGTTGGCTTGCTTACAAATTATTTGATACACCGTTCGTTTA
Organism: Agrotis segetum; assembly: GCA_036375495.1. NCBI lineage: Eukaryota > Metazoa > Arthropoda > Insecta > Lepidoptera > Noctuidae > Agrotis > Agrotis segetum. The sequence continues at coordinate 1,000,657 of JAQSVV010000206.1, forward strand.
ATATTTCTGAACACACGGTTGTGTTCGTTTGTCCAGTGGTACCTACTATATTCAGCGGAAGAAGGCAGCTATGTATCAGCAACGGTGATTTAATTTCGTAAAAGTTAGATCGACCTCGCGGATGGTATTGTGTCGTTTTGTTGCGAACAGTACCTATACTTTTCGGAGCCTCGTGCGGCATAGAGTCGTTTGCGGAACTATCAAAAAACAAAGTGATTCTGAAAAGCATTAGACATGTTCCGCAGCTTAATAATTAAAATTTTTTTTTTTTTTTTAAATATTATATCTAATTTGACTAAAAATCTAACCAATTAAGCTGTAATTATTTTATGTTTAATTTCTGTGTTTTCTTATTAATTATGTTATTGTTAATTTATTATGTTATTTTTTGCGCATAATCTAGTGCATGTTGTGCTTTTCTGTAAGTGATGAGACGCTTAGACATAAGTTTGCAATGTATTCATTATAAAGTAACAGTGTACTCATTGTTGAGAAGCCTAATAAATAAATAAATAAAAATAACAATTCGCAGCAAAGCTGTATCATTTTAAGAAATTCTGAAATTTTAAGTTCGTGTTAAGATTGTACGTTTCAAAAAAGCTTCTCACTTTTGAAAGTCTCGTCGAACTGTTTGTGGAGCAAGACTTCTGTACTTTTATTCATTGTATTAATTAAGATAAAATAAAATTACTGCGATAACTAAGGAGAGAGGAGCCGGTGCCGAGCTGACTGCTGTTCTGCGGGAAGCTCATCCATAATGCAGGCCTCGGGCACGAGGCGCTGCTGAGCGACACTACCGGCGCACCACCCACCTCTCGAGCACTACTTTAACAATCAATTATTAAAGAAAAGTAAAATTCGTTCATTCATTATCAAAAGAAGAATTTATAATGGTTTTTATTGTTCCAGACAGCCAATGTTTTGACAGGCTCTCACTACAGAGTGCAATTTAAAATTGTTCTATAAACATATGGATATGTTTATAGATCCATCAAAGCGGTTTCTTGTTGTGACTCGGTATATAATCTAATCTCGTTCTGTGCTATCTGTTGATGTCAAATAGCTATGTAAATTGTAAACTTAGAAGTAGGTCAGACAAAATAATACAATACAAAACAGTATTTCCAAGTTTACGTTTAAAAGGAATGAAGACATAGCACACGTGTGCTATGGGACACGTGTCACGTCGCACCCTCACGAACTGAAGGTATTGAGGACGTCCCACATGTTGTTGTTTTATTTTCCCCTTTTCATAAAGCTAGGAAGTAACTAGGACTAAGAAGTAGCCTGTAAGGTCAAAGAAAAATAACCAACGCGTTTCTTTGTTGAGAGTTACTTGGTAAACTTCGTAGTTGGAATATTAATTAATTAAAAATCTTCCTTTAAAATGAATACTTCGCTTGTTCATTTTGCATTGAAACTTCAACTACACAGTTCTTGGTAACCTTCTATCTATGTATAATGTTTTTGTATTTCTCACAATCAATACAAATTTAATATTTAATGTGTTCCATGGTTTTATGAGATGTTAGCTTAAGTAAGGTTGGTTTCTGTTTCTCTAAACGGTTGTCTACAGTCGCCTTCAAATTTTTTATCGTGCAGTTTCTTACGCATGTCACTAACCTTATAATATATTCGACTTTGATGATTAAGGTACTTCATCTCGGGTGTTAATTCAGCACTGTTCAGATAGGTAATCTTCTTTAATATAAAAATGTATTGCTAAGCTCAAAACTCGAAAACGGCTTAACCGATTCGGCTACTTTTTTTTTTGTTGTTTGTAACCATCAGCGCCAGGTTTAAGAGGACGAAAATCATCATGTCCACCCGTGCGAAGCCGGGACGTGCCGCTAGTATTAAATATAATTATGATTTTAAAGTTGTTCAATATTATCCTTTTGGCTGTTTCAAAGCAGTCACATACTAATGAATCTTAATCTTGACTACAATTTAATGATGCTTACACTTAGTTGTCACAATGTTGATGTTTGTGATATTCTGAATATATGTATCTTTGAAATCTGAAGGGGCCAATACATTAATGAACGTAACTGTACAGAACTGTAAGTAATTGACAAGATTCTGTAACAGTGACGACTACGTTCATTATGATCGAATAAAAATTACTCGAAAACGTTAGCCAGTTAAACCGATGACACTAACATCAGATTGCAGTTTTAATTTTTTAAACTATTTGTTCCGTTGCTGAGCCTCGTCTTTATTCTTTAATAGCGTTATTTCGTTATTCCGCTTTATATCTTGTCGTGAATGCTACAGGGCCTACAGTAAATAGGTAGCATCATCCAGTAGATGTAGTGTGACCGGACGATGTCAAGTCCAGTGATTGCATGACATCCGCAGTTCCGCGCGTCTTGTCGGTTGTCGGATAGCGGCTAGATCTGTGTGGCCGGCTGACGCAGATAGCACAGATGCTATCTCCCCTCTGACCAACTGTCCAGCATCGCCGACGACAGGAAGTTATTCCGATGAAAAGCTTTTAAACCCGCGTCTGACTCGTTCCGCGTCATCTTTGATTTATAAATTGCAGTTGAGGCGAAAGACGGTCCCCTCAATTCAGTAACGTTGTTGGACGACATTTGCCCATTAAACTTTCGGCCATCAACATATTTTTTATCTTATTTCTTAGACAAATGTTACGGGAAATTGGAAAATCGCGTTAAAAATGCAAGGTTCATAAAATTATGAAATTCTATCGATTTTATATGAGAAAAACATCGACTTAAAATAAAGAAAAAGTAGAGGAATTTTAAGACTATGGGATCCATATAAACGTTTTTTTTAGCGTGGTGAAATTATAAAATTAGTACTCACTAAAATCCAAGGTGTCCTTAGCCCTTTATATTCCGGGATCAAAGTAGATAAGTCTCTTTGAGGCGCGGGCGGAACACAACACGTCGTCGACTCCGGCATGGTCCATGGTCGAACAGCGAGTTGCCCTTTACTCGCTGTCCGCATGCCCATTGCCCGTGCCTACGGTGCACAGTGGTTCCGCCCATAGGTCATTAATCGAAAATTTCATCATCAACTAACCCCAATTTAATTATCTATAATGATTGACCGATAAACAAGCTACCATAAAATATAAATATGTCACCCATTTTACCTAATTTTCACTTATTTTTCTATCTCCGAAGTTAACACATCGTTATGTTGCGCGCGCTTTGTCAGTAACTGTTTAGCAATACTGTTTGTGTAACTCTGAATTCATAGAATTGCATTGTTTTTGAGTGGTGTTTTTGACATGAATTTCAAAGATCAAGGTATCTTATTATTAATAAGTTCTATTTTGAAGTTTTGTTGTACCTATTATGACCTATTTTTAGGTGCTACGCCACACAGTATTTCTACCAAATATGAACCTTATATTTGACTTCACATAGACCTACAAAAAAAGTCACCCATAGTCAACTATTCTCACATATCTTAAATTAAAGATTGAACTGTCTATTTTGAAAATATAAAAGGTTTGTCTGCGTCTGGTTGCGTCTTTAGTTGCTATATAGCCTCTACGACCGCGTAGGCTCTCTCGTAGCACGGTCTACGAAACAAACGTAAACTATTTATATTTTGTTTTTCAGGTAATTTGATAAAATTTTCTTTCTCATGGATGCATTTCTTTAAGATTTGGTGTGCCTTAACTGGAACTGTTCCTCAGAAATATCAACACGTGTCGGAAACTATTCTAGCTTCATTGGATGAGGTCGAAGGTGTAGGCATAAGGAACTTAGATAGTATGATACTCAATTTTATTTATGTAAAAGTCTTGATAGATTTTGGAAAATTGTCTCTAGAAGTAAATCATAATTTTTGCATAAGTACTCAGATTGGTTAAATGAAATTGAATGTGTCGAATTAGTAGTAAGGGTAATGAGAAGTACATTCAAGAAAACGCGAACCAGCCCGTGCCGAAACGCGAACGTCCCAGGATTTTTTTTTAAGATTAAGTAAAGGTTTGATTGAACGTTGTTCCACAATTTTACAAGCCTTATTTTATGTTTTAATATTGATTCGAATAAATTTAAAGAATATTCTTTGAAAACCGCGCGGCTTTTAATTCAAGAATATCCGTAGTATAACCTCCCAACTTCCGTTGACACGGTCCTCATCCATGGAGCTGAAGTAGCATAATATTATGTTTTATTATCTGTCGAAGAATCATCTAAACAGGCAGCAGGATCTAACAACAAAATTATAAGGCCTTCAGGCGGGACCACACAAGAAAAATGTCGCGAGTACTTACGAATACGGACTTACTTTGCTCAGCTCAGATTACTGGTCTTTGGAAATTTCCTAGTAAGATAAAGAGCGTTATGTCGAGGCAGGTTTTAGATTTACTAAGAATTTAGATTATTTTGAAATAGAGTTGGGTGTTGTAGTGATTTAAATTAGTTGTGGTCTTCATAACCACATAATGTTTGTAAATAAATTGTTGTTTTAGTTTTATTGTCTTTTGCTGTACATAATATGTATAATATATAAAAGAATACATTATTTAATGATAGACCCTTGGTGGAACAGTGGTGATATTATATTCAGATGTATTTTCGAGCTTGGGAGAATAAATATCAAATATTGACTTATTACGTTTTTATTAAACAGTACATATTGTACAGTTAATTGTATATAATGTACTAAATTACGTAAATAAAGCATTAATACACATTCGTGAAGTATTTTTTTATTATTTACCCTTCAGAAAAAAACCCGTTTTACAAATTTAATAGCGTAAGGTATTTTTGACCGCTCTTGTTCGGCGCTGGAACCACCGTGCGGTGGCCCGCGATCGTCTAGCGACGCCGTTGCCGTGGGCGTCTACCACTGCGGCTGGCTTGTGAGGTGGACGCTGTACTCTCTCTCATGCATCCCGCCTCCTCCTTCGCTAGCATGATTGCGTTTGCTTTGTTCGCCCTCTTTCAATTTTCGGGAAAAATATGCAATGTACAGACATTCGGGTTCTACTGTTTTATTATAATTATGTATCAATCAAATCAAATCAAATCAAATCGTTTATTTCAACTAGGCCAATTACAGGCACTTATGAATTGTCAAAAGACATAAAATAAAATAAGTATAAAAATAGTTATGGTGCTACGGTCCCAGACACAAGACATAAAAACTGTGAAAGTACCGTAGATGCACGTTCCAAGAAGTAGATCTCTATGGAGAAGAACGTGCAAGAAACTCCATGGACACTCTTTTCAGATCGCCAGAATTATTACAGAACCTTTGTTACATCATTCATTTTGAGGTGGTACACTATGTGAGAACGATGTAGCAAGTTTTTAATTAAAGTGTCCATAGTAACAATTAAACAAAGACAATTCAAAAAACAAAGTGATCAATAATTATTAAAATAAACCGTGGCAGCTAAGAGATGACCAGTCCCAACTGACAGCGCCCGTTCACGAACATGACACATGCATCAGCACCATTCAGCTCAACCATTTTGGAGGGAGCTAAATGATCCGACACACGCGCCACCATCAGCGAGACATTTAAGTGAGCATGACAGACTCTCAGCCGCCAGGGTCATTCAAGTCAACAAGAGACGTAGGTACTCAATGAATGACAGCTCTGAAGTACATATTACTCACACAATGTCGGCTATGAAACTATATAATACAAAGAAGATTGAATCTATACATTGCAAATACAGTTGTACAGTCTTCAGCAGCTCCAACAATGGTATTAAGACGTATACTTTCACTATCAATTTATTCATACATTCACTGCCTCATGGAGCAGGACCAGCATGGAGCCAAGCATTATCATCAGCGATATAGTCGCTCAGTTTGTAATATGCCTGCTTACACAGTGTGCGTTTAATGCATGTTTTGAATTTAGTTTCATTCAGTTCAAGAACGTTTTGTGGTAGCTTATTATAGCATTTTAAACAGTACCCCATGAAAGAAGAGTCTACTTTGGCGAGTCTGAAGCCCGGCTGAACTAATTGGTTCCTACTTCTAGTATGATAATTATGTCTGTCACCTCTTTTAGAGAAAAGATGCAGATTTTTTCTAACGTACATTATATTTTCATAGATATATTGACAAGGTACCGTCAGGATGTTAATTTCCTTAAACAGTTCTCTTAGAGAATCGCGCCTACGGAGATTATATATGGCTCGAATAGCTCTCTTTTGGAGAATAAAAATAGACTCGATGTCAGCATTAGATGCAGGATTTGATTACAAATAGACAACAGGACAAGTGAAACCAAATAGAAACTTGCAAAATAGGCTTTAGCACAATTTCTACGTATTTGACCGTACTATTCGTACTTGAAGTAATAACGACTTAAATAATTGTGCTAGGGCCTCACTTGCTCAGTTTCTTACATTGTTTTATCTATTAGCACCCACAACAAAGCCAGGGCGGGGAGCTAGTAACAAATAAATCAGTGTCGTTAAATTGTTGTTTGGTGAGCGCATATCAGATGGCTGACCGTGTCTGTCTATAAGCCGAAGATAGCCGAAAGTAGCCGAAAGTGAGCAAAATGCGAGTGACAAACAAAACATTGAGGTGTGCGTGGCGGGCTTGTGGTACGAGTGTGTGAGTGCGGGTGTCTGTGCGGCGCGGCCTTCGCCTCGACCGGAGCGAGGGGGCACTCCCGACCCTCACGGATCCCCTACTAAGATTTCATAAGGCACAACATGAGCTCAGTTCTTTGTAGCCCTGCTCACTGCTGTATATACGTTATTAATTCAAGCTCTACATTAATTTCAAACGTGACTAGCACGATCAATATTTTCAATCAGACACAGCTTCGGCCATGAAACAGTCCGTCCATTGTTGTTTCTATACTTTGATTCATTCACTTATCAAGTATAGTGGACTATCATAAAAACCAATGCATTCTTAGGATACATAATAAAATTATATATATATTTCTGCAATGTATCATCTCAGAGGTAAAGAAGGATTATAAAAGGTTCGCAAAAAAAAAAACTTATAAGCTACATGCTTATAAGCTTCAAAATTCAGCAAGCTGATCGGTCTGATGCAGCACGATTTGAATTCTGAGTTAACATAATTAAGCTTTTGACATAGATAAATCTCTTCTTCGGCAGCAACAGCGCGGCGTGGAGGGCTTTTCACTTGAATTTCATAGATCATCGTCAAAACCAGACTGACTCAGATCGCCGATCGGCGCCCTGTTTATACTGCGACCGGACCCACTAGATGTTTCTAGAAGATGGTCAAATGTTTTGGAATAATCCATAGATTTCGACATAGTCCCATACCTTCTTCTGAATATTCCAGAACCATCTCGAAACATCTAGAACAGGGTAGAATTTTCTAGAAACTTCCAGACCAATCTTTAGTAGAATAGTCGAGAACTTAGTGGAACCTTCGAGAAGCTTATAGATTGGTCACGCAATCTGATCGACTTAACAATATGTAGAAAGGTCCAGTAGTAGTAGGCACGCCGAGCAGGCATACGTGTCAGTAATAAGTCGGGACGAGGCCGCCGCCGCCACTGACCCACTGCTCTTGCTGAGATGATTGCGCTGCTCCTGCTCTGCAACCACGATACTATACGCGTTACATTACTATAAGTTGCAATCGTTCTATATTTTATACAAATATGTCCTTACCCTTCTTCACACAACTATTCACTTGTATAATACGCTGTATTAAAATATTTATTTAAGTAGTCGCGTTCTGAAACTCGTCTCATGAAGAACATTTTTCCTTTAATTTCAGTAACGATTGTTGCTAAATAATCAAAAGCAATTAATTCAAACAACTCTTTTTAGTATTGAATATTTTTATTCTTTCCCTCTTAGTTCTTGTGTCGAGGGTGACTCTAATGACAGCAATTTAATTTAACAATACTATTCCATGAAGCACACAACCAAAGTCAATGTCCCTTTTGTCAACAGTGCAGCAATTTCGCTGCGTGAGGGGAACTCTTTTGTGTCCCTCCTGTTGAGGGAATAACAACGTGGTGAAGGAGGGCCCGGCCAGCGTGGCGCCATCTTTGGGGGCCTCGCCGTACTGCGCACTTCCCAGTCCGGACTGACCCGGTTTCTCAAACGATCCTCTTTTATCAATGATACATTGCTTACCTACTGATTAGCACTAAAACTTGCGTAGATACATAATCACATTCATTTTTATCGTTCCTGATACCATTATTATCAGTATTACTATAACAACAACATCAAAGTCAGCACAATTTAAAATGAACCTATTGGACATGAACACAAATTAACTGCAAGTTGAGCGGCGAAATGGAAGTATGTTGTGTGAGAGAAACAAATTAGTGAAGCGGCGAAGGCAGTTAGTGATTATACAAAATGTAAGGACTGCACTGTGATGCAATAAAAGATAAAAAGACGGAGAATATCACGTATTGAAGTCGGTTAAAAAGGAAAATATGATTATTAAAAAAATGGTTAACTTTGTAATTTTTTATGGACAACTCACACACCAAAAACTAATTTATGCAATGCATAGAAAGTTTCTCAGTGTCTCACATTTTGTATACTTAACTTCGACCAATAGCTGCCGGCAGCAGCACTTGCAGTACGTTCAGCAAGAAGGTTTACAGCCTGCATAAAAGTTTTATACGATTTTTAGGGTTCCGTAGTCAACAAGGAACCCTTATAGTTTCGCCATGTCCGTCCGTCCGTCCGTCCGTCCGTCTGTCCGCAGTTTAGCTCAGAGACGCACAGTACTAGAGAGCTGTAATTTGGTGTAAATATGCGGATTTGTTGTGCCGAAAAAGTGGTAAAATAAAATCTTTTTAAAGTACCTCCTGAACTTACACGTAAAGGGAGGATTTTTTTTTTCTCGCGTACCCCTTAATGTGGGGTATCATTAAATGGGCCTTTCAAAAATAATGATAGTTTCCATTAACAGTTTTTTGATAAAAAAAATCGTTTGTGAAATATTAAGCTTTAAAGTGCTAAATTTGGCTCGATTCGAGTGTCCCCCCCCTCTACCAGCTAAACGGTTATGTTTGGGGGTGTGAAAAAATTCACAATAGTAGTATATATAACGAAGTTTAAAAGAAAATTATCATGACTAAGTAGGCTTTACAACTTTACGAGTAATAGTCGACCAACTTATAAAATGTACTTGAAAAATAGGTTTTCTTAAACAAAATGTATCGGAGAATTTATGTACTTCAACTGCAAATGTAAGTTTGTCAACTTTATTTTTACAGCTTTATTAGGTATGTTTTTACGGTATGTTTTTTGGGGATAGGTAGGTTTTTATCTTCAACTATTTTTAACTAAAGGAGAAGGTTCTAAATTCGTCGTAATCTTTTTTCTTATGTATTTTCCCTGATTTCTCAAAGACTCCTGGACCGATTGTGAAAATTCTTCTTTTTAAAATTAAATTCAGCGAATCAGTTTAGTTAGTTCGCATATTTTGATGGGCAACTACGGAACCCTACACTGTGCGTGGCCCGACACGCACTTGGCCGGTTTTTAGGAGTAGAATTCGAGAACAAATAACAAACTGGATAGCTAGTTTATAGTCAGTATAACACAATAAAGAACTGTGGTATCGTTGACATTTGCCTCTAGTTCCCGGCTTTATGAACCGGAGCGGGTTATCAGGAATCGACGGAGCTTCCAGGGTTAGTCAGTGGGCCGATGTCAAACATAACGGGGCTCGGGCGCCGCTCGCCGGTGCACGCCGGTGCTGGTCGCTACTGGCCGCTCACGCCCGCCGTGACAAGTATTTGACCTACTTGGATAATATGGATTAAGGGACAGCGTCCGATTTACTTTATTCGGCCTCCGAATTGTTCCTCAAGATGAGAAATTCTATGATCTGAATCTATTGCCATGTTATTTGATTAAAATTCTGTATTTGTGTTTTTGTTTGACTTCTGTGGTTATTTCGTTGTTGCAAAGTGTCGGATAAATGTACAATTAGTGCTAAAACCATAGAAAAAATAAGACAGAAGGATCCGTGCGGTCTGGCAACAGATAGCGACGGCGACGTCGTTAAAGTTGGTAAATTAAAGCTTTTCCAGTTCGAAAAACCAGGCTTACCGATACTAAATTATGGCGGGCGGCAATTATTACACATAACTCTGTAATTTACAACACACAGTTATGACAACTACGACAACACACTTATACAACACTTATACATATATCAAACCGCATCCTCATAAAATTGGTTGAGTTGTGCAAAATTTGTTTTTTTTAGCATTCCGACGACTCCACGAATTGAATATTTATAAATATTGAAAATTGTGAATTAAAAATATAGGAGACTAGTGTGGGACAAAGAATAAAAAAATGTTTTGATATTAAAATGAAATAAAATCAAAAATAATTCTATAACTCCGTGCTTCCTAGATTAGACAAAACCATGAGATTAAAGTAATCTTCACGTTGTTGTAAAATCGGGGCAAGTGAAACCCCTCAGGGCCAGTTCCGAACCAGAAAGCGTCGGTTGTCGTTCAGTGAGCAGATTACAGCTAGGGTTGCTAACTTAGTTATACTCGTATTATAGAATAATTAACAAACTATCTGGTTTTCCCAACGGTAACGGTAAGACATTTATCTATACTAATATTATAAAGAGGTAAAATTTGTTTGTAAGTTTGTATGTAGGGGGTAATCTCCGGAAGTAATGAACCGATTTTAAAAATTTTTTCACTGGCCGAAAGCTACATTATTCGTGAGTGCTATAGGCTATAAATTATATAGATATCACATATTTTACCGCCGCGGTCAGCTAGTTTCTCATAAAAACATAAAGTTCACTTATAATGAGATACAAAGTTATTTCTTAGTAGTAACATAATTTACGGCGATTTATTGTTAGGAAAATTGAAAAAGCGCCTCGTACGAACTAGGAATTATTTTTTTCCATTTAATTAACTCCAAAGTTCCAGTTTACATTAAGTAAAATAACTTGAAAAGTCATGCTGTTTTTGATTTCAAAAAAATATTATTTAGCTAGTTTTCGCTTATTCTAATTTATTATTGTAGTGGACGACATTTTAATCCTAGCCCTAAATGTGTGCAGTTCAATCAAATAAAAATACTGTCAGGTCAATGCAGTGTTGTACTTCTCTCTTACAACTTCGCATGAATTCGCATCCGTGGTTGATAGTGAGTTAAGGACGTCTCTCTCTAATCAATAGGGCACAAAACGGCCCCAAATGAAAGCACTCAAACAATAACTAATAACACAAACTTAGTGAAGGAAATGAATGTTTTTTTTTCGTGTACTCTATTTTTGTTAGGGAAAGGAAAGTAAAAGAACTCTTACAGCACACGGCGTATCAAGGTAAAGGCGCGTCGTCTGCACTTTTACGTATACTACTCTACTCTTCATCCGACCGAGTTACAAACGCGCTTACGGCGCGCGTCCGTATCGCTTTTGAGTTTTTATACGTATACGCCGTGTGCCATGGCTCTTAGTAGTATTTTGGTTCGGTTGGTAACCCTATGACATTGACTGGCTCTCTGGTAATCATGACTCGTTCCGTCCGCTGGCGTCACGTGTAGTTCATTGTGTACGTACTGTAGTAACTGAGCACCTCCGTGACTCACGTTTTATAAAGTATTTTTAATATTAAATAGCTTGTAACAAACTGCTTAATTTCCCTGCCAATAGGAGAAGATTGATAATAATTGGATAGTAAAAATTCCATCAATTCTTATTTATGGTCGTTTCATTGGTTACTACCGTCTTCGTGAGCGGCCAGTGGAGCGAGGAGCTGGTTGGCAGGTGGATCCTCCTCGGTCGGCTAGTCGCACCGGCAGCTTCCTCCGTCCTCGCCGCTCCGGGGGGTCTCGCTGGCAGCCGTTCAACTGATCGGCGGCTATTAATCTTGAGAGACAATCTCGCCGCGTTGCAGCAGCGAACTAACGCCGTTTGTTGTTGTTCATGTTTACTGTTTACAATATATTACGAACGAACATGAAACTACATATAACATTTGTTTTGCTGTTAATAATTGTTCTAGTTGTAGAAATAACTGAAGGTGTGACATGATGTGGAATTTATTGGTGTGCAACCGGTGCGTATCGGTGGAGAGTAGTTTGATTTTAAATAATCAAAGACGAGATGTAAATGATGGCGCGGGCCCAGCATCCGGGGCCTGATCATTAGCATCTGGCTGTTCCCGGAGGGCGCACTGCGCTGTAATCCTCCCAATTTTGTGAGGTTTATCGATCCGGTGGCAGTGAAGGCAGTGCGGAGTCGGCGAGCTCGCCGCGAGCTCCTAATGTGTTACGTTCATTATGTTATGGAGGCAGCTGGAGAGTCGGACAGCGGCTGCTACTACGTATGCAATACCAACATGAACTTACTCCTTTTGTTTTATTTAATACAATCTTGAAAAATAAAAAGTAAACACAAAAAAAAAATGTACAAAAACAACCACAAATAGGGTAAAATAAACTACAAAACTTTTCTTTCGGAAGTCTGTGACTTTTTTAACGAGTTCATTTTATTAATTTCATTATATTTTTTGCCACACTCTTTAGTTTACATTTATTCAACCACAGTTCTTGTCAAAAACATAATTTTCTTATAATTATGTGCAATAGATTTTTTTTTATCCATAGCACCGGTAATAACATCTATAACACCTCTTTCATTCAATCCTTATCTCAAAAACTACTGAGCCGATTTTGATGAAACTTGCAGTATTCAGCTACATGAGATGATGATTTCCATACGCAAGTACTTAAGGGTGAATTGCCCAAGCAAAAAAATACACGGCAAACCTGAGAACGGTAGTGCAATGTGCTGATTATTAATTTTATATATTTTTTCTCAACAACGTAAGTATTTCTCTACCTTGGCAAAAAAAATCATTGGTATCTACCCTCTAATAAACCCAAAAAAAAAATTACAAAGTGTTATTTTATCATCACGGTGACCTGTCCTGAACCCAATTCCGCTCATAACATACCTTCTCCTGCAAATACATTCGTAATATGTTTTTAAATTGATTTTGTTATCATTAAATTATAATATATTCGATCAAATAAAACAATTTTTGTTTGTTTATCTTCTTTCTCATGGATTTGACAGGCAGTCAACTTTTGTCTGGAAAAAAGTTATCATTTCAGAGGACAGTAAGTTTTAGTAGAATAGCCACATCAACATTGCGTTGTTACGCCCCTTTCACATTTTCTCACTCCGGATCAGTCCGGCTTAAGCTCTCGGCGCGAACGCACCGGTCCCAACGTCTTGCGGTTTCCCGCCAAAAAAGTAAGTTTATCATTTCAGTAATATGGGGACAAAAATAGTTTCATTTCGGTGGCTGTTATAACTCGTGCTAGATTTGTTTAATTTGTTTCAAAATTGTGTATTAAATTCGCAGTAAGTACTGTTTTGTTTGAGTAGTGTTCATATTTTTTAAATAATTTTTTTTCGGAGTTAAATGTAGAACTAACCTCTATTTTATCATCTCAGTGTTATCATTTCAGTGGATTCGGTGGACTGTTATACCAATTACAGTCCACCGGAATTAAAAGTATCTCCGAAATGACAAAAACATAAAGTTTTAGAGATCCTGGTGTCAAATACAAAGTCATAGTTTTGTAATGTACCTACTTTTACCTAGAGTGTCGAGTGTGTTATAATGTTTCTTATTCATTTATTGTATTTTAAAAATATAAGAGTTGATTTAATTTTAGAAGTTTTACTGATATACCTGTAGAAACACTATTCTCCTCTCGTTACCAATTTAACTAAATTATACCTAGCATTTTTCTCTTAGTGCAATAGGTAGACATTAGGTATTACTATTAATGGCATAACTTACAAATGCAACCATCATATTAATCAGAAACTTTAAGCTTTCTAATCGCGATACGTTGATTCTTTTGAAAATATATCAAGTAAATTAGTATTAGTACATAAACAAGCAAAAATATTTATTTAAGGTTACCAGCATTTACGATAAAGTTTTCCAACATTTTCACACAACAACAACCACAAAAATTACCAAAGGTTATAAAAGTAAAGAAACTATTCATTCATATCATAATAAACATTACATTACATTAATATCATTCTTTGAGGTTATTGTAACCTCAAAGAATGATATATGTAATAATACTAACTGTAATATCTGTATATTAATGATGATATTAAAAAACTGTGTACTGTCCTGTCTCAGTGTTTATCTAAAATTTGTGGAAATCAAACCTAACAAAGTACGGAACCCTGGCTGGGGGCACGGTTGTTCTTAGCTGTATCATTTCGGTGGATTTATCATTTCGGTGGTAATTTTTATCATTTCGGTGGACACTTTTAATTTCAGTGGACTCTTAAAACTTTATCCTTAAATATTTATGTAAGTTTTGATAATATTTGATGTCCACTCACGCACAATGTTATAAAATAGACTAAAGTATTATTTGTCACTAAAAATATATAGATTGCATTGAAATAAAAAAATCCCACCGAAATGATACATAAAAATCTCTTGTTGAAATTCACCCTTAAATTACTTCATAAGATTTGCGTAAAAAGTATATGTGAGCCAATAAAATATGACGGTTGCCTTCGATTTCTCCATGATCCAATCATCAGATCCTGACACGGTGACAATAGGACCACTTCAGAAGTATATCCTTTCGAACAAAAATACAATTGGCGGAGTAATAACAACAACACAAAAAAATAAAATAAAACATTCCGTCGAATTGATAACCTCCCTCTTTTTGAAGTCGGTTATAAAGGGATTTTCTTCTGCCGAAAAATTTGTGTAAAAAACATGAGTATATTCATAAAGGTAATAAAACTAGCGGGAGGTATGTATCACTACAGACTGTCATCTTTTCTTTTTCCCACGTTACCGGATTCCCTTCATAAATCGCAGATGGCTGCCGCCGCCGGCTAATGAGCGCGCTTCGAAAAACAAGATTTATACACTATGAGTACTTTATAGCTCAAACTGAAGCTTTCAAACTATCAGTGTGAGAATAGACGGTTCCTTATTAACTTTGAGTGACACACATTATTTTTTTATAATGTTATATTTTGTAAAATATTTATATTTTATAAGTACCTACACTTCGAGTAGACACATGACTACGTTATAATAAAATACAATTACATACTACATATTTACATAATATCAATATTAATACTCGAACCCTCTACAAAGTGCTGGCGCCGTTTTCAAAATGAGTCTCTTAAATATTTCTATCACCGGACGAACAAACTCTTAGGTATTTCGACTTTAATAGGAAGAAAACACTCGAAGAGTTATAAAATTGACCACGCGTCTTCTAGAGGGTGCTACGTGGAGCCGACGCAGTCTTAGAAGGTGCTAACTGGATCCTACGTAGAGGGTGCTACGTGGAGCCTACGATGTCGTAGAGGGTGCTACGTGACGCCTACGATATTGTAGATGGTGCTACGTGGTGCCTACGATGTCGTAGAGGGTGCTACACCGTGGCGCCTACGATGTCGTAGAGGGTGCTACGTGACGCCTACGATGTTGTAGAGGGTGCTACGTGGTGCCTACGATGTCGTAGAGGGTGCTACACCGTGGCGCCTACGATGTCCTAGAGTGTGCTACGTGGAGCCTACGATGTCGTAGAGGGTGCTACGTGAAGCCTACGATGTCGTAGAGGGTGCTACGTGGTGCCTACGATGTCGTAGAGGGTGCTACACCGTGGCGCCTACGATGTCGTAGAGGGTGCTACGTGGAGCCTACAATGTCGTAGAGGGTGCTACACCGTGGCGCCTACGATGTCGTAGAGGGTGCTACGTGGTGCCTACACGTCGTAGAGTGTACTTAGCAGTCGGAGAGATCCCTATCTTGGTCAACAAACCATTTATTAATAATGAAATTACTAATTAGAAATTGTTGTTGTTAATCGATACTGATATTGTGTTGGTATTAAAAATAATAGATTCCTATGTTTTCGACTACGTATACCTCAACATTATTTGAATACAGTTCTCATTAGACATATTTAATACAGAGCACAGTCGATTGACTTTTACGTTATTCAAAGAGCCATAGTGTTTTATGTTCTTATAATTATGTGAAATTAACTTCTATTATTTTCGTGCATAATATTAATCCTATATCAATAATCAAAATAGAAAGAAGTTAATGTTCTCGCCACGGTACAAAGGTTTTACAGATTATTGTGTTTTTTTTTTTAATAATTTAGATATCTGCATTTGACAGTAGGAAGTGGTAGAAAAAGTTTTAGAAAATGACTAACATTAACATAAAACTTATCCTAAGTTGTCACTAACTATTTTCCATGTTTGTCCGAAAGAACCTGTAATTGACTCTGTGTTGCATGTTAACACTGTTATCCACTTTTTACAGCTGTTGGTTCTCCTTAAATAAATAATCAGTGGTTTGCGAACACTAAGTACTGATGCTTAGTACGAACGTCGCCATGTTATTGAACACCAATCGGTGGAGTGCACTACTATGATTGTTAATATGCACTTTATATGACAGGCGTATAGCGGCATGGTCGCTGCTGGGGGTGAGCGATTGGCGAAGTTACGTGGTGGTGAGTTCGATACCTGCTTGAAACAAATATTGTGCATGATCAACAGGTAACTCTAGGACTGGTTGTTTTACTTAAATGAATGCTAATATCACAACAGGAGATATTCTTGGTCTGGAGTATTCGTTTAAAGGAAAATTTGCCGGTTTTCGCCTCGAATTTCCGCCGTAACACTTTCTTAGTGAGTAGTAAACCTGAAGCCATCAACTTCATAACCTATTAAATTAGCATCAACATTATGAAGAGTGTTTATAAAATGGTCGAACACATGCAGTGAGCCCTGCACCGGTGTGTCCGGCGCGAGTGTGGCCGCGTCACAATATTGAGCTAAGTTTAGCTCATGCTTGTGTACACAGTGGCTGATGTTGGCGCGCGCTGATGGATCAATTACTGACCGTTGACTCTTTTCGTAAATATTGGTGAATGGAAAACAGACTTTAGTTTAATATGTAGCATGTTGGAAATATAACTGAACTGCAGTGCATAGCATTTTTTTTTCAACGTGGTAAAATCATTAAATGTGCCTGAGCACCCAGGGCAAGGCGGGAACCAAGTGCACGGTGTCCTATAATAGCCCTTTACGTTCCGGGGTCACGGTAATTCGTAAATCTTGCGACCCCGGCAGGCTTTGGCCCTCTAGAGGAGGGGCCCGTCTAAAGTAAAAATAAAGTTCATGCGTGGAACACAACGCGCCGTCGACCCAGGCATGGTCCATCGCCATCGTCGGACAGCGAGTCGCCCATTACTTGCCGTCCGCATGACTGCGGCAGTGTATAGCTGGGGGTGTGGGGCCTCATAGTAATGAATATCCGTAGTGTTAATGTAATGGAAGCCAGCTCGCTAACAAGCGGTCTGCCGGGCCAGCGCGCGACAATGTAGGGACGTAATTTAAAAGAAACATGTATGAACGACACATCCACTATTTTTTATAGTTCCATTTGAAGACTGCTAGATAATTAAGCATAAAAATAAGGGAAGTTTGCAAAGCGTAACCAATACCTAAGTTCTTCTGTCTATTTACTCCCAAACTTTTTTTAGCGTTTTAAAATCATAAAATGAATCCTCTCGCAGAGATCACACAATCTGGTCAGAGCAGGAGGGACTGTCAGACTAAAATCCATGGTGTCCGTTAATAGCACTTTACGTTCCGGAGTCACGATAATTCTCCTTTACAAAACAATGTTGTTAATGAATGATATTTTAATTAAAAACTGTAAGGGCGACTTTTACCAACGGTTAAACATGTTTCACATTTTATTTAAGCACAAAAGTCAATAGAATTTTGTGCTTAAATAAAATTTTAAACATGTTTAACCGTTGGTAAAAGTCACCCTTTATGTTTAAATATAATTTAACTGTAATGATGAAATAATATTTTGAAGTTTACTTTCTATACTATGAACAGAGCGCGGGTACACGACGAACTTCTTCCATGCGCACACAGCTTTACTTTCATACACTGGCATTCTGTTGCAAACTCAACGTAAAGTTGTTATAGTGCTCGCAGTTTCCACCCTATGTTCAGCTAAGTGTACTTAATAAAGAAATTATGCGCGCATATACACGTTATGACACGTTAGCTCTGTACCGAGGCGGACTCGTGCGGTCGCAGTGTCTGCAAGTGATCTACTTGCAGACAATCCCGTATTCCTGCTGCGATCTTTGTTCCCTTGTGTTAAAGACATTTGTGTGGAGCATGGTCCCCGGAGGTTCATGAATAATTTCTTTATTTAGAGGGACAGCCACCACATACCACAAAAAATTCGCGGTAATGAAGTGTTCTGACATGTTCGTAGATTTGTCGGTAAGTGCGATGTTTCAAAGTCGGTGGAGCGATCCTGTCGTGTACTCATTGTTACACTGTCAGCATGGCAGTGTCGCGCAAGAAGTGTGAAATGCACGTTGTCTATCTGAGGCGCGCGTTTCGCAACTCGCCTGTCCACCGCCAACTAGCGTAATATTATCGTAGCTCAATATTCACATTCACATATATCATAAATTGATGATTCACATTCTGCTCGCCCTGTCGATAAAACTAGCAAAAACTGTAATGTGCACATTCCACGACGACGGAACAACTTAGTTTTGGCAACGCGCCTTGTCTAGACAAATACTTACTGGTCCCCGGGACAGAGCCATTACTTTACTTTAAAGTGTTTTAATGGTTACTATCGAAGGGAAGGGGACGGAGAGATGATGAAGGAGTCTAGACGGCAGCGGCGTCTGTGCAGCGTGCTGTGGGCATGGCGTGGAGTGGCGCAGGCGTGGCGTGGCGTGGCGCAGGCGTGGCGTGGCGTGGCGCGGGCGTGGTGTGGAGTGGCTGACATGACGTGGGGCGGTGGCAATGACATGTGCGGTGCAACGTTGCGTGACCTACATGGGCGCGCTCCGTGCCAACAGAGCTCAGCGCCGCACTAACTCAATTAGCAACTGTCAGAGCGCTGCGCACGCGCACCGAGACCAAAACTTGAAACTCTTCATCGGCCTTGCCTTTTTCCAACTACGTTGGGGTTGTCTCCGAATTGAAACGTATGCAGCTGACTATCAGTATTTTACATGGAGCGATTGCCCATCTGACCTCCACAAACCAGAATCTATCTAGATTCTGTTTAAATAATGTTGCTTTCTTTCTTTTATCTAATAGAAAGAAAGAAAGCAACATTATTTTATTTGACACAGACATGCATGCATTCAACGAAGACAAAAATAAATACACGTTAAACAGAAAAATGACAAAACTAAATCTATAGCATACTAACAGAAAAAAAGACATACAAAACCTAATAGGTAGTTGTATATCATGACTGTGACAAGAAAGGCTTTCCACTGAGCATAAAGCTGTGCTATGGGGGGCCCACACCCGCGGTAGTGGACGCCCATGGCGACGGACGTCGCAAGACGATCACCAGCCACCGTAGGTGCGGGCATGCGGGCGGTGAGTAAAGGGCAACTCGCTGCTCGACCGTGGCCCATGCCCGGGTCGACGGCGCGTTGTGTTCCACGCGTGCTTCCGTTGACCACTGAAAATCAGTGCTGTGCTGTGGGTCCCCCATTTTTTTTTCACGTGGCAAAATCATCATATGAGTCCTCCCACCCAGGGCAGGGGGGGAGGGAATGCCAGGCTCCTACTGACTAAAATCCTAGGTGTCCTTCAATAGCCGTTTACCCTCCAGGGTCACGGTAATAGGAAAAGTCCCGCGACTTTATTTCAAATAGCTGCTGGTATAATAATAATAATCTATTACAACATTTTTGGTGCCATACCTGGGACACTATTATTATTATTTTTTCAGAAAAATGCGGCTATAAGAGAAGTAACTTGAGTAGTATTCCGATAACGTCGAGAGTGTAGTGCTTCAAATGAAAGCAGGTTAGCGAACGAACACTTCCGTTTCATATCCGTAGGTACATGGGCGGTACAGTGAGCAAACATAGTTCCTTCAAGAATGGCTTACAACTCTATCCGTCGACTGTAATTTTATAAATGATCCCATTTTTTCTCAGTCTTTATCAACTATATGTCTGTCAGTGGAATTAAAGTCAGTCTTTAACATATGTTATGTCTGTCAGTGGAATTAAAGCTGCAAACGTGTCCGAAACTAATGCTAGAAGCTACATAAGCATTTCAAGACATTTTTATTGTAATACGGTTAAACGTTTCTAATGATTTGTACAGATACGCAAATTGACTTAGTTTTATAAACTTGAACCATGGCACCACAAACACTTTTAAAGGTCTGTTGAACAGTTGTCTAAAATATGTCAGATTATATGACGTTGAAATAAGGTCCGTTTTGCAATCAGTCTTTTTTTAGACTAGTGTTCAACATTATGTTTAAGTTTTTGTAGTAAGGCTTCATGTTACCAAGTACCTTGACGTCTTAAAGCCAGAGTAGGTAGTTCCAGCGAGGGAAATAGACATAGCTATACACAAGTCGTCTAGCGCCATCTCGTTCCGTCACTGGAACAATTCTGACACTAAGACGTCGTGGTAGTCCACCTCTCTATTTCACAATTACTTGCAATAAACACAACACGATCTGAAGCGTTCATTCGATCACAAACGACATTCGCTGGCCAACCCGTTATTGCTAACTGGATTCTATTGCCAGTCCTTTGACAGATTATCGGATTGTGTACAGCACCTAAAGGTGAATTGTTTCAATTACTGGGTTCGCTTTGTGATATGAAGTGCGAGGAATTCGGAAGTGATGCCGGGCGCGCGAGTCCTGGGGTCATCGAACACCGTCTGCCGAACCTATTGTGCAGCGGGGTAGATATTAAAAAGTCCATTTCTAGTTTGGTGTGATAACTGAATGTTGCCTTGAATTTGCCTCAGCAGTAAGTGCACGGGTTGCAAACACTGACGTCAGGAAACAAATAACAACCCGAATAAGGTGAGGTCAGTCGGCACTACTTAGATTGTGTTTGTCTAGACATCTAAGTAAGTAATGTAGTGTGGATATTTGAATTAGAATTTATTAATTTCTGAGTCTATAGCACACTGAGATCTTATTCCACATACACTGTCGTTCCAGTGAAGAAATATTTAAATAAACCTGCAATGTCAAAAAGATACCTACTTATTATGTTTTGACACAAAAAAACTTAGTGGGATTGTACATTGACAGTGAAGTTGTAGTTGTAGTGTATTGAGTGTGGTAAAGATCTCACAGAAAACATTAAAGTTTATTGAAACATCACAGTTAGGTGGTCGCGAGACTTATCTCATTACCGTGACCCCGGAACATAAAGGGCTATTGAAAGACACCGTAGATTTTAGTCAGTACGAGTCTGACAGTCCCTCCCGCCCAGCCCTGGGTGGGAGGACTTACTCGTATTTGATGATTTCACCACGTAAAACAAAAAGTCACAGTTAGATTCTTGATGGCAATTCTCACACGTTAGTTGGCGTGGTCGCCCTAAATACACATTGATTATAAAATATTAAATTCCAACATTGTGGTGCGTATTGACAAGGAAGCTAAATTAAAACTAGAGCAAATGTACGTAAACCGCACAGACATTCACAAGGAAGCTTTTTAAAAATTGCTATGATATAATTCGCATGTTTTTAATTGTTTTTTAGGACAGCAAAAAGTTTCCAGGAAATGAATTAACTGAGACGAGAATATGTAGATTTTAATTGAATGTCAAGTGGTCCCCGTGGGCCGTGCTTCACGCAGGTGGAGGAGCTAGACGTGTTTCACCTACAGGTTCGCACCCTTTTATTAGTTACATTTGTAGGGTTCCATACTCTAAAAAAGTAATCCTCATAGTTTCGCCATGTTCATCCGTCCGTCCGTACGCGGCTCAGCTCTGACACGCTTGGTACGAGAAAACTGTAATTTGGCATGACATACAATATTAGTTACGTCGGCATAGTGGTCAGTACTAACAAATGATTGTAGAATGAGCCCACCGGCCAAGTGAGTTAGTACACCACGGCGTGCTGCGTGACGTACTACCATGTCGCCAACAAACGACCGACGAACAATTAGTTTTACTTATGATTTTGTGATCTGAATTTATGGGTAATTAAGTTGATAGTTTTGATAAGCAATAATTTATCTGAATAAACACAATCGTATTGTTTCGTGCGTGAGATTGTGTATGCGGCTGCGCGCGCGCCGCGTTTGGCACCGCGTTGCTACGTGGAAGATGCTCTTTGTCATTCGGCTATTTTAAAACTGCCAACATATATTTTAAGGCTGTCAATGTTGAAGTTCTCGCGAGCGTCTGTCCACGTTAAAAATTGAGATAATTCATACATTGCGGGTCGAGCTATTTATAAACGACATATTTCTGTTTCAAAATTAAGATATTCGATATTTAAAACTAGGGTATATGGTGGCCTTGATGACGAATTCCTGTAGCTAACTTTGATAACCTATTGTATTTCAACTTAAAAGTTTAGTTGAATGTGACGTAAATATTAGCTCAGTTCATCAGAGTGACGTGTGAAGTGTAAACTGCGGAAGTGATCCAATCATCCAACACGCCGCGAGCGCGTAAGGCGCTGCAACAGCGTGCACTTTTAACTAATTACTTGTACGAGTTCGCTCGTTGGCGGCATCCTGTTTATACTGAATGCTCGTAAACCGTCCGCGGCGACTAACTCACACGTGACATCACACGCGCACTCGTCGCTCTATCTGTGCGAGTACGCCTTCCGAGTCCTCTCGATATAGCTGATGTTTGCCGATACACTTGCGACAAAAGATGCGGCACGACAGCGACTAGGCGTGATGGATGAACGTGACATGACGGTGGCGTGGCTTGGTCTGACTCACGCCACGCCACCTCAGCCGTTAATTACACCCATAGAAGTAATCCCTCACAACCTTTTCCCTTGGCGGCGTCACTTTCGACCTACATGCAGTGTATTTGGATTCAATACTTACAATAAGACTCATTATTCTTCTATGACTCAAACTCACAACATTCCCATTCCCTTTCTAAATCGGCGGATTTTCAAATAGATTTATTCGAAATATAAGAAAGTCATCAACGATGTGAGCGCCGGGAGGTCCTCGCCACGCTATAAATAACGAGCGAACATTTGGACGGCAGCTAATGACGGTGACATTCTATTCACACCATGTGGACGCGGACTGTCAGATGAACAGTTGTGACTTCTGACATTCAGGCATACGGCTGTACCTGCGAGGGGAGCTCTCAAATATTAAGGGGGTGAACAAAGAAGAGCAATAGAACACAAAAACAAAATGTCTGTCTGTCTGTTCGTGATAAACTCCGAAATGGCTGAAAGGATTTGATTGGAGTTTTCACTAAACTGGAAGCAGTTTTAGTGTTTGTTTGGTGAGAATGGGTTCACAAATAAAAAAATATGTCTATTTAAAAAATCACAGAATAATTTCGCTTGAAATACGCATTGTCGTCAAGTTCAATAAATAGTGGAGCGCCGTAAGGCGTAATTAAAGTAAAACCTCGGAATCCAAGGCCAGTCAATGAATCTTCATATATTTTTCTGAAATGTGTTGTAAACAGCATATCGAAAAATTCTCACTAGGTGTGGCTCAGAGGACTGCATTGATACCACGAATACCATTCATCTCCAACAATTTCCCTTTCGCCTACTTCGAGATGACAATAAACAAGTTCCAAGGACTGACCCTGAAGGAAGCTGATGTCGACTTATGGTCCAACTGTTTTTCCCTCGACCACTATAAGTATATTACATGCTCACGTGTCAGTAATGCTGACCATCTTTTTGTATTTAGCACCAGAAGGAAAAACGACCCATGTCGTACATAAAGTGTTGAAAAATAGAAAACAAATGGAAATAAAAACTTGTAGACTGGAAGTTTTCATTTCCATTTTTTTTTTCTTTTTTTTTCTAAATATTCTTTTTACTGTATGTCGTGAATCTCATTCAAATATCTCTAATTTACACCCCTGATAACAAACTTTAAAGTGAAACATCAGGTACCCTCACTCTCTCAAAAATTTAAAAAAGAAAATATTGGTATAGGCATGTGCCATAAAACCAAATACTACTACTCGGACGAAGTCGCGGACAGTAGCAAGTCATGAATAATATCGTAACAATCGGCTACATTACTTTCGACGGATGGATGGATTGCGTGCATAAAGAGTACAGGAGTTACCTTCATGTATAAATTATGGTACTCGTAGCATTGAACAGACATTTTCTTACTAAAAGAAACCAAGAAGTTGTAAACGTAGGTCGTCCCAGTTGTTAAGAAAAATTAAAGGTACGTTCAAATCCTGAGCTGAGCAAAATGTGTTACGATAACGGCGACTGACTGCCGGCCGGGTCGATAACTAGAATGAGACAGTGGAGCACAGCACTGAGCGGAGCGAGCATGAAGAGCGCAGTGAGCAGGCCGAGGCTGGCCCGCGGGAGCAATGCGAGTCTGGCACAAACTGAGCGCGGCAGTGTTCCGTTACTCTTGTTTTTACTGCAGTAGCTCAATATTCTTCTGCGCCTCAAATATCTGCAGCTCAATTGGACGACCTTCAGTGATGAGCATCGTCTTACTATAACGAGTGTGTATGTAGGTCGCGTGTGGCCCACCGCGGACCCGCGCCCCTTCGGAGACCTAGCGGAGTGTGGGGGCGGGGTCACCCCTAAAACGTACCAGATTCAAGCCATTACTAATCGAATTCTAAGTCAAAATTGCTACTCGCTTTTTATGGCATTTTTAGAAAACTTTCGTAGCTATCTTCGGTA
Source organism: Agrotis segetum (assembly GCA_036375495.1). NCBI lineage: Eukaryota > Metazoa > Arthropoda > Insecta > Lepidoptera > Noctuidae > Agrotis > Agrotis segetum. Next base: position 1,025,382 of record JAQSVV010000206.1, read on the forward strand.
AGTACGAGTTTCATTAAGTCATCTATACTACATAAGTATATGTATATAGGTATAATGTTATAAAGCAAAAGAGTATTTGTTTGTTTGGTTGAACGCTCTAATCACAGGAACCACTCACTATTTGGAATTTATATTTGTGTTGGATAGTCCATTTATCGAGGAGATATAGGCTATATAACTAGCTCGCCGTCTGACCAAGAACAAAAACCGAGTCACGGAGCGTTGTGTTCCAGGCGCTCTTTAAGGGGTCTGATAGGGACGGGACCATAGGGCCAACGCCTAACATGAGGCGGGTGAAACCGCGGGCAGAAGCTAGTATGTATATCATAATTATTTTATTTATAAAGATATTAATTTGTGCATGAAAACGTTAAAGTTCAAACACGTCGAATGCATTATATGCCGCGATGATCAGCTGTGTGAGCTCGTAATAGTCGTAGGTAGTGGCCGCCTGGTTACTCGGACAGGTTTGCGGTGGAGGTTATTTCACACTCCGTTTACGACAAATTTGTCGCGGCCCAGTACTGTGGCGTGCGCGTCGCACGAGGGCGGCTGCATGGGGCACATGAGCCTCGCTACAACATCACACTTTCCTGTAACCGATCTTATATGTATATCTCTTTTATTACACATTGGCGGTAATGAAATGTTTACTAATGATTTCAGCGCAATAATATTTTCCAAAAGCGATAAAAGTGTACAGTGAAATGCGTTGAGTCAGCATAAGGTTGAGTGGGAGCGCTCATGTATAGGTCATATGTATCGGTTAACAGGACAGTAAGTGCTGGGCCCCGGCCGGGATGCCGGGCACCGCTACAGCGAGCCGCCAACCGAATCGCCGACTTAATTGTATTAGGAGAAGGCTTAGCTCCGTCTGACATATCGCGAGGATCTCGGCCACCCCACTGCCTCATGTTATATTATGCTAATGCCGGGCCTGATTTAAATATACGTGTGTAGGTGAATGGCTGGTTTTATTGTCTTTTCTATTCTGTATTTGGCAATATGTCTGAGCTGTTGGCAGGAGCCCCGGCGCCGCGGGGATGTCGCCCGGGTACTACACGCATGTTTACGTGTGCTCTCATTTCGGGCACAGTGAGTGCGGTACGGAAGCACACCAGTTTGTTTGGCGCGGGTCACGAAAACTGCGTTCTTAATGTTGTAATTACTAAGTTATTAAGGAAAAGGGAGCGTTCACACACGGCGAGTTCTCCGCGCGTCCTAACGATTGTGGATGCTAATTATTGTGATTGGGTTGAAAAGGGCCTCGTGAGCACTGGTGACGCGGGGGCGGGGCGCCCGGGGTGTGCGGAACGCTGCAAACCGAGATGTAAGCGACATGAGGAAATGAAACTTGAAAGGCGTTAATAACCCATTTAGATATTATATATTTATATAAAGACCATTTTTAACTAGGGACCAAATTGAATTATCTTAACTATGAGTAGTTAGCCCATTCACAGAACAGTCATTATAGAGGGAAATTCTTGGAAACAATTCATGTATTCGTAACTTTATTTGGACTAGTTAGGAGGTGAACAAATTATTATATCAAAAGAAGAAAGCGAATATGTACAAATTATTTTTTAATACACGACACATTTCGACTTCATTTTAGTTAATGATCATATTTTATTTCCACACTAACTGAAAATTCCGTTGATTTTCGTTACAGTTGTTACCTCGCTATACAGAAGACTTACGTACGATATTAATTTTTACTCAGCGGCATCAACTGTTCAGAATAACGGAGGGCACCTCTGTCATTGTCATCGTTATGTCATCGTGCTGTGTTTTTAGGGTTCCGTCGCTAACAACAACTGCCCGATTCAGCCTCGGGGCCAAACGTAGGAAGTGCTCCCTGAAGTTCCACCGACTGTCGAGGACGAGTCCCAGGTACTTCATCGTCCTCCCGACGCCGATGCGAACCCCCTCCACCGTTATTGGGACTCTGACCGTGGCGCGTTCAGACGGCCATGAAAACTCATGACCTCTATTTTCTGCAGCGCCACGTCGAGTCCCAACTGCCGGATCCTTTCGACGTCTGTCACAGCCGCTTGCGTCGCCATGTCGGCTACTGCCTGGTGCGATTTTCCCTCCGCCAGGTCGAGCGTGTTGCCGTCAGGGAGGTCGCCGCGTAGCACATAGTCGTATCCGATGTTCCACTGGAGCGGCTCCAAGACCGATCCCTGTGGAACACCGCATGACATCTGTCGCTGGTGCGTCAAGTAGTCCTCGACTTTAAGACAGCATCCATCGTCGAGCGTTCCCTGCGGAAGCCAAACTGGCTCTCCGCAAGGTCCGGACCCATCCGATTCAGGTGCCCGACGAGGCGGTTTGCAATTACTCTTTCAAAGTGCTTGTCCACCTCGTCTCCCAGCGAAGCGGGAACCGGCCCCTCTCCTCTCTCTTTTTTTAAACTAGTTGTATTTGTATTTTGAACACTGTGAAAAATAGTTAATTAGTTAAAATAATTTTAGAGGAAATAAAAGGCATTTTTTATATCCATGATCATTATTTGTTTTGAGATTCAGCTGATATTCCGATAAATATTCGGTCTCTTTTGTTTTACATATATCTACTTGTGGTTCTTTTACTGTGAATAATAAATACTACACACGGTTATAAATCTTCAGAAAGTCATGTTATTAACGAAATAATTTCTTTGTTTGCAGGTGAGAATCATCCATTACCTCAGTACTGGTCGTGGCAAGGTAAGTGGTAGTGGTAGCTAGTCCGCTGGTCCGCTGGTCCGCTCGCTGCAGCACTTCGCTCAGTGAAGTAAATAGGACAATCACACCACGTGACGATGAATATTCACGTGGTTTTATCGTCCTAATTTCGCACTGGTTGCACTGAGCATTTCAAATTAAAATGCAGATCAAAAGTTTAGAACCTTAATTATACGTTAATAATGTCCGTTTTAACCGATGTGGTTATAAGATCTACTAATTCTTGTCAACCAGATATTTTGATCAACAATTTCATTAAAAATTAAGTAAAACCTAAAAAAGTACACTTAGCGGGTGTGCTCCTAAATGCATATTATCCACCTACCACATTGTTGTGTCCCCACCACTGACTTCGCACAAAGCCTGTACTTCACTAACGGATTGATTGATAATGCTTAATTTAGGATGGTACGGGGTCTGTATCAGTCACCTCCGTGTTAGCCTATGACATCATCGATCTGCAAGAAAAATGACAACATGGAAATATTTTAATGTAATTTAGATATCATTATTATATCTTTGGGGATCTTTGAGTATCTAATAGTTTTTTTTTAATTATTCCACCTCTGCTACATCTAATATCTTTAAACGAGCAATTCTTGTATATTTATATATAATCAGGATCTCGGAAACGGCTCCAAGAATTTTCATGAAAGTTACAGATTAGGGATTTTTCGGCTCAAGGAATCGATTTATCAAGGTCCCAGGTTCGAGAAAAGCTCGGTTCTCAAGATATAGACATTATAAAAACCGAGCAAAGCTCGGTCAACCAGATATTAAGTCTTTATTCGTCAGTATAAAATTAAATTATTAATATTATCTATGGTTTGACCGCTAGCATAGCATTATGTATTTCAAAATCCGTGCCAATACGAGCGTACCATGTTCACCAAGAGACAGAGCTTTGTAACTAGTAGAAACTATTGCGAACTCACCGATTGTTATGGGTGGCTTTTCTTATTGAAAATTTAATAAAAAATGCCATTAGGACCACGATAAATCGAAAGTAGAAAACATAATACATGTAATTATATTCACAGATCATTACCATCATCTTGTGACAGAAAGGAGTGATCGCTTCGTATACATTATGGTAACATCCATCTCATGTGGGAACATAATAGCGGGAATAGGGAATATTTTTATCATAGTGCGGATTATCTTGAAATGCAATATACATAATTATAGAATCAGCAGTGAGGGAGGGTTCCCCCTTAAAATAAGTTCGAAAAATATTAAATTAAATTCATTTCACATTATTCCGTGTTTTTTTTTCATGAAAGATACGTTTTACTTAATTATATCCATTTCATTTGCTCGAATATTTTTTACCGAAATAACTATTGTCGAAGAATTATGTTGTTGAACATTCCGTATAACATTGTTTTAACTAGGTATCTACACCTACCATGTTTTCATTTCACCAAACGCCTAGTAAGTTTAGGGATGGACCCATGCTCCATCTAGTTTAGGGACGGACCCATGCTCCATCTAGTTATCTACTGTCAAATTAGATATTTAGGGTTGTGAAAACTATCTCATTATAACATTTCTGTTGGGTAGTTCGTTTTCACAAACGAAAAGCCAGTCATGGTCTGCAAAACTTCATTAATTAATTTTTCTATAAATAAATATCGGAATGCAAATATTAAAAGCCCGCGGTCGCTGCTGCTCGGAAGACAATCAATTATATTAAAGAGTGCTTTTTACTGCAAATGTCAAACGTGTACCGGCCGGCGCGGACGTGGAACTTATTATTTATACGTACGTATGTACACACCAATCATTAAAGCTTTCTTTTAATTGACTCACATGAATAAACCTTGATGAAACATGAAAATGACGAAATAATTCAGTTGCCGGTTGAATGCACAATTCTGTAACGTAATATTTCGCTTCGTAATTTATAAAATTCCCGCGTTAATTTACAGTTTGATAGTCAATTAGGGTTGTTATCTGCTTGGACTATTATAATTTTATCATGATTCGAAACACGACTGTTGTTGTTGTTTTTCTCGGGATAAGTACTGTTTGACATGTACCTTGTGTTCGTTCTGTACGAGTATCCACACCTGACAACGTGCAGGCGCGGTCGCAGCCTGAAATTTGGGGGGGGGTCACTCACTACACTATAAAAAATATGTATCTGGAATAAAATAAACATTATTGCACAATACATGATATTGCACAAGATGTCAGCAAACTATTTCATCGCCGTTAGGGGATAAGTAGTGAGAAATTCCCTTTTATTATTTAGCAAATTTTTGAGATTTTTCAATGTGACATTAGATTTTGGGGGGGGTCATGTCCCCTGTGACTCCCCCCCCCCCTTCGGACCGCGCCTGACAACGTGGGTATACAAGGTTAATAGTAAATCACTAGCACTTTACCCGCGACTTCATCTGCGCGTGTTTCTAACTTCGAACTCAGTGAATTTAATCACCCTCCATAAGGATACTTTAGAAAAAACGAAAACAGCAAATACGACTGCGTAAAAACTAATTTAAAAAAATAAGTGAAATATGTTAAATAAAAACTAAAAGGAAAGAAACAAGCCCACTACTTTAATAAAGTAAGAGGAATTATGTTAAGTAATATTAAATAACTACTTACATTAAATTTTGTGCATTTAGCCTTAAAAAAGTGAAAAATTTGTAGTTAGTGCAATTGTGAACAAGGCATCGTTACATAGATTAACAACCTTTCATGAGTGTTGAAAGTACATAATTATGGTTATAAACAACTTTAACTATGAAACTAACCGCGAAAAATTAAAAAAAAGTCAAGTGTTTACTGTTTCATACATTGTTACCGGAAAAATATAAAATTTTGTATGAAACACCTGAAGGATTTTTTTATTATCTAAATAGCTAGTGGTTTAGTTTTCAAGTAATAACTGGTAGCTACAGCACACTGTGTGTACTGTAGGGATAGGCGCGTGATTGGTTAACTAAAAGGAAAATTAACGAATTAAAATTGTAAAAAGAAACATTAGCGAATTAAAATTGTATTCAATGTGTCAAATTCATTCATTGTGTACATTACAACTTTTTTCTAACTCTGGAACGTACTAGACAATACCACATCTTAATTTTAATATTTGAAATCATTGAGCGGCTTGATCCAGCAGCGCTTACAAAACTGTTTGAGGTTAGTCCTCACAGTAAAACCTTACAGTACGTAGTGAAGTAGATCAATCAAGTAGAGTTCCAGTCACTGGTCATCATTGGCAGCTCGAACTTGGTCTGTGAGTGAGTAAGGACTGTGAACACATCTCGAGAAACATGGGATCAAAGGCAGACGATGTGAATGCGCATTTTAGAAGATTGCTGACTATGGATTACACGGAAATTCTGAATGAGTTAATATTGATGCAGCATGAAAAGTCAACAGTACAGCTATGAATGCGTTGTGAAATTATTCGCTCGATGTTATCCTCAGAATTCTGTCACATAAAGGATCGTAAGAAGCAACACGCACTGAGAATAAAAATCGCGTTCTGATATAAACAATACGCGATTTAAAACCCGAGCACGGATAAAATCGTAGTACTGACGCGCTCTAACTGTCACGAGAAAGGCAACAATATCGTTTGCTTATGTCTTATTCTTTTAAAAATTTGGCAGCACGTCATACGGCACGGAAGCTTCAGAAAAAGTATGTGCAGGCTGATTGATGATTAGACGCTTTCCTTAAAATGTGTAATACTAGATCATATTTGCAATAATTTTAACCCCGACAACATGAGGTCCTTATTTTGGAGAGATTGAACTTTAAGGGCGCCGCGGCCGTTCCCTTACCGCGAGCATTTACCTGTAATGTAACGTTACAGATTCAAACCTTCGAAGACAATAGAGCATCAAATTGCGCACTTTTATGTTATACTACAGGTGAAGGCTCGCGGTGAGGGAGCGCCTTTTCACCTCTCAACTTATAAACTGCTCATTTTGAAAAATTATTAACGATGATCACCATTTTGAATTGATACTTTTCTGATAGCTGATAAACGACTGACTCCAGTCTAAAAAGTTTAGACTGGAGTCAGTCGTTTAAAACTAAGAATAAGAATTGCTTTATTTCTCATCACAAAATATCAGACTACATGCGGTGCTTAATCTATAAAATAAACTTATACATTTGCGTGAGAATGTTGCCCGAAAAAGGACACAGCCAGTACACGCATATTCACCAGTAATCTTATATTATATCACTGTTGAACTGCCGCCGAACAATAGGTAAGTGTAACCTATACCTATACCAACCTATAGCAGGTTTATGAATTACTTTCCTCGTGTATTACGAGTACAAGCCATAGAAATGCACTACTTAAGGATTTGTCGAGTCTTGATCGCGTAAGAAGAGGGAGGGGCTGAACTGATGTTAGTAGGAAAGTTTAGTGAAAACGAGAAATAGTTGGGAGAATAATATAGGGAATAATAAGTTTACTTTTCTGGAACTATTCAGACTGGTCGGTAATGGTACAGCGCTGGCATAGCCCTAGCGGTCCTCTAAGAGCCTCTATCATCAACTTGAGTGAGCCCGCGTCTTTAGTTGCTGATTTGTCCTTTTTTTTCTACTATTAAGTTTTTCTTCAATTCTTCCGTTGTCATTCAATAGTTTAACCTAACTCAAGAGAAACCTATTTCAAAAGTAACAGCAAAATATATTATAAACACTGATGATTGGTGCGATTATTCAATCGCGTTTCTTGTATAGCTTGTTTATGAACCGGCCCTGAAAACCAATAGTCTTAGAACTCAATCAAAAAGAATGATCGTTTCGGGTGACTAATCTGCCAATTGGCACATCAAGAACTCTTCAAATATCCCTTTATATATTTAAAGTTACCAAAAGTATTAAGTTTATCCAAAATTAAAAAGTACATACTAAATCTGTATACCAAAAATCCAAAATTCGTGAAAATTTATATGATGTAAAAGTGAAAACAAAATAATTTCCTATTTGATAAGTTAAAATATCTACCTAGTGCCAGTTGTTTAAGCAATAGTTAAACTAACTGTAGTTATAATCCCATAAACTATTTTGAACAAAAAGTTAAATAATGTATAGGATTTAACGAATAATTGGTATAACTATTGATCAAACAACTTGCCCTTAGTATCGGTATGTACGCAGTAGTTCATTGTGCTAATTCAGCTGCCGCACATATTCTCAGATAAAGTATAATAAATGTATAACTCTGATATTAAACATTATCGCTGATATAGTATCGTAATAAAAATATAATGATGATACGTCGTTTATTTGAGTGTCACGGTAGAACTCAGCTGTTATCTCCAACGCTACATGAATCAAACTGGTAGTTATCTGTGTGAGTCACTTAACTTGTATTTGATACGCTTTTTATAAAGTTCAGTTATCAAGATTTGTTTAATATTTTGGCGATGCTGTACTCGTTGGCTTTACGTTCTGCCTAAATTATCTCGTGACATCACACTGACAGATACTCCGGTAAAAAATCGGATAGTTTGAACACCTCTTAACTGACAGATGCTCCAGTACAACATTGGACAGTGTGGACACCTCACACTGACAGATACTCCGGTACAATATTGGACAGTATGAACACCTTCCTTACACTGACAGATGCTTCGGTACAACATTGGACAGTGTGGTCACCTCACACTGACAGATACTCCGGTACAACATTGGACAGTGTGGACACCTTCCTTACACTGACAGATGCTTCGGTACAGCATTGGACAGTTTGGTCACCTCACACTGACAGATACTCCGGTACAACATTGGACAGTGTGGACACCTTCCTTACACTGACAGATGCTTCGGTACAACATTGGACAGTGGTGGTCACCTCACACTGACAGATACTCCGGTACAACATTGGACAGTGTGGACACCTTCCTTACACTGACAGATGCTTCGGTACAGCATTGGACAGTTTGGTCACCTCACACTGACAGATACTCCGGTACAACATTGGACAGTGTGGACACCTTCCTTACACTGACAGATGCTTCGGTACAACATTGGACAGTGGTGGTCACCTCACACTGACAGATACTCCGGTACAACATTGGACAGTGTGGACACCTTCCTTACACTGACAGATGCTTCGGTACAACATTGTACTGTGTGGACACTTCACACTGACAGATGCTCTAGACTAGTACAACATTCAATCAGCACGCGAGTCACATGTGCAGTTGCTAAGTGGACGTTGTCTCGGGCGATATTGAAGTATGTAACAGACGGTACAGGTGGTCTGAGTAAGGCGACGCCTGTAAGCTGAGCGCGTGACGTGAGACGTGCATACAAACTGCGGCGCGCGCTCACTTACGACCACCTCTGAACGTCGTAAGGGTCATTCTCCAGGTTTTACCGAGGATGTGTGCAATACTAATGGTCAGCTCAGACCCATCCGCGAAGCTGCTTGGTTTTTTATACATTTCAATAGAGCTACTCAAAATCTAACTATTTCCTACACGAAAAGATACACATTTGAAATATCGTTGTGTCACGTGCCGCCGCGTTGCGTCTCATTGAGAACTGACCGTAAGACATTCAAATAATAAGTGTTCATTCGAGTTTCATTTACCTAGACTAGCACAGTACAGTTTTAAAATACAGAACATGTGGCTGTATAAGAACAATTTAATCCCGGAAAGGTACCTACTAACCTTCCCGAGGTATAATTTCCGAACTCTAAGTGAGCGAAACCGCGGGAAACTGCAAGTTTCAGATAATTAATATAATTTAGACTCGATTATTAAAGTGACAATTTTATTAACTTTTGTCGCCCAGTGGACGAAATTCCATTTAACTTTTTATAATTCTTCAGTGACGTCAGAAAGGCTGAACGGATCTCGATGAAATATGGTTCAAAGATAAGTTAAAGTAAATATTACGTTCCCGTAGCATTTTCGAGTTTGTTAATCTGCCCTAATGTTAGTCACCATTTGTTTTTATAAATGCTTGCAAAATGTTATTTTGTGAGATTTTGGCAGTAGTAGGAACTAAGGAACTTTACTAACTAATATTATCTTTACGAGGCAAATTCTAAATATATAATAACGTTCAGTCGAGTATTATTAGAGTTTGGTATTAAGGCGCAGGTTTGCGAGCACGCACGTGGTGGCAGTCCCCCTCACGCCTCGCCTGCGTGCCCCGGGAACAGTGGGAGGTGTTTCCCCCAACGTCGGTGCATGAGTGAGGTGCGCGCGCGCCGGTCACGGGACTCGTCGTATTTATAGTTGAGTTCGGCGAGCCATTGGTCGGTGGTCGCTGAAGATGCTCTATGCTCACTGGGACAACTAACGTCACTTGTACCATGACGCTGCTAGCCGATGCTGCGTGTCACAACGTGTGCGACTCGCTGTGATCATTTTAGCCACCGTGCGGCCTGGTATCCGGGGGAATACAAAGGGATGTCTACGGGCGCCCATGACTCAGTTTAAATAACGTCCATAGCCATATAGTCCTTTGCGCGTCATTGCTGCGAACAATAATGAAAAATTTACCGTTAACATCGGGAAAACACATTTTTTAGGTAAGCGGTTCACCTGCCGCTCTGTTTTGTCTTTCACATTGTTCACGGTGCCGGCCGCCAGTCTCGCACGCGCTCCGCGTCTTAATATTTTTGTTACGTTTACGTATGTGAGAGAGAAAATAACCAAAATAAAAAGTGGTACTATTAATTAGGTACTCCAACCATGAGGAAAAGCAAATACTGCATAGCTTTTGATTGCTTAAACGATAACAGTGACAAGAGCCTCACGTTTCATACACTACCGCGTGACGTTGAAGGAAAACAAAATAAAAATATCGAATGTTTATGAATACCTAGTGTTCTTCTTCTTCTTCCTGCCCTTATCCCATTCTACTTGGGGTCGGCGCAACATGTTTTCTTCTTCCATTCTCCCCTATCAGACGTCACAGTATCATTTACTCCTTTTTCTTTCATATCATTCCTTAGACAATCCATCCATCTTTTCTTTGGCCTTCCTCTTCCTCTCCATCCGTCAACATTCATACTCATCACTCTCTTCGTCACATGGGTGTCATCCCTCCTCATCACATGTCCATACCAAGACAGACGGTTCCCTTTCATTTTTTCCGTAATAGGCGCCACTTTCAAACTTCCCCTTATAAACTCATTCCTTACTTTATTGTCACTCCACACATCCATCTCAACATCCTCATCTCCGCTACATGCAATCGTTTCTCATCCATCTTTTTCACAGCCCAGCATTCCGATCCATACAATACGACAGGTCTAATCACAGATTTGTATATTTTCCCCTTTAACTTGAGGGGCATCCGTGAATCGCAAGTTGTTCCGGTGACCTGTCGCCATTTCATCCATCCCGAGTTGATCCGGTGTGTAATGTCCCGATCTACATCGCCGTCTCCTTGGACAAGCGACCCGAGGTACCTGAAATCGGAACAGACAGGTATGGGCGCTCCTGCAAGAGTTATGGGCACAGGACTGGAGACACCGCCAAAATCGCAAAACAGATATTCTGTTTTTGTTCTGCTTAATTTCAGGCCAACGTTCTCCAGTCTTTGCCACCACACCTCCAATCTGTTCTGGACCTCTAGGCCGCTCTCGGCAACCAACACAATGTCATCGGCAAACAGCATACACCAGGGTGCCTCTTCCTGGATGTCCGACGTCAGAGCATCCATTATCAACAGGAAGAGGTACGGGCTGAGAGCCGAACCTTGGTGCAAGCCAACAGCCACATTGAAGCTGCCGGTAGTGCCCGCTGTAGACCGGACTTGGATGCTGCATCGACTGTACATAGCACGGATCAACTGTACATACTTCCCAGGCACGCTTTTCTCCTTAAGGGCCCACCACAGAACCTCACAAGGCACCCGGTCATATGCCTTTTCGAGGTCGACGAACACCATGTGCAAGTTTTTATGCGCACCTCTGTATTTCTCGCACAGTTGGCGAATAGCGAAGATGGCATCCGTCGTACCCCGACCTATGAATATTGAATATGAATACCTAGTGTTATTCCTACATAATAATGTAATGTTTTTGAATCTAGGGTTATATTTTCAATTATCTACGCTTGTGATGTGATTAATTAATTATGTTATTCCAGTATGTCCCGCTTAACTGATCATGATTAAGTAGGTTACAAGTTTGGAAATATGTCGAGATACTCGGGGGGGATGTGAGCCTACTAGACGACCAAGATAAATATATTAATATCAAACCTGACATCACTCACTCGCGCAACTTGCAACATCGCTCTGTAGAAAAGAGAAAGATGTTTTCGTTATTGTTTACGTATTCAGAATATTATGACTATGACACATTCAGGGTCAGCTATTGTAATTCGTTGCGCGATTATTTTACCATTTACAAAGACTCGCAACGCGGGGCCTGTGACAGTATGCTATCAGTAATTGGTCGGTTTCTAAGTTAAAAGGCGTTGCCGAATCTGATGTTATGCTATTGATGAGGTAATGAAGCCTAACATTTCAATTTTTTTTAAATATGATTCTTTTTTTGTAAGATGAAATATAACAATAATAGGTAGAAAAGATATACCTACGCCTCCCTAACTAACTGTGCCTACTAATCTCGCAAGTCGCAACCCTATTGAGCCTTGAAGTGACGTTAGCATCAGATAAACCAAAATAAACTCTTGTGCGTAGCCATTCAGTACATTTTCCTTGTACACGGGAAGTTTAGGCTATTATAAAAGTACGTAGTCGATGCGGCTGCCAGTTAAAATGTGCTTTAATCTCTCGTGCATAGATTTTACATTTGTTTGATTGTTTTTGGGAAGTGACATTTCTGGACGTAGTACTATTAAGTATTCTGTGGTACTATTAAGTATTCCCTGTGTTCTAGATGCGATCCCGCTGAGTGCCGAATGCCGAGGGCCAAGCGTAGAAGAAAAATAGGCCGATCCACGTCGACAATCATCCAGACGGGCGGTTCTTCACGTAGTTTTTATGTGGCATGTTGGCGACCCGCCAGTCATGTCTCAACTGATTGATTAGCAATAGCATCATTGCGCGGTTCATTTTATGATTTGTTCGTGCGAGGCACTTCGCCCCAGCATGCTGGGGCGAAGCCTGCTGCATGCTGCAGACCGTAGCCCTACTCCTCACTGCCGCCCCTGATTTCTTAGATTCTACAACTAGAAATTTTTACATTGATGGATACAACTTTCTGCGGAATATAAATTATTAGTAGGTACATTATACATAGTAAATTTTAAATTAGATTTGATGTAGGTAACTTCAACGTTTTATTGACATCTAAACTGAAATACATAAATTAGACATCAATTACTGTGATGGCCCAATAAATGACCCAATGAAAAAGTTTTTGAGAACTGAGAGCTTTATTGTTGGGGACTGAGTCACTCGAGTCCGTAGGAGAGTCCCCCTTTACGATACCCTACACGTAGTCCCTGTTCGTCCCAAGTGACATCAACTGGTGGTAGATTTCGACCTAGAAGACAGCGATATCTTTAGCGACCGTCAATCGGAAGGGGGAACTTCTAGCATATGCTATACACATCTGGAGTGAGGCCATCGAGAGGCACGGAAAAGCACTCGCTGTTTCCCGTGACTTCTCGAAGGCTTTTGACAGGGTCTGGCACGGGGCCTAATAGCCAAGCTCCTTCGATTTGCCCAGTAGTAACTAAGCAGATGTCTCGATCCTAACTGAAACATTTCACTTGGTTTGTAAAATTTTAGTGTGAAACCCGTTTTGGATGATGTATGTTGTTTATACAATCACGTGAGCACCAGTCAGGGGCGTGTTTGATGTCTACAGTGTAACGTTCAGTGCAGGTTTTTCTGAGTTCAGAGTGCGTATACTTTATATAACACTAGCACTCTGCTCGCCACTTCGTTTATGGTCAATCGCAAAAATAAAAACACCTCAGAGAGCTCATGGACATCGTCGTATCATGAGGGAACAGCTGATTTTTTAAATTACTGTTATTTGGTTGCTTAGTTCAAATTGGTTTTTGACTAAGATAAATTAAGGTTAAATACCTATGTTCATTAGTGGACATCGTATTTAAGTCAAAGTCAAATAACCGACAAGGTTCCCAATAAAAGTAAGATCAATTACAGAGGTCATGCTAAATTAAATACCATTTTTTTTCTTTTTTTTATCACACAACGCCGTCTAGTCCCAAGCTAAGCAGAGCTTGTGTTATGGGTACTAGACAACTGATAAACATAATTATATATTTCTAAATACACACATAGTATAGATAAATTACACTCAGACACAGAAGAAAATATGATCATGCTCATCACACAAACATTTGTCCTGGGTGAGAATCGAACCCACGACCCCCGGGATAGCAGTCAGGGTCACTAACCACTAGAGCTAGACAAACAGGCCAGTCAAACTTAATTAGTAAGATTTGTCTACTTAAATGTTTGATATGTTATCAAAATTAATTGTAATGTGTATTGACCACAAAACAACAGTCATAATTGTTATAAATTAGTTATCAAGTTGGAGCCGAGTTTGATTCATCTTCCGTTACTCCCTCACTGTGGCCAAGACACCCTTAGGCGTAATCAATCATAGTGAGTCTGTGGGATTGGCAGTGAAAATCATTTCCTGTATACATTGCACTTCGTACACAATGCCTATTCCTAAACAAATTCCATCTGTTACCGTAGGTCTCCTCGTAACAGACTTCCTTCTGGTAAATTGGTATGGTTTGTATGGTAGTTTAGGGAACTAGGGTAATTAGGTTGCTAGGGTATCGCGATTGGGCTAGGTCGGGTCAGTAGAGTCTTAGGTAGTTCAAAGTACCAAACTCAATTGGTTTGTACGTACCCACACTGTGCGCATTAGGAATAACGGACGTTACAAGCTTTAGCCCCGGTGCGTATAATGGTGAAAGTACAACTTAGGGAGTTTTTAGATTGCAAATCCCAAAAAGAGATATTTAGGTACTATGTGGTCTGCTAACAATCTATTTAGTATACAGTAAAATGTCAATATACTATGTAGATCCTAGCTAAGTATATCTATGTAGTAGCAGGAAACGTCAATTAGTTATGATGTTTGTTCTCGCGCCGTCCGTCACCACTATTTAGTGCCACCGTCCTAATTCCCCGACAGAGGAGCGGCAACCAACCACACTGCTTGCACTCTTGATATAGCAGGGACGTACTGCCACCTCCACATCTCAGTCAAGAACGTAACTGTCAGTGTTTTTAATCCGTAACATTGATAACTCCAACCAGCTCTTAGCAGCCAACTCTATGAGCCAGAGAATTAACGATTCCGCGCTTCTACTGTCGAGTAATCTCTACAAGACGAGCGATTATTCCGCCAGCGTATCGACGCGACTCAAAAGAACCGCCGCGTATCGGCGACGAGGCTTTGTGCAGAATAGTTCAATTGTTTTGATGAAAGAGTTTAATTAGCTGCCAAACGAAGCACACAGCGGGAGCGCAACGTTCTGCAGCGATACGTTGACATTTCCCTCGCACTTTGCCACTCGTTGCCGTGTGTAGCTGTAGATACTTTCTCAAAGAAATAGAAATATCGGACACGACGATAGCACATAAATTATATCGCCGGAATTCTCTCGCTCGTGGTGTCAGCCGCTTAATGTACGTAAATATCCTTAGCATGAGCAGTTTTGTTTTCTTATTTTATTATTACCTGCTAGCTGACGCGCACCCACTGCGCTGGCGGACGTCTAACGCCATTATTTAAAAAAGGGAAAATACCATATTCGCATTATCTACCAATGAAACATAAACTTACATATCTAAAACCCGTCTAGTGAAAAATCAGGAAAAGGTATAAAACCAAAAAAATGTTCTCGTCTATTTTTGTCATTATGTAGCCATATAATGACAAAAATAGACATAAGTAACCATCTGCAGCTGTTAGAATATATTGTTTTACGGTAGGCGGTATGCGGCCAAAACAGACGAAACAGACGACCTTGAAAAACCATAAATCTATTATTAACATGATTAAATAATGCTTATTAATTAATAGTTATTTTAAATAGTTAATGGACGCCTCGAGCGTGAATGAACTCATAAAATTTGGGCAGTGCTCGTGAACATCACGCTGTCGATGTAGGTGCGCCTGCGCAGTTGCGCACGCGTCTTGTGGACACTAGCCGTGGCCGCGTCACTAAAATAAAAGAGCTGGCGACGCGCGACGATGACACTTGTAGTTTTAAAATAATTCACATTAAAGTTTTCTTAAATCCTGTCAAATTCCTCTTCACTAAAGATAAACATAAACGGTTTTATCCAGCTAGGTTACCGACAGCAAGTTTGCCATTGGTCCATCCGTGCCCTGCACGCTGTACACGTTCTCAACTCAACACATAAATTACTACGACTGAAACTTTCCGTATAATTTTATTATTATGAGTATTTATTTTATTGCCACCATTGCGGAGACTACTGAAAAATAGCTTACATATCGTTTATATAGCGATCTCATAGTTTCTATTTTTATTACGACGAGCTGCACAACTAACAGGATCGTAAACAGCGAGCTGCGCTTTATGATTGGTGGAAGTTATTCAGCTCTACAAGTGATTGACAGATGTGTTGTAGTAAAAGTGTACATAACTCAGTCGTAGCAACTGAACTTGTAAAGCTAGTTGGCAGCGCTGGCGCGGCGCGGGCCACACCGGTGACTCATTACCTAAGTGCCTACAGTTTCCTCCTGCTATTAACGCTTGTATTTTCCTCGCGTAGTAAACAAACTCCAGCCTCGTGACCTCCAGCAATAGAAAATAAAATGAAATTGGAACAAAGAATAGCTCATTTATTTCCTTCTTTATTTTATTTCGGGCATGCGATAGGTACCTACTTAATCATTGATTTATTATTAACAAGATATATTTTAATTTATGTAATTGATGTTTTAGAGGTTATTACGAATTGCTACAGCGGCATAGTCAGCACTCATTCTTTGCAGATGGCACTCTTTCCTTGTTATCGTGTCAAATGGGCGCTGGACATTCGTGGTTGGTTTGGTATGATACATGGGCTTTTTGTTGGTGTCATTCAAACGACATTGTGCAACCTGTGTTGATAAGGTGCGTGGAGTAAATACATTAAATACCTACGTGTGGCTTAAATACACCGACTGCATACCTAATAATCAAACGAACGCAAGTATTGATTGAAGTTGCAAGTATCACGATCTGTATGAAAACCAAGCGTGACATTTTTTGACTACCTGCTATGACGTCACAAAAACTATTTAGTCGACTAAGTAATAATATATTCCACACAGGCAAATACGCTCAGGCTGGGCTTGCTCAGGGAAAACCGTGGTGAAGCTTGTGCGTGTTGTAGCCTTGTAGGCCCATTAGATTGTTCGGATGAACACAGCTCTGGCTCAGGAGCTGAACATTGCCGGGTCGTCCGCTCAGAAGACTGTTGGTTATCAGAAACTAAGCCAAGACCTAATTAATCATGATTATTATAATAACTATTTAAATCAAACAAATAAGTGTTGCGTTGTGTCACTCAGTGCCACAGTTAACGCGCATGGTGACAGTTTTCGCGCGTCGTACAATATGTCGTAGTAGTCTGATGTAATATCTCATTGTTTTGTTTGTGTGCTGTAGCAGAATCACTGATATGGGTCATAGATGAGTGATCTATTTTGTACAAAACATTGCGGTCCGATAATAGCGCCAGCAGCCCGCGAGCCTTGACACTACGGTCATCGGCTGTGACGTCACTCACTTCATTGACTCACTTTTTGTTTCATTACTACCTACTGAAACTGTTATTTTACAGAGCCGTAGGGCGAAGTTTCCCATTCATGTAACGTAATGAATGGTGTCACGAGTTTTAATTGTTTAGTGAATGATATTAATAGTGAACGGAGTCGACCGCGACGTCCGCGGCGCTGGCGCCGAGTGCTACCAATTACCATCCGATAATAATGGCTTCAATGAACATTAGCTGTGGGTAGAATTGATGTGATTCTGTTTTATCGTGAAAAGTGTACACATTTGTGAGTCGTATCGTTATCTTCGCGGAAGATTAATAGTCTCCTCCGCGTGACTTTAGCTATTAAACTTGTGTCACATTGATAGCGACAGCCCGCGCGCCGCCCGCCGCTGTACGGACAGGTCGACTTGCGGCCGCCTCACCCGCAGCGCGGGCTTCACCAAGCAATCCCAATGAAAAAGAATCAACAACACAAACGAATATAAAACTCAAATAGCTCACAAAAATAAAGAATGCGAACAACTGACACACAGAAATGTTTTGAGCGTGCATTCGTTTGATAATAGCGGCGCGCGGCGCACGCGGCGGCGGCGGCGGCGCGGTGCGCGGCGGGTTCTACGTAGGTCGGGAGCACGCGTACTTCCGCGCACTCCGACTACCAGTTCATGAAATTAATGTAACGCAAATGAAAATGCGAGGGCAGAGCGCTTGATAGCAGCTTTCCTTTGCTGTCAAGGAAGATTAATAATATAATAATATTCCACAACTATCACACAACGCCATCTAGTCCATAATAACAATGAATGATTCATCAATACTTCCGGCCTTTTTCATTTCCACTTTACGAGCAATTAAAACTGGAGTGTATAACTATTGAGTTGGCACAAACGTCTTTTTTCCATTTATTATAGGTAGGTACATATTTAGAATCCTGTTGTTTAGTTGTAATTCACACTAGAGCAGGGGTTACCAAATGTCGGACCGGGCACTAGTTTTGTGAGGACCGGACCGCGAGAACACAGCGACTTGCACTAAAAAGTACGATTTAGTATCGATTCTCAGGAAAACATAGTTTTAAATTAAAACACAAATTGCGGAAGTTTCTAAAAAACATAACAGTTTTTTAAAATACGTTTTTTAATTCGTTTATGTACCTATATTCCGTAATTACTTTTAATTTTATAAAATCATAAAATGTTCTTCGCATCATGATGTTCATTTCATGTCTTAAAGCGGACCCCGAACTAAACTAATTGGTGACCCCTGCAATAGAGTAACACATATTCACACAAATATGTGTATTTATGTGGGTGTCGCTCGTGACCTGCCTAAAATGTGAATCATGTGATTTGGCACCAACGTTGGCTCCAACAGAACGTCACCGTTGTCCGGTTATTTCTGACACACATTGTAGCTTGGCAACAATAAACAGAGCTTGTTTTTTTTTTCGCGGTAGGCCTGTGGCATTGCGACGGGCCGCGAGTGCTCGGCAGTCGCGCAGCCGGCTCGGTGGAGCGCGCGTCCTGCGCTCACTCGCACAGCACCACTGGCGTGTCCCACTGTCAGCTGTGCTCGAACTGTCATCGCCGTCAGAATGCAGGCTATTTCACTACTGCTGTGGGCAGGGGTTGCTCATATCACTACTGACGTCTGCATATCTTACTCGACTTCTCATTGTTAACATTACGAATTTGTGTCCTGCTTCGATTTTTGAACCTGATTGTGAACAGTCAGGGAATAGAGCAAAGTGTTCGACACGTTGCGTCGCCTATGTTTTGGATTGCTCGCACGTATCCACGTAATCTATCGTAATCGATGCAAAGTTCCGACATGTGTTTGTTGTAACTATGAACAATATTATGATAATTGCACCGCTACTTATTTAATAATATTTAATTACGTAGACCTTACTTTGACATTGACACAGTAGAAGTAATTGAATCATGGTGCCGCTTCGTCCCACGTCTAATAGAACAACATGTTACCGTTTACCTTTACCAAAAAAAAACTTTGCAAATCTAGTGCTAATGAAATACTCGTTGAATTTAATGTCTCCATGCCAAACGTCTTCCAATTTCTATGGCTTTACAGTGATCCTGTTCGGTCTCTGTCCAACATCGCGTGCCAAGCACTGGGTCCCCATCGATAGAATATTTATACTTCTCTCTAAAATTGAACTTCTGCAGAGACAATATTTCTGTAAATATGTACTTTTAACATTTCTTAATTTCATAAAGTTCAACAAGCTGATGGAAAGCGGCAACTGTGTTGCAGACCGTTGCCGACTTCGCAACTTTTCTCGCCCTTTTTGAGAGTGTGAAGAAAACTGAAGGAATGTTGTGCCGACAGTTAAAATGATAATATTATCTATTCTGATAATATAATAAAGCAGAAGAGTTAATTATTTGTTCGGTTTAATTTCTTATTTCAGGAACTACTGGTGCAAATTGAAAACGAAAGTAATTTGATATGCAAGGCTACAAAGTTGTTTTTAGGCGCGAGTAGGTACTTGAATTAAAAGTTGAGCAAACGAAGGATTCTATGGATTGAACCGGTTCAATTATAGAATCCTGGGCGTAGGATACATTTTCAAAGAAACCTACGAGACGCAGAATAACTTTTCACCTCACCTCACTACAGTGAAGAAATGCAGTGGGGCCGGCTCGCTTCTCAGTGTAGAAAATATTGAAAACAAGACGTGCTCGAATTTTGAAAACACTTTTCTCGCTAGCGCGGAAAATGGAGTTTAGCATAATTATGGTTGAGCGCTCAGATTTCGCATGATAAATACAACCGTTCCGAGCGTGTGAGGTGAAAAGATAATGATGAACATGCTTTCACCTTCTTCAAACATAATAATATAAAATTTAAAACTGACTGAATTAACGGACAACCGAAACCGCTGGGCCTAGAAGCTTAAAATTTCCCAAGCCGGCAGTAGAATTTCACAAAGGGAAGTTCAAAATTCACGCGGACGAAATCGCGGGCGGAATGCTAGTAAATATGTTCATCCGTTTTTTCTCTTTTGAAACATGGTTGGTCTACTGTATGAACACAGTCGCTCATAGTTTTATCTTGCAGTGCATGATAGAGTGTGCTGGAATACGTTCGAAACATGGCACATGTTTCAAACTTAAGTACCTATTCCAACTTTCTGTACAACAAAATATTTGTGGGACTCACATGAAATCTACTCTTCACGCACAAAATATAGGTACCAACTTTAATACCAGGCTCTACTACGTTGACAAAAAATACTTACTTATGATATTTACTCATTTTAGTATGATAAATTCGATGGTTCGATTAATATACTGAAGACAAGCTTGTGCCAGCTTGGAGGCACGCCGCCAAGTGTACGAAGCTCGAAGATCTACCATCCCACGGGAGAAAGAACGTACTACTATACTACTATATCCCAGGATATTAAAGTATCTGTGTTCTAATCCAGGTAATATTGCAATGTCCTGGCAACATGATGTGGGTTAGGATGTGTCCATTTAAATCAGTTCACCTGCTGATGATCTTAAGGCTGCCGTCTTCTTTTGCAAAAAATTGAATCGCGTTCGGCCAGTCGATCGTACGTCAAATTTCCGGCTCCCTTCCCGCAATCCCCCGCATACATCCTGCCCACTGAATTATTATAAAACAATTTTGATGCGGTATGAACATTGCTCTAATAAGGATTATTTAAAAGGAGTTATAGAATTTTTGCTTAATAAGGAGTTTTAATATGACTTGGTTTCAGGGTTCGAAAAAAAAACAGTTTTTTTTTTAAGTTATATAACAAACTGTAACAATTCAAAATGTTTTAGAAAAGTGTTTTTATTTTTTAGTTTCTGGTTCTTTTTTAAAATTAATTCCACCTTGTTTGTTGATGTCTAAACGTATATATATCAATTATGTTTCATTTCTAGACTACATCTTTTCAAATTCACCCTTTGTAATGAATTTTTTACGAAAAATGATCAATGGAATAAAAACATGTGATGTTTTTTTTCTAAAAATTTAAAGCATTATTTCATTACAGTGTCAATAAAAGTTAAAAATATGACATAACAATGGCATTCAACTCAAAAGGTTTTATGTCAAACTATTTAGACTCCTGAATATTAATTTGTTTTCATTTTATATGCATTCATCTGCCTTAAAAAGTAGTTGAAACGGGTAATAAAAAACACTGTTTAATTTCAAACTTTTTTAAATAGTGTTTTAAAACAACTTGTTTTCATCATGCCAACCCTGTTTGGTTTGTAATAATACGAGTATCACACAAGTGTTTTAATACTATTTAAATATTCTCATAGGTTAAATTCTGTTAGGTTTAATTTGTTAAACACAATCGTGTTTAACTAATTAAACCTAAAAAAAGGTTAGTGCAGCAGTCATGTTGGCAAAGGAAGAGGCGGGACTCGTGAGAGAGAGGACAGCGTAAACCTTACATCCCAGCCGCAGTGGTAAACCCAGAACATAAAAGGCTATTAAAATTTAAAGAACGCCGTGAATTTAAGTCAGTACAAGTCTGACAGTATCTCCCGCTTGGCCTGTGGAGGACTCATTTGATGATTTTATCATGAAAAAAAAGTCATGGGCCATGCCCGGATCGACAGCGCGTTGTGTCCTACGAGCGCCTCAAATAGCGTCAGCATGATGACGGGGTCCCCCTCTAGAGGGCTAAAGCCTGCTGTCGTCGCGGTACTCATTACCGTGACCCCGGAACATTAAGGGCTATTTGAAGGACACCGTGGATTTTAGTCAGTACAAATCTGACAGTCCCATCCAAGGACTGCACTCCTTGTCATAGGCACAGTCTATTACCACCGGGAGACAGAGAAACAAACGGTTTTGTTACTTGCTGGATTTTAATGAAGGAGCAATGTTAGCGAACGTGAAAGTGAGAAAAGCAAACTAAATTTTAAATGTCAATAAGGTCGAAAATAGTTTGAACATGTTTTTTAAATTGCTTAACGATAGCAAGTTAAAAGAACAGCTTCAAGCGATTTTCGACCTTATTGACATTTATGCAAAAACCGGATTTTAATGAAGGAGCAATGTTAGCGAACGTGAAAGTGAGAAAAAACAAACTAAATTTTAAATGTCAATAAGGTCGAAAATAGTTTGAACATGTTTTTTAAATTGCTTAACGATAGCAAGTTAAAAGAACAGCTTCAAGCGATTTTCGACCTTATTGACATTTATGCAAAAACCGGATTTTAATGAAGGAGCAATGTTAGCGAACGTGAAAGTGAGAAAAAACAAACTAAATTTTAAATGTCAATAAGGTCGAAAATAGTTTGAACGTGTTTTTTAAATTGCTTAACGATAGCAAGTTAAAAGAACAGCTTCAAGCGATTTTCGACCTTATTGACATTTATGCAAAAACCGGATTTTAATGAAGGAGCAATGTTAGCGAACGTGAAAGTGAGAAAAACAAACTAAATTTTAAATGTCAATAAGGTCGAAAATAGTTTGAACATGTTTTTTAAATTGCTTAACGATAACAAGTTAAAAAAACAGCTTCAAGCGATTTTCGACCTTATTGACATTTATGCAAAAACCGGATTTTAATGAAGGAGCAATGTTAGCGAACGTGAAAGTGAGAAAAAACAAACTAAATTTTAAATGTCAATAAGGGCGAAAATCGCTTGAAGCTGTTTTTTAACTTGCTATCGTTAAGCAATTTAAAAAACATGTTCAAACTATTTTCGACCTTACTGACATTTATGCAAACACCGGATTTCAATAAAAGAGCAATGTTAGCGATCGTTGAAGTGAGAAAAAACAAACTAAATTTTAAATGTCAATAAGGTCGGAATTCGCTCCAACTTGTTTAGTTACTTCTCCATATCTTTTAACAATAATCGGTTCACAACTGAAAATTCTGTAGGAAATTTGACAATTAATTCCTCTTTTTCTACCCGTTTTTTTTTTTTTTTTAGCGTGGTAAAATCGTCAAATGAGTCCTCCAACCCCGGGCAGGGCGGGACTGTCAGACTTCTACTGACTAAAATCCACGGTGTCCTTCATAGCCTGTTACGTTCCGGGGTTACGGTAAGGGAATAATCCCGCGACCCCGGCAGGCTTTGGCCCTCTGAGAGGGGGGCCCCGTCATTATGCTGACGCTCTTTGAGGCGCGCGTGGGACACAACGCGCCGTCGACCCTTTTCTACCCGTATAGGCCGAGTTTAATTTTGATATTTAAATGGGACCAACTTTCTGATAAACTCTGTCCGACAAAAAAAAAAAGATTTTTTGATATTGGACCACCTTAGAGAAAGTAAAGAATGGTCATAAATAAAAAAATATATACATGTCGAATTGAGAACCTCCTCTTTTTTTTCCGTCGGTTAAAAAATATATTTTAACATAATAAAGTAGAGCAACCTGAGATGCGTAACTGCGCGTCATCACCGTTAGAGCGAGAGAAGGTGCGAGCGAGAGGGACCAACAAAAATTGGTCGTGGTCCTCACGTCCAATCGCTCCGGCCGTCCACCGGCCACTAAGGAATTTCTCTTGCAATTCTCGTTTATAAACACTTTTTGAGAGGTTATTTGAGATATTTTTTATTGTTAAAAAAAAGCGCTTTAGGTTCAATTTTTTTTTTGAATTTGCTTTATTGATCTGTTGACATCAAGATAATGTAATATTACATACCTACGATGCATAGTTCCTATGAAAAAAAACCATTTATTAAGAGATGAAATCCGAGAATTTTGAAGATATTCTGCCATCTTAATTAAGAAAATGGAAGATAAATATAAAAAACTAATCAGCGCAGTTTGAAGACGAGGATATTGCGGTCATTATGCGCTGATCAGATTTTTAAATGAATTCTTCATTGTCTCAGATTGAGTGCACCAACGTAACTCGAAATGACGTTGGGCAGGAAAGAGCTGTTTTGAACGCTTGATTTACCTAATATAGTCTACTTAAATCAACTTTAAAAAAATAACTAGCTGTTACTTATATTATGGTTATATATGTGCAATAATAATATTTCAAGCTATTGCACTATTTTGTTCAAAAATCACAAACAAAGTTACGCAAATAATTCGGCGCGCGTGAATTTTACAAGACCTGCCCCTTAAATTCAAATAAATTGATTCATGAGTGATTCTTATGGGCCTACCACATGCACAAACTTTACCACAGTTTTACCTGCATGCGGAAGAAAAAATAATTATAAAGATCGGACTAACTTACCAAGTGACGTCCGATCCTCAATTATGTGAAGTATCTCGTCCTCGTATTTTGTACATGTAGTATGCGCTCCCTTGCGTATTACGTCGTCACATATTAAAAGATGAACGTTTTCGTAAAACGAAACGCGCCCATCTCTACTTCCAGGTAACCTCCCTAGCGCCGATTTGTCATCTGTCATTGTTTCAAAGAATTCACAACTTTCATGAAGGGTTAGAATCTGAAACATATTCTGGGTAGGGTCGGGAATGGACGAGGACGAGATTACTTCACATAATTGAGGATCGGACGTCACTTGGTAAGTTAGTCCGATCTTTATAATTATGCTCCGTAATCTCGTCCTCGTATTTTGTACATGTAGATGTTTAAAGAAGAAAGTTGTGATTACACATTCAAGTTATTTAATTATCCATAGATAATATGAATACAACAATCAAATAACATTAAAATTGCCTTTTACATTTTAATCAATTTTTAAATTCTTAATCAGTCTTATTCATATACACAGAATAATCAGTTAACGTAAAATTTTGTTTAATGTTAATTAGACATTATCATAATTAAAATTAAATTCTTATAATCAGTCTTCTCATCAAAATATAGGAACATCACAATATATCAATTAATCAACATTAAGGCCACATACTGCCTGAGCAAAATGGTTTGGATTATTTATAATAGGTCTTCTATAAAATCTAGCGAAGGTGCTAGAGTTATTACTCCAACCAGCTGATTTTCTAATAATTTCAATGCCAACTCCTGCCTCGGAGGCTTTTGAAGTGGCTGCATGCCTTGTGCTATGAGCACTATATTTATTGATATCTATACCGCTAATAGACAATGTTTGTTTGATCCATCTGCTAACAGATGTTGATGAAGCTGAATGATAGGGTTTTTTAAAGGTTAGTATTAGTTTATCACATTTACAATTATGGATTCTTATGGCTTTAGTAACATCTAAATATGACAACAATGTTGTTGCCGGACAGATATTTAAGTTTTCTTTAAAAAATGGTAAAATTAGTTTAGGTTGTAATCTATGTGGTCCAGATGTCTTGATAGGGTCTGGGATTTTAATACTAATATTTTCATTACTTATACAAATGTTCTCTATCCTTATAAGTGATAAGGTTTGCACTCGGTGAGCAGTAACAAGAGCTAAGAGGGTAACCATTTTTTTTGTGAGTAATTCTAGATTAAGGCCCTCGTTTGGATACAGGGTAGAAAGATAATTTAAAACTATACAGGGATCCCAGACCTCTTCATATTTAGGCTTCTTTGGCCTTAACTTGAAAATACCTTTAAAGAATCTCTTCATTCTGTCATCAATTCCTACATGCGGTCCTATGACCAGTGATAATGCTGATCTTATGGAGTTGAGGGAACTGTAGGACAGTCCTTCTTTAAATTTGGTGGTTAAATATGAGATGATGATTGGTACAGATGGTGCTAGTGGGTCTACTTCATGCTCCTTACAGAAACCGCACCACTGTTTCAGTGCAGAATCATATTGTTTCCTCGTCTTATTCGATAAGGAGGCCAGTATAACTTCTATTGAAGACAATGTGATTCCTCTCCTCATGAAGGCTTCCCTGACAATACAGCTGCTATAAGCGTAAGCGTCTTGTGCAGGGGATGTGGATCTCTGAAAGGAGATTGTAATAAAGTGTGATGAGGTGAAAGGACTATTTTCACAGATGTAACCATGGATTCGAAAAGTGGATACCAAGGCTGTGACGGCCACCAGGGTACTACTACAATGCCTCTCCCCCCCTCTCTTCTTATTTTTTGAAGGGTCCTACTTAATAGAGCGAATGGAGGAAATGCATAAAAGAATGTTGTATCCCATCTAAGGGTGAAGGCATCTATGGATAAGGCATCTGGGTCTGGATACCATGAAACATAATTCTGGCACTTAGCATTCGCTCGACTGGCAAACAAGTCAACCTTAGGACTACCAAGCTTTTCGACAATGGTCCTAAATGCTATATCAGAAAGTTCCCATTCTATTTCCGAATGTGAGCGTCTGGATTCTCTATCGGCTATGGTATTTTCTTTAGAGCTTATATAGGAAGCATATACCCATATTCCTCTACTTCACACCACTGCCATAACTGTCTAGCTAGTTTATTAAGATGGGGGTACTTTGTTCCTCCCATTTTATTAATGTATGCTATGGCCGTAGTATTGTCTATCCTTAGCAAGACTTCACAATTAGATAGGTCTGATGCAAATGTTTTCAGGCCTATAAAAGCTGCTAGCAATTCAAGGTAATTTATGTGATACAGTTTGTCTTCGTCTGTCCAGTACCCATGGCTCTTAATGTCATTGCAAACCAAACCCCAGCCAGTTAACGAGGAATCAGAAAAGATCTCTAATTTAAAATTGAAATCTTTTATTTTGCAATGATTATGAAGGTGGGATGCCCACCATTGCAAATCTTTTATGACCTCGTTATTTAAGTTAAGAGTTGCATCGTAATTTCCAAAATTATTTACTAAGGCTAGTGTTTTATGTCTTTCGAGAATTTTTGTATATAACCAACCATACTCTACAGCTGGGCATGCCGCTACAAGTAGGCCAAGTAATTTCGCAAAATCTATTATCTTACACTTGTGACTTGATTTTAATTTTTTCTGAATAATTTTGTATATTGTTTCTATTTTAGTTTCAGGAAGTGATATAGAAAACAAGTTGGAATCTAAGAGAAAACCTAGGAATTTACATTTCTGTTTGGGTTGTAAACAACTTTTTTCCTCATTTATTGTGAAACCTAAGTTTTTCAGCAGCCGTACAGTAATGTCTACATTTTCCTTACATTTAACATAATTGTCCCCAAAACATAAGATATCATCTAAATAGATAACTGACATAAGCCCTTGGGACCGCAAGTGGAACATAATTGGTTTCATAATCTTAGTAAAGACATATGGTGCTGTACTAAGGCCAAAGGGAAGACAAGTAAATTCGTATATCACATTCTGAAATTTAAATCTTAAATATTTCCTGTATGTTTTTTCAACAGATAATGAATAGTATGCATTTTTAAGATCAATGTTTGCCATAAAACAATTTGGACTCATCAGTCTGGTGGCCGTTCTTATGTCCTCTAATTTAAAATGTATTGTATTAATGAACTTATTGAGCTTTTTAAGATTTAGAATAAAACGCCATGTCCCATCTGATTTTGGATGAAGAAAAATACTAGAAAGAAACTGGTTTTGCACGGGTTCACATGGCTCTATTGCACCTAGTTGTAACAATTTGATGATTTCTAAAGAAATCAATGCTACTTCCTTTTTGGAAAAAATATTGTTTCCTGGTTGTGAACTCTGTGAGGGTTCACACTGAAAAGGAATTTTATACCCTGATAACCAGCTACGTATTGTCGGGTTAGTATTTATACTATCCCAATGGGAAAGGAAATATTTTAATCTGTCTGTACCTGGTTCAGCGGCGAGTCTGGCGGCGCTGTTGATGCTTCTGTGGAGAGCGTCTGATGCGGTTCGTCGACGTCGCCTGCTGATAGGTTGTGCGCCTCATTTTCGGTTTCGGCCCACTCGGACGAGGCATTGGTGGTCGTTGAGGGCCCCGGTAGTTTAAATAATTGTTAAACTTTTGTTTTGCTGCTTGTTTGGGTTTTGTTGCTACAGTGTTTTTTAATTCCTGGGCAGACTTCTTTACTGCTTTACAGGCAGCTACCTTGTCCTGTAATTTGTCTCCAAATAGATATTCAGAAACTTTTGAGTTTTCCAATAGATCTCTTAGGTCCTTGTTTAGGCCTGGGAGGATTAGTGACCTTCTAGTCACAGTGTCACTGTGGAATATATCACACAGTAACCGTGAAGCGTCACTTAATATCTCTATTTCTTTTATATTTTGTTGAGATAGCCTATTAGTAAGGACTTGCCCAATTCCAGAGACAGCAGCGGCCAGTGTGGCTTGTTTATCACTTATTCTCTTATCCCGTTTAAGCCCACTGTCGTTCATGGCTGCAGCAACTTCCTCATTTAACCTGGGAGGTGTCAATAATTGGCAATTATTTGGTATGTCATATTTCTTCCTTATAGAGTCTCGGATTTCTGAGTTAAGTCCCTCTTGAAGAATAGTTGACCATCGTTTAATTAAACTGCAATGCAGGTCTTCCCCTTTCTTTTCAGGTATTATACCTTCACTTCCCAGAATGTTACGGATTTCTTCAGTCTCCGGTGATAATAACGTTTGTTCACATGAATGGTCCGGTCGGCCAGGTTCATTTATCAACACACTGCGTGAACGTGAACGGCTACGTGTGCGGTTCCGTGTAAGGTTACGAGCACGTGAAGGAGTCCGGGCAGGCGAGGGGCTCCGGGTACGTGACGGAGTATTGGTTAGTGAATGGCTTCGAGTACGTGGACAGCTGACTTCAGACGTGCGACTGGACGAGTGGCTGCTGTTTGAATCTCGGTGTTTGTCGTACTTATCTGGAAAGGACGGTAATGTTATGAACAGACCATGGCTGACCTCTCGTGAAAGCTCTAGGTGCACTCAATATTACAGTACCGTCGCGCCGGCTAACCTCTCGTGAAAGCTCTGTCTTGGCGGGTTTGAGTACTTAGTGCTTCCCATGGCTAACCTCTCGTGAAAGCTCTAGGGGCAATCCGTCGGCTAACCTCTCGTGAAAGCTCATCTGGCGGGTGTCGAGTACTCAAGGCTTCCCATGGCTAACGTCTCGTGAAAGCTCTAAGGGCACTGAATTGGATTTTTAGATGGATACCACATCGCCGGATAACCTCCCGTAAGAGTTCAATTGAATCATAGCTGTATTGGGTACGTACATAATAATCAACACAATAACTCACTAACTTCTTGTTTACCGGGTAATTTACAGATCCGAATAATGGACTCGCCCATAGTCCCTTGAATTATGTTAACAATTATTATACCCGTGGCTGTCCTCTCGTGAGAGCTCTTGGGTGAATTTGTGTGTTGTGTATTGTCGATATTTCCGTTGCTGCAGATTTAGCTATAGTAATAATCGCTTTAAAAATATAACTCACCGTAATGGCGGCGCCGGCGACTTCGCTTTACTTTTCTCTTGAGTTCCTTTAACTTTTTGTAAAGTTTATCGATGGAGGGTTCGCGATGATCCTTTTTCTTGCCCATAATTAACAGTTTTCGCTACAAAATATTATATTTCGAAAAACTTTGATAAAACGCGTGACGACACAATGCACAAAAAAGTACAATGACAGATGACAAATCGGCGCTAGGGAGGTTACCTGGAAGTAGAGATGGGCGCGTTTCGTTTTATGAAAACGTTCATCTTTTAATATGTGACGACGTAATACGCAAGGGAGCGCATACTACATGTACAAAATACGAGGACGAGATTACGGAGCATAATACACGGCCGGCAACGGCCGAACGTAGTAGGTACGAACATCCTACTACTATTATAAAGGCGAAAGTTTGTAAGTATGGATGTATGGATGTTTGTTACTCTTTCACGCAAAAACCACTGAACGGATTTGGCTAAAATTTGGTACAGATATAGTTTATAACCTGGATTAACACATATGATAGTTTTCATCCCGTTTTTATGTTCCCGTGGGATTATTTTCGAATTGTAGCGGGTGAAGCCGCTGGCAACAGCTAGTAGAAAAATATACTTGTAAAGACGGCATCTAAATACTTTTGGCTTATGTTTCCCGAAGAAGAAAATATTCTTCGGCGGTGGGGCAGGTGCCTGAAGCCGAGTTCGTCTTCCGTCGGCTCGCGTCGGGTAACATCGTAGTATCGTAGCGTTACGTAGTATACACATAGTATGACGTCATTATTATTGTATAATCTCTGTTTCGGAACGCTTTTTAAGTTCACGGTCATTGTCCGCCATGTTCTATTAAGCTTATCAAGGCTATTTTTGTTTGTTCATTTATATAAAATTGTTTCTTCTTTTTTTGGCGCTTCGACGCTATTTTGATTAATTTTTAAGTACCTACCTATGTCAGAATTTAAGTGAAGAGACTCGTTACGTAAAGTACTTTTTCTTTACAAACTTATTATAACTTTTAAGTTATTTTTTTTTGCATTTTACTGGTAAGTGGAGTACAGTGAAGAACAATACTATTGCTACCAATGATATATCGTGCTGCCTTAGCGCTGGCGGAGTGCCGCCTCAATCCCCTCCTCCCCCTCTGTACCGCATGACTGCGACACTTGAGCTACGCGCCATTTTAATAGCCAAGTTTAAAAGTTAGCGCTCGCTGCCTTCACTACATAATACGGTCTTATTCTGCGACTTTATGGTCTTATTCAGCACGCGCTGACCCTTTTGACCCTTCGCTACCATCCACCTGCACCAGTGGGTAACTAAGACTGGTGCTCAAATATTTTCTCGTAACTAAACTGATAGTTTGTTCTGAAGCGGTTCCTTCGTATCCTAAACTGACTGATGTTCTGTGTCACCGGAACGTTCGCTAACCTGCTCAAAGTTCATCTTGTTCCGGCTGCTTGTGTACGTGAATTTTAATGGTTGTAAACGCTCCCATTACACCACTGGTGAAATTCTTAGATAGGGCAAGTTTTTTTAGGGTTCCGTAGTCAACAAGGAACCCTTATAGTTTCGCCATGTCCGTCCGTCCGTCCGTCCGTCTGTCCGCAGTTTAGCTCAGAGACGCACAGTACTAGAGAGCTGTAATTTGGTGTAAATATACGGATTTGTTGTGCCAAAAAAGTGGTAAAATAAAATCTCGTAAAATATTTTTTTTTAGGGTACCTCCAGTACTTACACGTAAAGTGAGGATTTTTTTTTTCTCGCGTACCCCTTAGTGTAGGGTATCATTAAATAGGTCTTTAAAAAATAATGATAGTTTCCATTAACAATTTTTTGATAAAAAAATTCGTTTGTGAAATATTAAGCTTTAAAGTGCTAAATTTTGCTCGATTCGAGTGTCCCCCCCCTCTACCAGCTAAACGGTTATGTTTGGGGGTGTGAAAAAATTCACAATAGTAGTATATATAACGAAGTTTAAAAGAAAATTATCATGACTAAGTAGGCTTTACAACTTTACGAGTAATAGTCGACCAACTTATAAAATGTACTTGATATCATATTTTCTTAAACAAAATGTATCGGAGACAACTGCAAATGTAAGTTTGTCAACTTTATTTTTACAGCTTGTATAGGTATGCTTTTTGGGGATAGGTAGGTTTTTATCGTCAACTATTTTTAACTAAATTCAAAAAAAAGAGGAGGTTCTAAATTCGTCGTAATCTTTTTTTTAATGTATTTTCCCCGATTTCTCAAAGACTCCTGGACCGATTTTGAAAATTCTTCTTTTTAAAATTAAATTCAGCGAATCAGTTTAGTTAGTTCGCATAAGTATTTTGATGGGCAACTACGGAACCCTACACTGTGCATGGCCCGACACGCACTTGGCCGGTTTTTATCCTTAAATCAGGAAAATATTCCTGACTAGTTGACCCGGCGAACTCCGTACCGCCTGAGAAACGATTAAAAAAAACCTTTTAAACCTTCCCTGGACTTTCCAAAATAATTCAAAACCAAAATCAGCCAAATCGGCCCAGCCGTTCTCGAGTTTTAATCAGACTAACGAACAACAATTCATTTTTATTTATACAGGGTGTCCCAAAACTCAACGTCAAGCCGAAACGGGGTGATAGGATTGATCATAACCATCACGAGAAAAATCTGAAAAAAATTCTATCCCATGCAGTTTGAAAATTATGGGCATTTTAAGAAAAACCTAGAAATTTGATCAAACTGTACCATTTTTCGGTTATTGCGGTTTTCCTTTTTTATTTTCGTTCATTTTAACTTTGGAAACGTAATCCTAAATAACATTTCTTGAATCCCAATAAAAAATTATGACACAATTGCCTCAAGTTTCCGAGAATTGAGACTATTTGTTTAACTACGAATTTAAAATTTTTAACATCCGTCGACTTTGAGAAGCCCTCCTTTAAAAAAAATGTACTAGAGTGCCTTAGCAAGTGGCATCAAAAGTTGACGCATTTAATCAGGATTCTAAAATGGTACAATACTTGTTAGTGCCATACCATCAAAAAGAGTAAAAAAATTAAAACCTCAAGTAAGCCGATTTTTGCTATCTCATTTAAAATGTTTTTGATTCACACAAGCTCTAGGTAGGTTCGTAATGTTAAGGCAAAATGATCTCAAAGCCCATTGAAAACGTAGCCGACCTGCGATAATGCATTTCTCAAGCAGCTGAGGAGATCAACTCTCGAAGATATGCTCGACAAATAAGTAGATCTTTTTTAAGAAGATGTAGGGCTTGTATTGAGGCCAATGGTAAACAATTTGAATTTATTGTTATAAAATGTTGTTTCTCTATCTGACTTTTATTCCATCAAACCTAAATTAAACGAGATCAAGATTTTTCATTATTTTACTAATTTTACTAACTTTTTTCACTTTCGTTAAAGTCGCGTCATTATCTATCTCGCTCACTCATGGCAAACATACCCACTATCCATCTTTCTCATCATTTTGCCTTAACATTACGAACCTACCTAGAGCTTGTGCGAATCAAAAACATTTTAAATGAGATAGCAAAAATCGGCTTACTTGAGGTTTTAATTTTTTTACTCTTTTTTATTGTATGGAACTAAGAAGTATTGTACCATTTTAGAATCCTGATTAAATGCGCCAACTTTTGATGCCACTTGCCAAGGCACTCTAGTACATTTTTTTTAAAGGAGGGCTTCTCAAAGTCGACGGATGTTGAAAATTTTAAATTCGTAGTTAAACAAATAGTCTCAATTCTCGGAAACTTGAGGCAATTGTGTCATTATTTTTTATTGGGATTCAAGAAATGTTATTTAGGATAACGTTTCCAAAGTTAAAATGAACAAAAATAAAAAAGGAAAACCACAATAACCGAAAAATGGTACAGTTTGATCAAATTTCTAGGTTTTTCTTAAAATGCCCATAATTTTCAAACTGCATGGGATAGAATTTTTTTCAGATTTTTCTCGTGATGGTTATGATCAATCCTATCACCCCGTTTCGGCTTGACGTTGAGTTTTGGGACACCCTGTATAGATAGATGTAAGATTACTATATTTATCTACTCTCATATCGTAAACTTCGAAATACAAAACTCAAAACGAGTTTATAATGACATACTTTATACCATAGAGTATCGTAATGAAATTAAAAAATTAAATTATAACACTGTTTGTCTAACAAAACAATGTTATAATTTAATTTTTTTTCATTATGATACAGATTACTGATCATAGATACATTTTTTTACTTTTTTATCTGTGGCTGCGCGCGCTTTCTAAGGGAATGTTGGGATTTTGACGTTTGTGTTTCGGTGGATGACATGGTGGATGATTATTAGTGTTTATTAATTTTATCTTTTATTTGTTAAGTTCGTGTTCAATGAGAGTAGATAAAGTAGTGTATGAAACTGTACATAACTAGGTATTATACCACTCGTGTGATACTATTATAAAACTCGCTTCGCTCGTTTTATAAACTCACACTCGTGTATAATACCCCTCATTATGTACCAGTTACATAAACTACTATTATGGAATTTTGTCTGGCTTGGAACGCGCAACAGTCGTTGAGGCACAGGTCAGGTCTGTCCCATTGTGCGACTGACCACTGTAAATGGGACGATTGCGGCACTGGATCCCAAAATCGGTGCTAGTATATGAGAAGTAAGACGAGTGCACAATTATGATAGCCAAACAACTGTAGCCATAAATAACTCCTTCTTAATTATATTACGTACTATATCTATGGATGGTTGCTACAGTTAGAACTCTTTAGGGTCAAAAAACTCGCTCGGGCTATAGAGTTCAAATTAGCGTCCGGAAAAATGTAATTGTCTTGTCTACTCACGTGAACGTGACTATGGCTGGAAAAATATTGCTGTCTTGTCTACTCACGTGACTATGGCTTTTTTTGTTTTTTTACGTGGCGAAATCATCAAATGAGTCCTCCCACCCCGGGCAGGGCGGGAGGGACTGTCAGACTCGCACTGACTAAAATCCACGGTATCCCTCGGCAGCCCCTCATGTGCCGGAGTCGCGGTATACGTATGTCCCGCAACTCCGGCAGGGCTGTGGCCCTCTATAGGGGGGCCCCGTCATTATGCTGACGCTCCTCTTGCCTGCCCGGCGGCAGGGTTAGTGCACGCCGGGCCCGCTCTTACTCCAACCACTGTGGCCTCTGCTAAACAGAGAGACACGTGGTGGAGCGGTGTGACGGGACATTGACATACGGGCAAGGAAACCCCTTACGGGGAGTTCTTGCCCGTACCCCGGGGCGCACCGTCCCGAGAAACTGGGCTTCCCTCCGGACGTATCCGGAAAGGAACTTCCAGTCCTCGGGCACTCGTGGAGGTTGCCCGTCCTTAGCACCCCACGTGACTGGAAAAATTCGCTGGAAAAATGTTGCTGTCTTGTCTACCCGTCTATAGCTGGATCTTTGTTTCGTTAAAAAGTTAGCGTTGCCACTGAACGTAGCAGCACAGGTAGCAGTGCTGCCACTCTTCTGGGCGCGTGCCTGGATGACGCCGATGTGGCGCAGCACTAATAACGACGTGTAAGCATATGCCATCTTTAGAATTTTTAGTTTTAATTAATTGCAATTATTTCATAGATTTATAACTTTTGGTAATCATGACTAGAATAAATAATTTGGCGATTCTCGTATTGCTAACGGCGAGTAGTGGCACAGGCACAATCAGTAGCGAGAATAATAATTACCCACCAGCAACTTGAACCAGAACGACCATAAAACCGATATTTTTAGAAGAACCGTTCCGACCCACACTGACAACCTGCTTCTTCATGAACAAAAGCTCCCTTACGGCGGCGGTAGCTACGTCGCCGCGTCGGTTAATGGACTTATAGCAAAGAGCCTCGATCAATACTACCGCGGAAACGAAGAATCGAATCCTAAAAATAAACAGGTTTCTTCTTTTCATTTTTCTAGGATTATTTTCTAAGTTTTAAAGAATTCAACTGGTTTAGATGAATAGGTTATTGACAACACAGAGTTAGCACTATATCCATACATCTCTGGCTCTGGGTCAACGTTTTCATTTCATATTAAGACAATCGTCTACCGAGCGCTCGTCACCTAAATGTATTTTTTTAAAATTTTATAATAGTTTAAAAGTTACAGGTGCCTAAAGGATACTTTTGAAAAAAAGAAAACCTATAAACCTAGTTTTTTACGTTGTCAAATATTCATGCAATCTAAAAAATCATTGAGATAGGATAACATTTATGGGCAGATAAGCGTTT
Source organism: Agrotis segetum (assembly GCA_036375495.1). NCBI lineage: Eukaryota > Metazoa > Arthropoda > Insecta > Lepidoptera > Noctuidae > Agrotis > Agrotis segetum. The sequence goes on from JAQSVV010000206.1 coordinate 1,061,319, forward strand.
TCTCTTTTAGTATGTACGAGCGCTCGGTAGACAATTGTCTTAAATGTTTTCATTTCTAATTTTGTTTTTTAATCTAAACTAACTTTATTATTATACTAATTAATTGTTTTATTGCATAAACTCAAAAACTACTGTATCGATATCAAAAACTTTTTCACCTTTATAAAGCTACATTCACACTGAGTAACTAAGGCCACCCGTGCGAAACCAGGACGGGTCGCTAAAATTTAATAAATGTAAAAGAAGTCGACATCAGAAATAAAAAAATAGTCTAAATAAATCACTACACATCTCGACAATTTGGTTTTTATTATATTTAACATTGATTTTTGGTAGTCCCGCTAAATGTGACTTACAATAATTGTGTGGCACTCTGACACTCCTCAGTACATGATATTGGCGATTATAACAAAGGATGATGATCCGCTCGCTTGCCAAGTGTGCTAATTGTCGCAATTATTCTGTAACAAATGGTCAGACATTGTTGTTTAGTATATAATAGCGCACTAGCGTGCTACGTACAGTGTAGAGTGCGCTTCATTTCCATGTCGACGAGTGTGTCCGCTAGTGTATCGACGCAGCGTGTCGGCCGCTGCTCGGCTACGATTACGATGACACCGGCGAGGCAGCAAGCGCGATCGGGTCATGTTGTAGTGAGTCACCGGGTTGTGCTGTGTCAATAGCGGTTTGATACCTGTTTGGGCACAGGTGGACCTCTCTGCAGGCAGCGCCGCACGTCACCTCCAGTCAACGTGACGCTGCACATTTGTACACCTTTGTGTACTGCGTGAGTACACACTTAAGTGTGTACTTTAGTGTTACATAAATGTAAGCTCTCAGCTAATGAACGTTGCCATTAAATAAGCTGTGATCTATTAACCGTGCGGACCGATCCGAAATGGCTGGAACTGTTCACTTCTCACTTACACTTAGTCCACTAAAAGGTAAACTAGTATTCGAATATATTTAGTAATTTTAAAGATACAAAATAATTTCCACAATTTACATAAAAACTACATAATTCGTGGCGTACCTAATTCTTAAAAATCTCACAATTTTGTGTTTTTTGAGCCGAAATAAAATGTATAACCAGCGTTTATTTTTTTATAAGACCTCAATTATTGTAGAATCTTCTGGTGTCCGCAACTCCTTGAAGCGCGTCAAAGTTATTAACTAGTGATCTGATGGTAGTAGGAAGAAGTGTAGCTCTTTTTTCGGCTTAGGGGGAAGCTCGCCTCTGGTCCGTGGCCCTGTTTTCAAGGAGTAGGTAGGTAGTAGTAAGCCCCCTAAGCCTTTTTTATCTCTGTAGATCTTAAATATCCTGTGGTCCTTATTCAATTTTTTTTTCTTCCGGTACTATGAAATGATCCTTACATGAAACAGACTCGCAAGGCATTTAAAAAAAATTAGCCTATTTCCCTCATTTCTGTGGACAACTCACACTTGACCAAAAATAAAACCGCCAAAGTTGTCAACATCAAAAAAGACCTATAGGCGAATAGAGTTCCTAAGAAAGTTTTCCCGTATCTCTCCCTTTACCCTGTATAGATGACGCGAGTGTCGGAGCCAGTGTTTTCGAACGGTGGCGAAGAGCGCTCACAATTAGCTTTTAAACATTTTCAAAAAATATTTCAATACTTTCTTTCCAGTGGGCTAGTGAAAGAACTGATGGAAACATCTTTTTTAAAATTTGATGTTGATCACAGACTGGTGTGTGTGCTAGGCTGTGTCGGCGACGCCGAGTCTGGGTTGTCGCCGGCGGCGGCGGCGGCGCGGCTGGCCCGTCGTCTGCGACCCCGCGCCGCCACCTCCCCACGCGCTCAGTTGCCCCACATTCTACTACTTAGCGCCACACGTAATCCCTCCATCGCATCTATTATGGAGTAGTATAGCAGCGCCTGCCCGCTCCAACACCTCAGTGCTATCATTAAACACAACATAAACATGAAGTCGCGACGCCACGGAATCGTCACATGATATTCGACCATGTTCAACCTGTGCATTTCTTTGCTGACCCAAACGTACAAATGTACTGAACTGACTTTACTTCTCAGTTGTTATTGGTTGAGGGACGAAAAGAAGTTGTTTTGGTGTCACTAAAGAATCTTTTCACAAAGATTATTTTTGAAACATTGAAACACTGCAAACAGGTAAATTCACTTAGTGTAAGAGACAGTGCTCGTCGTCGTGGGAGCGTGTGGGCTCCGCGTCTTCAGTGGCCGTCCTTAGTGACGTCACTCCCATTGACAAGTTAGCAGCCTCCTGGGCCCGCGCGCTCCGACACAAACACGGACACTCGATGTCCCGACTGGCTGTTGCGGAGCGCGCCACTAACACCCACTAATATTGATTCAAGATTCGAACCAAGCTCTTCCTTTGTTTGTTAAAGACAAATAAAAGTACTTGACAACTCTAAGTCGAACTTCAAATAGAGATAAATGAGAGGAAAAGCTTTACCTTTACTTGTTTTAGTTGGAAAATGTTTGTGTGACTGTCTGTCTGTGATAAGCCTGTGCATTTATACGTGGTTCCAAGGAAGACGAAAAGAAGCGTTATGATTATGTATGTTTGTAACTTTCTATGTACGACAGAGGCTCCTAAACAAATCCTAAACAAAGCCAAATTTTATTTATGTATATAATTATATGATCCTGACCGATTTCGGCCACAGCGACTTGGATCTTCCTATTGAGATCATCGTTGTGTGCTCTAAGGTGACTGACATAATAGCCAGTATTTTTAATTATATTGGATGGCCGCGGGTGGTCGGGCCTTAAGTTCGTCTCGTTTAAACAAATTTTATAACACTAGAAAACTTGGAAGTGCCCGGTCAGTGAGTCAGTAAGTCAGTGCCAAAATTATATATTTTCACAGGGTTATATTTCAGGATCTACTAAATCCATTTTATGAAATATATGGCATACTGCTTCAGTACTAGTATACTTACGTAGGTAGAATTTTATCTCTGTACTTGCAATAGGCATTGAGATACAGGGGGGTCAAAAGTGGGTCGAAACGGTTCGTGTAAATAGGTAGTGCACGCACGGCATGCGCGTTGCTATGTGCTGGCACTTGTCCTGCGCACTGCCGCGCGCTTATTAAGTTAGTTCGAAAATAAAAATAATTGCTCATAATATCATTATAGACTGTTGCGTTGTCAATTATTAATATGTATCCCTTTGGCGGGGCTGGGGCAGCGGGAAGATGAAAGCAATCCTTCGAGCGGCCGACAGCCCGCCTCCACGTGACGCGCCGCTCCGCGTGTCCAGGTTAATGGCTTCCATTGTCAACACAATAATAGTACAAATGTTTAAACTTTCAACCAAGCGTAGCGTAGTCAGTAAATCGATTCAATTGTTTCAATATCACTTCTTCAAAAACTGCGTCTTATCGCACTGGGATTAGGTTCAACATGCAGTATATTTCACGTGTGCGGAAATTAAAATAAAAAAAAGCTTTAAATAAACACAGATAAGTCCCAATTGGTTTAATGCCTTCGGGAGTTCTGTGTCCGACAGTGTCCATGTTGATCTATTATGTTTAAATTACCACCTTAGTACCTACAATATAGTGGAATGCAAATATTTCAGGAATGAGCCTCGCGTCTTAACAGGGCATAATAATTTTTGAATTTAATTAGAGTGCCTATCTTATATGGAACATGTTTCTTTTAAAATAGATAGGTATTTACTTTTTTAAATATTAAAGTTTACGGTATACTTTTACTGGCACGAGGCATCATGCCCTGACCCCCCCCCCCCCCGATAGATTTGGGTTCAATGCCATGGACTGAATATGTACGTAAGTATAATGGTACATAATGGTTTGTATCAGACCAAATACTGAAGTCAACCAACACGCAAACTGAATTGTCTACATAATATTTTTTTCAATTTCCGTCCCTTTCAAGGAAATATTCCCACAGTGCCCAGCTCGTAGCAGACGACTGATGGCGACGTCGATATAAATATTAAACGACAGATTGTAAGAATAACTCAATTACGGGGAAGTCTTTACCAACTTGTTAGAAGCAATCAGGCGATTCGCGGTGCACGGCAATGACGCCGTCGGTCAACTTTGATGAGCACCGCTTTGCCGGACCGACGACGACACGCACGTTGCTGACCTATGGCTGCTCATTTCAAAGTGGCTCTCCGAATCATTTGTCTGTAATATAACCGACCAAGATTCAATTTTGTACTGAAACAAGTTTCGTAATTGTTACAAATTGTATGGTGGTACAATGTCGCCGAGCCGCGCCGGTGCAGAATGAGTGCGACAGTTTACCTTCCTATAACATATATGTCTAGCCATATACAATATCCAAGAGAGGAACACCGAGTCTACCGTTAGATTCCGGTGAGCGTGTTAAAACAACTTTTCTAAATGGTTTTTCCAGTCAGAGTTGAGCGAATAGTGGGTTAGGCGAGCGCATTCATGCATTTACCACAATCAAATGGATGCCAGATCGATCCACTTTGTTATCACAGTTATAGGATATTGGTCGAATGTAAAAATACTCAAATATTTTTGACAAGACAACGCGGTTATTATAATCACATTGGAATACGGTACCCCGACTCGTGGGAGGACTCATTTGATGATTTTAAAACGCAAAAAAAGGGTTTTGTTGGAGACGAGATACATACCGCGCTGTATTCTCGTGAGGTATATTTAATTCGTCGAGCTCTCACCTACACAGGGCATCGCATTATTTATCACCCACTCTACCAATATCAGTGAAATCATAACAAACTTACATAAATATTGTATCCGGTTCCTAGACGCCTGTATCGATTTGGAAAATCTTCTTTTGTTTGACAGGGTTATTTTTTTTACTTTAAGTACAGTAATTGGTCGCATGGTATTCAATAAATCTCTCTTCAATAAATGACGGCAGATCATCGGTGATTATTGCTATAGCATACCATTCTGTGCATTGTTTACGCAGTCACACAACAAAATATTACGTACACTGTAAATTTTATACGAGTAGAGTAACTTTTCTTTCGGAAGTCAGTGGCGTAAAAGCAAAGGAAATAAAGTTTTTATTTATCATAGTTATATGTTACGATATTTAGTGTCCGCGTACCATGTATTGTGGCCACTGCAGCTCTGCTACGCTCGTAGCACCGCGTAGCGCGTCTACGCGAGCCTACAACTTACCTACATCCATCATATCACTTGTCACTCGATCGTTATCAATCTTGATCAATGTAATATCAGGTTCTGTAAAAACAAAACATAAAAGTAAGCAGATTATTAAAAATAAATAGTTGAAGATATATTTGTAATCCGTAACTGATTGCGAACATTATGATTACTGTTATCATCTTATCGGTTTGATTACTTGAGTAGGTAGGGCTCGCTCATAACAACGGCGCCATCGCATCTCAAGTACCTAGCCAAAAGTTGGGACATACGAGTACCATACATAGAACTTGGTATATTAACCGACTTCAAAAAAAGGAGGTTCTCAATTCGTCGGAACCTTTTTTTTATGTACGTTCCCCTTTTTCTCGAAGACGCCTGGACCGATTTGAATTTTTTTTCTTTTGTTCGAAAGGGTATACTTCCCAAGTGGTCCCATGATCATCAAGTCAGGATCTGTGATGGAATCCCAGGGAAATCGAGAGCAACTTTCAAATTTTATAGGCACATAGTAGCATTTTTATATATTTTCTAAAGCTGTTCAAGTATTTGCATCTGATAATCATCATCTCAGGTGGATGACCTGATGTTGGAAGGTACAACTCCTTAACAGTAAGGAGTAGGCAACGATTGATTTACTTTGTGTTCGCATATCTCCGGAACTACAAGTCCGATTTAAGATTCGAAAATTCTTTTTTTGTAGGTCCAGGTATCATTTAACTTAAGATTCACTGCAAGTTTCATCAAAATCGGTTCAGTATTTTTTGAGATATGGAATTTTATTAGCTGACGACTTTGTGGTCGTCAGTCCCCACGCGGTCGTCTACTCATCGGCAAGTTCTCTGTTGCCGAGGAGCAAGGGAGGCTAACGTGAGGGAGGTTTACTGCCGATAACAACATTACTTCAGAATCGTTATCCGAAAATCCACTTACTGAGTTGGCCGGTTTCGATGCCAAATAATTGGCTTGAGAGTTTCGAGGAAGATTCTGTTGAATGAACAGCAGCAGAGCGCGCGGTTCACAAACACATAAATATAGTATTACAGAAATTATATCGATGGATACAATTAATAATGTGTTGTTAGTATTCCTCCTGTAGAATATAATCCAGTAATCTATTGTGTAGAATATTTATACATGTATAAAAATCATTGCCACTTTTCGGACTGTTTAGCAGATTATTTATGTGAAGTTTGCACAAAGTCGGTGGAGCAGTTCTTCATTTATCACAATTTTGGTAACACGTAGCGCAGCACGGGGAGGGCCGCTAGTACGTTGGTGCCAGTTAAGATGGCAATAGCGGTCATTGACCGATATCTAATAAGTCCTCGTATAACATTGACATACAAAACTCAGTAAAAAAAATCTACAAATGCTAGAAATGGGTTCTATTGGTTGTCCTCTAAACACGCTGGCTATATTTTTTGAGTTTTTTTTTTTACGTTTTCTTTAGTTTTATTATACTCGTATAGATTATTGTTGCGACAATCTATTCAGTTTATTTTCTACAAGTAACACTCACGTTATACGTAGATAGATAGTACCAGCTGTTTGTCATTGATTTCACTAGACAGGAATAGAGTCGGTATGATAAGTTGTCATGTGGTACTCGTATCAATAAGTTATCGTTGATGTAGAGAGGTTGTAGACACGCATCGCGTAGGGTGGGCCAGGCGCGGTGGAAATATTCTGTGCATATTGAGCAGGACATCTGAGTACCCATGAATAGGTACTATTAAGCGTATGTACATACATCGAATAAAATTCTTGATATGTCCATAACTAAATAAAATGAACTCGACTTTCGGCTGGCTATCTGCCACTACCGCACTCGCTACCCCAGCCGTACTGCGGGCTTATCAACTGTGAGTCTATGATGCGTCAGATTGACGATAGATAGGTAAGTGATAGCACGGGTGATAGCGTCGTTGAGGGGCGCTGCCGCCACGCCACCGCCACCGCGGCGCGCCTCTCTGCTGCAATAATAAGCAAAACTAAAAAAAAAGTAACACTTAGTATAAATCTAATATTATTATCTTATCTTATCTAGAAGTTAATATGTTATTACTAAATGGCAACCCTAAGTTCATTCAGGTGAACACCTGAATGAACCTAGGGTTGCCATTTCTAACTGAGTCGAAGTGCGAACGGGGGGTGGGAGAACGGTGAAGTGTGCGTTTTTATGCCCGGAATACAAATGGAACCCCCGGACGCTCCCCGGATGCTCTCTAAACTAGGACAAATCGTGGGAAACCCGGACGGATGGCAACCTTACCTGAACCTTACGATAGGCCGCACGAAATTGCATCGCAGAAATTCGCATCGCAACTTCCTGCGATGGGACGTGTCGCATCGTATCGAGGCTTGGTGTGGGAGGGAGCCCTATATCCCCATATTAATAAACGTAGACTAAAGTTACGCCAAGGTAGATTATCCTGGTTGTAACTTTTAGTCCACGTTTATTAATAACGGAGTTAGTGTTTATATTGGTGAAAGTGACTCCGTGAGGAATGATCAACTGTGGCGCGCGCGTGGCCCGCCATCCAGCGGCCACCTCGCGTACTAACTGCCGCGGGAGGTGGCTCACAGGGACTTCGTAAGAGCGTTGGATCCATGTTTCAGTTTGGAGCATTGTTTCTTAACCATTTTTAGGGTTCCGTAGTCAACAAGGAACCCTTATAGTTTCGCCATGTCCGTCCGTCCGTCCGTCCGTCCGTCCGTCCGTCCGTCTGTCCGCAGTTTAGCTCAGAGACGCACAGTACTAGAGAGCTGTAATTTGGTGTAAATATACGGATTTGTTGTGCCGAAAAAGTGGTAAAATAAAATCTCTTAAAATATTTTTTTTTAGGGTACCTCCAGTACTTACACGTAAAGTCAGGATTTTTTTTTTCTCGCGTACCCCTTAGTGTGGGGTATCATTAAATAGGCCTTTAAAAAATAATGATAGTTTCCATTAACAATTTTTTGATAAAAAAATTCGTTTGTGAAATATTAAGCTTTAAAGTGCTAAATTTTGCTCGATCCGAGTGTCCCCCCCCTCTACCAGCTAAACGGTTATGTTTGGGGGTGTGAAAAAATTCACAATAGTAGTACATATAACGAAGTTTAAAAGAAAATTATCATGACTAAGTAGGCTTTACAACTTTACGAGTAATAGTCGACCAACTTATAAAATGTACTTGATATCATATTTTCTTAAACAAAATGTATCGGAGAAAACTGCAAATGTAAGTTTGTCAACTTTATTTTTACAGCTTTTATAGGTATGTTTTTTGGGAATAGGTAGGTTTTTATCGTCAACTATTTTTAACTAAATTCAAAAAAAGGAGGAGGTTCTAAATTCCTTGTAATCTTTTTTCTTATGTATTTTCCCCGATTTCTCAAAGACTCCTGGACCGATTTTGAAAATTCTTCTTTTTAAAATTAAATTCAGCGAATCAGTTTAGTTAGTTCGGATAAGTATTTTGATGGGCAACTACGGAACCCTACACTGTGCGTGGCCCGACACGCACTTGGCCGGTTTTAGTACATTAAATCGCCGCTAGTCTCACTCATCCCAGCTGTAAAGTGAGCTGTGAACTTGTGAGATATTTAAGTCGTTTCCATTAAGTACACGATTTTTTTTTGTTTGATTTGCGCATACCAGTCTCTATTAGAAAAGTATTAACGAGTTTGGTAAAGCAATTAATTAATATCATTATTTCGGTTCCTTACTGCGAGCATATTTCAGAACTACGAGCGACTGTGTGTACCTACTTACTGTGTTGCGAGAGGTATTACTATTAGTTAGCAGAAATGCGTGCGAGCGGGGCCGCGGCACAAACCATAGCTGCATATTTGGCAGCTGTTCAATGCTCGATCGCTACGTCAGCTAACTGAAAGTGGCATTTTATTTACGAATCGTGAATGTTGTTCGCTACCGCTGATGACCAACTTATCGGCCACTGTCCACCAGTGCCGACAAGTTGGTCGGCAGTGCACTTCTGGCCATTGTCGGACACCAGTGCCTTTTGGTGGGATTTCAGTTCTTTTTGTAAGTTGCTAGGCAGTCTTTTTAATGTTTATTTTGTTGTATTTCTTGCACATAAGCAGTGCCGGTTTTATAGCCCATTCTCTGTGTAGAAGTACTTATTAATTTTCAACACATTTGCTCGAAAAATGCATTTACGAAGCCTGTATACATTGTTCGAAAGTTAAAAATTACGCACCATACAACGGAGCGTGCGGTAAAATAGGTACTCTCACCTAAGTACCTACTTTACCGCACGCTCCGTTGTATAGCACCGTGCGTTTTCTTTACGGTTTTTTTTTAATTTCCATTAAAAATAAAAAGAATTCCACCAAAGAGTTTCACGTTCTGAGAATCAACAGCCTGACTGATCGAACCTCCTTGGAAGTGCTTTTGATCAATACGTTGTCTCACTTTAATACTAATGAGTAATTGAGACGAAGAATGTAGTTCTAATTTCCACCACGTGCATGTGGCGCCATTTGCAAATTCACGCCATTTTCATAATAGGAACTTCAAAAATTGTTGCGACTTTTCTACTGTTACATAAAGTTGGTTTAATTACATATTGTACTGTTTTCTCGCAAATGTGTTGAAAAAACGTTGTATGATACACGTTGCGGAAATTGGTGTTTACAAACTCGTGACTATGGTAAGCCCTCGGCTTCGCCTCGGGCTTACATTCGTCTACTCGTTTGTAAAAACCAACTTACCGCACTAGTATCATAAATAACTATTTTATTTTCTGTAACTTATTTTGTGTGACAGTATTTAAGGTTTTTTAGTTACTGTCTACTGCCCCGTGTAAACTTTCATGACCTAATTCATAAAATTGGTGAAAGTCTCATTCAAACTTCCATCCCTCCATTTTAGGGGATTGGGGGATGGAGGATGATTTTTTGTATACTAAACTTAGATTATATACCTCAGGTTTCTAGTACTTCAGGAAGTAGCCAAACATTTTGATGATCATCAGTGTGTCAGTGTGTTCTCTGTCCGTCGTACCACAAAAACTTATAAACGTCAGATTATGACGTTGAAACAATTAAGTTCCGTTTTGCAGTCACACTTTTATTACACAAGTGTTTAACAGATGCTTAAGTTTTTGTACTAAGGCTGTTTATGTTTAATTGGTCTATTATTGACATCATAATTATCATGAGAATGTGATCTATCTGTTAAATTGGAAACCAACTCTATGAAGGTTCAAAAACGACGTAAAACTTCAAGAAAAGGTAGGTTGCGCTTCGCTAGGCTCTCTTGGTATGGGCACTGCCGTGCCCCCAGATAAGTAAATAATAAGGCTTCACTGTGGATCTTAAAAGGACACTTTTGTAATAATATTATATTATTACCATGTGACACGATAAAAATATTTAAATAAATGGTTATAAAAATTTCAAAATGCATCTAACATAATTCACCTGTTTTACATGGAGCCTCTTTCATGTAAAACAGGTGAATTATGTTAGATGCATTTTGAAATTTTACTCCTCATTAAGCATTACAAAAACGATAATTGTATAATGACTTCCTTTGTGGCATAAAAAATGGATTTTGGTAGTGTAAAGGTGTTTTTGTATAAGTTCGGGTTTTCCATGTTTGAAAACGCGCCCAAGGACGAGATATAGGACAAGTTTTTAGCGTATTAAGGTAAAGATTTGTTTTAAAGATGCTACGAAGCATCAGCGGCTCCAGTACACACCCTAAGGTTGCTTTTTCACCAGATATGTGCTATGCTACGTTGTTACGGATGCGTTTGATATCCACCAAGCATACTCATAGGTGCACATAGCACAGCACTGGTAGAAATCGATTCAGCTAAGATTATGTTTTTATGTGGAAGGATGCGTGCTATGAATGCCTGCTATGGATGCGTGCTATGGATGTGTGTTACGGATGCCTGCTATGGGTCCTCTTCCCTAGTATCGATACATCGCGTAGCTCGAGCTGCGCAACTTCCTCGCGCGCTACATACTTTGCGGCAGCGATCTGGGATCAGATCGGCGGCAGTAGATATATCCCGAAAAGTGACCTTCCCCAACATACCCGCTGTTCTATTACTATGTACGTACAGCGGGCTTGGCCTTCACACCATGCACGTGAGCGGTCCGAGGCGGCGGCGCCGCGCCGTGGCGTCACTTCACTTGACGACACTACGTGCAATGAGAATAATTAAATAATAGTAATTAATATTAATATGTAATACTTCATAACATTTTAAAACAATATAATAGCGAAAGGTCATTGATTATAAATAAAATTACCAAACCAAGTCCAAAAGGATAGTTTTTTTTCGGAAGAGTTTGATTTATTAATTTTGTTAACATTTTAAAAATAACGAATTAACTAACTTAATAAAATTTTAATCAATTATCACGACAACCTCGCGCTAGGCGAGGTTGTCAACAGATGGGATGTGAACTCGGCTATCATTGTGTCGATTGTCGTTACTAACAATGGCCTACATCTTTCGAGGCTCTCATTAGGGGGTTGGAACAGGGCCTGATTCAGAAAGCAGTTCTCCTGGATACGGCCCGCAATGTAAGCAGGTTCTTGTCTCTGCAGCCTTAACTACCGGTAGGTTGGACCCTGCTCCCACACCGGCGGATCACTATTTTTACCCGACTGCGTGATGCAAAGGAAGATAATGTGTTTATCAGTCTATGTATGTATGTTTGTTTCTAAGTGGCGTTCTAGAGACCAAATGCGTAGGCCGATTTTTACCGACTTCAAAAAAAAAGGAGGTTATCAATTCGACCCGTATGTATGTAATATTATCAGGACTGCCCAGTTTTCGTATAATTATGTTAGTCTGTATCAGCGTCTGAACAAAATAATGTACCAAATTTCATAAGTGTATGTATGTATGTTTTTATGTTTGTGCACGCATATCTCCGGAACTACAAGTCCGATTTAAGTAATTCTTTTTTTGCTGTACTAGGTATTGTTCAACTTAGGGTGCACTGCAAGTTTCATCAAAATCGGTTCAGTACTTCTAGAGATACGGTTTTTTCGTTGTGACGGATTACAAGATTAGTGCACATCATGCAAGAAAACTTTGTATTTTACAAGAATTTGGGTTGAATATTTAATAAACAAACTAAAAAGGGTAAAATAAAAACTTAAAAAAAAAGTACCGACTTCAAAGACAAATACAAAAAAGTTTAAAATAACTTTTCTTTCGGAAGTCGGTGGCAATAGTCAATGAAATAATAAAAATCAAAGCCACCGACTTGCGAAAGAAAAGTTATTTTAAACTTTTTTTGATCATTCTTACATAACCACGACGAACGACTCACAGTCGGGGCCCAATCAAATTTTACCAATCAAATCATCCCAAGGGGCCCCGACTTCTGCGAGGATTGCCCTGAGTACACGGTGGAGCATACGGGGCAAGACTGCCGCGCTCGGGTAGAGCACCGCCGCTGCCGTGTCCTCTCGCGCCCAGCATTGGTGAAGTCCATGCTCCGGGACGAGACGGAGTGGGAAGCCGTCGCCTTCTTCTGCGAAGCAATCATGCTCGCGAAGGAGGAGGCGGGCCGCGTGAGAGAGAGGATAGCGTCCTCCCTCCACCCCAGCCGCAGTGATAGACGCCCACGGCATCGGACTTCGTTCAACGCGCGGCTCAAAGAGCTTCAGCATGATGACGGAGACCCCCCTCTAGAGGACCAAGCCTACCGGGGTCGTTATCATCATCGATCATGTTAAAATCTCCGAAATCTAACTACGATGCACCTTTTCTATGTGAGAGCTGATGGAGCGAATTTTTTGATAATTTTTATATTTAAAATTATACTTGTTATTACCGCAACTCATTTATTTATAAAGTTACAACATGTCACTGGCCTGCAAATTGCAAAAAACGTAAAAAAAATTGAATTTCGCGGGCTACATCGACGCAATCACCTTAATAGACTTTTAACTTTATTTCGTAAGCATAAGGTTGAAAATCTATTAGAGAAATTTGACATCGATTAGACTTAACGACCGATTTTTGTCGTTCGTCGAATTGATTATAAAATCAGTTCTTAAGCAATTTTTTATGTTTCATCAATATTCATGACTCTATTTTCCATTTTCATAGAAAAAAGAAAAATTGATTTTAAAATTCAATGCATTCTAGGTACTATCAGGTTTATGCGGTAACATTCGTCCAAGTGTTAAATTATCCACATTTATAAATAACATTGTGTTAAAAATTCAAAATATTTGTTATAATGATCAAGTGACAAAATGTCCATAATTATGACAAACGAATGACATGGACGAATATTACTTACAATTAATTCATTGTTGTTTAGTTGCTTTATTATGAGCCCTTTCACTTTAATTCCTATTTAAGTACCTCTGTCGTGCAAATACTCTTATCTGCATTTATTATAATTTATTCGTATATTTTTAGACATTCGCATTCGTATTCGCATTCGCAGTATTCATGCCAATATTTTGCGAATACGAACGACTGAAAATATACTAATATGTTGTACCCCTTCTTTCACATAAGTAATCCATTCATTCTTACGAGTATATTTCGTCTTCCTCTCAATTCATTTTTTAATCAATCTGTCTCTATCTGGTCATTTTACCCCCAATTAAATGTTTATCAAATCAATCATAAATGACTATGCTAAGATGAACGTCTGTTTCTGCTTCGCTTTCATTGATTTGAATTTAAAATTTCAGAATTTATTTATTTAGTGTAAAGTTCGATCATTAAAAAGTGTTTCTTTTTGTATTTTCTAAATTACCAATCCTGATTGACTTAAAACTGAATATTCGAATTCGCGAATATTGGAATTGAATATTTGCATCCGCATTCGCAATTGCGAATGTCTATCAGACATTCGTATCGTAATATCACCTAAGTACTCTACCTAAATCCAAATTTCTTCAAAAGATTTTCAACCTTATTACCTACAATACTTACACTTAGTGGAATGTCTGTAGACGCCAGCATGCTGGTCAGCCTACCCAAATCTGTCAAATTTTACCAATCGAACAATTAACCTTCAACTGTTGTCATCAGGTTGAAAATCTTTTGATTGAGGTAGGTTGATGTCTGTACATTTTATTTTATCAAGGTTAGAAGTGAGTGAATTGATCAGTTTCGTTAAGGTACCTATCGAATAGTTAGCGTGTTTTCGATCCACTTGATCAGTTGGCTGCAGTTGGTCATGTATCGCGGGGCGATCAAGGCCGAGCCTCGTTTTGATATAATGTAACCCACATGACCTACAAATCTATTCTTTGGGGCACCAAAGATCTTTTATGCCATTCACAGGGAAGTTCCATTCTGTCTGGCCGCTGGCGACCGGTTACTCACGTTGTTATTGTCTCACATCACCTCGTGTTCGCGCATCGCGTCCGCCGACGTTACGTGTAATTATGTCACACTTCTTGTAGCACCGCGAGTTGTAAACAAGCGGTTAGCTGGCGCCATCTACAGCAGAGCGCGCCAGGCCCGCGCCTGGCCTTCAGTCATCGCCGTCACGTGCTGCGCCGCGCTCTGCTTTACCGACGCACGCGTAGCAAGCCAATCGCAACACACTTCGCGGTTACCGACTGCATGCCTTCCACCAATCACAGCAAACTACACTTTGGTCACAGTGCGCACATGTGACCGGTCGCAACTTTTATCCTAAAATTACGTAGTTTTAAAAACATAAGAAAGTTTTATATTTTTACCTATTGGTGATTTACATATAATCCAGGAAGTGTGAGCTATTTAATTTTAAGTGATTATGAGTCGAAACGGTGAGTGTATAAATGGTTGATTGTACTTCCTTATTTAGCTACATTATCAGTAGCGCCATCAGCGGCGGCATTGAACACTACTGTTGTACGCATTATAACTCGGTTTCGTGATTCGAAGGTTACGGTATAGATGGCGATGATTGTAGTTCAACAACAAATAAACAACACCTTTATTAATTAATCTATTTGAGTTTTGTTTATATACTGTTACTATGTAGGTATTGTGAACTAAATAAAATAATTGTGAAAGTTGTTTAGAAACCTAATCAATAAATGTTTCAAGTCTGTAATAAATGTTAAATACCTAGAATGCGAGCAAATCGGATCTCCAACCGTTCCACTGAAGGTTTCTCTTTTCAACTTTTTTCAGACTGGCCACTTATCTACTAAGTAGTATGAAGTTTCGCCGTTAGGTGGCGCTAGTAGCTACTAAACAGTTCTATGATACATTTTCTCTTCTCAGGTGTTGGCAGGTATCCTATATACGAGTATCTATGACTAGCTGAAACGTGCCCACTTCGTTGGGCCGTTGGGTGGTAAACATTTTAACTTGTGATGAAATAACGAGTGTGGTTCGGTTAGTACTGAGTGCTATGATTTATTTCCTGACTGCCAAAAAGAGGGTTTTGTTTTTAACTGACTTCCAAAAGGAGGAGGTTCTCAATTGGGATGTTTATTTTTTTAATTTTTTTAATGTTTGTTCGGGCATATCAGTCGTTTAACAAACGATTTGAAAAAAAAAAATGTTTTTATTTTTTTTCCCTAATGGGCCCATTTAAATTTTATCGAAAACGGACTAGCAGTTAATGAAAAAAAAACAAAAACCTAAAAAGTTTTTAACATTCTCTACACCGCTAACTCCGATGTACATGTAAAAATTATGTATTAGACAATAATTTGGGTTGAATAATTATTAAACTAAAAAAACTTTTTGAAAAAAACGGAACCGACTTCAAAACCAAAAAAAAAACACAAAAAAAACCATAAAATAACTTTTCTTTCGTAAGTCGGTGGCTTTGTTTTTTATTTATTTTATTGACATAAGGCCGGAAGTCGGTGGCCATAATAATATGTCAATGAAATTAAAACAAAGCCACCGACTTCCAAAAGGAAAGTTATTTTATAGTTTTTTTTGTGTTTTTTTTTGGTTTTGAAGTCGGTTCCGTTTTTTTCAAAAAGTTTTTTTATTTTTCCCTTTTTAGTTGAAATAATCAACAAAAATCTTGATAAAATCGGCTTCTTTGAAAATCTAAAATACTATTAAGCAAAACGGATCTTTGTGAGCAAATTCACGAGAAGTCCATTATTGTTATATACTAAAACCTTCCCCAGAATGTAACAAACACTTGTCTGAAAACTGCGTCAAAATCGGTTCAGCCAAACGCGAGATACTTAATTGCGGACAAACATGCAATCGTCCCTGAAAATCTACGATCCAAGTAAGCAAAACAGATCCATGCGGGCAACGTCACGGGATATCTATTAGTGTTATACACTAAAACCTTCTCCAGAATGAAATGAACACTTTCCTGGAAACTGCATCAAAATCTGTTCAGCCAAACGCAAGATAATCGCGGACAAACATACATACATACATACAGGACGAACTGAGAACCAGCGGGGCTTCTCATGTTTAGCTCTAGATTCCCGTGCACGGGCCTGTGCTGTGATGTTATCACTCTTTGCTTAGCGAGCCGCTGCGAGCGCTCAGCGCTAGTCTCCCTATCCCTTACTGCTGAGACATGCTGCACCAGAGAGACGCTGCGCACGTTCAGCGCTGGATTCCCTAGTAGGGCTTTCAATTCGAATATTCGAATACTTCGAATATTCGCTCCATTTCACTAAGTATTCGAATACTGACTTGGGTAATATTCGAATAATCTCTAGAACAACTTTTTTAAACCGCTGTCTCACAATAAAGATCTTATGACTTTGACTTTTGACTTTGACTTTGATATTAAAAACGTCGTTGGTTTTTTTGTCAATTCGGCATAAAACTGCCAATTTGCTCAAATAGAATTGAACGTGTATGGGGGTGGAATGCCAATTTGATGGCATGACATGCCAATTTTGATAGGTCATCAAATCGTTTTTGACACAACGTCAAATCGGCAGCAGTGATGCCATCTTAGCAACTTCATAGATAGTTAGCTAATTTTATAAAGGTGCTAGAAAAAAAGCTAAAAAGTGTAACTTGTGGCTAAACTTTTTAGCTACTTTTCTACAGGGACGGTTAGGCCACGTTCACACGGCGATTATTTTCCCGTATACCGTACACGAGATTTTATCGAATAGAGTTGACCAGTTTTAGGACAACTTTGCACGGTACACGGTAAAATATTATATTTCTCAAACACGGGATTTTCCCGTATGAACGCCGTTTAAACTATTTTTAAGTTTTCATTTGTGAACTGTTATTACTGCTCTATTCGATAAAATCTTGTATACAGTATACGGGAAAATAATCGCCATGTGAACGTGGCCTTACCAGGAAAACGAGGCTTTTCGCACATGGATCGCATGTACACTCGTAAAAAAAAGAGTTATTCATTTCATTTTAAACCAAAATACGATTGAAAACTTGAGAGGTGTCAAGGGACCTTTCGTGGTCCCTTGACACCTCTCAAGTTTGGCGTGGCAAGTTAAAAAAAGGTTCATGCTATTTTCGACCTTATTGACATTTATGCAAACACCTGATTTTAATGAAGGAGCAATGTTAGCGAATGAGAATGTGAGAAAAACAAACTAAATTTTAAATGTCGATAAGGTCGAAAATCGCTTGCACCACTTTTTTTAACTTGCAATCCTTAAGCAAATGTTTTCCGACCTTCAAGCGATTTTCGACCTTATTGACAACGATGCAAACACCGGATTTTAATGAAGAAGCAATGTTAACGAATGAGAATGTGAGAAAAACAAACTAAATTTTAAATGTCGATAAGGTCGAAAATCGCTTGCACCACTTTTTTTAACTTGCAATCCTTAAGCAAATGTTTTCCGACTTTCAAGCGATTTTCGACCTTATTGACAACGATGCAAACACCGGATTTTAATGAAGAAGCAATGTTAACGAATGAGAATGTGAGAAAAACAAACTAAATTTTTAATGTCGATAAGGTCGAAAATCGCTTGCACCACTTTTTTAACTTGCTATCCTTAAGCAAGTATTTTCCGACCTTCAAGCGATTTTCGACCTTATTGACAATGATGCAAACACCGGATTTTAATGAAGGAGCAATGTTAACGAATAAGAATGTGAGAAAAACAAACTAAATTTTTAATGTCGATAAGGTCGAAAATCGCTTGCACCACTTTTTTAAATCTAATTCGATAGTCTCATGATAAAATGAAAAGGTGCTAGAAATTGTAGCTGTCGTCACCGAATAATAGCCAGATCTAGTTGCTGAGTTGGCATCACTGGTGCAGATTTGAAGTTGTGACAAATCTATCGTATCGATAGGCAGGATGGTGTATGGTGTATATGGACGAACTGCCGATTTGAAACAATTGCAAGCGTGAAATCTATCGTATCGATAGGCAGGATGGTGTATGCCTACTATAATAGAACCCCGAGCGAACAAAGAAAAGCGTGATGAAGCTTAAAAGACGTTTTGATCAGATTTTCCCTCAAAAAGAATACGACATGAGCGATTGGTGCGGCTGTCGGGTCATGTTGGTGGTATGACGGGAGAGGGTTGAGCTATATCAGTGGCCTCGTAACATCATTGGAGTCTACGTATTTCTGACGTCATATAAATTTGTAGAGACATTTTACTGTGTCATTCTAGAAAACGGATTTAAGTAGATGCGTCCGCTAAAGTGTTAACTGCGGATTACAAAATTCTAGTGCGCATGTTAGTAAATTATACAGTGATTGGTTATTGGGTACATTCCTTGAAATGGGTCTTAATAGACCTAATATATAACAATTTTAACACTGACAACATGGGGTCCGAATTGGCTTGTTTTGGAGATACCGAACTTTAAAACTTTTTCGAAAAAAAAATCCATCTTTCCCTCGCATTATGAGCATAATTTAAGAAATTAATGACCGTAACAACTTTGAATTGATACTTTTCTGATAGCATCTAAAGGACTGATTTCTATTTTCAGATTTCCTGAGCCACGGGGCTAGTTTCAACAAAAAATACGGTGAGTGCAAGACAACACATTATCAGGTACCTATTTTACTTATAAACTCCTGACTGCAATTGCAATAAATATGTGTATAAAAAGAGAATTTCCGGTTTTTCCGCCCGACTGAACTTATTAATAATGAACGTTTGAGCACATTGTGCGTGGAGACTGCGTGGGTAGTGCGTTTCGCGCGTATATGGTTGCGGTAGTTGAACAGCCGCGGCAACTCTAAGTAAAGGAGGCCTCGTGCCTCCACCAAGTTCCTTTCATTACAATTTAACCAACTTTTAAAAATGTTGAGAAGCACCTCTGTAGAGTTTGTAAAGACTGGCACAATTCTGTTGTTGGTAGCCAACGTGACCCAAGAGACAAACTCACTTGGTGTATAGCGTTGATAGCGACGCGTAGGTCCACCACACTTGTTTGACGATGTAAGTTTAAAGGTGCGTACCACCGCGGTGAACGCTTCGCTAGGACACGCATATCCGCCTTGTGCTCCTTGTGCGCCTCGTGTGAGCTATGTTCCGAACGATGCCAATCGAGGCACAGTGTAGTATCCGTGGGTTGTAGTGATCACCATTATAGACCGCAAATAATGTCATAGAGTTGAAATAAAGAGGCACTAGAATTCGTCGATAAAACGGTTGACTTTGCTTACTGCTCAGCAATAAAAACCGTCAAAAAGTTTAGTCAATCCACTAGATATCGCGCTGCGACGGACTGCACTCATAGAATCTATTTTTATTCTGACAAAGATAACCATCCGG
The DNA here is from genome assembly GCA_036375495.1 of Agrotis segetum. Taxonomy (NCBI): domain Eukaryota; kingdom Metazoa; phylum Arthropoda; class Insecta; order Lepidoptera; family Noctuidae; genus Agrotis; species Agrotis segetum. Next base: position 1,081,140 of record JAQSVV010000206.1, read on the forward strand.
TCTATACATTTAATTTATACATTTTCCGAAGATAACAATATTTAAGAAAACTATTAAAGGGGGTTTCATTATCCACAACAAGTTTGCTTTAAAATCCACTAACCATTATGATCAAAAATCTTACGTATTGTTTTACATAATTATTTTCACTTCTACCGCTGATCTGACATAATATCAAGTAGGTATCACAATAATTAAATCTCCTAATTAAGTATGAATTAAAGTCATGTATTATGTCCAAATTATTGCACAATATAATGTGTATTAATCCGAATGTTCAATTAGGTATAGTAAAACTGATATTCCATCATCCCCTTCGTTTTAGGTTACTTTAAACCTTGCCAACAGAAATAGGAGCACCGCGACTCGTGGCTCCGCCGCTCCGTCCACTTACCTTGTTAGGTTCGATATTTCGGACATTCGATAATCTGTGCTTCGATATTTAGGACATTAGATAATCTGTATTTCGATATTTAGATCTTTCGATGTAACTTTTGTAGATATTTAGATTTTAGATATATTGGACGTAGATCATTTAATCATTCGATATTTTAAAAATTCGATATTTTAATTTTCGCTTTTATGATCATTCAATATTTCATTTTCGATATTTTGAACATCGATATTTTAAGCGTAGATATTTTAATCTTCGATATTCAAATATGTACCCAAATATTTGTGTAATCTACAATTTGTTGTAACGGGACTAGGTGTTTCTGTTATGTGAGTTTCTATGTTTTATAAAGCGCCTTCGACATAGAAGAAATTCCTCAATGTTTGTGCAGAAACAAGGAAAAAAAAGTAATGCTTGGCCCTATGCTGGTTTCCCTAAAATAATATACATTCAAAAAAGTTTGATACTGATTTTCGATGGTAGTCGCACTGCTTGAGACTCTTTTATTCTACGTTTTTAACATTTTCTCGAACATCGAAAAATATATTGTGAGAAGTTGTTTTAGTTTTCAGCTTTGACGTTAAAAACAAGATAAAAGTCATAACTACGGCAGTTTACCGATCAGTAGTGAGTGTCTAAAAGATCGCCGATTTCATTGAGACTGGCCCCGTAGCACAACCCCGGGACCCGCGCATGACGTAGCGCTGCCGTAACACCGGCGGCGTAGCACCATGCTACGTGCCGCTACGCCGTGCGTCGATACGTGCTCGTAGACGTAGTCACGTCACACGGCGTGTAAAACACGCGACCGCTGAAAACGTGCTAACTATCAAACAATACACGTATTACTTGGAAATCAAAATCAATATTTCCGTAGACGAATGAAGTTCAATGCCAGTTAAAAGGTAACTGAAAACGGCTAACCTGAACTCAACAATCTCTTGTGTTAAAATCTCTTGTTACGGTGTTCGTGGCTGCACTTCTCCGAAATGGATCGACCGTTTTAATTATTTTTTGGTTAATAAGAGTATTACAGCTGACTCATGATAACTGTTTCTTAACCCGGTATGACGTTCCCGTGGGATTATTAACGTATTTCATGAGGGCACAAGCAACTATGAAATGATAGTATTCCTCCGCCCGCAACTTCGTTCGCGAGAAATTCGTATTTCCTCGAAGATGACCCCTTCAGGGTTCTCACACTCTTGCTATACTCTCGATATAACTATACTCTGACATCTTTATAAATATTGAAATGATAATAATAATTTGACATCCTAATTTAATTGTTATATTGGTAAGAAACTGATATTATTATAATATTATGTCTTTTATTACTCTTGTAAACTTAAATTGACATCCTAGACTTGTGTGTGTGTCTATTATGTATTATTGATTTATTGTTAAATGGCACATTTGAAAATTTATAATTTTGTATGCAATCAAAGCTAAATATTAATTCTGGCTTAGAAACCCACATGTTCTCTTTTGTAATTAATATGTATATGTATCCAGCACGCCACAATTGGCAGAATGTGATGAGACCAATAATTAATCTTAAGACCATAACTTTGTAGGTAAGGTACCATGTTCCGACACATAAATTATTATGATTATAATTATGATAAATATCGAAAGAACGTGAAACACATGCTTTAGAAATTTGATTTCCTAAAATCTTAGTCTACACTTACGGAACGTTTGTGCAAAACTAGTGCTATTTAAAGACGATTATTGTGAATGAAATGCAAACGTAATACGAAAATAAATAGGAGTTGCGTATCGACAAGCATTGTAACGCGGAGGTGTCGCTATATTCGGGTTCTGTACATGACGGATTAGGGAGGGAGTGAAAGTGTGTGTGGGGAGGGCGGGTGATTAGGGAACAAGTGCGAGTGTGTGTGTGGGCGGGCGCGGGAGACGGCGGCGCCACGTGACCCGCCGGCACCACTCCTCAACCTGACTTCATGACTGTTGTTTATAAACAAATACGCACATTTGGACAACTACATTATTTTGTTTTTTTTCTTAAGCGTTGCAGCTAGGAATTTCTCCCGGGTCGTGGGTGCGTTTGTAATTATAAACTCACATACTTACACAAACGCAATGTTTTGTACAGCTTCCTATTGTCAGGGTTGTTTTATATACATACAGCTAAGTATATAATTATAAGTACTAAATTCGGTTCCTCAATTTCAAAAATGGTTTCGTCTTTATTCTAATATGGCACATAGGCTTAATCTAATAAAAGGATTTCTGGTTTTTGTGAGTTGGCACAGCCGGCATCGCCTCTAATCTAGCGCTAAGCTACTACTTCTTCGGCTTCATCCGCGGGCGCACACCGACTGCTGGAGACATACTTCACGCTATATTTCTTGCTGGCACATGTCTCCCGGTATGCCGGTCACATAGCGAATCATGATAGAGTTTAGTAAACGGTTAGTTAAGTGCCTTTCGATTCTTTTTGGTGTTCAGCCAAGATAAAAAGAATCTCAAAAACAAACATCAAAATGAATATATTGAATGTATTATAAAACTACCTTTCCCTGCGGCTTCGCTCGCACAGTTTTTATTCAATAGTCCACGTATCTCGACAGTGCCGCGAACCCAGCATTCGCACAAACATAAAACATATTAAAATCATTGCATTTCGTTTTAGAAGGTACGATGACAGAATAAAGTAGTGTAAAGTGAAACGAATATAATTTTCCTTCTAGAAACCTTCACCCCTTTGGATTTCATCAGATTCTTTTGTTTCTTATCGAGGAAATTGTATTTAGTTGACATTTAAAATGACGTAATTTGGCATTTATTTGCTGTAAAAAGTTTGTGAATAAGATGTACAAAACGTACTATTTGTGGTCCCCTAGGGGGAAAGTTCAACAATCATAATATTTTGTTTTAAGTGTTGTGAAATTTGCACACAGTTTGACATTTGAATGTTTCTAGAACTTCGGAAAATATCCTTTATTCTACGTTTTAACAAAATAGTTGTTTACGTTATACGAAGTTGCGTTATTATAATTGTTGAGGTAGTATAATGTCTAGATCTTGCGATCATGAAACGAATGACTGAACTGTGATTGAAACAAAAAAACGTGTAAAATTCTTAAGTTTTCAATACAATCAAAATGGTTTACTGAAATCAGACACAATTTCCTAAAAAAATACATCATTTTAGGAATATGTGCACTAAATTACATAAAAATAAAATTAAAATAAAATAACCTAGGTACATACAAATTTTCTTTCGGAAGTCGGTGGCTTTGTTTTTATTGGAACGAAGTTTTGGAACGAAGTTCCTTATCGCGTGTTGTGAAAGGGGGCTAGACGGAAAAATTCTTACGAAAAGTTGTCACGACAGTTTTTGGAAGGAACGAACGGAGCGGAGTGGAGTGGAGCCGCGACGATTATTTTTGTTGAGTGTATACAGTAACTTCGTTCCATCCGGGTGTCTCTTGACACCTCTCAAGTTTTTTTCATTAATTTTTGCCACCGACTTCCGAAAAAAAGTTATAAGAGTAGGATATTTTATCCATATTTGCGGTGGCTTTTAAGTCGACTACTTGAAAAAAAGGTTTTTTATTGTACCCTTCTTAATTTAAATAAAATATAGGTTAGGGTAAGTTTTTCATTATAAGTTTTTTTTATTATTTTCGATGAAGCGTAAGAATAATATTCTCCTTTGATGTGTTGAACGAATGAAGAAACAATCATTGAACTATCGCCTTTACAATGTTCGGTTTAAATACGTCTGACATAATTATGTAAAATGTCAAATCTATCTAACATTTTGCGTGAGCTTTATTTTGAAAATCTAAGAATTTGAATATTCGCATTCACGAATGTGGAATAACTAACATTGTAACATTACTATATTAATATGAACCTAGTTAATTAGGAGTCATCAAGATCATCTGAGCATTGCTCGTCGCATAGCTCGCTGACCTGCGCGGCGCGGGCGCAGCCTCCTGGTTTATCACTTTCTTGAACATCTTTTAATTACTCTGCAGATCGGAAAAAATAACTGCAGTGTAAAATATGATGTAGACTGTATTTACTACTTGATTGTATTTGTATCATTACACCATTGTGTGTGATAGGCATAATTTTATGTTTTTTTTTGTGTCACTTACATAATAGGTCTTTTAAATTAATTTAGGATTAAATACATTCATCATCTGCCTGCCTTTTCAACTATATTGGGATCGGCTTGCAGTTGAACCAGATCCTGCTGGATATCAGTATTTTACATGGAGCGACTGCCTGTCGGACGGACCTCCACAAACCAGTGATACGATACCCCATGGTAAGACTGGTTGTCATGCTTTAGAGCTTCTGACTAACAGTTATGACCATAGATCGGAATAGGTAGATTTTATCATGTATTTATAATTATAATAACATGCATAAGACATTTTTCCGGAAAGTAATTCCGGTATTTCCGGAATACATAAAATATATTGTTAATGTTGGAAGTCCTATTATTACTACACAATTAAAAAATTGAAAGGAAGTTATCAAGCTTTAATATTTAACGACTTTGTGTTCCAGGGCCGCCGCGGTAACCCTTTCGAACAAATTCCGCAACCCCGGTATAATACAATTCCTACCTAAGTTCCGGTTTTTTCATAATAATCAAATCAATTCCGGTGGAATGTCCATATTAACACACGTTTCGGATCAATGATCCCCATTCAATCCACCTATTCCGATCACTGGTTATGACTGTCAAAGATTTACAAATGACAGCCGGGAGGACCAATGGCTTTACGTACGCACCGAGCCACGGAGAAAACTCGCTATGACAGATGATCACCCATCCACAGATCGACCCCGGCAAGCTCGGCTTAACCTGGAAGATCGGCTGTAATTATTTAGCCTCGAGCTTCTCTCGTTAGAAGAAATACATTCAAGCCAATTTAATTGTCACGGTAGAAGATGTTAATTATTATTATTAACAAGAATCGTGCGGGCTGAGTATGTTACATATAAAATGATGTATTAGGTGTATGAGTTTCATTCTTACACTCCCATGTGCAAGCATGAACATAGTTTTATGAGAGTTGTGACTCAGTGAGTGGAACATTTTTATCACGATTTAATTTTATCGCGCTGTTACTAATAAATTGAATTGTTGACATGGAATTTGTACGGTAGGAAATCCATTCGTTCTGCAGCATACAGAGAGTAGGGACCCCAGCCATGTAACTGTACAGTGTGCAGCTCCAACCTGTGGAGCACGTCGCGTCCGGCGGCCGCGGCGAGGGTGGCTCCACCCTGGCATGAGGGCGCGGGGAGGGCGCACGTGCCGCCGAGCGTGCGGCGCGCACGTGGCGCTAAGCGTGCGCGGCGCTCGCAGCCCGGCTCCTCCATCAATCCTGCCGCGATCAGCATCGGGAACGGTCGCCGTAACAGTTCCTCCAAGAGTTGTGTTTACGGACCGTGACTGCAGCAACAATTGAGTGCGTACAGTCGGATAGGGGCAGCGCGCGATGCTGGCCCTCTCAACGTCTGGACAAGCACGGATATATCGATATGGGGACTGACTCCGCCAGCGCGGGCTGGTGCTGCGCGCCGCCCAGCAGCGAGCTGTGCTTCCTGGCGCCACCGCCGCCGAGGCCGCATCCCATGCACTGCTCGCAATTCTTCACGCACCGCACAGGTACCAGTTTCCTCCACTGCTTTGCATGCCATGCCTACTCTCTTGCGTTGAGGATGGTGTTACGGTGATGGTGTTACAAGATAACGATGGACTGTTTACGGCACGCACACGTTTGCCAGCGTGTGAGGAACTGATCAGTTATGAGTGAATGAGCGCGTCACTAGTCGGTCGGCGATGAGGCGCGCATGTGTCTGCGTCGTTGTTTGTTGTCATCAGCTGTGCGAAGCATCCCTCGTGTGAGTACTGACATATCTTGCGTTTATTCCTTGATCCTGCGGCTACGGCTGCGGTTCGTATTGTGGTGTACCTGCTCTGTAATTGACATTATTATGGGTGCCGTTCCATTAGCTCGGAGCGTGCTTGCTAGATATTCCTAGCGAGGGAAAGTACCACGTTCGTGTCAATTGCCTTTAATAAACGATGCCACGTAGTATACCTTCCGATGATTCACTGATTATTGGCTCTTTGGTCGTTTGACCCCGCTCTGGCGGGGCCCGTGGGTCCAAACGACCAAACGTTTTTGAATTGGTCGTTTGGACCCGCTTTCAAAATTTGAGAATTGTACTAGCTGATTCAGCTGAACATAATAACATTTATTATTTGTGCTGAAAAAAGAACATAATTCTCAGATAGCTAATCCTAATAACTAAGAACCTACCGTTATATTGATGATTAACATAACTAAGATTATATTAACAGTCTGATCAATTTAGTCATAAGAATAGTGGTTAAATAACAAAAATTCTTGGAAAGCTAAATATTGGTGGAGAGCTAGAGTTTACCATTACAAATTAAGTTTTAAAAGTCCCCGTCGATCCTACGTGTGCTTCAAAAGTTATTCGGGGTCAAAGGTATTTATAATAAAGTTTCTTGGATTTTTTTCAAAAACGGTAAGTTTTATAAAAGAAAAACTTCTAACCAGAGTCTTAGATCTTAAGATACTCTACAAAATGGTACTTATGATTTTTCCTAAGAGTGACCATTCGTGAGATATCGCGACTCTGAGTCACATTATACATGATAATGCACACATTTCCACGCCACCTGTGAGGTAGTGTACTTGGACCGTTTTTTTACCGTGACTTCCCCTGTAGGCATACTCCACTGTCATGAAAATTTTAGAATAATTTAAGGGAACAATACCCGTCAACTTCCAGATGTTACTTTTTTATTGATATTGTTTATTGATATCCATCATCATCATCAGCCGGAAGACGTCCAGTGCTGAACATAGGCCTTCACCTTAGAGCTGAACGTAGGCCTCCCCCTTAGAATGATTGCTATTGATTATTGGGTTATTTGTGTTCAGTTTTTCCTAAGAGTTACCATTCGTGAGATATCGCGATTCTTAGAGTCACACTATTAGGTTGAGTTCATGTGAATATACGTCGGGGCAATGCTGCCTTTGGACGCTTTTACTTGTGGACACTGTTCATTCTAATTTGAACGCAGCTGTAAGTATCTGCTATTCAACACTTGTATCGCGTATTCTATTATGAAGTTCAAACATGGCTAGGCAATCAACTGAACCTAGAAGACTGGGGTTGAAAATTGATAGATAATACTCTGAAACTGATTGAAACTTTACTCCCTCCAAAAAAACTCCTCAACACTATTTTTTGCAATAGCAAAAATGTTTGTAGTGCCAAATATGGCTGTAAAAAGTCGGGTTGCTTTGTTCTCCAACGTGTACCAATTGCCAAGGTTAGTCTTACTCAAATGTCCAGTTGAGTACAATAGAGGAAGATTCCTGTGGTTTTAACAAAGAAGACATGACTTTGAAGTAGACTTTCAAGAGTTTGAATCTGATTAAAATATCTAGAAAAATCAAATAATATATATCCCAATAACCTAAAGCAATATCAAAATCAATGCCAATAATAAAGTATTATCTAGAACTTGAAATTATCCTATTTATGGTCATGATTATTAGTGGAGTAGACCTACTAGGAAAACCACGGTAAAAAAACGCTCCGAGTATACTACCTCACAGTGGCGTGGAAATGTGTGCATCATGATTATACACCGTGACTTTTTAGTCGTCTTACAAAAGGAGCCCAGTTCATGTATCCAATGATTAGAACACATTAAAATAAAAAAAATAGGTATTTAAGAGATTTGAAAAATTTAATAATAAAATTTCAATTCCTTATTATGACGTAAGGCGTAGTTAGAAACACCCTTGTCTCACAGAAAATGGAATGAAATGATCTGCCCTACTTATTGCGCTGGGTAGGTATTCTCTACAGCTTGATACGTAAACATTTTAACAGGGTGTTTCATATTTCTAATGTCAAAATAAAAAATATTATCAACAATAAAAAAAAAAAAAACTTGCCAAGAGGTATTTTAGGTCGGATACATTATGTGGACCCCTTTTGTAAGACGACTAAAAAGTCACGGTGTATAATTTGTGACTCTTAGAATAGCGATATCTCACGAACGGTCACTCTTAGGAAAAAAATCACACAGTACTATTTTGTAGAGAATTTTAAGATCTATAACTCTGGTTTGAAGTGTTTCTTATTTGATAAAACTTACAGTTTTCGAAAAAAAAACAAAAAAAAAACATAATAATCTTTAACACCAAAAAATTTTGGAGCACACGTAGGGTCGATGGGGACTTTTAAAAAACTTTTTTTGTAATGGTAATTCCTAACTCTTCACCTAAATTAATTTAGTTTCCCGGAAATTTTTGTTATTTAAAATGTGAAAAAAAAATGTGTATATTGTCCGGACCCGTGTTCGTTTGCTGAGCTCGCTCCTTATCAAAAGCTACGCGTTGCTAGGCAATGGCGTCTTATCACACCATCGCTCTCTACTATAACAAACTACTCTGGGCTATTTTGCTTTTTCTCAAATAGTTCATATCACTTTATAATGTACTGAATTCTACTGATAACTTGTGCTTGTGCTACAGTTTAGTAAGTATCATCTTTAAAACAACTGGCTTCACTGATTTGCTAAAAATGTCGTAAAATCGACTGGGGGCACCCCGACTCGGGGTGGACTTTTATTTAAACCACCCTGAAGTAGGTGATAGTCATTCAGTAAAACGTTAAAAACGCTTTAAAAATGTATATCATAGTCATTCAGTATAGTGATTCAGTATAGTACCTCGTACCTAGTCTCGTATAGATAGTCATTCAGTATAGTACCTCGTACCTATAAAAAATATAGTCTGCCATTCAGTATTTTTTGTTGATCATTTAGAATATTTTGATTGAAAAAAGGGGAGTACTTAATACCACCCTAATAAAAAAAACCGGCCAAGTGCGTGTCGGGCCACGCACAGTGTAGGGTTCCGTAGTTGCCCGTCAAAATACAGCAAACTAACTAAACTGATTCGCTAATTTTAAAAAGAAGAATTTTCAAAATCGGTCCAGGGGTCTTTGAGAAATCAGGGAAAATACATAAGAAAAAAGATTACGACGAATTTAAAAGCTCCTCCTTTTTTTGAAGTTAGTTAAAAATAGTTGACGATAAAAACCTACCTATCCCCAAAAAACATACCGTAAAAACATACCTATTAAAGCTGTAAAAATAAAGTTGACAAACTTACATTTGCTGTTGAAGAGCATGTTCTCCGATACATTTTGTTTCAGAAAACATATTATCCAAGTACATTTTATAAGTTGGTCGACTATTACTCGTAAAGTTGTAAAGCCTACTTAGTCACGATAATTTTCTTTTAAAATTTCTCATTTATATACTACTATTGTGATTTTTTTCACACCCCCAAACATAACCGTTTAGCTGGTAGAAGGGGGGACACTCGAATCGAGCAAAATTTTGCACTTTAAAGCTTAATATTTCGTAAACTATTTTTTTATCAAAAAACTGTTAATGGAAACTATCATTATTTTTTAAAGGCCTTTTTAATGATACCCCACACTAAGGGGTACGCGAGAAAAAAAAAACCTCACTTTACGTGTAAGTACAGGAGGTACCCTAAAAAAAATATTTTACGAGATTTTATTTTACCACTTTTTCGGCACAACAAATCCGTATATTTACACCAAATTACAGCTCTCTAGTACTGTGCGTCTCTGAGCTAAACTGCGGACAGACGGACGGACGGACAGACATGGTGAAACTATAAGTGTTCCTTGTTGACTACGAAACTAGGATTGCTCTCGGCCAAGTTAAACAGGTTGCACCGTGTTATGATTACGACATCCACATTATGATCCACTCCATCATAAGTCAATGATGAAGTTCCTGGGAGCCTGGGACTAAATATCGATAACGGTAGAACTTCAAGGCTTACAAATGAACGAAAACAAAAAAAAAACCGCAGTGTAGGGTTATAGGGCAAAATACTTACTTATGCGAACTAACTAAACTGATTCGCTGAATTTAATTTACGTACATTAACATTTATGGCCACCTTCCAGCTCCATCATCAAAACCTAGAATAATATCCAACATCAAAGTCTATGTAAAGACAAATCAAATGAGCCCAAACTCGATGGGATTGCGTTACTGTATTACAAAGATCCCATGGCTACCTTCCAGCTCCATCATAAGAGCCTGGAAAACGTCTAGTACAAAAGCTTATGTAAAGACGAATCAAATGACCCTAAGCTCAGTAGGATTGAGTTGTTGTATTAGAAAGAACTCATGGTTACCTCCCAGCTCTATCATCAGACACTGGACATCATCCAGCATCAATGTGTAATAAAGACCACTCCAACGAGCCGAAACTCGACGGAATTGAGTTGTTATCAAATCGCTTCAAGAATGATTTAAAATTTAAAGAGATCCCACGAGTTCTCCAGGATTCCATCATCAGATCCTGACTTGATAATCATGGGAACAATTGGAAGGTGTACTCTTTCAATCAACATGATTTTTTAAAATCGGTCCAGGCGTTTTTGAGAAATCGGGGGAAATACATTAAAAAAAAAGATTACGACGATTGAGAACCTCCTCCTTTTTATGAAGTTAGTTAAAAATAGTAGTAGGGTAGGGTTCGGTAGTCAACAAGACGCCTGGACAGATTTTGAAAGTTCTTCTTTTTAAAGGACAATGGGCAAAAATGTATGGAACTTGGTCCAAGGTCCTCCACTGATGACACTTATGGGAAATGAAAGTATATAGTTATGACATCATTCTGGCAAGAGATTATCAAAATCTGTCCGGGTGTTCTTTTTTTATGTCCATTTAAGTGACTACTAACCTAACCTTACCTTACCTATCCAAACCTAACATAACCTAACTTGTTTTTTTAAGCTGTAAATGATGTCCGACGCACACTGAAACATCTGGGAAGGCGGTTAGCTTATGCGTGCCTTAGACCCACCAGAAATACCAACGAGACCTTAAATAGCTAACCCAACCTAACTTTTTCTGTTCAATTAAAAATGATGCCCGACGTATTTTGAACCATCTAGGAAGGCAGTTGGCTTATGTGTGACTTCGACCCACTAAAAATACCAACGAGACCTTAAATAGCTAACCTAACTTAACTTTTTTTGTTCAGCTAAAAATGATGCCCGACGTATACTGAACCATCTGGGAAGGCGGTTGGCTTATGTGTGACTTCGACCCACTAAAAATACCAACAAAACCTGAAATAGCTAACCTAACCTAACTTTTTTTTTCAGCTGTAAATGATACCCGACGCATACTGAACCATCTGGGAAGGGGGTTGTGTTATGTTTGACTTACACCGACTAAAAATACCAATGAGACCTTAAATAGCTAACCTAACCTAACTTGTTTTGTTAAGCTGCAAATGATGCCCGACTCATATTGAACCATCTGGGACGGCGGTTGGCTTAAGTGTGACTTCGTCCCACTAAAATACCAACAAAACCTTAAATAGCTAACCTAACCTAACTTTTTTTTTCAGTTTAAGAAATGCCCGACGCACTGTGAACCACCTGGGCAGACAGTTGGCTTATCTGTGACTTGGACCCACTAAAAATACCAACGAAACCTTAAATAGCTCACCTAACCTAACTTCTTTAATTCAGCTGTAAATAATGCCCGACGCATACTGAACCATCTGGGAAGGCGGTTGGCGTACTATGTGTGACTTGGACCCTTAGTTAGGTTAGGGTTGCTATTTAAGGTCTCATTGGCATTTTTAGTCGTTGTAAGTAAAACATACGGTAACCGCCTTCCCAAATGGTTCAGTATGCGTCAGGCATCATTTACAGCTGAATTAAAAAAGTTAGGTTAGGTTAGTTATTTAAGGTCTCATTGTTATTTTTAGTCGTTGTAAGTCAAACATACGCCAACCGCCTTCCCAGATGGTTCAGTATCCGTCAGGCATCATTTACAGCTGAATTAAAAAAGTTAGGTTAGGTTAGCTATTTAAGGTTTCGTTGGTATTTTTAGGGGGTCCAAGTCACACATAAGCGAACCGTCTTTCCAGATGGTTCACTGTGCATCGGGCATATTATTTTTCTGAAAAAAAAGTTAGGTTAGGTTAGCTATTTAAGGTCTCATTGTTATTTTTAGTCATTGTAAGTCAAACATACGCCAACCACCTTCCCAGGTGGTTCAGTATACGTCAGGCATCATTTACAGCTGAATTAAAAAAGTTAGGTTAGGTTAGCTATTTAAGGTTTCGTTGGTATTTTTAGTGGGTCCAAGTCACACATAAGCGAACCGTCTTTCCAGATGGTTCACTGTGCGTCGGGCATATTTTTTTTCTGAAAAAAAGTTAGGTTAGGTTAGCTATTTAAGGTCTCATTGTTATTTTTAGTCGTTGTAAGTCAAACATACGCCAACCGCCTTCCCAGATGGTTCAGTATCCGTCAGGCATCATTTACAGCTGAATTAAAAAAGTTAGGTTAGGTTAGCTATTTAAGGTTTCGTTGGTATTTTTAGGGGGTCCAAGTCACACATAAGCGAACCGTCTTTCCAGATGGTTCACTGTGCGTCGGGCATATTTTTTTTCTGAAAAAAAAGTTAGGTTAGGTTAGCTATTTAAGGTCTCATTGTTATTTTTAGTCGTTGTAAGTCAAACATACGCCAACCACCTTCCCAGGTGGTTCAGTATACGTCCGGCATCATTTATAGCTGATTGAAAGTTTGGTTAGGTTAGATTAGGTAGTCACTTTTAAACGGAAATAAAAAAAGAACCCCAGGACAGATTTCGATAATCTTTTGCTAAAATGATGTCACAACTATGTTCTTTCATTTCCAATAAGTGTCATAAGTGGAGGATCTTGGACCGCTTTTGCCCATTGTCATTTAATTTAGCGAATCAGTTTAGTTAGTTCGCATAAGTATTTTGATGGGCAACTACGGAACCCTACTCTGTGCGTGGCCCGACACGCACTTGGCCGGTTTTTCTTTTTTGTATAAAATACTAGTTAGTTTTAATTTATAGTTTAGATTATAATTATACATATTTAATATTGGCAAAATTGAACAGTGTCGAGGATTGTTGACAACTGTTGTGTCATAAGCACGCAAGGAGCAGTGCCGCGCGTCTGGAGCGGACTGTTAGCCTCGCGTCCGTGAAACGATGAGCACGTGGGGTCGCGCACGTGACGGCCGGGCCGTGTCTGTGGCGCTCCTCAACCGTGCTAATATGAGTATACTCGTATCTACGCCAGAACTTGACACGCGGGAGCATGTCAAGCCAAGTTCTGGCGTGCAGCACCGTTTGTAATATTACATGAACCACTTGGAGCCACTTTTGAGCCCCTCATAACTTAAAAAATACCTATACTTGTCATATTTGGCTCATAGTTGAGACTGGCGAGGTACATGATGTGCTCCAAATTTTTATAAATCTCAAACAGTTATTTAGATAGTCACATGCAAAAATCGTCATTTTTATGACCGACTTATAGATCAAAACTATAACCCAGTTCCAAATGACTTAGAAAGGTCTAAGGCATCATCAACATGATCAGCCTATAATGTTCCCACTGCTGGGACCTCCTCTCTGTGAGACGGGGTAGGCCATAATCTACCACGTGGGCCCAATGCGGATTGGTGGATGTTACATGTCTTCGAATTTTTGGTCCTAGGACATGCCGGTTTCTCAATAAATATCGACTGCAGTCGCCTGGGATTGTACTCAATAATAAATATCCACTGCAGTCGCCTGGGAGTGTACACAATAAATATCCACTACAGTCGTCTGGGATTGTACTCAATAAATATCCACTGCAGTCGTCTGGGATTGTACTCAATAAATATCGACTGCAGTCGTCTGGGATTGTACTCAATAAATATCCACTGCAGTCGCCTGGGATTGTACTCAATAAATATCCACTGCAGTCGTCTGGGATTGTACTCAATAAATATCCACTGCAGTCGTCTGGGATTGTACTCAATAAATATCCACTGCAGTCGTCTGGGATTGTACTCAATAAATATCCACTGCAGTCGTCTGGGATTGTACTCAATAAATATCCACTGCAGTCGTCTGGGATTGTACTCAATAAATATCCACTGCAGTCGTCTGGGATTGTACTCAATAAATATCCACTGCAGTCGTCTGGGATTGTACTCAATAAATATCCACTGCAGTCGTCTGGGATTGTACTCAATAAATATCCACTGCAGTCGTCTGGGATTGTACTCAATAAATATCCACTGCAGTCGTCTGGGATTGTACTCAATAAATATCCACTGCAGTCGTCTGGGATTGTACTCAATAAATATCCACTGCAGTCGTCTGGGATTGTACTCAATAAATATCCACTGCAGTCGTCTGGGATTGTACTCAATAAATATCCACTGCAGTCGTCTGGGATTGTACTCAATAAATATCCACTGCAGTCGTCTGGGATTGTACTCAATAAATATCCACTGCAGTCGTCTGGGATTGTACTCAATAAATATCCACTGCAGTCGTCTGGGATTGTACTCAATAAATATCCACTGCAGTCGTCTGGGATTGTACTCAATAAATATCCACTGCAGTCGTCTGGGATTGTACTCAATAAATATCCACTGCAGTCGTCTGGGATTGTACTCAATATTAATATCCACTGCAGTCGCCTGGGAGTGTACTCAATAAGCTTCAGCGCTGAATGAACGGGAGGTGAAGGTTACTACTCGTTGTTTCTCTTGACTTTGACTCTCGTGATTCATTATTATTACGACCGCAGCTATCGCACGTTTGTTTTTTTTTTAATTCATATTTATAACTCTTATTCAACCCTTTGAATTGAGACAGTACTTTTCGTATTTATTTTCTCAGAGTAAGGCCCTAAACACCGACCTCATCTTGTTTTAAATATTTTTTTGGTGTCATAGAGGTTTTTCAATATTTTTTAAAATATTTATTTGTATGATCCTGGTTAACGCCATGTTTTCCCATAGAAAAGTGCTCGGAGAAACTAAGATGAGCGGTACGAACATGTTGGTATTGTTGGTATTGAAAGAACTGGAAATAATAACGAACAATACAAGTTGGTAGGAAACCGCGCGCGAGTTCGATTTGTTTTTACAAATGATGACGAAGATGACTCAAAAAATATTGAAATATAATTTCATAAATCGTTTTTTCTCCATAAAAACGAACAACCCGAACTGTGCGCTTATTTTTAGACGTTTTGTAAGTGTCCATTGAAGCCTAAAATAAACATGTTTTGACTTAATTTATTGAAAAGTAGCGTCACTCGCAACGAGCGTCATTTTGCCATTTTGCTATAATATACGAGTATTCACGAAAAACTTCATGAACTTTCCATTGAAATGTATGGTGATCCGGCGTCGTTTGGTGATCCTGCGTCGTATTGTGCGCCAATACGATTGTTTAGAAATTATTTAGCATTGTTGTATTGTAGGTTACTTTTGATATCAGGTATCTTACGCGAAATGCTTGTTACGAGTATGTAGTTATGTGAAATTTTACCGCCGACTACGTCATGGTTTCAAAGGAGATAGAGATTGATTGCTGCGCTGTCGCGGGATCGATTCCCACCAGGAAAATACATTTGTATGGACTACATACATCAGTTTCGAATATAGTATACAGTGTCTGTTTGTATGTGAGTTAAATATTTGTAGAGGCACCTACGTTATAGATACTCGTATTGTTCCTAGTATGGGACAGAGTAAGGAAAAACAAAAATCTGGCCATCTACTTGATCGAATGGCTTGCCAAAATGAAATGGAGCGGCGCGGTGGCCGCGCTCGAGAGCAGAGAAAGTGCTCACAGTGAACACATCTGCGTTCACAAAGATACCGGCAAGGTCATCCATGGCGCTTTCAAAAATCTGTCATTATATCTAAAAGATACGCGCACACCGCGCCCCGCCCCCCCTGCCCTCGTCCACCACGGAGGTATTGCGAATTTGCAACACTCAAGCTAAGGTCACACTCACACCGCTTAACGACAAAAGGGAGGTTAGTTGATCGGGCACATGACTCATCCTAGTACCAACAGTCCAATACACATTACACCACTCGCTTGGTGGGACGCTACTCGTTAGTGCGGCAAAAGAATAAGAACAGCTAGCCCCTTGACACTCTCTTGATCACTAATACAATGGCAGCATATTCCCAGACAGATCCGGTAGGAACAGGATAGTTTGTTTCAGTGGCTGCTGAAGGATACAATCATTCGGTCCAGTGGAGGTAGGCGGAGAGGCGGCGGCGTCGCCAGGTGCGGCGAGTGTAAACAGCGTTGTTATTGTGCGCTCACAATGGCGCGATAACAGTGCGATAAGCACCAGGTGACAAGTCCGATATCGTCCAGCTCCCACCGCGCAGCCTCGCCGCCCGCGCCGCGGTCGTCCTCGGCAGGCTCAGTGCATTGTCTTTTGGTTCAAGTTAGGCGCGAAGCTTCACTTCCCGAGCGCCGACCTACTCCCATGTCTCATAGTAATAGTCCTACCACGTGATGGCGTGAAGCATATTCAATGACTCCATTTTAGCTCAAATATATGTAAAACCCATCAACCATTTAGAAAGCCAATACGAATTAATACGATGCTCGGAAGCATTTTCCTAGTACATAGGTACCTGTACTAACACTCTACATGGTCTTGTGATAAGCATATTTATAGTTGAGAGTTGCCATTGAAATAGTTACAAACCTTTCTGAGAGCGACCGATAAGAATGCAATCGAACGTATGGAAAATTAATTGAATGGTTGATACTCGTACAGCCCGTGGTCGCCAGAGGGCACGTGGCCATTCCGCGGCCTCGCATCTATGATAATATGCGCTTTATTTCCGCGCAGGTTTCGGCAAAGGTGAAAGTGTTCATGTTTTTGAGAAAGGAAAAGTTGCTTATTTTTTTTTGTGGTAAGAGGCTCACCGTGTGCTCGCCCCCCCTCCATGCCGCACCCCGCGCCCCCTTCGTCCGCCCCGCTCTCTCCCATGAAAGTGAAATTTGTCGGCCATCGAGTTTTGGCAGTGGCACCTCTCGCAGCTCTACCGACCATTGGAGCAATGTTTGTTTATTACTATATGCGCTATATGTACACATATTATTTTCTAAATGAAGTTCTTGTCATGAGGTTGTATATTGATTACACCATAATGAGCAGTAAGCATGATTAAGTCTATGAGGAGACATTATAAAATATAAGAACATGAAACTGTTCTCATGCTCTCTCTCTTTCTCTCTCTCTGGTTTCTACAATTTAATTAATTTCATATGAAATTGACTTGAGTTTTAGATATAAATTAATGAACAAATTGTTTTTGTCTAACTTATCGTCTCGAATATGAAATCAATTAAAAAAAGCCAAACCCACAAGGTTCTACAAGTAAAGTTCGGCAAGTTTTCTAGTTTGTTATCATTATGAATAATTTTCCTGTTCAGGGGTTCAAATAAAGTAACAAGTTTTTTTTTTCACAATATTCTGAGGAAACTGTGACTCGATCATTCTTTAGAGTAGATTTTTGGTATCTGTTGAAGAAGCATGATGATTCTTTTTATATATTTTTAACCGCATTGTGTGTGTTACGCGATTACTCCGTGAATTGTGGACCGATTTTCAAAACTATATTTTTATTCAAAAGGATCTGATGATTGGATCTTGGAGAAATCGAGGGCAACCCTTAAATTTTATTGGTTCAGAATAGTTTTCGCAAATCTTATGAAGTAATTTAAGTATTTGCGTTTCAAAATCATCATCTCATGTAACTGAGCTGATGATGGAAGGTCAATTCCTCTAGTAAGGAGTCGGCATCAACTGATTTAGTAAATTATGTTTGTGTTCGCATATCTCCGGGACTACAAGTCCGATTGGGGAATACTGCAAGTCTCGTTGAAATCGGTTCAGTAGTTTTTGAGATAAGGAATGAATGAAAGAGATGTTAACGATGTTATTATCGGTGCTATGGATAACAAAACTCTACTGCACATGGAAGAAACTGATGCATTCGACAGAAATTGTGGTTGAATATTTGAACTAAAAACAGTAAAATAAAAACTTTAAAAAAAATTAACTGCCTGCAAATATAACCACAAAAAAGGATAAAATAACCTACAAAACTTTTCTTTCGGAAGTCGGTGGCAAATCAGACAATGAAATTAAAAAAAAAAAATCTTCGATGTTGTGTTAGCTACCTAGTTGACATTGTTAAGTGATAAGCAAGAAAAGTGGAGTTCTGACCCACCATAAGCTTATTTTCCGACAGACATTCAAACACAATAAGGTCCACATTTGCCTAAACATACATTTTCATGGGAACGACTATGATATTTGTCATTTTGACGGATTCAAACGATTTATTGTCAAAATGGGTCATGATTCCACTTTGTCGATTGTGCTAACATACTTTTTTTCACCGTATTAAACATAATTTATAATCATCACTAATAATCTGGTGTCATCGTGTGGCAAAAATAGATTCATTTATAAGAAAAAAAAATTGAATAAATTGACGCGGCTAGGATTGTTACCAGTTTTCAGTTGGGAGGAAATGACTGAATGCATATTTTTTTGTTAAATGTTTGCCAGGCTGTCGCTGCTTGTCCTAC
This sequence comes from Agrotis segetum, assembly GCA_036375495.1. Taxonomy (NCBI): domain Eukaryota; kingdom Metazoa; phylum Arthropoda; class Insecta; order Lepidoptera; family Noctuidae; genus Agrotis; species Agrotis segetum. The sequence continues at coordinate 1,100,118 of JAQSVV010000206.1, forward strand.
CAACTGGAACCGCAGCTGACGACCACGAATCTAAAAGACACAACACCATTCTACAAATTATCGCTTGAAAGGAAATTGTTCAGGTGAATCTGTAAGAACGAAAGAAGATGTAACGAATGTTTGATTTTCCACATTCGCGAATGCGAATGAATATTCAATTTCAATAATCGCGAATGCGAATGCAAATATTAGCTTTCGATAGGCAGGATGTATGTAGGGGATTGCGGGAGCCCATTTGACATACAACGTATGGACTGGCCGAACGCCATTCTCTAGATTGACGTGCTGGCGTCTGTACAAAACAAGATAAAGCCTTAAGGTGATTGCTTCGATGTAGCCCGCGAAATTCATTTTTTTTTACGTTTTTTTGCAATTTGCAGGCCAGTGACATGTTGTATCTTTATCAAAATATTAATTGCGGTATTAACAACCAATAATTTTAAATATACAACATGATGCACCTTTTCTATGTGAGAGCTGATGGAGCGAATTTTTTGATAATTTTTATATTTAAAATTAAATCTACTTGTTATTACCGCAATTCATATTTTGATAAAGTTAGAACATGTCACTGGCCTGCAAATTGCAAAAAACGTAAAAAAAAATGAATTTCGCGGGCTGGTTGGAGTATCCCCCTTAAGGCAGAGCATGCAAATGACTCTGTTGTAAGAGCTATTTCTGCCTGGCTAACAAAAATTAAAATAGGTCGGCTAATGCATGATATCTTTATAATTAATAGCTTAAAGCACTAACGAATAATGTAGCTTTCTACCAGTGAAACAATTATTAAAATTGGTTTATTTCTTCCGGAGATTACCCCCTGCATACAAACATTTAAAGAAATTTTACCTCTTTTTAATAGATAGAGAGATAGATAGAATACACTTTATAACAATTTTGGTGTACAACCAAAATTGTTGCAAAAACTGTTTTCCAGTATTTCGAATTCTATGGTTACAAAGGCGGTCTTATCGCTAAAATAATATCATTTAATATTATATCTTGTGTATATATATAGAGTATCGCACCTCTTTCTAAATAATATCAAACATTAATATACATATTTTGTTGAGATTCTTTTAATTGGACTAACAGAACTATTTCAATTAATTGCCTATTTCAAGACTATTGTTACATAATAGTCAAAATAGTTTTTCGAAAATATTCGCTAACATTCGCATCGATTCATGCGGATCAAAAAACATGCGAACATTTGCGAATACCAATATTCGTTACATCACTAGTAAGAACTAGTATAGTGCTGCTGGGGCTACCAGCTCATTTGTCCGTCAAAAATACTAAACAACATTAAAATGGCGATGGAATTAAGCAGCACATAACAATGCGGGTTCAAGTGCATGTTGATAGCCTCGGGTTATCGCACACACGCTCACACACGCACGGACTCACACATGCACACATGTCTGTAACACTTTCGTCACACAACGCTCGCGTTGAGCGCTGATTGCTCACACAGCCTTATCGCGGGTGCGCCAAAGTTCACCTAAGTTTTCAACTCCTGTAATTGGAAATCCAAAAATGTTTTCCCTAACATTTTTCATCCCAACAATCACAATTCCTAACTACTCTGTCTCTAATGTTCATAATTCCAAAGCATTCTACTTCATAATGTCAGAAGCAATGAACATGTTATATTATAATAGATGTTATGTTGAAAAGATGGTTATGTTGAGAAAATATAGAAAAACAAAATTAAAGAAAAGTGTAATTATACTTTTCTTTAATTTTATTACATTTTACACACACGAACTTTTTACACTCACACATTTACACTATTTTTTCAAAGTCATATCTTTTTTTTATTTAGATTAAAAAGATGCAAGATCGAGTGAAGCGAGCTCGAGACTTGGGACACCCCGACTCGGACAGGTCAGGTTCGAAGTTCGAACATTGCAAAGGTCACCTAATAATAAATCATGAGAAGGCATGTAGAAAGTACCAATACTCTTCGGACCGCGTAGTTTTTGTAAAAAGGGTGTATCTTGGTGCTTAGAATGAATGCGGTGGCAAACTGGTATATACCTACCCTATAGATAAAGTACCCATAGAACTATTTCTATACATAGGACGGATTCCTAACATCATGGGAACCTACTACAAAATTCATAGAAAATAAATGCGGTAATAACGGTCCATCGCCGCACCACTACGGCGCCATCATCGTGTACATGAGCCCTTAACTTTATTAGTGCTCAGTTACTGTGCGTCGATCTTAAATTAATTACCCACGATAAAAGTATGTATTATGCCAAAGTTTTTTGGTTTTTAATTATGATAATAGTGTAAATTTGCCCCATCTGGGGGCACGGTAGTGCACCCGCCAAGACGAGCCAATCAAAGCGCAAGGGCACTACTACCTTTTCTCGAAGTGTTTCGTCGTTTTTTTGAACCCTCATAGAGTTGGTTTCTTTTTCCGCACAGATAGCAGAACAATTAAGTAATAAAATCCTGTTGAGTCGGAACAGAAAATACTAGGAGAACAGGATCAATACTTTATTGGTAGGGAATTAATTTTGTGATGAATTTACAACAACCCCTAATATTTAAGTCCCCATGATTTTTGCACGCGGTGATGAATTCTGTCGTCGCACTTGTTATGTTATGTTTGCCACGCAGTTTAGTCAGGTGTTGTGTTTCACTGCTGCAGTTCATTGTGACGTTATACCCAGTCACCTATTGAATATTGTAAGTTAGAAGAAATTCCTCGCAGGTAGATGTTGGATTGATAAACACAGTCGTCTCAGTGTTAATATCCGTTCGAATCACGATACAAACAATACTGCCCGATCATTATCATCAGCCGGAGCAAGTCCACTGTTGTACATGGGCCCGATAGTACTTGCAAAATGCTGCCTTCTATTATTTTACCAAATTAAAATTTACATAAATTTTCTAAATTAATATTCAAATAATAAAATATTTTTTTCGTAAACAGGGACAAGAATGTCTAGTGAATCTTTAGGGACCATAAAAGTTATTTGAATATGGTACGTGGATATTGTAAAAAAATAGTAATTGTAGTAATTGTATAATATCCAGTTATTCTTCGCCTGAAAGTACGGGGTTTATCAATCAAAAGCTATATCTCGGAAAATATTGGACCTGCATGGACAATTTTAGTTTTTAATGTAGAAAAAGTTGGTTTATTTTTCGAAGCTACTATCAATAAGTGGTCCTATTATGGAGGAAAAGCTCTGGTTTTAATGAAATGATTGGAAAGGTCTATGTCCATCAGAGGACAGCTTCCTCTCCAATCGCAAGGCTGATGATGACGATGCTGGAATACACACTTATCACATTTAGAGGTACTACTTGAGTTGCTCAATTTTCTTAGGAAATTATTAACCGACGTCGGTCGGAAAGTATTTGGTCTACCGGGACAATATTCTAGTCTCATAATAAGATTTTAGTTACTATAATATAGTATAGTGATTTTAGTGAATTATATTATAATTCACTAAAATCTGAATAAAATGCGCAGTTTTCCGATTTCCAACAAAGTTGCATGCGGTTACTTGACTGGACTATTTTACATGTGAAAGATTATTTGTTTAAGTTTATAAATAATAATAATTGTTCTTTTAAATCAATAAACCTAGATTATCCAAAGTATCCTTTGAAGAGGGTCTTCCGGGAGTTGACATTGTCAAAAAAAACTTCGAAATCGAGCTTGTAGGCTGAGTTCTTAAAGAAGCGGATGTACTCTTCCAAAAAAAGACAATAGCGTGAAGGTCAAACAAGTCAACATTTTTTTCCATAGAAACTTCGTTGGGGTTTTACTCCACTATTTGACAAAGTACATCCAAAATTAAACATGGTATCGTTTTGTCTCTATTGATTTTGTCTGTACGGAAGCAGAATTGTAAAATATGGAGCTATTGAAAAGTTACGAGCTTCTAAAGATTCGTTTTTTTACTAATTTTAACACAACTTTAGGTGTAAATTAGAAGCTAAAGAAGCATCAAATTTCTAAAACGAAGTCCGTACCGACACAGCAAAATCGAAGAATTTAATAAATTTTATTTGAAATTAATTGGTGCAGTGGTTTTTTCATAAAACCCCAACAGCCAAAGGCTTTTTCGTATTTTTTTACGCGCGCCTTTTACTCTGAATGATCGTGCATCTCACTGAATAAGTTGACCCCCGTTTTCTCCACGGGGGGATGACGCTCGCGCACACATGAACAATATGGCTCGATTGCCGGTGAAATATCATGGTTTTTGACCATGCCTGCCAGTGAGTTCGAGCTCGCGACTAGCGCCGCCCTACAATCATGTGTGATCCATATTGATTATCAAATTCTTTATAACGCGAGCGAAGTTGCGGGCAATAGCTAGTTATAAATATATAATGTATTATTTAATGTCAAAGATTCAGAACGTGAATGTTAACATTGTTGAAAGATAGTGATCAGGAGCAGAGCCTTGTCGGTACAGCCAGAGTGTAACCGTGGAGGAGGGCAACTAGGCTGTCGCTCTAGGTTGCATGCGTGAACCACATAACATAATAATGAACTAATTACGTCTTACTACCTACCTGGAATATTATTTAAACTTACATACAATTCTCGCAGCTGACTTGGATTTGTTGTGAAATTCCTGAAAAAGTGCTCTTGTGTGCGATGTGAGTCAACGCCAGCTGGGCGCGACACGTAAACACCATTGTAGTCGCTATCGGCACACGCGCTGCCAGCCCCCCCCCCCACAACCTGCCTCAGTCTGCCTCTCCCTTTGGCAACAGAAACAATCTGAAATCATCAATCATAAAGTGCAATATTATTATCATTCTGCATTTCCTCTTTTTGAATGAGAAATGATTGCATGTAGCGGAGATGAGGATGTTGAGACGGATGAGTGGACTGACAAGAATGGATAAAGTAAGGAATGAGTTTTTAAATTTGAAGCGGTGCGTGTTACAGAAAAAATAAAGGGAACCGTCTTGTCATGGTATGGTAAGAACAATTTATGTGATGAGGAGCGATGACACTCATGTGGCTAAGAGAGTGTTGGGTATGAATGTTGATGGATGGAGAGGAAGACGCAGGCCAAAGAAAACATGGATGAATTTTCTAAGGAATGATATGGAAGAAAAAGGAGTGAATGATACTAAGACGTTTGATAGAGAAGAATGGAAGAAAAAAACGTGTCGCGCCGTCCCCAAGTAAAATGGGATAAGGGCAGGAAGATGATGAAGCAACGTGGCCGCTGATAAAGCGCCAGTAGGAAACTAGTCTCAAGATCTGCACTCTAAGCTGTACTCACATATACAGGGCGGAGTGAGGGCGAGGACAGCCTCCAGTCAGTAGTCAGCAGTCGGTCTGTACAAGTCTGACTGTTCCTCCCGTCCTGCCCTGGGTGGGGGCGTCTGCCCAGTAGTGGTATATGAACGGCTATTAGAAAAATTTAATTAAATACAATTATAATTTTAATTATTTAAGAATTTCGCAACCTATTAATATGATCAATACTAATGTTTTAAAGAGGTAAAATATGTTTGTAAGCAAGGGCAATTTCTGGAAGAATGAAACGATTTTAATAATTGTTTCACTAGTCGAAAGCTACATTATTCGTTATTGCTATAGCTATAAATTATAAAGATATCATGTATATTTTACCGCCCAACGAAGTCAGCTAGTATAAAATAATTGTCTTAATTGTATCGATATGCAAGCATGGACTTTCTTGCTCATTCTTCTCTAAGTATCTACCGTCGCGTGGACATTATTATTTGCGGTGGCCGTGAGGTCGAGGATGTCCTTTGTCTCCTGCGTTCTGCGTTCTTCTTCGCTAGAATCATTGCTACGCACAAGGAAGTGTCTGCTTGACATCCTCGTGCGGAGCGAGGGATGCTCCGCACCGTAACCTAGAACAGGGCGGGACCGAAACCAACGTGTTCGGTGAGGACCTATATCAGACAGAAAGTAAGATGACATGGCGCCTCTCCAGCTACTCTTCAAAGAGCGAATCAGATATCAACTCAAGTCGTCTGAAGCTAAGTGGAGAGGAGATATGGACATCTGATTGGTTATACAAACACATCTCTCCTCTCCGCTTTGGTGGATACCGGGCCTAAGAGTCACGTCTGCGCCCCGTCTCTTCTACGTATTTTACGTCGCGACGCTTCTATACATTTTGTAGGAAGAGACGCCGAAGAGACATTATGTCTCCGCCCCGTCTGCGTCCTATGTCTTTTCTATTAGCCCGCGCCTAACGTAGTTAGTCCAATCTTCTAGGTAAGTTACTTGGAGGAGAGTAAATTATTTTAATGAAAACTAAATCTTTACATATAATAAAATCGTAGAGCTGTCATTCCTGTACATTGAATATTTTTTTCTTTTTGTATTTTTTTCGAGATAAGGGATCGATTCTGATGCCAAATCAACTTTTTTTTTCTTTCGAAATTTTTTATGTTTATTTGATTTGATCTATCTCTTAAACTACTGTAAAGTTGTCGATCAAATTTTCCTCAAATATTCCTAATAATATGCTTCTTTTGATAGGCTATGTATCATTACGCTATTTTTCCTGGGAGATAAGCAATTTTAAATTTTGTTGTTTTTATCTGTTTGTTTTTAGTTGGAAGCTAAACCACTGGATATTATTTAGTCAATTTTTCCCCAAATATTCCTTAAACTGCTCTTCTATTAATAGGATATGTATAATTACGCTATTCCCTTTGGGGGATTAGCAATTTTATAATATGTTGATTTTCAGTCATTGTTGACATTTGTATAAGAACCGCTATTTGAAAACACTGTCAGCGTACTAGCCAGTCTGGTTGGTATCCTGCTTGACTTTCGTGCAAGAGGTCTCTGGATCAAATCTCGCTGTTTCTTTTTTTCACTTTTTGAGTTTTCTTATATTTGTCCTGAGAGTTTCAAATAATATAAAAAAATGTGTATACTTTTATTTCAATATTATTCGCGATTTTAAATTATTACTAACTTTTTTTTAATAGTTTTCTAGGATATATATCTACACTGATTTAAATTGTAGGTAGTAAGTTGGATATTTTTTTAAGTTGTAATTGTTTCGAGGTGTGGAATTTTAAAGATTAGAAAAAATTGTGTTTATTTATGTTTTGAATTGGTGTTCAAACCAGTGAATAGATTCTGTTTTAAACGACGACAAGTTGTACTCATCGAGTCAGATAATTAGTTATTTTTTAGGTATCACGCGGAATGCAAGCAATGCTATCGTACGTTCAATTTGCAGCGATACTGTAAATCAACCCAAAAATGATAGTCTAATGTTTAAAATAAACACGGTTCTTTGAAATTAATGTCGCTCAAATAAGGACGTTTCCTATGCAAACTATGTACCTAGATATAACATTATTATTGATCTAAACTAATAATAAAAATGCAAGTATGTTTGTTTTTTACCTTTTCACGCATTACTACCTACTGAATCGATCGTCCCAAAATTTAGCATATACGTTGTCAGGAGTATAGACACGGATATAAGGTATCTTACATCCCGAATAACAGAAGAGAGCTGTTGCCGAGAAAACAATTACGTTCATATTCCAGATGGCGCCACACGATCCGTATTGTTTCTCAAATTCTAAAATAACGCAAGCGAAGCCGCGGGCAAACACTAGTTTCTATATAAAATAATGATCTTGATCGTGAAAGAAACCTTTTTCGAAAAAAAAAAACTGACTTCTAAAGCAACCACAAAAAAGGTAAAATAACCTACATAAAGTTTTTTCGAAAAAGGTTTTATTATTTTACCCTTTTTAGTTTCAATACCTATATTACCCAAAAATACATAATTTTTTTACAAGTGTACTAGAATTTTGTAACCCGTAGCACCAGTAATAACACCACCCATGTACGTACACAATAAGCTAAAAAAATCCCCATCTCAAAAGCTACTAAACCGATTTTGATGAAACTTATATTATTCCCTAAGTTAAACAATGCCTAGTACCACAAAAAAAGAATGACTTAAATCGGACTGGTAGTTCCGGTAAACTTTTGTTTGGCACATTTTTTCAGACGCTGGTATAGACTAACTTAATTATGAAAACTGGGCAGTTCTGGAAACATTACGTACGTACTACATACGGGTCGAATTGATAACCTCCTTTTTTTGAAGTCGGTAAAAAAGAAGTTGTAGTACGAGCAGGTGCTGCAAGTGGCGGGAGTTGGTCCGCTGAAGTCCGCTGCGTTTGGTACACCGCGCGAGCTTGTAGTCCCGGGCGAAAGTTCTGCCCTGCAAAAGACTTCAACGCGCGACACGGGCTATGCTCAGTAAGCTCGCGCCGGTTGTTCACTAGTTAGTTAAGGTTGTGTTTTATGCTCATTTGTAATTTATGGAGGTTTTTATTACGGGGCTTTACACCATATTATTATAGAACTCGCCATTGGTGTTAAAATCAGTGTAAAGCTGTACCAGATGAGCGACTGCGTAATTATTTCCATAAGAGTTTTCAATTGATGCTAACAATAATTATGTTTATGAATTTTATTACTCGTTTCGGTTAATAATTTAAATTAGGTTTCGTGTTGTAAGGCAGTTTATCAAAATATAGTAAACAAGTCGAGATTCTATGTTTTGTTTGGTTACTATAATTTATGAATAGGTAGCCGCGTATGATTACGTGATAATGTTAGCGGTACAGCGTGCTCGTATAACCTAGTTGTCGGCTTTGTTTACAAGCAGCGTGCGACACGTGCGCTGTTGTGTACACACGACATGCGCTGCGCGGTGTGTGCACTCATCAGTTATCGGCACAGGCGAGAGTGATCGCGCCGAGCATCGCGGCTATTATGTCACCGCAATTAAAAACTGTGTTGCGTGCTCGGAAGTGCGCGTGGGGGGAGAAGGGGGGAGGCGTACAGAGAGGGGGCGCGCGGCGGGGCGGACCCGCGTGCTCGGCGCCCGATCCGCAGTCGCGCGCCGTACGCCGCCGCGCTCGCACGCCGCGTCCTCGCGCCCGCCGCGATGAGTGATCACTGAGCGAGCGCGTCCCGAACGCCTCGACTCGACCCCATGGAGTACCAGCACCAACCCTGCCAGCCGCTGGGCCCCCCTGCCCCACCGCCCGCGCTGCTGCCCCCAGCGCCCCCACCGCCGTTGCCCTCGCTGCCGCAGCTGCAACACGGCCATGCTCAGGACGACGACCGCTGGAACCAGTACCACATTTGGAGACAACACGTATTCGTCAACGGTCAGTGGAATTCCTCACCGACACCTGACCACCAGGAAGCGCGCGCGCACTTTCTCCGCCCCGGCACTCTCGCATTCAGATTCGTGATTGATGCTGCCCCGAACGCCCCGCGTGAGAGAGCCATGAAAAAAGAGAAAGTGCGCGAGCGCCGATACCAGCCAAACTTTTCGGTCGATTGAGAGTTATTTGTTTCGGCACCGGCGCCTTTCACCCGCCGACATCTTCTACGCGACTCCTCGGCTCCTCGGGAACGCGCGCCAGTCGCGGAAATACGCATAGCTCTAGTTTGTGGTCGCGGGTCACAGCTGCCAATATTGTGCTTTCATGCGAGCTGGTTGCAGCTCATGGCCTCGTCCGGGTCTTTGCTTGAATCAATTCTGTGTCCGGACTGTGCCCCACAGTGCTGTGGTCCAGGAAGCGCGTGCGCACGTGTCGTGGCTTGTGTCTGTTGTCTGTTATCGCGTTAGGCACGTGTATTTGTATCGCATTCCGAGAGCGGGATGCGATACAAATCAAAATATACGATGCATGCGAAACATATCATAATATACGATGTATAATTCGTTATTCGCCACACTTAGTAAATACTTATTCGATAAAGAACATAAATGTCTTAAACTTTGCAAGCAGTCAGAGGCAGAAGATACTGCGCCCTTAAACCCGATTAGTTGGGAAGGTAGCATAGGAAGCCCTAGCAGCGAGCGTACGAACGCGCGCTAATTGTATTACAAAAATAATGGTGCAACATTACGAGGATCTAACTGAAACGACACAGAAAACATCACTTTAGTATAAAGGCTATGTGTGAGTGAGCCAGAACCTGTTGGTTTTTGAGTTATTGCTTCGAGTGCTGGTGGTACAAGGTAGAGTGTGAATGAAGAGGGTGATACCGCACTCGTGCTGGATACGTCACGTGAATTTCGAATTTGGTATTAGATATTCTGTGGTACTGATTAGTTCCCGCACTTAAAATTGGGAACGAACCACCAGTAATCTTTTTTTTTCGAGTGAGAAAGTGTGACTAAAGTTTATCAACAATCTAAGACGGGTACTGTGAAAGCATAGATTATTTCAGTGATGATTACCCATAAAAGCATTTCTGAGACAAAAAACCTAAGGACTGACAATGAAACCTTGAAGATTTCATTAAATCCTTAGGTTTTTGTGTTACACTTTAGACGAATAATAGGTAATGGTTACCTTCAACCTAATAATAAATACTTCATGAACGGGTTGGTGACCCACTTCAAACTACCCCTATGCAGTAGGGTGACCCTTGATTGATTAAAAGTTTCTGAAAACAAATGAGGGTTCCACAGCACACCTGTAGACTTCTGCCCACTAGGTATGTTGATTATTGCGCTCATTGCGACGCGTCGTGTTCCACAGCACACCTGTAGACTTATGCCCACTAGGAATGTTGATTTTTGCGCTCATTGCGACGCGTCGTGTTCCACAGCACACCTGTAGACTTCTGCCCACTAGGTATGTTGATTATTGCGCTCATTGCGACGCGTCGTGTTCCACAGCACACCTGTAGACTTATGCCCACTAGGAATGTTGATTTTTGCGCTCATTGCGACGCGTCGTGTTCCACAGCACACCTGTAGACTTCTGCCCACTAGGTATGTTGATTATTGCGCTCATTGCGACGCGTCGTGTTCCACAGCACACCTGTAGACTTATGCCCACTAGGAATGTTGATTTTTGCGCTCATTGCGACGCGTCGTGTTCCACAGCACACCTGTAGACTTCTGCCCACTAGGTATGTTGATTATTGCGCTCATTGCGACGCGTCGTGTTCCACAGCACACCTGTAGACTTATGCCCACTAGGAATGTTGATTTTTGCGCTCATTGCGACGCGTCGTGTTCCACAGCACACCTGTAGACTTCTGCCCACTAGGTATGTTGATTATTGCGCTCATTGCGACGCGTCGTGTTCCACAGCACATCTGTAGACTGATGCCCACTAGGTACGTTGATTGTTGCGCGCATTGCGACGCGTCGTGTTCTGCGGGCGCCTCAAAGAGCTTTCTGCCAAAGCTTGCCGGGGCCGCGGGACTGTCTTATCAGGTAACCGTGACCCCGGAACATAAAGGGCTATTGATAAAAAATATTTCATAGATATTCATAATCTCAATCCTAATAAAAATTACTCATTGTGGGATTAAATGAACTTTTCTTGACAACAACAAACAGACAGAAACATATTTTCCAATTTGGTGCCGTAGTTCAGAAGTTATGCGCGTACAGACAGACTTCGCGATTTAATTTTATAGTCTGTACTTTAGTAGACTATTTCTGCGTGCAATGAAAGAAAGCTCTCTCTTCAGATTCCGTCATCCCCATTGAACCCAATCTGTCCGAGTTGCTCCCAGTTCCAAATTCCAAATAGATCATGCAGTCGTTATTTTCGACATTAACACTTCTGCTGCTGATTGTACATTTTCTCATTTCGACGATAACGTGAGATGATTTTTTGATTTCTTCAAATCTCTCCAAACAGAGCGCATAATCGAACTCATTTGTCTAAAAGTAAGGTTCAACATATACTACTACACACTTATCGTGCGATCAACTCTGTAGAAGCTATAAAATCCAGAGATTGCGAAGTATTATAATATTATATGAATTTCAAACGTAACGCTAAGAAGTTTATTTTATTTTCTAGTTCAGCGTTTCCATTAGGTAAGTCTTGCATGCAAGTAGGTATGACATCATATTTGCATACAAGCAGCTTGAATTGGTCCTTGACTGCTGGCCTCTTAGAGAGACTAAGAGTCACACAACGAGCAATGGAAAGCTCGGAATTTCTTTGCGGGGTAAAATCCGGAACATGGATATTCGGCAAAGAACCAGAGTCACCAACATAGCTCATATTTGCAAGTTTAAGTGGCAATGGGCAGGCCACATCGCTCGTAGAACTGACAACTGATGGGGAAGAAAAGTTCTCGAGTGGCGACCACGGACCGGAAAACGCAGCATAGGCAGGCCTCCCACTAGGTAGACCGACGACATCGTGAGGGTCGCGGGCAACCGTTGATAGCAAGTGGCGAATTGTCGTTCGGCGTAGCGGTCTAAGGGTGAGGCCTATGTTCAGAAGTGGACGTCCGATGGCTGATGACGACGATGATGAGCTTGAATTGGAAACAGTTTTCGAGGGTGTGCACATTTCTATTTCAATGAATAATGATGGCAAGTGACTTAAGAGCTATTTACGTAACGTCTAATCAATGTTTTAGTCTTAACTTTTTTAAGGCGGCCTAAGTTCAGATATTGCTGACGCACTAATCCGGTCTATGGTTCAAATTAAAACAATCCAAGGGGAGGCCCCTCTTTGGTCTATGTCGGTAGTTCTTATCATAATTATCACGAAATTGGGGAATCAAAAATTAAACAAAGATTTTCAAATTAATTTGTATTTATTTTCAACTAGTTTATTTGTATGGATCGTAGTACTTATGTATATTTATTATTATTATGTAATAGAATAAACTCGTCCTAATAAACTATTTCTTTTGCTACGGTTTCGGGAACTTTTTATGTGAATAATAAAATTATGTTACAGTCGAGGTAAAAATCTAGTTATTATTCATAATAACTCATCAATTTAGTGAAAGTGATAAATTATACAGAATAAATCACATTTGCTAGTTATTACGTAGGTATAATATCTGGCACGACTTAGTTAAAGTGATAACTGATAAATAGAATTAATCACTTCAACTAGTTTTTATGGATCTGGGATATGGGGATAAATTAGTAATTTTACACAAGTACCTATAGGCGGATAGAGCAGTGCTGGCCCAGTGGTATTGGCCCCGACTTACGAGTTGTAGGTCGTGGGTTCGAATCCGCCGGGATTCGAACCCACGACCTACAACTCGTAAGTTTTATTTCATCACCACTGCTCTCAAAACGGTGAAGGAAAACATCGTGAGGAAACCGGCATGTCCTAAAACCAAAAATTCGAAGACATGTGACATCCACCAATCCGCACTGGGCCCGCGTGGTCGATTATGGCCCACCCCCTCTCACAGAGAGGAGGCCTGTGTCCCAGCAGTGGGAACATTAATAGGCTGATGATGATGATGACCTATAGGCGAAGATTACCTAAAAAAGAAGCTCAACGGAGCCCCGCATAGCGGGGCTCCTATTTCTGCGTGAATGGTTTAAACTTTAAACCAGGCACGCAATTTAAACTTTAAAGTAATCTAACAGGAAGGGGACCACCATCCCCTTCTAACCTAACCTGTCCATGTTAATAAGACACTCGCAAAAACAAGCTTTTAGATAAAGTCTCGCTAACGCTACGCCACTGGGAGCACAATTCTGTCCATCGTTTGAAGCTAGGTTATTATTTCATTGTTACTCATTAAATGTTAAAGACTTATCCTAATGAATGAATCTAAGAATAGGTTTACCAATAGTGTTGCAGGGAGTTTAAAAGATTTTTCATTATCACAGTATTATTATAATTACCTATATATAATTTATTATATTAATAATTTCGTCTATGAGTCTTCTCAAGAGCACAAAAACTCTTACTTTCCTTTTCCTTTTTATTAGGGTTCCGTAGGCAAATTGCAAAAAACGGCCCTCTGAGAGGGGGGCCCCGTCATTATGCTGACGCTCTCTGAGGCGCGCGTGGGACACAACGCGCCGTCAACCCGGGCATGGTCCTTGGTCGGGCAGCGAGTTGCCCTTTACTCGCTGCCCGCATGCCCGCGCCTACGGTGGCCGGAGATCATCAAGCGACGTCCGTCGCCGTGGGCGTCTACCACTGCGGGTGAGACGGAGGGAGGACTCTGTCCTCTCTCGCTCGCGGCCCGCCTCCTCCTTCACGAGCATTACTGCCTCGCAGAAGGAGCAGACCGCTTCCCACTCCGTCTCGCCCCGCAGCATGGCCGCAACCAATGCCGGGCGCGAGAGGTCTCCGCCTATCGCAGCCGTGAGGACACGTCGGTGCTCCGCCCAAGCTGGGCAGTCTTGCACCGTATGCTCCACCGTGTCCTCCGGGCGATCTTCGCAGTGGTGACACCCAGGCGTCTCCTCCTTTCGCATCAGACACAGGCACCTCCCGAAACTGCCGTGTCCGGTGAGGACCTGCGTCAAGCGGTAGGTCAGGACGCCATGACTTCTCTCCAGCCACTCCTCAAAGAGGGGTCTTACCGCCGCAATTGCGGCGTGCCCGACCCCCCCATACTTAGAATTGAAACTTAAAATATTCAAAATTCGCCTGACCCCCACGTGTATCTATATTATATCATATCTATGAATAGGTCTTAAAAATGATATTGAGGTTAATAACATCATTTTTTTCTAAACTGAACGGTTTGCGCGTGACACACTTCCAAAGTGGTAAAATGTGTCCCCCCCCCTGTAACTTCTAAAATAAGAAAATGATAAAACTAAAAAAATATATTATGTACAGACGCCAGCAGGTCAACCTACCCGAATCTGTCAGATTTTACCATTCAAACCTTAACCTTTTTACCTTCTACTCTTGTGATAAGGTTGAAATTTTATTAAAGAAATCTGACAGATTGTGGTAGCTTGATGTGCTGGCGTCTATACATTACCATGTAAACTTCAATTGAAAATTGGTTTGAACGAGATAAGTTATTAGTTTTTTTTAATACGTCATAAATCGTAAACCACAACTTACCTTGCAAAGTTACAACCAACTGCAAGAACTTTTATGTTATGTTACTTGCTGCTACGGAACCCTTTATGGGCGAGTCTAACTCGCACTTGGCCGGTTTTTTAATAATTCTCAAATAATAATATAATACACTAACTGTAATGTTGTTAATCACAAAGTGAGAAATGACAACTTAACTCTACACAACTTTACTTAATTCTAAAGCGTTTCAGTAAAGATACGAACATAGCACGGTGACGGGTGTTGTCACATTAGCTTTTAAAAGGATTTAATCAGAGGATTAAAGTTTGTACGGAAGTCGCGTCATTATGCTGATGGAAATCCTATTGGACAACTACCTAAGTAAAACCCTTAACCATGTCGGTATCTAATGAACACATTGTCTAACATAATTATCATCATCTGAAACAAGTCAAAATAATGTTGCTAATGGTCGTAGCACAGCGGGGTGCAACTGTGCAGATGAGTAGGGCTTCCAAATATTCGATGAATTTTAATTGGAATATTCGTATGATTCGAATAATTGTTTTTTTTTTGTTTGTAAGAATCTTTGTCACGACGAGAAAGACGCTCGAATGCTATGCGAACTTATATTCGAGTTGATAAGTTAAAAAAAATACATTCATGATGGACTAACTGAGAAAAATGTATTAAACAGTTGTTTCTTCGCGATTTCGGGTTTAGTTTTATAATAAAATTTGATCGTTATAATTAATACAATGAATTAAGAGGAATCAAACAACCTAAAATTAGCGTTGTATTGTTCTCTGGTGAGATTATTAAACTTCAAATAAAATAGGTACAGTCGACAAAGTTGAATCATGACCCATTTTGACAAAAAATCGGTTGGATCCGTCAAATTGACAAAGATCAAAGTCGTTACCATGGATATGTATGTTTACGCAAATGTGGACCTAATTGTATTTGAATGTCTGTTAGAAAATAAGCTTATGGTGGGTCATTATTCAAATTTGTTGATTGTACATTAATTATAATTATTTTCTAAAACATTAAAAAACGAAAGTGACAAAAGACACAAAAGTTTGTGTAACATTTGAAATAAAATGCTATTTTGCGTCATTTTGGCAGTCTTAAATTGACAGCTAGAAGGAGGAAGTGGAACGAAATTAATTATTGTTGGTGATATTTTATCCTGGTACCTAATCTAAGCAATCTTAAGGCGCTGACTTCCTCTGCTTGTTAAACATGGATTGGCATCTAAGACTCGACTGGCTAAAGGAGGCATTCTGGTGTTCCCTCGTGCTCGGCGCGACACTTCTAATAAGCCCTAGACAAGTATCGCCTGCGGGCTTCGTTTCAGAGTAGGAGTGAGGTAAATGATTTGCCTGTTTCGTCTCTATGAGGTACACTAAGCAACGTCGTCGTCTCACGTCCAATTTGATGAGGAGCAAACGAATATGACCAAATCTACCACTATATCTGGACCTGTTTATGGGGGTTAGAAAACGGTCGTGCACGGTCTCTGCCGACTTTTGGTGCCTTGCTGCAGGATGGGCGGGAGCTAGGAGCGAACTAGAGTAGATGGCAAAAGGTCTCCTGCCTACGATCATTTCGTAGTCAGGAGACCTTTTCCCATCTACTCTATTACAGCGCAACTTGTCTCATGCGGCTCACTCTGCTATTGCTTTCCGCACCGTATCCTAAGCATGAGAGCAGTCACGGTGGAGCATAAGGTGCAGGACTGCCCCGCTTGGGCAAAGCACTTCCGTGACCTCACGGAGGCGATAGGCCCGGCATTGGTCGAAGCCATGCTGCGGGGCGAGACGGAGTGGGAAGCGGTCGCCTCCTTCTGCGACGCAGTAATGCTCGCGAAGGAGGAGGTGGGCCGCGAGAGGGAGAGGACCGACCACCGTAGGCGCGGGCATGCGGACATGGACATGGACCATGCCCAGGTCGACGGTGCGTCGTGCTCCACGCGCGCATCAAAGAGCGTCAGCAAAATGACGGGTTCTCTCAAAGGTTCAAAGCCAGCCGGGGTCGCGGGACTTACTTCCTTACTGTGACCCCGGAACATAAAGGGCTATTGAAGGACACCGTGGATTTTAGTCAGTGAGCGTCTGACTCCCTATTTATCCGATACACCCGCTTCATCACGCTTCTCCTCGTTCGCTTGGGGTTCTTTTGTTTGCGAAAACCAACGACGTTTATAATTCGAATAATATTCGTATTACCCAAGTCAGTATTCGAATAGTGAAGCTAATATTCGAATTGGAATCCCTAGTGCGAACAATCCCGAGCGCCTCTGTCCATCCCGCTAGGAACCGGGTGGAGCGAGCGCGTCATCCATTGCCACTCGTATCTTTTTTGATTTGATCAATTCGAGCGTGGCCGTGTGCACTTTCACTCAGAATATTTGGGAAAAAGTGGCGACCTTTTCGCGACTTTCTCCGCGGCCCGCCCCCCGCGGCGTCGCGACCCCGCGCTCCTCCCGCGCTCGCCCTGCACGTACTCTCTTCCGCATGCGCGTGGGCACCGACCACTTTTACTTTTAAAACTTAACAATGTTCTTCTAAGCGATAGCCATCAAGTTAGAAATTTCGTATACCGTCGTGATTTTTAGTACCTTCTTTGAATGTTATAATTAAAGTAATAACGTACTGAGTCGTTGTTTGGCTGGCGGCCAGGTCGTTACGACTTCTTTGCTTTTCAAAACAACTATTAAGGTGCCTCATGGTTTATTTGTTGAACTGAAGCTAGAGATATAGAATGGACAGAGGGTTTAAGACCACTTTAGCCATATCATAATGATCGTAATACGTGTAGTGTCTTAATAAGATCATAATTAAATTGCCTTTTTCTATGTCATTAACCCTGACTTATAAAGAGGGGTGTTATACTGTGGAGATTGTTGGTTGTGTGTCTGTCTGTGTCATTCTAGTTCCTAAGCGTAATGTGTTACGCATAATGCCATGTTTGCAGTTTGAAAGTCGACGTGATCGATGAAGCTATCATCTAAGTATAAATAACGAAGATTTATTGATATTTCGAGAACTGGCTGACATTTCCGGGTAGGTGTTTGAGGCACGCAGAAAACTTTTCAAAATATCTTTACATAATACCCAAACATAAAACTGAAACCTGACTGGGACTGGGAATCAACAGTACCTGTTCAATCTACAGCTTATAGATTTTTTTTTGTCCCAAAAAGCTCGTTGAGGCACTTCGAGACATCGGCTGTAAAACTTGTAACTAAGAAAATTCGAAAAACGTAGGAGGTTCTCAACTCATCGGAATATTTTTTTTTATTTTTACTCCTTTACTAGCTGACCGCAAACGATTTTTACGCAATCATGTATAATATCGCCTGCATCTACAAAAAATCATAATCAACTTCTAAAACAACACTCAATGTGGAATAATGGGCACAGAGATAAAAACAAAACAACGGTATTTTCCAATCAACTATCCCAAAAAAAAAAAACAATCGTTGCCTATTAATATTACACCACTAAATTACGCTAAATTACACCACTCGATAATGACGCTAATAGGATCAAATTCTAGGAATTAATATACACCGTGACTTTTTAGTCGTCTTGCAACGACAGCCCATTTCATGTATCCAATACTAGAACACGTTTAAAAAAAAATAGGATTTTAAGCAACTTGAAAAAACTTAATTTTTTTTATTTCTTATTATGACGCAGGCCGTAGTTCGAAACACCCTTGTCACATTGAAAATGGAGATGGAATGATCTGCCCGACTATTGCGCTAGGTAGATATACTCTACAGCTTGATACGTAAACATTTTAACAGGGTGTTTCATATTTCTAATGTACTTGTTTATTAATAATAAAAATATTAATAACGATTAAAAAAACACTCGCCTAGAGGTATTTTACGTTGGATACATTAAATGAACCTCTTTTGTAAGACGACTAAAAAGTCACGGTATATGTGACAAAGTGGTAATTGCTATTATGTATAAAGTAACTTTGAAAGCACCTAGTAAAGTGTAAATCCCGAATAAATGATCGCACTTATTTATTTTTCACTCTTTGAATACTAAATTGACAATGGACAACTTATCAGTGTACAAAATATAAATCAACGTATCAAATTAACGGGATCTTTAAAAAAGCATAAATTATCTTAATACTTCCCGTTTCCCCTTTAGGAGTCTCCACATTAGGATTATAATTTACAAACAATAAGGTGTATGTTTTGACCCAAAAACCCACTCAAACACGGGAGCGAGCACTCACAACATGAGGCGTGCTACGCCAGAGGTGCTGTTCCATTTTTTCATACAAGAAACCTCAAGAGATGCTGTAAATACTGTAAAGTAAAAGAGTGAAAATTCGTAAACTGCTAAGGGTACAGGTATAAGCGTTTAGGGTGAGAGATGTTTGTGTGTACGTTTGTGCAATATTCCACTTTTCTTCTAAACTAATGATCCGATTTTGATCCGGTTTTCAGCAATGGGTTTGTAGTTGATTAGTGCATGGTCTAAGATAAGTCTTATGATATTACTCACTAGGAGGTACTGCTATATTAGTGTGAAACGATTATATTGCTATATTATTAAAATTAAAACTTATTACATAGATTATAAATTTATAATTCTTGTATGCTCTATAAAAAGTCTGAAATAAAATTAAACAAAATTTAAAAAAAATATATTAAAACCCACGAAGGTAAAAATCTAATTGAAAAAGAATAAAATAACTGAAGACCCCGACTTAACCCAATTATTATGAACGAAATATTATTATATACGTAAAAGTAATACATAACCGAGGAAAATCCATCGGGAGCGGCATTAAACCAGCTAAAGGTTTCATTTAGAAAATCCAGCACCCGACGGATATTCCTCGGTTATGTATTATTTTTATGAAGTATTTTTACGTATATTATAATATTTCGTTACATAATAATTGGGTTAAGTCGGGGTTTTGAGTTACTTATTTTATTCTTTTTCAATTAGATTTTTACAGCCGTGGGTTTTTTCTAACATTTTCAATGTTGCTTATTTTATTAATCGTCACATACTGTAATTAATTATTCACTTTGTCTTTCATAAATTATACCTTACAGGAAAGAAACAGGCTTCTGCTTTGAAATGCTTTTTGTCTTAAGCGTATACACCTGCAGTCATTGATTAGAACTCTGTGAAGACAGAACATTGTGTGATTATGGGTTGTTTCATGGAGGTAAAACGTGACAAAATAGCACAAGTAGCGGTGCTTGCTAAGTTGTGATCATGTAAACAACTGCAGGCATGCAAACTGATGTGCATGTAACAAAAGTCAGTAATTTGGTCACTCGTTGCGTAACTGATAAATACTAGTGCATGATCAGAGCGATGACGGCGCGGCGCGGGGCCCGCGTGCTCGTGCCGGTGACGCAGGCTCCGCGGCGAGAGTAAAAGTAATCTTCCGGAGAGTGTTTCCGTATCGAACGGCTCTACCCCGCGCCCGCCCCCACCGCACCTCGCCGCGCGCCCAACACCTTCCGACTTTTACTTTTCCGTGGCGCACAAATGCGCGCGCGCCGATTGCTCTGTGGTTCCGTCGGTCGCCAACGACTTTAGTTACTTTCTATGCTCATGGTGTCCTCATGATACATCACGATGAGTTCCTCTACATTGTTACCATTAAAATAGGCTGATTTGCATATATTTATATTCGTTAAACCAGTCTTGCCAGTATGCCGTAGAACTCGGTGGATAATACCTGCATTTGTGCAACACTAGTAATTCACATCATAATAATTCTGAAATGGCAATAGAACCTGCTGCACCGCACACGGCTGTGAGTCGTGCACACAGCCGCACACTCGCGACACTCCCGGAAGTTCTGCAGCGCAGGCGCTCCTGCTCGCGCCCACTTTCTCATTCTTAAAACATAGTTCATAATTTGTGGCGATAACATTTAAGATAAAACATACTAATGAGATAATAATAATTATATCCAAGTCAATCAAGCAAGAACCTTATCTATGCATAATGACAATATTAAAACAGGCCGATGTCTTTAAAGGTTCTCTATTGTGTTCCTAACTTTTTTATACATAATCTAATGTAACATAACTTTTTTTGTCCTAATCATCATTTGTCCGAATGATAACTTGCCCGAACTTATTACCACATAATTTCAAATGACATTGTATGTCACGCAAATAATGATATTCTATTCTTAAATTCGTTTTTCATAAATATAACAATCAATAATATACAAAATACACAAAAACCGGTTGCCATAAAATATAAAAATACATAAGTCCGAAAGTTTGTTTTGTTATTGATTACCACCCAATAAGGAATATTGAAGGAGCCCCGCGAAGCGGGGCTCCTATTTCTGCGTGCAAGGTTTAGAGAAATCTAACACGTCCGTGTCGGGGTGCTCACAAGTCCCGAGCTATTCATGCCAAATCTACGATTTAGCATGAATAACTACGGTGCACAAAAATAGTTATTTGTTATACATGGCTGCAAATTAGGTTTTTCGCGCGGGAACTTGAATTGAAAACTGAGCAAGTGAAGCATTCCGTAGCGGATAAAATGCACTTTTACACTCAGATTTCGAATGACAAATAAAATATTTCCGAGCTTTTGAGGTTAAAACTTTAATATGCCTATAGGCGCCACAGAAGACTGACATAAGAATGTAATGATGGAACATGGGGCTGTGACTGTGACAGTTAAGGTTTTATTTTGACAATAGAGAAATTCCTGCAATGGTTACATTAAATAAGTAAATGGTGTGAGTATACCGCTTATGTCTTGTTTGTTCTCTAATAAAAAGCTATCCATTAATGATGATGTAATACTCTTAGTACCCGAAACTTAACCTTTTCATATTCAAGCAGATATAAAATCGTAGAGTACCTATGGTCAAAGTTGAATATCAGCTGTGAATAATAGCTGATACTGAACTCAACCCTGCTGCTCACTGGAAGCAAACTGCAAACATAAGGAACGTAAACTTCCATTTCAGGGTTACAATGATACTCAATAAGTAATCACAGTGGCCACGGCGCCTCATAATTACGAAAATGATGCTACTAATTTTATTGTATGTTTATGACAGCACAGAGTACGTCACCTTATATTTTGAAATTACGACTTTCTCATTCACTTTCGCTCAATTCACACGTTTACGAAAATGATCGCGCGTCGCCGGAAAACATTGGCTTTCTCCGTTGCGCAAGAGCAGCAGCCACTTCCCGCTCGACGGCACTGCCCCCTCCCCCCTACCACCTCCGTCTGCCCCGAGGGGCCGCCCCGCACTCCCCGCGCTCTTCGCTCACGGCACTCCTCACCTATTTTCCGAGCAGGAAATGAGCATGTTACGCAACAGCAGCTTTCCACCGGCGCCGGCGCAGCATTCCGATCGCGACGCTGCCTCGTGACGATGTATCCTAGTTAGCAGCACTCTGTCTCGCGAGCACCAGCTGACCTGCACCGCCGCATGCCATCCTGATCTATAGTCCACAGCGATTACGAACAGATGTGGTAATGTGAAGGCGAATGTTATACTTAACATCAGCATGGAGAGTAGGTAATTCGGAGGCCCGTCACTTTCTATCGACCGTATCTAAAGAAAGTGAGAGTGCAGGCGTCACCGCGAGGCGCGATAATAGCCGGTTCTGACACTTTCTCTGATAGGTTAGACGTGCCGAATTCTGTAAATCCTGGCCACTTATTTTACTATGCTACATGATGGAAGAGTTCCACTCTATTAACTCGTTTTACCATCTAACCTAACGTAACCTAGTTAGTGTTGCAAATATTGCTGTGGTAGTAACAATCAGGTTTCACTTTCTCTGAGTACGTTGAAAGTAAGAGCGGAATCACCGCGATGCCGCTCTATACCTTTGTTTGCACCTTCAATATAATTTTTTTTAACTTCCGTTAATTTGTCAGCAGAATGATACAACGAAGCTGCAAAATCTAGGAGCTGAAGTCTTGCAGACTAATGAGCATAACTTGCCTACTGAAAAGATGCGCAGTAAATGCGTAGAAAATCGTCAGAAAATCAGTTTCCCCCGTCAAACTTGTACTTAGATCTTATTTTAAAAGAAACTTCATGTAAAGCCATCACATCGATCAATAATCATTTGATCATCATAATTTTGGATAAAATGATCTCCTTATGATTTGGTGGAACCCCTTCTTATATCTCAGAAACAAAATTATATTTTATATGAATATAATGTATAAAAAAGAACTGTTATGTACATGCTCTTTTTATCTACATTTATTAGTAATAAGAGTATTGGCAATTTTTGCAGAGCTCTTTTTTTGGGACAATCATAATATCCCACATACCATAAGGTACAGACGCCAGCAGGTCAACCTACCCGAATCTGTCAGATTTTACCATTCAAACCTTAACCTTCTACTCTTGTGATAAGGTTGAAATTTTATTAAAGAAATCTGACAGATTGTAGTAGCTTGATGTGCTGGCGTCTGTACAACTACCGTAGGGTGGATAAGATCCATTCACATAATAATATATTACGTCGGAGTTGTCGTCGTTGTTCGTCGTTCGCTGCCGTTTAATTAAATATTTTTTTTTTCATTTAAATACCCTGTTATAAAAATTAATTTAACTAAGAAAGTAATGTTATTAAACGTTAAGAGATGTCAGGGATGCACTGAGTCACGGTTCTTAACAACCTTCAACCGAAAAAAAGTAGGTACCTGTTTTCTAATACAAAATTTGGTTAATCTTTTTGTTTCATACTAGTGAATCGTTCCTAAGACCGGTTTGAAAGAGCCATTTTGTTGTTCAATACAATAAACTGCAATTCAATACAACTAACTGCTTAGGAATCAAGCAATTGTACTGGTAGCTGACTAGAAGTTGATATAGTTTGGTAATGGTCAGGTGCACCAGTAGCGGCGCAGGCCAGAGTTGTATAAGAGAGCGGCGCGGCGGGGCGGGGGTGCGTGCGCGCCGCGAGGAAAGCGTGGCGCGCGAGCACGTAACGCCGCCACTGGGTTACTTCCCGCTTCCTGCCGCCTGCGCTTGCGCCGCTTTTTGTGAAGGAAGCAGCAGCAGTGCGCGCCGTCGCGTGCCTTTCCCACGACCACTATTGTGTCACTCTGTAAAACATGCGTGCGCACAAGAAGCGTCACGTCTTGTCGGCGTTTTCTGTCAATTCTCTATGATGTAGATATATCGCTGCTTTTTCTACGATTATTATGTCATTATTGTAGTACATAATTTTTAAGATTTTCTTCTAAAGTAAATCATCTAATAGGTAATTATTTATGATTGACCTCTATACTTATGTATAGAGTTCGGAAAATAGGTAGAGTCATTCTAGTACTTGCATCGAAATGTTGTCCCGGGATTTCTTATAGACAATCTTGTGTGAGAAACGCTGTTACTAATAAATAATAATAATATCAGAGACTATCAGAGACAGAGTAGAGTCATTTTTGATGGCAAAGATCACGGGATTTCTCTGCTCTTTAAAAGTAATTCCGGGTTTTGATTCTTTTATTGTATGAAATTAGTGTAAGTACTTACATAAATAACTCTACCTACTTCCGACCTGTTTACGAGTATGTTTCTAGTCTCCTAGATACGTGAGTATATGAAGTGGTTCCCTTATATTGGATTTGTTTGTAAGCGGCACTACTTTGCCAATCTTGGGTATCTATTAAAATCTCTTTACTTATGCAAAATCGTGACTTATTTGTCATAGTAGCTCATTACGGAATAATAAAATTATGCTAAGTGACGGATATTCAAAGAATCAGTGAATAAATGACCCACAACAGATCATACGACACACTCCTGCAGCTTTCAAAGTTGAATACAAACAATACTTATGTGCTCATGAAGCCTAACAGTATTTATAAGATGATGTGAACAAGATCAGTTGGTGATCGAGGTATTTGTAAATCTAATAACAGCAATAGGTACGGTAATTAAGCATGTATAATATTGTATGTGCGGCGGCGGCGGTGACGTGTGAACGTGTAATTGCGGACAACAGTGTAGTGAGCGCCGCGGTCCGCGTGCGCCGCGCTCGCCGCGCTCCGTCTTAATGCGCCGGAATGCCTTGACAGTTGACAGGCCGCGCAGCCGTGCAGCCTCGCACATACATCTGCTGCACACACATACGTACGCTTCTCCGCCTTGGTTCACTCATCGTAAGACTTGCGGTTCTGTTCCCAGTTCAGTAATCTGGTGAAAAGAGATTCCAGAAAATGAAATTTCGTGTTACTTACATTGATTTTCTAAAAAATATTATCGCGTAACCTAGTAGGTATGGACCTACGTTGATAGTGTACATAAATGTGGTAGTTAGTAGCCAGTCAATGATTAGAAGGCACAGTCATCGGCTGCTGGCTGGTCGCGGGTCGCAGGTTGCGTTCGGCCAAGGCGACGCGACATAGGCAGCGAGCGGTCACGCGGCGGGACGCGTGCCCCCCGCGCGCCCGCCGCCCCCCGCGCCCACGGCTCCCCGCGCCCCCCTCCTCCGCACCACGCGTCGCGTGACCGACAACGTGAGCACCCTCCGGCCTTCGAGGCTAGATCAGCTTCTACAAATATATCCCATGCTCACGTGTAGCCCCTGGTCATATCACATTACTATCAGGCGCACCAGTCCACTGTCTGCCCCAGCACCCAGGCTTCACTAACTACCTCAAACTAGGCTGGAAAAATAGTTTCTGCGTAAACCTATAAGTATTATTACAACGTGGCTGCATAATGGTGCATTTTTACTAAATTGAGTACAGAAGCATCTCGTGGTCGATTTAGGTTAAACAAGTACCTAGGCACATACTTTTGTTTTGAATGATTTCGACACGTGAAGATTTCAAACAATCAAAACCACTTTCTTATTTTAGATAGTACATAATTCCATAAATTACTACCATCCAGGAGCGGATTATCTTGTGGAATTTTGTTCGTGGCATTAGATGTCCGCTCCATTCAGTGAGAGAGATGAAAAGAACCCAAGGTAGGTTACCATGGCAACCAGCGTACCTACAGGGTACGGGGCCTACGAGATATTTACGTCGTACATTTAAGTCAAAGTTATAATAGTAAAACTTGTAATATATCTATGTTAGATTTGTGTTGGACTGCCGCGCCGTAGAGGCGATCGAGTGATGCCTCCTAATATTGGTAATGTGCCTGCGGCCCGCTCGGCCCGCGCCTTCCGCTAGTTCTAAGAGACTGGCCCGCGCCTCACGCTATTTCCACGCTGAAAACTCACGTCCGTGCGCATAACAAGTGGCTCATCAAACATGACATTTTGTATGATGTTTGTATTTTGTGCCGGCGATATAGTTTTTGTATTCATTGATGCCCTCGCGATTATGTTATACTGTCATATCATAATAATATGTATCGCGCTAAGCGAATGTTTATGCATTGCGATCCCTTTAGCTGTACACAGAGATTAAGACCGTGTAGTGTCCGGGCCGGACGCGTGTGCGGTGCCCTGGACACCGCACATGGTCCCGGGCTGACGCCCTGTCATCATTGTTGCAGGCAAGTCGGTGAACAGTAAGGACCCGCTCGAGGACAAGAAGGATGACAGCGACCTCTGGGAGGCGCAGGCCGCCTTCCTGGGGCCGACGCTGTGGGATAAGACGCTGCCCTACGACCCTGATCTCAAGGTACAAGAAGTCAGTACTGCTGCTGTATTGCCTACTGCGTGTTGCGTGTCGTGTGCGTCTGCCCCGCACTAGGTAATAGAGTCGCTGCTTGCCACCCTGCCCCGTCCCCTACCGCCCCACCTCCACACCCTCACCGCCCCACTGCTCCCCCGCTCCCCCACTCCCCGCTCTACCGATCCACTGCTCCACCGCAGCACAGCTCCTCTCTGCTTCGGCAACACGGTGTCGTCTCCGATTGATCATAATGTCTTGTATTATAATTTATATGCAGATTATGACTTATTTAAGCGATGCCAAGCCAAGCGAATATGCTGAACGCGAATGTTAGAGCCCCCGTGCGTGAGTGGAGGGCGTGTCCGGTGCGCGTGCGCCGGGCGCGGCCTGACGTCCGCTTCTGTTGCAGTACGCGGACCTAGACGAGTTCCTGTCGGAGAATGGCATGTCGGGCGAGGGGCTGGGCGGCGCGCACCTGGGCGGCGCGGCCTTCGGGCCGGCGCTGGGCCTGCCGCCGCCCGTCACCAAGCGCGAGCGCTCGCCCTCACCCTCCGACTGCATGAGCCCCGACACCATCAACCCGCCACTCTCGCCCGCCGACTCCAGTGAGTACATGCTCTTACATCTTGTTACCCTTCATTACAACTCGGCGTTACACTCGCCGCTAAACTAATCACTGAGGACGATTCATCAACATTCCACAAATATAACTGCAGCGACAACCCTAGAACGCCAATCAGTTAGAAATCGTGATCACGTTTCGTTCTAAAAGCTACATTCGATTTTTACCACTATGTGGTTTACCTAGGCTTTCCTTGATTTAAGCAGAACATAGATCTAATCTATGATTTTATAATTATGTCGCACTACTAACAACAATGAATGCCTTCCTTGGGTGTATGTCTTTTAATGCATTCCGTCTAAATAAGTATAACCAGAGGAAATGCATGAAATTATAAAAATAATAGATATTGTGCAACAGAATGCCCAAAATAATAATTTTAATGACGACCTTATAAAAAGATTTACTAAAAGACAGATTTGTATAATTTCAGCATTCTCGATGGCGTCGTCGGGCCGTGATTTTGATCCTCGGACGCGAGCCTTCTCTGATGAGGAGTTGAAGCCGCAGCCAATGATCAAGAAGTCCCGGAAACAGGTAAATGATGTTAGTGCGCTGATCATTCCTAGCGGCATGCTGCGGTCCGCCTGCGGGTGTGGCGCACACGGACACACACACACACACACACACGGCACACTTCTCTCGCTAGCGTGGTGTGGTTCAGCACACT
Source organism: Agrotis segetum (assembly GCA_036375495.1). NCBI lineage: Eukaryota > Metazoa > Arthropoda > Insecta > Lepidoptera > Noctuidae > Agrotis > Agrotis segetum. The sequence continues at coordinate 1,127,881 of JAQSVV010000206.1, forward strand.
CGGTGCTTCGTTTGCGGAGGTGACGGTGTTCATAGCGGCTCTACTGAGCACACTCGACCATAATCAATAGGGAGCACACATAACACCACACAAAACATTCCTCTGACGGGTTAGGCAGACCTTCTTATGTTATCTGTTAACACTACTGTGATAAGGTCAAGTCTATTGACATGAACCGGGTGCAAATATTTCGTGCTACCACTGAACAATTGAAATAGAAAGTGACCAAACTGGGAATAAAACCTCTCTGCTGAAGCAGATTTTGTGACCGCAAAATCAACTAGGCAATAAATAATGTATGTTTTTGTTTATCAATTAAAATATTGAGCAGGAGCATGTTCGTCTGAAAGAAATGTTCCTTCACTCGACTGCGACTAAACGTCATGAGGGACACGTGTCCACATCGATCTGCATCCACTTTGCACTAGTACGATCTACTGGTTTGTCAGACATAAATAAAAACTCTTAAGGCACTTTTCTGGAATTTCATAAAATCTCCTTAGATGCAATCCAGCTACTTTCTAACGTATCGCCAATCTATTCAAAATGGTTTTATTGCCTAACCCTTACAAAATAGTACAGTTATCAAGTCACCGTCTTTTCAAAACGCCATATCAGGTAAGGTTATTAATTACTGTAGGTGTAACATCACGACTCCTGTTTTTACAAAAGAAACAGTTGCCTATAACTTGAACGTGAATTTGATTCTCAGCTTCTTCCTTATTGTGACTCTCTTCATTTGGCAGCGAATCTGTGCGCGCTGAGGGACTGGTTGCTATACAACAACCACCCGTATAGTTCCTCAGTTGTCATTGCCATTGTCTGAAATGTTCCCGCTTGATGGCAATCGGCTCTCCCATAAATATAATTATGTATTAGACGAAATGTGGGTGAGATTAACTTCTGCCTCACCCATAGGAAAAAACACTCTCAGGGATTACAAACATCTTCAAATCTTGACAGGCATTTTGAATAGGACCTTTATTATAATTTGAACCATTAGCGCTATTAGTCTGAATAGCTGAACGGTCTCAAAAGCCTAGCTCCTCTTTTGTACGCCGCGGCTGCCCTTGTAGGCTGCTCTCGGATCTCCGTTGAATGATCATAGATGGTGTTATCTCACTAAGGTTCAAGTATAACTGGACGCGAACAAAATTATTAACATATTTTGGTAAATACATCTTACCTCTCACATATTATTTAAATGATAGAAATGAAAACAGTAATGTTCCAGACTCACTGTAAAATACACTCGAGAGTTACTAAGAAACCTGCACGTCTAAAACGGCAATTTTAAGGAATATTCATAACTAGCTTCTGCCCACGACTTCGTACGCGGATCCTGTTGCTTATGCCAGCGACAACTGGGTTGTTAAAATCGAAGATCTGAAGTGTGATACCCAATTCCAAGAGCCCGGGTAAAAAAAAATATGGGAGTTTGGTCAGTAGAGTAAAATTGTTATTCATAATTATTCATCGTCATCGAAAATCAATCCTAAACTGTTACCGCCTTCACTGCGTGGAAGTAAGCCCAGCTTATCCTACTACTATTATAAAGGCGAAAGTTTGTAAGTATGGATGTATGGATGTTTGTTACTGTTTCACGCAAAAACCACTGAACGGATTTGGCTAAAATTTGGTACACAGATAGTTTATAACCTGGATTAACACATAGGATAGCTTTTATCCCGATTTTATGTTCCCGTGGGATAATTTTCGAGTTGTAGCGGATGAAGCCGCTGGCAACAGCTAGTGTTTTTTTATAAGTATACAGCGAAATTTCCAAAAAGCTTTGATTTCCACATCAGGTGTTCCTGATCTTCAATTTTTATACAGCAACATATACGTATAATGCACATCAAATTGAACAACTCTTGCTAAGACGTCATTCCGTTATAATGTTAGTATAGTGTAGCTGGGCTCTCGGTATTCCGGGTGTTCCAGATTTTCAATTTTTATACGTCAACAGAGTGCTCATCAGGCTGAACAACTTTGCTAAGACGTCATTCCTAATGTTAAAGCGTAGCTGGGCTCTTGGAGTTCCACATTATACATAAACTAGTGTTTGCCCGCGGCTTCGCTTGCGTTAATTTGGAATTTGAGAAACAATACGGATCGTGTAAGTGGCACCATCTATATATATAAAATTCAAAACTGACTGACTGATCTGACAACGCACAGCCCAAACCGCTGGGCCTAGAAACTTGAAATTTGGCATAAGCCCTCCTTATACCACGTAGGTGAGCACTAAGAACGGATTTTGCGAAATTCGGCCCCTAAGGGGTTGTTTTTGGGGTTGATAGTTTGTATGAAACTTCGTAACTACAGGTGCTAGGAAATTTAAATTTTGAATACGGGTTCTTTTGAGGACGTAAGAGGTACCTATGACAGGATTTTGCGAAATTCGACCCCTAAGGGGTTTGTTTTTGGGGTTGACAGTTTGTATGAAACTTTTTTACTAGAAGCGCTAGGCGTCTCAAATGTTGCATGGCGGTTCTTTTTAAGACGCTAACTAAGGCGGAAATTTTGATAAATACGACCCCTAAGGGGTTGTTTTTGGGGTTGAAAGTTTTGAGACTCAAATTTTATATAGGGGTTCTTTTTTGGACGTAAGTAATACCTAAGACGGGATTTTGCGAAATTAAATCCCTAAGAGGTTGTTTTTGGGGTTGAAAGTTTGTATGAAACTCTGTCACTATAAGTGCGAGGAGCCTCAAATTTTGCACCGGGTTCCTTTATAGGGCTTAGATGCACACCATGGCGGGATTTTGCGAATTTCAACCCCCAAGGGGTTTGTTTTTAGTTTGATAGTTTGTATGAAACTTTGTTACTAGGTAGGTACAAGTGCTAGGCGTCTCAAATTTTGCGAGGGGTTCTTTTTAAGACCTAAATGTTTTGCGGAATTCGACCCCTAAGCGGCTTTTTCGGGGTTGATAGCTTGGAGGCTCAAATTTTGCATAGAGATTCTTTTTTGGACGTAGTTGCGGGTATTTTGTGGAAATAGACCCCAAGGGGTTGATATTTTGTACGGATTATTTTTAGGACCTAAGTGTTAAGTACCTAAAACGGAATATTGCGGGTTGATAGAATTTTTGTTAAATATTCATTTAGTTTTTCCAACAGTATCCCTTAAAGAGGGTGGGTGGCTGGGACTAGAAATTCACAAAGGCAAAGTTCGAAAATCACGCGGACGAAGTCGCGGGCGTAGTGCTAGTCTGGAATATGAACGTAATTGTTTTTTTTCTCGGCAACAGCTCTCTTCTTCTTTTCGGGATGAAAGATACCCTACCTATATTATATCCGTGTCTATACTCCAGACAACGTATATGCAAAATTTTGGGACGATCGATTCAATGTAGTTTGCGTGAAAAGATAAAAAACAAACATACTTTCATTTATAATATTAGTTTAGACCAATAATGTTATAGGTAAGCACCTACATAGTTTGCATAGGAAACGTCCTTGTTTAAGCGACATTAATTTCAAAGATCCGTGTTTATCTTAAACATTAGACTTTCATTTTTTGGTCTATTTACAGTATTGCTGCAATTTGTTAACAAAATTAAACGTATAATAGCATTGCTCTTCCCCCTTCAGCATACCAGAATGCTGAAGGGGGAAGAGCAATGCTATTGTATATCCCTAGATTTTAGTCAACATTTTTTCGAAAACTGCATGAAAATCGGTTTAGACAAACGCGAGATAATTGTGGACAAACATACGAGTATAATCGACTTTCAAAATCTACGATCCAAGTTGGCAAAAAAAAATCCCTATCACAGAAACTACTGAACCGATTTTGATGAAATTTTCATTATTCCCTAAGTTGAATAATACCTAGTACAACAAAAAAAGAATTACTTAAATCGGACAGGTAGTTCCGGAGATATACGAACATAAACATACATACACTAGCGACCCGCCCCGGCTTCGCACGGGTGCAATGCTGATATCAAATACACTACAGAAAAACTGTGAACGTTGTATATAAAAACATAGCGGCCCGCTCCGGCTTCGCACGGGTATAAATTATATATCCTATGTGATTAAAATCGATCCAGTAGTTTTGATTTATTCATTAATGCCCGTGGCCCGCACGCGTTAAATTTGGAGTGAAACAATCCCCCTTTCCCTATACCATGAAGATTTCCTGCTACCTTTGGAATATCTAAATTCATACACTACATTTTTACTTATTTACTTTTTACATTTTTAACTATTTATTTTATTTTTACAACATATTACAGAATCACTACATAGTATAAAACAAAGTCGCTCAAGCCGCATCGGGCGGCCGCCCGGTACCGCCGCAAACGCTACGTCTAGCAATTTTTAAATCTGTAATATCTTCGAAAATATTCACTTAAACCATACGGTGTAAGGGGCCATATAGATCTATATTAAATGAGCAATGTATTCAAGGTATTTAATTGGTTAAGGATTAATGCTGTATTGGTTAAAATCGCTTCGAAAATTAGCCATTATTTGTCGTAAAAAGTAAATGACAAAAAAAGTTATTGTGGGTTATCCATAAGAGATAGACATATACCATCGCCGACTTTTCTGTAGACCTTTTCAGTGTGTACAATACTTAGTACATTATTTTGATAAAACTCGTAGGGTTCAGCCTGCGTTTGCTATGTAAGCGGAAAAAATGTAATTATTTACGACATCACATTAGAAACCTCAAAAATAACAGTACTTCTCCACTATTTAATGGAGGTTATTATACATATAAACGTTCCTCTTGAATCACTCTATCTATTAAAAAAAACCGCATCATCCGTTGCGTAGTTTCAAAGATTTAAGCGTACAAAGGGACATAGGGACATAAGGACATAGGGACAGAGAAAGCGACTTTGTTTTATACTATGTAGTGACATACGGGTTGAATTGATAACCTCCTTTATTTTGAAGTCGGTAAAAATCTCTGAAACACACACAAAAATTGGAATAAAACCTGAAAAACCAACTGGCAAAATGAAACCAAAAAAGAAAAATCCTGGGTTTCCGGGGGTTTGCACCCTTGGTAATCCCCATGGAAATCTACGCTTACTTAAACAAACTGGGCTATTTAGACGCCGGTTCGTGCGATAAAATACTGAAACATATTCTTCCTCTAAAAAGAGGACGAATATGTTTTATAATTATTTCGTATTTTCACGGATAAAGATTTAGAGTCTAAATCTTATCTGTGAAAATACGGAAAAACAAATTTTCGCAGACCTATATTAATTTATTTTTTATAAACACCTTTAAATCCCTTTAATCAAAATTTCATAGAAATCGTTAGAACCGTTTTCCAGAACCGAAATAAAATGCCGCAATCTCAATACAACGTGACTTTTTAGTCGTCTTACAAATGTGGTCCACTTAATTTATCCGACCTAAAATACCTCTAGGCGAGTTTATATTTTTTTAATCGTAATAATAATTATTTAGATTTTTAATAAATAGGTACATTAGAAATAAGAAACACCCTGTTAAAATGTTTACGTATCAAGCTGTATAGTATACCTACCCATGGGCGTAGCCAGCCATGTGCACAGGGTGGGGCAAATTTCTAGATAATGTGGTCAGGGTGGGGCAAAATTTAGTTTTTTTTGTGTCGTCTCACGATTGTTGAGTGTGAGGTTTCTTACGGATATTAAGTAGGTATTGTATAAGGGATTTCCTCTACATTATTTAATTTTGGTTAAAATACACCTAAAAAGTTGGAGTCAGGGTGGGGCAAGCACCCCACGCTGCCCCACCGTGGGGTACACACTACGCCCATGTACCTACCCAACGCAATAGTCGGGCAGATAATTCCATTCCAATTTTCTATGAGACAAGGGTATTTCAAACTACGCCTTGCGTCATAATAAAAAATTAAAATTTTTTTATACAATTTTTCAAATCTCTTAAATATCTTCTTTTTTTTATTATGAACGTCTTCCAGTCATTGTATATATGAACTGGGCTGCTTTTGTAAGACGACTAAAAAGTAACGGTGTAAATGTCACCGTAAAATTGTAAATTGTATTGTAAAATACCGTTAGATTATAATCCAGGTATCTCGCGAGATTTTAAACTGTCGAAAGCTCGTGAACTCAACGCGCTGATTACAATTTAAAGTGAAATCGACAAATTGTAAAACGGAACGCACCTCGCGCGCTGATTGGTTGAACGGCATTATGCCACGCGCCGCCATACCTATTTGTTTGTTAGGTGAGTTAAGAAGGAAACACAGGTTCCAGTCAAATGAAATTTATGAACGATCTAATATAAAGCCGACCAATCAGAGACAGCCTTCGGTCACTGTTTTAGGCTATCACGGTTTTTTTTAGGGTTCCGTAGTCAACAAGGAACCCTTATAGTTTCGCCATGTCCGTCCGTCCGTCCGTCCGTCCGTCCGTCCGTCCGTCCGTCCGTCCGTCCGTCTGTCCGCAGTTTAGCTCAGAGACGGACAGTACTAGAGAGCTGTAATTTGGTGTAAATATACGGATTTGTTGTGCCAAAAAAGTGGTAAAATAAAATCTCCTAAAATATTTTTTTTTAGGGTACCTCCAGTACTAACACGTGAAGTGAGGATTTTTTTTTTCTCGCGTACCCCTTAGTGTGGGGTATCATTAAATAGGCCTTTAAAAAATAATGATAGTTTCCATTAACAATTTTTTGAAAAAAAAAATTCGTTTGTGAAATATTAAGCTGTAAAGTGCTAAATTTTGCTCGATTCGAGTGTCCCCCCCCCTCTACCAGCTAAACGGTTATGTTTGGGAGTGTGAAAAAATTCACAATAGTAGTATATATAACGAAGTTTAAAAGAAAATTATCATGACTAAGAAGGCTTTACAACTTTACGAGTAATAGTCGACCAACTTATAAAATGTACTTATATCCATGTTTTCTTAAACAAAATGTATCGGAGACAACTGCAAATGTAAGTTTGTCAACTTTATTTTTACAGCTTCTATAGGTATGTTTTTAGGGGATAGGTAGGTTTTTATCGTCAACTATTTTTGACTAAATTAAAAAAAAGGAGGAGGTTCTAAATTCGTTGTAATCTTTTTTCTTATGTATTTTCCCCGATTTCTCAAAGACTCCTGGACCGATTTTGAAAATTCTTCTTTTTAAAATTAAATTCAGCGAATCAGTTTAGTTAGTTCTCATAAGTATTTTGATGGGCAACTACGGAACCCTACACTGTGCGTGGCCCGACACGCACTTGGCCGGTTTTTTTCCAATTTGAAATGTCACTTACGGGATATCTTCCGTGATTGTTTATTATTTTGAGTTCCAGATATTTCGACGCTGTTGCAAGCGCCATGATCGCGGGTTGACTGGAGATTGCGGGTGGATGGAAATAAATTGTTAAGAGCAGACAAATCTGTCTACCCTCTTTCTCTGTCTCTTGCTACGCGCACTATTGAAACTCGACACTAAGTCACGGCAAAACACACTCACAGTATCACCAAGTTCTAAGGAGTCTTTATTATCATGCCGGATCCCACTTTGTAGCATGTTAACAACTGGATTCCACGTTCTTGACAATTTGAAAACATCCTCTCGATTGAAATTTTTGTGTTTCCTTATTTCAGTTGCTTCTCTTGTCAGTCTGGGTATCAGTGGCGGATTAAGAGTTTCCAAGGCCCTAAGCACATAGCCTGTGTAGGCCCTCTATTGCTTAAATTGGGAAGGTAGAAGGTATAAAATGAATGTTTCATCAAAATAGAAAGTGTAGTAGGTATAACTTAAAACATTTTTTTCCTTGCCTTAATCAGAGCAAACGCTCAGGGAACAGCCGCAGGGCCCTGCGGGGGTGTATGAAGGGTCACTCCCGGACCGCTTTCGCCTTGTGATTTTGGAAATGTAGATGAATCCCGATAAAATGTAGGTAAAAAATGAAACGCCAGCAGAGGATGGAGGCTCCTGGAGAGCAGGGGCCCCAAGCACGTGCTTGTAGTGCTTATACGTTAATCCGCCACTGCTGGGTATGTAATGTTTGTCCGTGGACAAAACACTTGGCTTGTGGAATTCGATCCAGTGATTGGGCCCTCACTGCACCAGATGTTCAGCTATGGCAGATTTTTGCTCATCGTTGTTTTTGACAGCCTTGATGTGCTCTTTATTGCGGAATGAGACAGTTCGCTTCGTTGGACCTATGTATGAGCTGCCATAGCAGCAATCAATTTTATAAACCCCAGGATGCTCAATGGAATTTTATCCTTGGGCGAACGCAAAAATAAAACAATCATGGAGGATATTCCGTAAGTGACATTTTAAATAGCCTTCGGACAGTTGACAATTTGACGGTTTTACTGCGATAGATTGCAATCTATCGAATTATAAAACGTTAAATTGTAAGCAGTACGTTGAGTTCACAATCTTTCGACAGTTTGCAATCTCGCGAGATAGATTATAATCAAAACTTCTGAATTTACAATTTTACTCTATAATTATAAAAGAACAGGGTTTTTAATTAAGACTCATCTACAGCCGAAACCGCTAAACGAAAGCAGTTGCAGTCTGTCATGTAGGGGAGCAATAAGACGGGAATCGGGATTTTGGGAAAATCCTCCTATAAGGGGGTGAAAGGGGGTAAAAACATTTTACGAAAAATCTTATTCCTTGGATTTATGAAGATTGCCACGAATAATAACACAAGTGATAAAAAAGATGAGCACCATTCTTGTTTTAACCAACTTCAAAAAGAAGGAGGTTATAATTTCGACGATGTTTTTTTTTGTGTGTTTGTTACGCGATTACTCCGCCAATTGTGGATCGATTAACAAAATTACTTTTTTGTTCGAAAGGAGATACTTCAGGTCAGGAGTGATCCCATTGTCACCAAGTCAGGATCTGATAATTAGATCCTAGAGAAATCGAGGACAATCCTCAAATTTTATAGGCCCAGACATCGTTTTTCGCAAATTATATGAAGTAATTTAAGTATTTGCGTATGATAATAATCATCTCATATAGCTGAGCTGATGATGGAAGGTACAACTCCTCTAGTAAGAACTTGGCATTTACTGATTTAGTAAATTATGTTTGTGTTCGCATGTCTTCGGAACTACAAGTCCGATTTAAGTTATTGTTTTTTAGTTGTACTAGGTATCGTTCAACTTAGGGAATACTGCAAGTTTCATCAAAATCGGTTCAGTAGTTTTCGAGATAGGGAATGAATGTACGAGTAAGAGATTTTAACGATGTTATTACCGGTGTTACGGATAACAAACTTCTTAAATACGAGTTCATCATTTTCTTACAGGAGCACGTAAGAAAATGATGAACTCGTATTTGACAAGAATTGTGGTTGAATATTAATAAACAAAAAAAGTAAAAAAAAAATATTTTTTCAAAAAAATTTAACCGCCTTCAAAAACAACCACAAAAAAAACTTTTAAAAAAAAAGTACCGACTTCAAAAACAAATACAAAAATGTTTAAAATAACCTTTCTTTCGGAAGTCGGTGGCTTTGATTTTTTTATTATTTCATTGACTATTGCCACCGACTTCCGAAAGAAAGGTTATTTTAAACTTTTTTGTATTTGTTTTTGAAGTCGGTACTTTTTTTTTTTTAAGTTTTTATTTTACTCTTTTTAGTTTAATTTATTAAATATTCAACCCAAATTCTTGTAAAATACAAAGTTTTCTTACATGATGTGCACTAATCTTGTAATCCGTCACAACGAAAAAATCCATATCTCTAAAACTACTGAACCGATTTTGATGAAACTTGCAGTGTCCCTAAGTTGAACAATACCTAGTACAACAACAAAAAGAATTACTTAAATCGGACTTGTAGTTCCGGAGATATGCGTGCACAAACATAAAAACATACATACATACATACACTTATGGGTACATTTGTTCAGACGCTGATATAGACTAACATATACGAAAACTGGGCAGTTCTGATAATATTACATACATACGGGTTGAATTGATAAGCTCCTTTTTTTTGAAGTCGGTAAAAACGTGTTGCGCGGCACCCCAAGTAAAATGGGATAAGGGCAGGAAGATGATGGCTTGCAGTCAAACTCAAACTCAAATTCTTTATTGCATTCATGTGTAGTACATAGGTCTTACAGAAATGTATAAGTATCAACATGAAACCCGGTTAGGGCACGGCAACATAATAATCTAATATTATTAATGTAAGGAATGTCTATCATGTAAGGAAGCAATAAGACAGGATTTTGCGAAAATCATCCTCTAAAGGGGTGAAAAGGGGTGAAAACGTTTGTATGAAGAATCTTATTCCTCGGGTTTATAAATTTGAAACTTACCATAACAAGTAAATAAAAAAGATTGGCTCTATTATTTTTTTTAAACTACCCTCCATTGGTAATCTAGGCGTTGTTAAAGTTTTTATGGGAAAATCATAACGCTGTTGATTATCAGTTGATTAATGTAAAATCAGTATTTACATACTAAATCAGAAATAATTTAACACGTCCTTTTGGATTTTTTGAAAATCACCCCCCAAGTTTGTGAGGGGTATTCAAGTTTAAAGGCGAGGATTTTCAACCGCGAAACGTACAACCTGAATTTTAGTCGGTAGTTGCCATTTATTACGTAGGTCAGCACTAAGAAGGGATTTTGCGAAACCCACCTATAACGAGGTGAAAAGGGGCGAAAACCTGTGGTTGTAAAATATTTTCCCTTTGGTTTATAACCTTGAAACTTGGTAAGAATATGAGTATAAGTAAATTTAAAAGATGGGCTTTATTAGTTTTTTAAAACTCCCCATTCGTAATCTAGGCGTTGTTAAAGTTTGTATGGGAAAAACAAAACGTGTGAGTTGATTAATGAGAAAATAATTTTATAAACTAACTTTAACTTTAAATAATTATATTCACAGCGTTCACGACTTGAAAACACGCTATTATTAGCCAAATCAAAGTAAAAACTACACAGTACTGGCCGTCACGTTACATCGATAAAAATATATAACAGAATTCCTAATAAATAAGAATAGAAGAAAATGAGAACGACCGAGAAGCCTATTAATTAAAAACTCATTGAAAGAATTTTGATGACTATATAATAGTTACAATACAATACTTTTACAACCCACTTATTTATTGAATTTTGTTTTATTTTTAGTTGATTGGCATTCTAAAGAGTATTACATTTATTTATTTCAAATTATAATAATTATTTAACTGACAATAATTATTGATCTATTACTCCATTTTTATTTTATGTAAATAATATGCAATTTGACGTCATTTTATTATTTGTGACTCTTTAATTTCGTTTCATTTTTTGTCTGTTTGACATTATTCTGTTATTTAAATTAATTTATTAGTATTGATTAGATATTTTAATGCTATTGTTTACATTTTATTGAATTCTTGTGCCCGACAAACTTAAAATTAAAGTTACTTCACATGGACCCCCATGTGAAGTAACTTTAATTTTAAGAACTTTAAATACACATGTGAATGCAATAAAGAATTGAATAGAACTTAAACATTGACATTTGCATTTACTGTAATAGCTGACCAGAAATCATCCAGCTATTATAACAGGTGCATGTAAATCAATAGCCCAGACAGACTACAAACACACTACACGACCAAGTCGCTAACATCATTCATCAAAAACTGGCACACCAATACAAGCTAATAGACTCCTTAACACCTTACTACAAATACATACCGAAAATTCTTCTGAAAAACGAGTCAACAAAATTATATTTTGTTCAAGGGATCTTTACAGACCGAACTGTTCACTTCAATAGACCTGACATCACAGTAATAAATAAAACAAACAAAACCGGATATCTCAGAAAAAAAATATTATTATAGTTATACCAAATACAGAAAACTTACAAACTAGGTACTATCGAAGACAAAAGTTATCTAAATATACCGAACTAAACAATGATAAAGTAAAAAGGTGTAGATACGTTATACGCGCTCAGAAAGTGACGCGCTCAAATGTGGCTAATTGGAAAACCTTGACTCGTGTGTAAATTATACAAGCAAGACTTCTCTAAGTCAAGGAATCGCATATCATTCGTAAATAGGTAGGTAGGTATACTATTTATGTTATTTTCACAAGTAAAAGTTTTCGTTTACGTTTTACGTAAAAGAAAGAGTGCGACAACTGTGTCAAAATCTTAGATCTGAAAAATCATTATACGTATGTCGAATGTTTTTCATCAAATTAAGTTTTTTTATCAAATCCCTAAACTGGTTCAGAGAAAAACAAAAAATAACCACGAAGGGGATGATGAAAAAAAGTTTTTCGAAAATGCCCTGTGTAATCACACTTAGTATACACTACACAAGCACAGCACTGCTTCCTAACGCCTCACGTCACTACTAACCAAGGCGGCGGCGCACGCGCACTCTGCCTTGTAAACATGTGGGAAGCGATAAATGTATACAATGTGGTTTTTAATTGATTTTCTAAATCTTAAACTTGAAAATCTGTTAACGACCTGAATGAATGTGAACACTGTGTAATGTTTAATAATGTTTTCAACTTAACGCTCTTGGCCATAAAGTTGAACATAAATGAAAGACTAATGAGTGTTTACCTTTATCGCTTGCCGCTTGTCTGGAGGGGTAACTGGACTTAATAACATCTGTACATATAGCATGACCTTATTGGTGGCTCTATTATATAGAGAATAGACAATGTTACTTGTAAATCAATCGACACAAGTGTTTTTCTATCCGAGCAAGAGGCGATCCGAAGATTCTCGTTTTTATGTCGACGAAGATATTAATATTCTGCCCAATTATATCCATACTATAGTTAACTAAAAAAACAATTGCATTAAAAAGACGATCCAAATTCAATTTAATTCATTAATGTGAATCAGACACAGCCGCCTATCCTTATTTTTTTTAAATAGGTACAATTAATTATTAACAAAATAGTCAATGATAATATTAATTAGCCACTGTGGCGTTACACATCTTCGTCGGCGAAAGTTTCATATTTTTCCATAAAACTTTCAATGACCCCTTTTAGCTTGGAATTTCCAAAGATCTTGATAAACGTTTTTTATCAATTTGTTTTTTTAACCGACTCCAAAAAAAGGAGAAGGTTCTTTACAAAAAAAAATATTTGCAAAGAAACTTTCACCCCTTTATCAACCTTTGCGAAATGAATTTTTCAAAATCCGGTCGATATGGTACAAATTTCATATTTCTGAACGGTTTGAACAATGCGTTGACGATCAGTCAGTCAGTCAGTCAGTCAGTCAGTCAGTCAGCCAGTAAGTTTCTTCTTTTTATAAAGTGTGTTTGGTTCAGGGTTCGATACTTTGAGGATTTATCATTTTTATTGACAAATCGTCTTAAAAATATCATAACTCAACACCCGCAAAATGGCGCATGAATTTGCGGTCATATTATTTGTTTTAGCCGCTGATAAAAGATAAAAGATAAAAGCCAATAAACTGGGTAAAATAATCTTTGTTGTACCTGTATGTGTATAAAAGCGAAAGGTCAATCAGTCATCACGAAATCTCAAAAACTACAAGTGCAAGGAGTTCCTAAAGCATGGGTTCCCTATGAGGACCTAGCTCATCAATAAGACGAGTTTTTGCGAAATTCGGCCCCACAGGGGTTGTTTTTGGGGCTGATAGTTTGTATGAAACTTCGTTGCTACAAGTACTAGTAGGATTCTCATGAAATCCCATAGAGCCGAGAAAAAAGTCACAAAGAAAAAGTTCTAAATTCGCGCGGACGAAGTGCTAGTATAATAAAATTTGATTTTGATCTTGTTGAGCTTAGGACCCATAATTGTGATGACTATTTTATACCTACCTGTGTTATTGATTTTTTTTTACCGCTTGACGTTGTAGATTTTCGTACATCGAAGAATACGGATATTTCTTTAAAAATATTTCATCTGGGTAAGCTTGCTCCGTCGTCGACCTTGTCTTAGTCACTGGGCATTCCAGACTTCGACTAAGGTCAAGAGCAAACCCAATAAACAAATAAAAAGAAAACCAAAAACCTAAACACAGCGTGTGCAAAATTTCAGCCTGCTAGGCTGAAATTTTGCACACGCTCTGAGTTCTGATGACAATACATGACTAGCTAGGAATCGTCAAAACAAATCCAATATGGCAGCCTGGCTGTTTGAAATCCACCACCATGATGTGGGTATCAATAATGAAAGGGTTTTCTATCAGGAAGGCGAAAAAATAGCCACGCGACTTAAATCCAATATGGCGGACGTCCAAGATGGCAGACAGGTTATTTGAAATGCACCCCTATGATATGGATATCAAATGAAAGGGTAAGCTGTCAGGAGTACGAAAAAATAGTCACGTGACTTAAATCCAATATGGCGGACGTCCAAGATGGCGGACAGGCTTTGAGGCACTACCCGATAAGCTAGCAGGCTGAAATTTTCAGGGTAGCTTCAAAGCCGATGATCTATACAGGGTGTTTTTTTAGTCACCATCCAAATTTTAATAATTTAATTTTTGGCGAAAAACGAAGTCGCGGGCAAAGTGCTAGTCAAAGATAAAATTATTAAAATAATAGATTTATAAATCAAAAAACCAATCAAGAAAAGAGAGTATAAAAACGTGGGAAAAATGTCAAAATGGCCAAATGTTTGGCCCTTATACTTAAGAGCCATCGATATCTACTTAGGACAATTAGTCCAATTAGGTAATTCGAGAAAGAGGTCAAACGCCGCATCCAACTCGGTTGGGCAGCATTCGGGAAACTGCGCAATGTGTTTTCGTCCGACATACCTCAGCGCCTCAAGACGAAAGTCTTCAACCAACGTGTGTTACCCACTGGACCACGTTTCGGTGCCGCAAGTCATCACTATCACTTACGGCACCAAAACGTGGTGTTTCACTATCGGCCTCATCTCAAAGCTCAAAGTCGCTACACGAGCTATGGAGAGGGCTATGCTCGGTGTTTCTCTTCGTGATCGAATCCGAAATGAGGAGATTCGTAGACGAACTAAAATCACCGATATAGCCCACCGGACTAGCAAACTGAAGTATCAATGGGCAGGCCATATTGCTCGCAGAGCAGATGGCCGACGCTGGCTGCAGATCTCTTCCAACAGCAGTGGACGTCCTATGGCTGAGATGATGGTGATGATGTGTTACTTGGACAGTTTTGCCTTCGCAGGCATTCATGTCGAAATCGTCGGCGTGGAAAAAACAATGTTTCGGTAGTTTGTAGTTCGGCAAAAATGATCAGGATTGTGGAACCTTTTCTCACACAATTTGACATCCTTTAATCAAAGTTAGTCCTCTTTCATTTTATTTAGTTATCATGTTGTTTTATCTTTTGTCCAATAATAATAATTCGATGCCCCCAAACGAGAACTCGGTAATGTACTATTATGGGGTTTATGCTGTTATGTCAAATTCAGCATCTATGGACTGGAATACACCTAAGTATTTATTTCCAGATTTTTAGGGTTCCGTAGTCAACAAGGAACCCTTATAGTTTCGCCATGTCCGTCCGTCCGTCCGTCCGTCTGTCCGCAGTTTAGCTCAGAGACGCACAGTAGTAGAGAGCTGTAATTTGGTGTAAATATACAGATTTGTTGTGCCGAAAAAGTGGTAAAATAAAATCTAGTAAAATATTTTTTTTTAGGGTACCTCCAATACTTACACGTAAAGTGAGGATTTTTTTTTTCTCGCGTACCCCTTACTGTGGGGTATCATTAAATAGGCCTTTAAAAAATAATGGTAGTTTCCATTAACAATTTTTTGATAAAAAAATTCGTTTGTGAAATATTAAGCTTTAAAGTGCTAAATTTTGCTCGATTCGAGTGTCCCCCCCCCTCTACCAGCTAAACGGTTATGTCTGGGGGTGTGAAAAAATTCACAATAGTAGTACATATAACGAAGTTTAAAAGAAAATTATCATGACTAAGTAGGCTTTACAATTTTACGAGTAATCGTCGACCAACTTATA
The DNA here is from genome assembly GCA_036375495.1 of Agrotis segetum. Classification (NCBI taxonomy): domain Eukaryota; kingdom Metazoa; phylum Arthropoda; class Insecta; order Lepidoptera; family Noctuidae; genus Agrotis; species Agrotis segetum. The sequence continues at coordinate 1,143,792 of JAQSVV010000206.1, forward strand.
AAATGTACTTGATATCATATTTTCTTAAACAAAATGTATCGGAGACAACTGTAAATGTAAGTTTGTCAACTTTATTTTTACAGCTTTTATAGGTATGTTTTTTGGGGATAGGTAGATTTTTATCGTCAACTATTTTTAACTAAATTCAAAAAAAGGAGGAGGTTCTAAATTCGTCGTAATCTTTTTTTAATGTATTTTCCCCGATTTCTCAAAGACTCCTGGACCGATTTTGAAAATTCTTCTTTTTAAAATTAAATTCAGCGAATCAGTTTGCCTAAGTATTTTGATGGGCAACTACGGAACCCTACACTGTGCGTGGCCCACACGCACTTGGCCGGTTTTTTTCCTAATGATATTTGCAAAGAAATCATGACAAACGTGTTTATTGTTGGGAGTTTAGACAAAATAATATTTCGTCGAAAAACCTGTTATAGGTCTATACGAAAAAACTATTTGTTTTTTATGTTGGTAAGTTGCGATTACCGGGTTATTGGTGTGAATATCATTTATCTTTTTATTTTTGAAAGTTGCGATTACCGGGGTATTGGCATGAATATCATTTTCATTAAGTTTTTGGTAAACATGTTCATGGGGTTTTTGTTGAAATAAGTCTAAAATACGTGTACCGTAACGGGCACTAACAATGTTATTTTTTAATACCTTTTAAAAAAATATTTGACATTACCTCCGGTAGAAGCCCTTATTGCACTGTTAAGAAATGTTTTATTTGATAAATTTACTGCAATAACCCCGTAAGTAGTATTACTGTAATATTTTATGCATACGATTTTAGGTATTATTTCTTTTTTAAATTACTAGGTTTTGAATAAAAGGATTTTCATAATAATAGCACAGATAGACTTTGCAAAAAATTAGCTTTCATTTAGTACATCAATGACTTCAACAGTCCCACTTGTTGAAAAGATATTTGACAAAATCAGTAAATCTTTTCTCTTGTAAAATTTTGATTTTTCGATTGGCGGTTATTGCTTGGAGGCATCGAATTATTATTTACAAAAATGAATAAAGAGATAATACGAGTAATAATGAAAAGTTTTATTGATACAAAAAACCTTTGACATTTCTTAAATCTAGGATACATTAGATTGGTCAATAATGCCTAAACAAAGAAATGCAGACCTAGCTGAGAAGAAGCGTTACTGAACCAAACAGACAGTTGTAGGGTTCCGTACCCGAAGGGTAAAAAGGGGTATTACCATATTAGTAGTCGTTTTAGTTTCAATTCTGTGATTTCTGATCATCAATCGTGTGTATTATGTGACAATGTTTGAATAAGCTGGCTGACTCGACAGGCGTTATCCTTAATATCTCAACTTAAATTCTTGATAAATATTGAACTGTAATTAATAATATTATATCTTTAAACTACTTACCAAATAATGTGATATGGGCTTAAACTTAAAATAAGACTTAAAATGTGAAATTATTCAGTAATTTTTGTTTACAATTTCGTGTTTGCCCATGTTTTTTGGTTATTTTTACATATTATTTAGAAAACTTTCGTAAGTTCTTGATAAGCCTCAACATTTAAATTTGCAATAAAGTCATTTGCATTAATGTAGGTCTCTTGGATTCAAAGATATTTGCATTTTATTGTACACACACCAGACAGACAGATCGACAGATCAAAAAATTAAAATGGCTGCCATTCGCGAAGTTTTGGTGTAAGAATTTTTTTTAAAGCATTTTTGTCGATGAAAATGAGCCTAGAATATCCTCTTCAAATATCGCTAACTCGTGCTCGGACGCACTGTAAATATACAAGAATTGCTCGTTTATTAGGGTTCCGTAGTCAACAAGGAACCCTTATAGTTTCGCCATGTCCGTCCGTCCGTCCGTCCGTCCGTCCGTCCGTCTGTCCGCAGTTTAGCTCAGAGACGCACAGTACTAGAGAGCTGTAATTTGGTGTGAATATACGGATTTGTTGTGCCGAAAAAGTGGTAAAATAAAATCTCGTAAAATATTTTTTTTAGGGTACCTCCTGTACTTACACGTGAAGTAAGGATTTTTTTTTTCTCGCGTACCCCTTAGTGTGGGGTATCATTAAATAGGCCTTTAAAAATAATGATAGTTTCCATCAACAATTTTTTGATGAAAAAATTCGTTTGTGAAATATTAAGCTTTAAAGTGCTAAATTTTGCTCGATTCGAGTGTCCCCCCCCTCTACCAGCTAAACGGTTATGTTTGGGGGTGTGAAAAAATTCATAATAGTAGTATATACAGGGTGGAATTTTGTAATGCCACCTGGAGGGAAAGTACCCTTAATACTGCAGATAGAAAATTTTACTCAAAGGAAACATTCCTTTATTTTTGAATAGAAAGCAAACTGCATTCAAAGATTTTCGAAAATTCTCTTCTCCCACCCAGGAATCGAACCGGCTAAAATCTGAAAAAATTATACCCGTACTTTTATTGCACCGATCGTTAGGGTCAGTTATAACGATGATATCTCTCTAACAAACATGATAAATTAAATGAAAGAAAACCAGGAAATCTTAAATTAAAGCTCTCGTAACATGTAATAATATGGTTTCTTGGTTCAATTCTCGGGTGTGGGAGAAGAGAATTTTCGAAAATCTTTGAATGCAGTTTGCTTTCTATTCAAAAATAAAGGAATGTTTCCTTTGAGTAAAATTTTCTATCTGGGAACTTTCCCTCCAGGTGGCATTACAAAATTCCACCGATATGGACCAAGAAACCATATTACATGTTACGAGAGCTTTAATTTAAGATTTCTTGGTTTTCCTTTCATTTGATTTATCATGTTTATGAGAGAGATTTCATCGTTATAATTGACCCTAACGATCGGTGCAATAAAAGTACAGGGTATAACTTTTTCAGATTTTAGTCGATTCGATTCCCGGGTGGGAGAAGAGAATTTTCGAAAATCTTTGAATGCAGTTTGCTTTCTAATCAAAAATAAAGGAATGTTTTCTTTGAGTAAAATTTTCTATCTGCAGTATTAAGAGTACTTTCCCTCCAGGTGGCATTACACAATTCCACCCTGTATAACGAATTTTAAAAGAAAATTGTCATGACTAAGTAGGCTTTACAACTTTACGAGTAATAGTTGACCAACTTATAAAATGTACTTGATTAAATTTTTTCTTAAACAGAATGTATCGGAGAAACAATGAATCAACTGCAAATGTAAGTTTGTCAACTTTATTTTGACAGCTTGAATAGGTATGTGTTTACGGCATGTTTTTTGGAGATAGGTAGGTTTTATCGTCAACTATTTTTAACTAACTTCAAAAAAAGGAGGAGGTTTTAAATTCGTCGTAATCTTTTTTCTTATGTATTTTCCCTGATTTCTCGAAGACTCCTGGACCGATTTTGAAAATTCATCTTTTTAAAATTACATTCAGCGAATCAGTTTAGTTAGTACGCATAAGTATTTTGATGGGCAACTACGGAACCCTACACTGTGCGTGGCCCGACACGCACTTGGCCGGTTTTTTAGATATTAGATTTCTTATGTGAATAACAATGAAACCGCATTGTCCAAAGTGAGTCGATTTCGTGCACGACTGACCCTACATCCATTATTATATTATTTATCAATGTTCATCAGCCCAGTCCGACTGAGTGTTAGAACACTCCTTTAGTATTAGGATCGTCAACTCTATCGGCACCCGGGCCAAGAAGTGAGCTCTTTAGTATATTGTTTTTCAAAGACATTTCATTCATAAGAAATATTTTTGGTCTTACAACCATATTATTTTTCTTACACCAATCTGTGATGTGCTAAGATAATTACATACACACTTGAAACAGAGGACAAGCTTAACTATAAATAACATTCACTCGGAGTCCTTTAACTAATTGCTACATGTGATACGTCGAGTCCCGGCATATCACTGTTAGCAGTGGGTGGGGCCGAGTGAAGAGACACGCGCTAACTGACCCGACGTCGCAGTTCGTGCCCGATGACCTGAAAGACGACAAGTACTGGGCGCGCCGGCGGAAGAACAACATGGCGGCCAAGCGCTCGCGTGACGCGCGCCGCATGAAGGAGAACCAGATCGCCATGCGGGCGGGCTACCTGGAGAAAGAGGTCAGTGTCTCGTGCACGTGCTACCATATACATATCTCCTACATGCTACCGGCTCCCTTTCACCCTTTACGAAATCACTTCAGAACCAGCGGATATGTACCTATTGTAATTTATTTGTCATGTAACGATATTAAACAGCTGACAAGCGTGTTTAATAAACATTGTACGAATGTATTGTTTGTTGTTTTCAGAACATGGGCCTGAGGCAAGAAGTGGAGCTACTTAAGAAGGAAAACCACATCTTGCGAGAGAAGCTCTCGAAGTACGCGGACGTATAGGCGGCCAGCGCCCCCACCTCCCGCATAGCACAAACCGCCACACGACATGTGAGCATCCCTTTCACTCTACACCACTCCCCCAGCACTAACGCCATACGACATGTGAGCATCCCTTTCACTCTACACTACTCCCCCAGCACTAAACGTTCACTCTACACTACTCCCCCAGCACTAAACGTTCACTCTACACTACTCCCCCAGCACTAAACGTTCACTCTACACTCCCCCAGCACTAAACGTTAACTCTACACTACTCCCGCAGCACTAAACGTTCACTGTACACTACTCCCCCAGCACTAAACGTTCACTACACCCTACTCCCCCAGCACTAAACGTTCACTCTACACTACTCCCCCAGCACTAAACGTTCACTCTACACTACTCCCCCAGCACTAAACGTTCACTCTACACTACTCCTCCAGCACTAAACTTTTTAGTGGCGTGTTATGCTTGCTTCACAAGGCGCGTTAATAACGCGCGGCACCGTTTCATACTGTTACGCGACGTGTAATGTATCGCGGTGGTGAAGCGAGTTTAACATCTCGCAGGCATTTTAATAAATCAGGCGTTTAACAGTGCCACTTAGCAGAATTATAATATTATTATGAATGGGAGGTTTTCTTTTTGGAGTTTAAAAAAAAAAAGTAGTTTCCAAGAACTCGATAGATGGCGTTGAACTGACGGTGTGACTCTAGGAAAAAGATGTATGCCTTCATTTTTGCACAAATCCACGAGGCACAGGCTTCGCTTCTTTTTCTCTTGGGACATTTTCTTTTTGGCGTGGAAAACTCATTAATTAAAAAGTCTTGTAAATGAATATTTTTTTCTTTTTCCTTGTTGTTATTTATTTTCAGATGTGACTGACAATGACATGACATGTACTTTTTGTTTTACGATCTCAAAATTACATACAAGTGAAAAAAACAAAAAATGACGTGGCGTTCCGTTTATTGCAGTCACATATCAAGTTCAGCGCCATCTATCCATTGACAGGGAATACATAAAAAGAAAATCCCTCATTACGATAAAAAATATTTTTGCAAGCTTTAGCCTGCGGCTTCGCTCGCGTTCATTTAGAATGTTGGAATCTATTCCGCGACACATAGCGCTATCTGTTATCATAAAAACGTTATTGTTATTTTCTTCGGAAACAGTAGTTTTACGATTTATTCCGGATGAATTCAAATTAATATAATAACATAACGAGAGAGTCACGGAGAATGGCTCCGTGCAACATTTTTATTCGTTGTGAAGCATGTGCTGTTAGGCCACGTCATCGCAGAATATAATGATGCCCGATTTTGGGTTTGAATGTAGCTATACCATGTTTCTCTCGTTTGCTCTTCCAGTCGCAACGCAAAGTGCTGCCTAATGTAGCCTCAGGCTTGAAGAGTGCAGTTGAGTAGTGCTTGACGCGCGCTGTTGTTGCAGGTCGCGGGCGCCAGCCAGCGCACGCCCCGCGCCCCGCGCCCCCGCGCCCCCGCGCCCCGCCTGCTGCTCGTTCATTTGCCCAGGGCGCCGGCGCGAGCTCATCGAATGCTGCGGGATCGCCGCGACCCTCCCTCACCAGCTGTCGTCCATGTTGACACGTTAAGAACGATCGTGTTGCTATTCGATGATCTCGTCGGTCAATTCTGTAACTTGTTCGACTAGTAGGTTTAATTGATAATGCAGTTACCGTAAGTTTATCTACTTAGTATAATAGGAAAATCTTAACCAAAGTTCCGTTCGAGCTCTGATCTATCGTCGTCTCTAATTCCTTCTTTCGGACTGAGTCCGACACTCAACAGGGTTAGTCAACGACGTACGGACCAAATTTATGGAAAATTGTTATTTTTGAACGGTATTGTAAGCCGTCCGAGTCCCAAGCGTGCATCGGGCGTGTGTCGGGCGTTTGTCGGGCGTGCGTCAGGCGTGCGCCGGGCGTGTGTCGGCCGCCCGGACGCCCGCGGCGCGTGTCACAGTGCGGACTATTGTATAAGTTAATGTTGTTGAATATTTATGTATCCCGGCCACGGCGGCGGTCGCGTGTTTGCTCAAGTGGCTCGTGTGCGCATACGCAAGTGTAGTGGCTGCGTCTGTATATAGATAGTTTTAATAGGGCCCCGAGCCGGCCCCGGGCACTCGAACCTACTCGAAATCTGTATTATAAACGTTGCTGTTGTAAACTCTGACCTCGTCCGTCCCTCGTCTCCTCAAAGTCCACCACGCCGTGTCCGGGGCCCGCGGCCCGCGCCTCGCCGGGCCCGGGCCGCTCGGTCTCTCACTAGCTCGCTTCGTAGGACTGCTACAGATGAGATTAGCTCTACCGGGGACTGTGGTGCCCCTCAGTACCTTCTGTCGATTCAGTAGTGAGCGAACACTAGTTTCGTTTCAAGTTTACTTAGTGGATAGTTTAAGTAGTTTGTAGTTTCTGTAGTGTAGTTGTCATTAGTCTATTTTTGTTATGGCTGTAGATGTTAATGTTTTTGAAAGTTTATATTTTTTTTTAGTTCTAAAGAGACTCGCATTAATATGTCGATTGGGTAGGACCCACGGACAAAATTGTATGAGCGTGTTAGCGGGCGCGGGCGACGAGCAGCCCGGTGCAGCCCGGAGCAGCCGCGCGCGCCCGCGCGTCGCCTCGCGCGCCGCCACGACTCCGCACTGAAGGCGTCACCGGACGTTTCCCGCACTCTATTTGACTCGTGCTAATGTTATAATATATTTTTGTAGGTTTTTGTCGTTGATAAAATATAAGTCAATTGATGTTTAAATGATGAATTGAAAAAAAATTAATGTTTATAAACTAAGACTAAGAAGTTGTTGCATTTTAAAGTATTTTATGGATACAAAGCGAGAACAATAAAATGTTTTTTCTATAAAAGTTTACATGTGAGGGTTCTATACATAGGTGGACGGTTGAACTTTGAAATGCACTGTTTCATATCAAACGATATTATTGTAATAAACTTAATGTATAACGCGCGGCATTTGATATTCCATCTTGTTTGTTAAAAAATATACATTGAATTATGCCATATTCTGATGTAATCTTTATGGAATTTTACAAACGTCAAAATATACTTGTTTCTCCGAAAAATTATAACATGAATATAGTAATGTAATAATATTAAGGTATCGTGATAAGATGGAGTCGTATGTAAGAACGTTGCATGCTGAGGTACACTCCTCTGTGCTTTCTTTATTTATTTATTTGTTATGATGCGCCCTCGAGGGAGGCTCTTGTTCTGAACTGGTTTACATCGCAACAACATAAAACCATATTGTTTTACTTGTACGAGTAGTATTTTGTTTGAATTTAATTTATATATGGTTCTATGGATTGAAAATAAACGTTAATTGTTGTATTTATATTTAGTTTGATTTATGGTGCGTGTGAGTTCGCTGAGTGGCGTGCGGGTCGCGCGCATGTGGCACGCTGTAGGCAGCTGCTCACGGCCTCTAGTGATCTTAATGAACCGCTGATACGTTGTCTCCATCGGTGTATTATGTACCTAAATAAATCGTCGATAAATTACCTTGCACACATCACGAGTTTTCATTATCCTCTCCTCTATGTTCGTACGAGGCGAGTCTGGCGGTCTGGCAGTGTGGCTCGCACGGGGCTGACGTGCACGTGTCGATGTCCTACTTACAATCTTCAATCTTCGTTGGTTTCATTTGGATCCCACTGATGCCACTCTCGCAAACTTATTGACGGAATCATTCGTACGAATTAATAATTAATGGTGATTTAAAATTAAAAGACATTAAACAAATAGCCTGTTAGAATCAGCACTATTTGAAGGTCAATTTTACGTAAAACTGTGTTGGGACCCATAGTACTAATAGAACAGTGTCGAGGAAGAATAATTATGGGACAGGTAAAATAAAAAAGACACTATTAGGTACTTACAGTTTAACAGTATTTAATAACATTTTGATCTTGAGCCTCAGACGTGGTCCCTAAAATAATACAACAAGAATAGAATGTGTAGCATACCTTAAGACCACGAGGAAGAAATAAGTTTACTAGCCTGAAAGCTACCTAGGTACTTTACGTAACGTGCATTTTTGACAAAGTGCTTAACCCTTTAACCGCCATGTCATAATTCGCATGGAGTGCACCTAGCGCCAGCAAACTTTAGGTACAATTTAGCATAGTGTTGTAAAATATAGTTATATATATGTATAGATATAACTATATTTTTAGGGAGGCCTATGTTCAGCAGTGGACGTCGTATGGCTGAGATGATGATGATGATGATGATAGATAAACAAAGTAAGTAATGAAATAAATAAAACTTACTAGTTGTAATCAAAGGTTTATTTTTTGCCTACGTAATAACGTAATAATACTACGAAATCTGTTGTTATTAATGGTAATAAAGGTAATTTATTTACTTATTTAATAATTACCTACCTACCTAGGCAATTTTTAATATGAAATAATTCCAGCCTATGAATGTATTATTTCAATGTTGGTTAATATCCATGATGTACCTACCTTAGTAGGTAGGTATATTAAACACAAACACAATTTCTTGCCAAATTAAATTATCGAATTAAACAATAAACTAAACTTACCAAATCAACATCACTATCTGTGTTAGAACTATCGTCGCTTGTCAATTCATGACTTGATTGCAAAATATTTAATAACTTTAACACGAAAAAGGGCTGTACAACACTAGTTGCATTGGGCGATAAATCTTTCCCGTGATTTCACGGTGACGGCGCTAAGGCAACTGACAATACAGCGCGAATTGACCTTGAATCTCTTTGGCCGCACGTAATATTACGGTGACGGCGACCGGCGACTGTCTGCACTAGTGAGGTTCCGCGTAATGATATTTCTATATTTTTGTCGTAAAAATTAAATCATTTTAAACTTAAATACATTTTATCGTGTACAAATACTTGTATCAGAGTAACACTATGGTTATTTTGTAATGAAAGTACCCACTTTCATTGCAAATAGTGACAGTAGTTTATATAGTGCCTTGTTTATTCTTAGACAACCTATTAAGTAATTTTCGAATTTGCCCCATCCCTAGTACTCGTAAAATTACGTGGTTGGCGATACAGGTAAGGAGACAGTGATCACAAATGTATTTAAACATCAAAATTCACAGTATTTATCATTCAAAAGATTGAGAAATGTCCATAACAATAAAGATTTTACCCTACATCTTAAAATTGAAACATTTTATGTGGAGTTTGTGCAATATGTGAACTTTTTAAATAAAATAACGTAATTATACGTGCGTGGCGATTCGGGCACAGATTTCAGAGCCCGTAATATTACGGTGTCGGCGCTTAAAGGGTTAAAAAGTGCCAATCTTTTTTATTTAGGTTCGTTCGTTCATATTCATGTCAATAGTTTCAAATGAACGTATTAACCGTAGGAAATTATGATTTTTCATAAAAAGGTTTTCACCCCCTTAGAGAAGTATTTTCGCAAACTCCCGTGTTATTGCCGACCTACATTGTACCCACCTAGGCTCCAACTACTGTTCAAAATTCCAGTTTCCGCGTTTTACGGTTTCGGCTGTAGGCGATTCTTACGACCAATAATTCAGAAGATTCGACGACCTTATTTCTGTTATATAGATATTTATAAATGTATTACTCACAAGAACAAGGTAGTAAACTACAGGCCCATGACCAAAATGGATGAACCACCAGGTGACGAATATAGGATGATATTAGAATATAAAATAATAAGATTCAGCACTATGTCGTCACTTGTGAGCTGTCCAACTGAGTGCTGGTGAGAATTTAAAAGTGCAGGTAGAGTGAGTACATGACCAAATCATTATATTTTTGTACGGCATTTTTACCATCGGTAAATCCATGAAAAATAATAAGAAAGCACGCAGTTTAAATGGTGCACCACAAAGTCGGTAATTTTTTTGATTTTCTGGCAATTTCCAGGGTAAATTAATTTGGTCGTTTCATTCTGTACGGCATCAGTTTTATACTGTGTCAATACAGCTTCTAGTCCATTATTCCATAAATCCGTACGAAAATCATACAACAAGGGGAAAAAATCGAGGGTTGCGACCCCCGGACCTCGGAGAAAAAGAAGGAATTGGACATCTTAAGTGATGGCATAGTGCTGAATCTTATTATTTTATGTTCTTATATCATCCTATATTCGTCACCTGGTGGTTCATTATGACCCATCCATTTTGGACATGGGTCTGTAGACTATAGGTGGTCGCAAGACTCTCCTACAGGTGACAGTATTTGCAGTCTACTATGTAATGTAGGTCGGAAATAACACGGAATTTCGCGATATCCTAATTTAAGGGGTGTTTTTTTTTTTTTGAAAATTGTGTTCTTTGCGTTTATACATCTATTTAAATACTACCTACCTAGATCAAAAATAATCAAACAACGTGTTTTTGGATTATTCAAAAATCGCCCCTCAACTTAGTTAAAAGGGGAATACAAGTAAACGGGAAAAACTTTAAGGCGTCTGGAAGAATGATTGGCCCATCCATCGGATTGGTCTAAAATATAGCCTACATTTTACATGATAAATTACTAATGCTAAAATGATCGACTTAATGCTAAAATGACGTAATTGAGTAAGTTTTTATGCACCTTTACTTAGCGCTACCCCGCTACGTACCCCGCTTTCGAGTTAGTAAGTACGCATAGTCTTAATTGACTACATAGTAGACTCTGAATCCTCAAAATTTCAGCTTTGTTAAAATGACGTAGGACTGTGGGCTCTGGGATATCTCTATTAAATCTGCAATTCAAAAAAGTGGTTTATGTGATAAGTAATAAAACAAAGTAAGTATTTCTTACTTAAATAATTGTTAGCATTTACCTACCTAGTAAGTAAACGAATATTCACTGTTTATTTGCGCCTTCCATGGTACACCCACCTTACTACAAAAATTATAAAGTTATTTATTTGTTACGGGGATACAATCCAGGGGTTTTTTTTTCGATCATCGCATATGGTGACAAAAGCCAGTAGTGATAAATGGGAATAGACGGTTTAATACAGTGAAACAGTGGCGAATCGTAAGAAAAGTTTAATTTACGTAACAACATAATAAACGCAGGTACATTCGCAATACTTAAAAATAATAACACGAGTAAAGGTTAATACATGAAATAAAATGCAGTAAAATATACCTGTCGAACATAATTTTATAACAGGGTGCCGTCTGATTCGAAGTCAGACGAATCCTCTAAGAAGCTGTGCGCGCGAGCTTAGATCAGCTGTTCGGTGCACAGTGGCAGCAATACTGATGCGTTATTAGTAAGTAATTTCGCACTCCCGTACACTACTGTTCAATCACAAATATTGCGACGGCGACGCGATATCCTACGGAGCCTAGAGGCAAGCTAACGTCTGTCGGGTGTCGGCTAACAGCTCCGCCATTGAAGAGCCACATGGACTATATTGATAACTTTGCCCGGCTTCGTACAAGGTACGTGAGAAGCGTCGAATGTGGGGAGCAGCAGGCGGTTAGGGCCAGAACGCACTTAGTTGTGCTTAGCCACGGCATCATCCGGAATGAAGGAACGTACAATGGCGTCGAGCGCCGTGTAGGTGCCGGCCACTAGTCCCACCACGCCCACCACGAACAGCACCACGTCCTTCAGCAGCCGCACACGGCCCGGCCCGAACTTGTCCGGGAACGACACGCACATCTCCATGAGCGCCGGGAAACAGATGCCGAGCGCGGACAGGCACAGCGCGCCGAACAGGGAGATGAACAGGCCCAGCCGCGGCACGGCCACCGCCAGCACGACTGTAATAAAGCGACACCCTCACTCACTATTACATCGATACCTACTTACTTACTTAAAAATAAGTTAACACTTTCACTGTCCGCGCAGCAGACACAATACCTAAACAATAGTCGTGAATTACAGGTGATTCATCGGACAGGGAAGTGGTTAAAAATAGAAGAACATAATATACGAAGAACACGCGCACTGAAAAGTATAAAACAAGAACAATATCAATTTGACCGATATTGTGCTGTCGGTGACATTTTTTTATTAATTTCATTGTCTCTTTTGCCACCGACTTCCGAAAGAAAAGTTGCGTAGGTTATTTTACATTTTTTGGGTTATTTTTGAAGGCAGTAATTAAATTTTGTTTGAAAAACCTTTTTATTTATTATGTCTCCCTTTACCCATTAAAAAACTGGTTAAGTGCGTGTTGAACCACACGCTAATATGAAAGGTTCCTTAGTTGAAAGTAAGTGGTGATATTGCTACGAATGGTTCCTATAGTCTGCGCGTTATAGCATGGTGCGGGTGACAGTTGTCTAAATGGAGGATTACAAAGGACTAAAACATTCCGGTTGAGTTTAAATTAATAGTATATTACGAATGTGCTCCAGCTGATGTACTAAGTCGTAATTTGTAAATCGCTGCGACTTTCGAAGAGTGAAACGAAATGTTATTGAATCTGTCACCCGCACCATGCTAAAACGCACCGAGTATAGGTGGTGAGTCCGGCCATGCAAAAATGTGGTAAAACAAAAGGTGTTACATCATAAACTTTGGCTGGTCGCAAAATTGGGGCAGGACACAATCTGCCATAACAATGGCATGCAAACATTAACAAAGATTATGACCTAAGTTGTTCAAAACTAACACAAATGTGTAATAAACAGGTTACAGAGGAAAGAAGAAAACATTGCTAAAACTCCTACTAATACAGAAACAAAGACAGTAGGTACATTACTCGTACATCTTAACTACGAAACAAACAAAACAATCCCACCAAAAACATTTCATGTAAAATGTTGCCAAAACGAGCACAAGGTTTGCCTTACCAAAAAGATAATTTATCAAATCTCATGTAGACCAAGCTTCTGAATCTACGCGGCAAAATTACCGACCCTAACTTTACAAATTCTACACATCAGTAAAAAATTATGGCTTCACCGTCTCGCTACCGTCATGGAGGTGATGCTAATATTTATTTTTTGAAAATAAGTAACGAAACAACCAAGCAATACATTTTTACTGATGACTGTGTAGAATTTGTGAAGTTAGGGTCGGAAGAGTTAGGCCACGTAGATTCAGAAGCTTGGTTCTACATGAGATTTGATATCTTTTTGATTGGGCAAACCTTGTGCTCGTTTTGGCAACATTTTACATGAAATGTTTTTGGTGGGATTTCAGTTCTTTTTGTAAGTTGCTAGCATCTTGGATTTATAATGACGTTATTCTTCGTGATGCTCTCAACGAGCCCTTTCGTTTGCTACCCACATTGCAGGAGTGCATTAAAAATAACAATTCCGCCATCTTGAATTTAGAACGACGTCACATTATTCTTCTAGTTGCTCTCAACGAGCCCTTTCAATACCCATATTTTAGAAGTGCATTAAAAAATTACATTTCCGCCATCTTGGATTTAGAATGACGACACATTATTCTTCTAGTTGCTCTCAACATGCCCTTTCATTTGATACCCATATACATGGACCTAAAAAAAAAGTCGGACGGAACTTCACGAAGAAACAAGTGAAGCACCCATAGTAAGTCAGTGCGCTAATATGTACACGCCAGAACACACACATTCATACCATAGTAAGTCAGCCGTCGGCCATTACGCTTCGAACGACACTCGCGGTTTTATACGGTGTTATTTTGTCTACTAAAAATCAAACTATGCCGTCATGTGTTGTGAAAAGTTGCCGAAACCACAGTGGTTCAATAAAAAAAAGCCAGGGGATCACTTTTCATAGGTAAGCATGTCAATTTGAAGCTTATTTCTCGATTTTACGTCAATAAATTTAATAAACATCTCGAAATCAATCAGTGTTGCAACTATTTCAAGGTTCAAATTATTTTAAAATGGGGAGATTTATATTTTATGTTACTATTTATCGCTACCTATTGTATTCTTCTACATTTTTACAGATTTCCCTCAAATGATGATTGGAAAAATGATTGGATTAAAATAATAAGGGAGTGTAGACGTGAAAATAATTGGAATCCATCAAAATCTAGTGTAATCTGTAGTATACATTTTGAGAAGCATTGTTTGTACTCAACTAAAGGCGGACTTCTTCGCGTTGTTGCTTACGCCGTACCAACAAAGGTAATTAAAATTTCAATTAATTTAAGGTCCTCTTCTTACAACCTAACCTCTTAGTTATAAACTTTAATATTTTGACACTTAACAGTTTAATAACAGTTGAACTTTTTTTTTAGTTTTTATTCGATACGTCAACAATTCAAGATCTACCGACTGAAGTAATTACCTCCAGCGTTTCTGATGAGGTGTGTGTGTTTTTTTTTTACTGAAACGCTATTTTTTTTATTCTAAATAAAGTTATGCTTTAGAATCGTTTCTAATCTGATTTTATATATTATTTATTTTAGAGTTCACTAGTGATTGAAGCAGTAGCCACAGGTTCCAGCAGCAAAAAAAAATAGAACAGCCTTTCTCTCAAAATTTAAAGACGAATTTGACACAAGTGAGTAGCCTAACCTACTGAAAATCTGATGATATTTTATAAGATTGATTTACCTAGTTACAGAAATTTTATTCATTTTCTTAGAGTTCATCAGTGATTGAAGGAATTTCTGTACAAGAATCGACAGTGCAACCGTCTTGCTTATTGAACACGAATTCGTCCATGCAAAATGTAAGTATTTATAAAAAAATGAGTATTTCAAGTTTATTATTCAAAAAAATGTATATATTAAAAATAATACGTAAAGTTAATGTTCGTTAATTATTTTTAGGAGCCACCCGAAACTGCAATATCTGGAGTTGAATTCTACTGTAGAATCCCTTACTTCGCTCTGGATACAAAATAGCGCCCTCGCCGTAAAAATATTACTTTGTCATACAATCTACTATTATTTTAATCTTGTTTTAATTATTTTACCTTTATTTTAACGATAGGTATACGTCACAAAAACTTGTAATTAAACCCATGGACCTTTTTTTAGGTCCATGATTAAAACTAAGTTCGAGGGGAGATCTTATTAAAATATTGTTTGAAAATGGGTAATTTTTTCCTTCATCTGGCAACCCTTTAGAAACCCACACATAGTAAAGCAGACGCCATTTTGGTGCTTCACTTGTTTCTTAGTGAAGTTCCGTCCGGCTTTTTTTTTAGGTCCATGCCCATATAGTAGAAGTGCATTAAAAGTAACTATTCCGACATCTTAGGGTGCGTCCACATCTGGCGAATGCGCCGCAAATGCGCAGCTCACGCGCCGTTTGCAAGCTGCACGCGTGCAGATCTATAATGACGTCACATTATTTTTGAAGTTGCTCTCAATGAGCCGTTTTTGTATACTGAACTCTGTTTACATACCGAATTTCGGCTTTCTAGCACTTCAGGAAGTACCCTAAGATTGTAAGGTCTCATACTAACTTCCACCCCCCATTTTATGGGGATGGGGGGCAAAAGTTATAAGTTCATGACTTTTTTTTGGTTGTATAATAAACTTAAACGACATACCTACCGAATTTCAGCTCTAGCACTTCAGGAAATAGCTAAACATTTTGATGATCATCAGTGTGTCAGTGTATCAGTGAGGAAAACCGTGTATTTTAGACTAGCTGTGCCCGCGACTTCGTTCGCGTGGATGTCGGAATTTAACAAAGTTTTTTTAGAGCGTAGCGCTTAATTTTCGCCTTGTTTTTTATAAATCATAATCGTTTTCATATAAACCCTATTATTATTAAAATTTATTTCGATTTTTCAAGAGTATTTGAGCTGTTTGTGATAAACGCCCTCTGTCGTTCAAAGCCCACCTAGCAGCGTTCAAAGCACCCATTGCATCCCGCTCCATCCCGCTCCATCCTGCTCCATCCCGCTCCATTCCACTACATCCCACTCAATCCCACTCCATCCCACTTTATCCCACTACATCCCACTCCATACCACTCCATCCCACTCCATCCCACTCCATCCCACTCCATCCCACTCCATCCCACTCCATCCCACTCCATCCCACTCCATCCCACTCCATCCCACTCCGTCCCACTCCATCCCACTCCATCCCACTCCATCCCACTCCATACCACTCCATCCCACTCCATCCCACTCCATCCCACTCCATCCCACTCCATCCCACTACATCCCACTCCATCCCACTCCATCCCACTCCATCCCACTACATCACACTACATCCTACTCCATCCCGCTACATCCCTCTACATCCTACTCCATCCCAATCCATCCCACATCATCCCGCTCCATCCCGCTTCATCCCACTACATCCCAATCCATCCCACTCCATCCCACTCCATCCCGCTCCATCCCGCTCCAACCCGCTCCATCCCGCTCCATCCCACTACATCCCACTCCATCACACTCTATCCCACTTCACCCCACTCCATCCCACTCAGTCCCACTCCATCCCGCTCCATCCCACTCAGTCCCACTCCATCCCGCTCCATCCCACTTTATCCCACTCCATTCCAATTTATCCCACAACATCCCACTCCAAACCACTCCACTCCAGTCCTCACCATATTTGAATATGTAGTTTTTCTATTCCAAGCTAGATCACGCAACTGAACTGCGCGTTCGGTGTAAACTGACCGTAATTTTACTTCTGGTACACTTTGAATTCAAATATCTTTTGATAGACTGATCCGATTTCAATGAAACAAAAACTAAATGTTACTTCAAGTTACGGTCAGTCGTTGTGTATTAAAGTTATCTACATAACTTCCGTACATTTTACGTGATGCCCGAACAAATAAACATACAAACAGACAAACAGACAAAAATTCTAAAAATGCTAGAAATGGGTTCTATTGGTTGTCCTTTTTATCCCTGGCTATATTTTTTGAGTTTTTTTTTGAATGTACAAAAATTACTTTTCTACAGTTTTATTATATGTATAGATATCAATAAAATCTAAAAATTTCCCTTAACATCGCTTGTGTTCAATGAATATCGTAGGAGATAATATCATAGTTTCAAAATAGTATCACAACAAATTAATGACTGCCTGCGCATAATTGCGGCGGTAAGTCTTTGAGAAGTGGTTGGAGATGCGCTACAGCGTTCTCACCTTCAACCTGATGCAAGTCCTCCCGGGCACGGTTGGTACCTCAGGGGTTCAGTGGCAGGCGAATGAGGAGCACCCCCTACACCTTCCCATTTAGCCCGACCAACATACGTTATATGGGCCGAAACGTGGGGCGGCTGCGGACATAGCGCTCTTGGCCATCTTATAAGGTAAGATTCCCACCAACCGTCCGGAATCGGCGGCATTTTATAATGCGGTAAAGAACATTGAAATCTATCAACAGTGAATACAGTTCATGTTTGCTTGCAAAGTTATCTCCTTCGGCATTCCGCGACACGTAGCGACGTGTCCCTTACGGTCAGTTCACACCGAGACGCGACGCGAAGCGACGTGACGCAACGATACTTCAAATTTGAATCTTTTCTTGTAGTAAACAAAGTCAGATGTTGAATCGCATCAAGCGGCGCCGTGCTACGTCGCGCTGCGTTGCGAAAGGTGTATCTTTTGTTTTTTAAAATAGAGTTACATTTTGAATAACTCTATTGAATGAAATGTGCGCGCAGCGTCACGTCTCGGTCTGAGCTGACCCTTAAGTTGCTTGCAAATATGAACTGCATTTACGGTGGATAGATTTCAATGTTCTTTATCGCATTGTAAAATGCCGCCGATTCCGGCCGGTCGGTGGGAATCCTACCATAGAGGTAGAGAGGTTAAGTTTTCATTGTCCATAACAAAGGGTGGATCCTGTGACCCGACATTGTTTTAGTGGGGTTAGTTGTAGTTGTGACGGTAGATGTCTCCTGGTGGGTGCCGCAACATTGAAGGTGGTACTCACAAGTGAGCAAGCACAGCACGACGCGCAGCACGTACTGGGCGCAGCGCAGGCGCTCGGGAGGCGCGCCCGAGCGCGTCAGCCGCGGCAGCACGTAGCCGCGCCACACCACCTCCACGGGCACGTAGCAGTGCAGCCCGTAGCTGATGAAGATAGCCACCGTGAACATCGCGATCACGCTCGACGCCAGTCTGCCAACAATACAAACGCCGCTCACTTTTGTAATCACCACTTCGGCTGAGCATGTTATATTTTTGCACATTAAAACGTGTAGGTACAATTCGGTAACAGTTTCATCACAGTATAAATATCTACAGTAGTTGATCTCGGCCGCATGATAGAAATAAATACCTACAGCCGCGCGGTACGTAAACATGCGTTAGGGCTGTCCGACCACTGTGCGACGCAGTGCGCACACTCAAACACGGAGCGAACTATGTACGCGCGAGCCCTAGATAAACTGTAATCTACGTTCCTAGAATAATATTCATGACTGTGATAATATATAGTTTATGTAGTACACTGAATATACTTTGATTGTACACCGTACCGTAGGTAAATGAAGCTCACTGCTTCATTTCCGTGCCCGCCGACAATCCCACCGCGCCGTTACACCATGACTTTACTTTGAATAATACAAACTAACAAAACACACATGCACTGGAGTTTTAACACAAGAGTAAGTACCTACCGTATCATGATTCATTCAGAACCGCCTATAACTTATCTTTTTAACTTGCCTCAATAACTTTCCTTTACTTTATTCATTTTACTGTATTTATTAAAACAAATACCCTTTTTTTCGTGATATTATGGAAAATACATAACCATTAAAATTAAAAACTAGCACGGCTACTAGCTACTAGTAAGTAAAATTATTTTATAGTTAGTAGGTACTCACCTTTCAGAGGTTGCAGGTAATTTAAAAAAAACTTATGCCTGGATGCGTTATTGTTGACGTTAAACACCCAAATACAGCACAATATTTTCTACTTGTCATATTTGCTAAAAAAAAACAACGCACCGTCCGTTCATCACTACGGTACGGCCGTGACTGTCAGCGCCCCGAGCGCGCCCCGACATCGAGTCACGTGGTATAGCTCGCGTTTCGTCCGTTTGTATGAAGATCAAATACTGTAGATATTATTACCGTGGTTTCATGCTTCTACTTTGCATAATTTAATGATATTGTAATACTTTCCTAGTGCCCTACATATTATAACCCTGTTTATTGGTTGGATGGTTGGAATAATATATTACTCGTGGGAACAAAATGAAAAAAATTTTTAAAGAAAACCCAAATTCACCGGCAGTCGCCGCAGCGAGCCAAGGTGGCTCACGTGCCTGTGGGGGGGAGTCGCTGGACCTGTCCAGCACGTCTTCCTCACCGGCACCGAATAACGAGCGGGCACAGGGTGCCGCTCCTAACGAGGAGACGATGATGGTGGCAGAGTCAGAGTCCGACTCTGCATCGGACGTCTCCAGCTCCCGGAGCTCAGCCTCTGGGAGCGTGGAAAGGGACCGGAGAGACTCGGACCGTAGGTCCGAGTTCCTGAAGCGCCGACGATCAAAGGGCGTCCAATCGTCGTCGGAGGAGGGGCTTGTCTCGGCCCCCAAGATCCCCACGAGCGTGCGGGGTAAGGGCCGAGGCAAGACTTCGGGAAGGGGGCCCTCCCTTGGAGAGCCCAACGCAAGCCTGGCCTCGAATGAGGCCAAACTAAAGGAGGTCGTGGCGTCCGCGATGCGCGCGGTCGCCATGAAAAGACGGAAAAAGACGCGCGAAGATGCGATCGCGGAGGCCATGACCTCCATCGTGGCGGCGGCGCGACTCTATGGCGAAACTCCTTCCGCAAGGGACGATTTGTCCGATCTGCGGACGGAGATCACCCGCCTGACCGCCGCCATGGGGGCTCTCCAAAAGGAGAACGCTGCCCTGAGGGCTGAATTGGCCGGACTGCAGGCGGCCGGACGTCGGGGGGCACCACAGGGGAGCCCCAAGGAGAAAGGCCGGCCAGCGCCGGGGGAGAACCCAGTCCTCACCCTGGTGCGGCAGGAGCTGGCCGCCTTCGAGCGGCGGTTCTCAGTGCTGGAGAGCCGCGTCGAACTCCCCGACGACGACGAGGCCTCTTCAGGCGAGGGCGGCCCCGGCACGGGTCGCCCCTGTGCAGACGGCCCCGGTGCGGACGGCCCCTGCGGGGGCGGGGTTGGCCCCGGCGGGGGCGAGGACGGCTCCGGCCGCGCCCAGCCAGGCTAGGCCGGGCCCTTCGGGGTCTTCGCGGCCGACCTCGAAATCGACGTCAGCGAGGCCAACACTGGCGGCCAAACGGAAGGCCCAGGCAGATCGCCGGCCGCCCCAGCAGCAGCAGCCTACTCCGGAGGCTCCTCTGGCCGGCGCCGATTGGCAAGTGGCCGGGGAGAGGAGGAAGGCTGCCAAGGCGGCCCGATCGAAAAAGCGGAGGGAGAGGCGGCGACAGCGCAAGGAGCGCGACGTCGCGGCGCGATTGCGCGCCCCTAAGACCGCGGCTGTGGTCATTTCACTGCAGCCGGACGCGGTCAAGAGGGGTGTGTCGTACCGCGACGTGCTCGCGAAGGCGCGGGAGGCGATAGACCTCGGGGAGCTCGGCATCGCCGGCGGCCTCCGTTTGCGAGTCACCGCAACGGGGGCCCGCATGTTGGAGCTCCCCGGCGCGGCCAGCGGCCCCACCGCTGACGCTCTGGCCGAACGGCTCAGAGCGTCCCTAAATGCGGAGGAGGCCCGAGTCTCCAGACCCACAAAGCGCGCAGACATGCGCATACTGGGTCTGGATGACTCCGTGACGGCGGAAGACGTTGTGGCTGCCGTTGCCAGGACTGGGGAGTGCTCCTCAGACGAGGTGAGGGCGGGCGCCCTGCGTCCTGGCTTTGCGGGGCTGCAAACCATCACGGTTAGCTGCCCCGTTGCGGCGGCCAAGAAGATTCAGGAGGGCCGAAGGCTCCTGGTGGGATGGGTGTCGGCGCAGGTTAAGATCCTGGAACCCCGACCCCTGAGGTGCTACCGCTGCCAAGTGGGTAACCACGCGGCATGCGTCTGCACCTCGGAGGTGGACCGCAGCGATAGGTGCTTCCGCTGCGGTCAGCCCGGTCACAAGGCCGGCTCGTGCTCCGCCCCGCCTCACTGCTTCGCATGTGAGGCGGCTGGCAAGCCGGCCGATCACCGGGCTGGGGGAAAGTCCTGCGCTCCACCCACCGAAGCCAGGCGCAGAGGTAGGCCCTCTGCCGCCGCCGTCACCGCCGCCTCTGCCACCGCCGCCGCCGCCACTCCCGCTGCCGCCGCCGCCGCCGCCGTGGCTGCGCCCTCGCAGGGGGCCCTGGAGGAGGCCGCAATGGATTCAGAATAATGTCTCCATTGCGCTTCCTCCAGGCGAACATCAACCACTGCGCCGCTGCTCAGGATCTTTTGCTCCAGAGCATGGCGTAGTGGTTGATTAACGTCGCCGTGGTCGCCGAGCCGTACTTTGTGCTGCCCAGGAATGACTGGGTGGCGGACCTGGACGGCTCGGTGACCCTGATTTCGTCGGCCGCCGCCGGTACCCCGCCCCTCGATCGCGTACAGAGAGGGCGCGGGATAGTCGCAGCCCGGTTCGGGGAGATCGCCGTGGTAGGCGTTTATTTCTCCCCGAGCCGATCTCTCGCCGAGTTCCAGGACTCCCTAACGGAGCTGGGAGACGTCGTCGTCGCCCTCGGTTCCCACCCCGCGCTCGTCCTCGGGGACTTCAATGCCAAAAATCCGGCTTGGGGTTCCCGGTCCATGGACTATTCGCGGGGCAGGATGCTCGAGCGCTGGGCCCGTGCGCATGGCCTGGTAATCGAGAACCGGGGTTCTGTCCCCACGTGCGTGCGGTTCATGGGAGAGTCGGTGGTGGACATTACGTTCGCCACCCCCGACCTGTCGCCGCGCGTCACTGACTGGCGCGTTGTGGAGGAGGTGGAGACCTACTCCGACCACCGGTATATCCGGTTCGACGTCTCCACCCAGACCTCAGACGCGTCGGTCCCAAGTGGACGGAACCCAAGTGGTCCGCGATGGGCGCTGAAGCAGCTGGACCGGGAGCTATTCCTGGAGGCCTCGATCGTGCAGGCCTGGGTGTCACCACCGAACAGGCCTGCCGACATACACGACGAGGCCGAGTGGTTCCGGGAGGCCATGTCAGAGATCTGCGACATGGCCATGCCCCGGGTCCGGCAAGGACGCGCCCGGCGTCAGCTGTACTGGTGGTCGCGCGAGCTAGCAGCGCTTCGGGAAGCGTGCGTTGCCGCGCGCCGCCGGTACACGAGATTCCGCAGGCGCCGCACCCGACCTCCGGATGCGGCAGCCGTAGAGGCGGAGCTGTACGAGGGCTACAGGGCAGCGAAGACCGTCCTCCGCGACGCGATCTGGCGAGCCAAGGAATTGGCCCGCGAGGAGATGCTGGGGACTCTGGACGGGGACCCATGGGGCCGCCCCTACAAGTGGGTGCGAGAAAGGCTCCGCCCCTGGGCTCCCCCGTTGACACAGAGTCTCCGGCCTCAGTTCGTGGAGGACGTGGTGAGCGCCCTGTTCCCTTCGCGAGGGGAGGAGTATGCTCCCCCGCCCATGGCTCCGTCTCCGACGGAATCTGAGGAAGAAGCTGACGCAAACGCGGACCACAGCGACGACGACGTCTACGATGCTCCAGAGGTGACCGAGGTAGATCTGAGAGTGCCGGTACAGCGGCTCAAGGCCAAAAATACCGCCCCAGGACCCGACGGCCTGCCGGGGAAAGCCTGGGTCCTGGCCTTCGGGACTCTCGGTCCTCGACTGGGGGGGCTTTTTAGCGCGTGCTTGGAGAGGGGCCAGTTCCCGCTTCGCTGGAAGACGGGGAAACTGGTCCTCATCCAGAAGTCCGGGCGCCCTGCGGACTCTCCGTCCGCATTCCGGCCCATCGTGCTGCTCGACGAGGTGGGCAAGCTCTTTGAGAGAGTAATTGCAGACCGCCTCGTCGGGCACCTGAACCGGGTGGGCCCGAACCTGTCGGAGAGCCAGTTTGGCTTCCGCAGGGGGCGCTCGACGGTGGACGCCATCACGCGCGTGAGAGCCCTCACGACGGGGGATGCAGTAGCCCGGGGCAGGGTCGTCTTGGCGGTGTCATTAGACATCACCAATGCCTTTAACACCCTGCCCTGGAGTTGCATCAGGGAGGCACTCCGGTATCACCGGGTGCCGACCTACCTCCGTCGCATAGTCGAGGACTACCTGACGGACAGAGCCGTCATCTACCCCGGTCACCGGGGAGAGTGGAACCGGCGAGAGATGTCGTGCGGTGTTCCACAGGGTTCGGTCCTGGGACCGCACCTGTGGAACATCGGGTACGACTGGGTGCTGCGCGGCGACCTCCCTGAAGGCGTCAGCGTAGTATGCTACGCTGACGATACGCTCATCTTGGCGCAGGGAGAGTCGCACGAGGCGGCGGCCGACGTGGCGACGGAAGCGGTCGCGACAGTCGTCGATAGGATCCGGCGGTTGGGACTCGACGTGGCGCTGCACAAGACGGCGGCCATGTGTTTTCATGGCCGCGTCAACGCGCCACAGTCGGGTTACAGCATAACGGTGGGAGGAGTTCGCATCGGCGTCTTGAGGACGATGAAGTGCTCCTCACCGTGACCCCGGTACATAAAGGGCTACTGAAGGACACCGTGGATTTTAGTCAGTACAAGTCTGACAGTCCCTCCCGCCCTGCCCGTGGTGGGAGGACTCATTTGATGATTTTACCACGCTAAAAAAAAAAAAAAAAAAAAAGTGCCCTACATGTTTGTGAAATTAGCGAATACCTTTAAAAGAAACATGTTTTTAATATAATTAAAACAGATATCACAACTAGGTAAATGATAAAGCCAGGACTCCTTTATCATTTACATTTAAGTTTACAAATTATACTAGTATTCAATTCGTCGTGTCGTTATTATAACCCATTCATTGTAACATTATTCTCCGATTTTTCGAAGAGGCCTGGACCGATTTGGAAAATTTTTCTTTTGTTTGAAGGGGTATACTTTCCAAGTGGTCCCATGATCAAGTCAGGATCTGATGATGGGATCCCAGGGAAATCGAGGGCAACCTTCTAATTTCATAGACACAGTACCATTTTCATATTTTCTAAAGCTGTTCAAGTATTTGCATCTAAAGGATCCGGCAGCTGGGACTCGAAGTGGCGCTGCACTAAACGGTGGCCATGTACTTTTATGGCCGCGTTAACGCGCCACGGTGAGAGTCCCACATAACGGTGGAGGGGGTTCGCATCGGCGTCGGGAGGACGATGATGTATCTGGGACTCGTCCTCGACAGCCAGTGGAACTTCAGGGAGCATTACCTGAGTTTGGGCCCAAAGCTGAACCGGGTAGCAGCCGCCCTCAGGCGACTCCTGCCCAATCTCAGCGGGCCAAACGCTTCCTGCCGTAGGCTGTACGCTGGTGTCGTGTGGTCCATGGCCCTCTACGGGGCCCCTGTGTGGGCCCTGAGCATCCGGACGCGACCACTAAAGTTGGTCACATGCCAGAGGGTCATGGTTATCCGGATGATCCGAGGATACCTCACGATCGCCGGCGATTCGGTCAACCTCCTTGTGGCGACTGGCGACTGACCAGCGCGTCTATGAGTGGCGCGCGGAGGCGCAGCGCCGGGGCATGTCGTGGCGAGACGGAGTGGGAAGCGGTCACCTCCTTCTGCAAAGCAGTCATGCTCGCGAAGGAGGAGGCGGGCCGTGAGAGAGAGATGTCAGCAGCGTCCTCCCTCCGCCCCAACCGCAGTGATAGCGTCGCAAAACGATCTCCGGCCACCGTGGGCGCGGGCATGCGGGCGGCGGCGAGTAAAGGGCCACTCGCTGTCCGATCATGGACCATGCCCGGGTCGACGGCGCGTTGTGCTCCACGCGCGTCTCAAGGAGCATCAGCATAATGACGGGGACCCCTCTAGAGGACCATAGCCTACCGTGGTCGCGGGACTTATCTCATTACCGTGACCCCGGAATATAAAGGGCTATTGAAGGACACATTTATTTTAGTCAGTTCAGGCCCTCCCGCCCTATCCGAGGTGGGAGGACTCATTTGATGATTTTACCACAATAAAAAAAGTATTTTCATCTGATAATCATCATCTCAGGTGGATGAGTATAAGTGAGATTGTGAGAGTATAATAACGGAGGCTCGGTGAAGAATAAATTTATTCGTTACACGGATCCCCACGGTGGCCAGTTTGCTATAAGTATTTGAGATCACTGATATGAATTAATGTGTTTTAAAGTAGGTCCATGAAACACTGGAATCAAATAGTTACGAGTATCGTTCTGTACTAACATTGTCTCTATGTGCCCGTACCGACGTGTTCACCTCATAATTGTAATGTCAGGCCCCTCCTACCGCACTGGGAGCACAAGTTCATGAGATGTTCGTGCTGGATTCGGGCTCGTTTTCTTCCAGCCCGGCCCTACAATGGACCAAATACCAAACACGAATTATTATCCATTTTGTGCCTGTGCAAAATGGCCACTTTAGCAATACATAATATGAAGTTTGTGAAAATATGTGATAAAGCTGACGAGTAATTTTAATACCGAAAAGCAACTCGAAATAACATTACATTTCACGTTATATAAGCCAAGTTAATTAGCTTAAGATGCACTTGTACTAACTTAGGAAATTACCTACCTGTTTTCAGGGTTCCGTACCTAAAGGGTAAAACGGGATCCTTTGGTGTGCTGTCCGTCTGATTAGTAGGTACCTAAGTATGTCTGTCCGTGATAGTTAGACAGTTGAACTTTTCAAAGATAATGTACTTACTTACCTACTTATTTTCACAAACTTTTTTTTGTGGTTTATAAATATTATAATATAGGCTCAGATCAAAGAAATAGGTACATAGAACGTTCAGAACACGCGGGTGTCTCCACCAAAGTTAATCCAAAATCAAATAGAATTATATTCCATAATGGTTAGACACGTGACGGCGGCATATTTTGGCAAACAACAACAACGACGCGCAGCTTGGTACGACGCGTAGCTTGGTACTGTCGCGACTTTGTATTCGATTTTGATTTTGTATTAACTTTGGTGGACCCACTCGTGTGTTCTGAGCGCTCTATCTGCTTATTTCTGTGATCTGAGAATATAGGTAGTACTTTATATTTCACAACTATCACACACAACGCCATCTAGTTCCAAACTTAGCAGAGCTTGTGTTATGGGTACTTGACAACTGATAAACATACTTATACAGGGTGCCCCAAAACTCAACGTCAAGCCGAAACGGGGTGATAGGATTGATCATAACCATCACGAGAAAAATCTGAAAAAAAATCTATCCCATGTAGTTTGAAAATTATGGACATTTTTAGAAAATCCTAGAAATTTGATCAAACTGTACCATTTTTCGGCTATTGTGGTTTTCCTTTTTTATTTTTGTTCAATTGAACTTTGGAAACGTAATCCTAAATAACATTTCTAGAATCCCAATAAAAAATAATGACACAATTGCCTCAAGTTTCCGAGAATTCAGACTATTTGTTTAACTACAAATTTAAAATTTTCAACATCCGTCGACTTTGACTGGCCCTCCTTTAAAAAAAATGTACTACAGTGCCTTGGCAAGTAGCATCAAAAGTTGGCGCATTTAATCAGGATTCTAAAATGGTACAACACTTCTTAGTTCCATACAATAAAAAAGAGTAAAAAAATTAAAACCTCAAGCAAGCCGATTTTTGCTATCTCAGTTAAAATATTTTTGATTCGCACAAGCTCTAGGTAGGTTCGTAATTTTAAGGCAAAATGATCTCAAAGCCCATTAAAAACGTAGCCGACCTGCGTTAATGCATTTCTCAAGCAGCTGAGGAGATTAACTCTCGAAGATATGCTCGACTAATAAGTAGATCTTTTTTAAGAAGATGTAGGGCTTGTATTGAGGCCAATGGTAAACAATTTGAATTTTATTGTTATAAAATGTTATTTCTCTATCTGACTTTTATTCCATCAAACCTAAATTAAACGAGATCAAGATTTTTCATTATTTTACTAATTTTGCTAACTTTTTTCACTTTGGTTTAAGTGGCGTCATTTTCTATCTCGCTCACTTATGGCAAACATACCCACTATCCATCTTTCTCATCATTTTGCCTTAAAATTAAGAACCTATCTAGCTTGTGCGAATCAAAAACATTTTAACTGAGATAGCAAAAATCGGCTTACTTGAGGTTTTAATTTTTTTACTCGTTTTTATTGTATGGAACTAACAAGTATTGTACCATTTTAGAATTCTGATTAAATGTGCCAACTTTTGATGCCACTTGCCAAGGCAGTCTAGTACATTTTTTTTAAAGGAGGGCCTGTCAAAGTCGATGGATGTTGAAAATTTTAAATTCGTAGTTAAACAAATAGTCTCAATTCTCAGAAACTTGAGGCAATTGTGTCATTATTTTTTATTGGGATTCTAGTAATGTTATGTAGGATTACATTTCCAAAGTACAATTGAACAAAAATAAAAAGGAATAACCACAATAACCGAAAAATGGTGCAGTTTGATCAAATTTCTAGGTTTTTCTTAAAATGCCCATAATTTTCAAACTGCATGGGATAGAATTTTTTTCAGATTTTTCTCGTGATGGTTATGATCAATCCTATCACCCCGTTTCGGCTTGACGTTGAGTTTTGGGACACCCTGTATATTTCTAAATACATACATATTATAGATAAACTACAACCAAATAATGGTATGGAACCACTCGTGTTCGTGTGCGATTTGGAGTCGCACTTAGTAGGTTTTTTATTTCATATCACCATTATTATTGAGATATTTATGGCACTAACCCGATAGAGTAAAGTGCCAACCCTATGCTGCAGCCAGAAACAAAGTCTGAACAATGGGCAACTGCTGAGAATATAAAATAATGTATACTGACGGTCCGTGCGGCAGGTCGAGGGTGACGGAGTCACTGCACTCGGACACGCAGAAGACGTAGCCCAGCGAGCCCACCGTCACGTACAGCAGCACGATGATGCTCATGCCCACGTTGAGCACGCCGCACGGCGCGCCGAACGCCTTGGGGGTAGCCATGTTGTTCTCCAGCGCGATCACCTGCACACGCACACTACAGACGCGCACGCACCACGTGCCAGTTGTAATCAGTGGCTACAGATACATCTGTATTGTTACATGTGGTGCCAAATGGGAAAATAAATAAGCATCAAAATTGTAGTAGCACTGTCACACTCGCAATGCAATATAGAATGATGGTGAGATGAGAAACATAAATAAGGGCATCGATGCTATAGCACTGGTCATAAATTACACTTATCATATCGCATGGCGGCCAATTCTATTGTAATTATAAAGACAGCAACGCGAAGGGGCGTAGCTATCAACTAACCACTCCGACTGCCGTGAGTGCGAACAAGATGGTGCCGAAGAAGAGCGGGAAGGTGGAGGGCGAGCCCCACAGATCCAGCGGCGCTGAGGACTTCTTGTTGGTGAGCAGGTAGTACACCACGATGCCCAGCCCCACGAATGTCAGCAAATTGGCTGCCGCGGAGAACGGCGCCAGCAGCTTTAGGCTCGGGATCAGGTTGAACAGGATCAGCGGCAGCAGGATGATGAGCATGTGCAGCTCCACCGCCAGCTCGTAGTGCGGGTCGACCATCTGTACGAGACCACAGCTTACATGAGTTGGCAAGGGTGGCATTCCTTCGATATTAAACGCTATTAACAGGCACGCGGTTGTTTCATTGAGTATACGAGGTGGAATTGCTCCTTGATGAATATTGACGTAAGGAAGCGGGCGGGACGCTGCGCGGCGCCGTCCCACTTAAATTAATTGTACCGAGACGTCCGGCCGCGCTCCCACTGCGGCGCGGCATCGCTGCAGCCAAGCGCATCACAACAGCTTTTCCCGCTTTATTTGACGTTGCCCCCATACTAGGAATTTCACCAGCACCGAGGGTGCGTTTCACAAACAAACACAAACCCGGAACAAATACTTGCAGATCATACAAATATTTGTTCCATTCGGGGATCGGACCCGCGACACGCTGCGTAGCAGTCGATCGCTCAGCTACTGCGCCAATCGTGTCGTGTGCGAGCGGTGATAGTTTAAACAAAGCTAGGGTACCAACCTTTTTGATGTTATCAGCGATGAAGACGATGTAGACACAACATATCCCGAGCTGGTAGACCACCAGGAAGACGTCGACGGTGATAGCGAGCGAGCCTGCGTACCGGCGCAACGGTGGAGGGCCCCCGTCTAGCGCGGCGGACATGGACTCCGGGTACGTGAGCAGCGGTACGCGCAACCGCTTGCACGCCGCGTACTGCGCCCGCACCTGCGCACACACCCACAATACTCTATAGCTATCTATAGCATTATGTATTCTGTGCTATAGAGAGCAGGCTTTAGGCTGCCTGCCCATTGATGCGGAGCGAGCTGGCGAAGCGGAGAAACGAGGAAATATTAACCAATAGGATTGCATAAAATCTTCACTCCTCTAGTGGTGCAATCTTATTGATTATTAGTTCTGCGTTTCTACGCTCCGCAGCCTCACTCCGCTTCTATGGACAGGCCGCCCTATGCGCCCGCAGCGAGCCTAGAGTCACTGTTTTTTTATGATTCTGTTTGAATTACTATATTAACACAATTATATTAAGGGGAAGGACGATATCGGGCCAGTAGAAATTAGTCTAAAAGTAGAAAACAGATTTTTTCAAAAGGCCTAGAGTCGTAATTGTAGTGATTTTTCATCAGATGTTTTTCTTTCTGCTGCCCCTATAGGCAGAATTGGGGTGAACCGTTCTAGTAAATTATATTTCGTCAGCCGATCATTGAACTTGGCTAATCGTGCAACTGATTTCCCGTGACTTCGTTAGAGCGAATAACATCCGACAACAAATTGTTGGCGTAACAAGGAGCCACAAAAGTTACCAACTTTTACCGTGTTGCATTTTGTTACTGCGGTGTGGATGCAGGGGGTAACATTTACCGATTGTCAAACAACGTTACTCGACTTACAGTGGGTAACACGTCAATACTTAGTAACATTAAACTATATTTTGTTGGCGGATGTTACCGAATAACATTAGGAAACGTTACAAAAAGTAACTGCGGTGTGGATGCACCGTCAGATTTAAATGTTTACGAATTCTTGGCCCACCCGGTATTATCGCTCGTTTAATACATATACCTAATAGTGATATATGATACATAGATAAGTCAGTGTGGTATAAAGTCAGAACAGACAATAAGGAAGGGTATTAAAAAGTTAGATGCAGCAGTGTTACTGACGAGCACGTGCAGGCAGTGCGTGACGAGAGCTCCCACGATGATGGTGGCCAGCACTCCGGTGACGAGGCCGGCGCGTGCGAAGGCTTGCGGCATGGCCAAGATGCCGGTGCCCAGGCTGCACTTGAGCAGATGCACCAAGGTCTCCCAATTGCTGCAACAATGGGTTTTGAATTGTGGCTTTGCGGTTCACTACAAATTCTTTTGAAAATTAAAAATTACAGTAATAAATTGCATTGCAATTTTGTTTTGAACAAATAGAAATTTTAACAATTTTTTTTGTGTTAAAATGACCACAAATGTCAAAATAACCTAGCGGTTCGGCATTTCAGACATGAGTATTTTGGTGCTCCCACATTGCCGTTAGAAAATGTTTAATAACGTTAGTAAACATTTGTTAGCAAACATTTAATCACAAATAAATTTTCATGTTAGAAAATGTTTAATAATGTTAGTAAACATTTTATATCAAAACAAATTATAACAAAATAAAACATGTGTTATCTTTTGTTTGTAAACATTTTATAAGGGTGATGGCGGGATAGGCGGTGCGTGCACTATATTTTCCTCTAGCTTTTAGCGTTTGGCGCATCCAATAAGAGCGCTTTTTCTTCTTTTTTAAACAAAAAATAAAAGCTATTCCAATGAGCAAATCTTCTTCCATTTTCGTGTAGACGTCCTCGTCCCTCAGAAGGCGAAACCAAACTGCGAGCCAATACTAGATGTTATAAAATGTTTAAACATTTTCCATCAATGTAGGAGCACTTATAACATGTAACAGTTTCTAACAAAGTGCAACAATTGTTAACATTTGTTAGTAAATGTTTTGGTGTTATAAAATGTTTACAAACATTTTATAACGGCAATGTGGGAGCACCATTTGATACTAGTACCTAGCTTGATACCTCCAAGATTCCTGAAAAAAAGAGTCTTGAGCAAAAAGGCCGCGCGCATGCCGTGCGCTATTTCCACGATCCGTTTCGACCCACTTTTGATCCATGTTGCTCAGTGCCTATTGCATTGCATTACATAGATAAAACTGTACCTACGTAATCATAATTATACGAGTGCTATAAAGCAGCATGCCGAACATGGAAATAGCTTCTGTGGATCCAGAAATAATATAAATAATAAGAAAATAAATACAAACACATAAAATAAAACCAGATGACTTATTCAGTTTAAAATCGTTTTAAAACATTTGATTAGAAAACACTTTTAAATGATATGATAGCATAATCATGGACTTGTTGTTTCCATTTCAAGGTTTGGTATTATGTTCTGGGGCAATTGTACTGAAAGTATTTTTAAAGCCCAAAAACGATGTTTGCGAGCAATATTTGGTTTGAAAGTTACTGACAGCTGTGTTCCAATTTTTAAAAATTATAATCTTTTGACTTTCCTGTGCCTTTACATTTTGGAAATTGCTTTTTTGTTAAGTCTGAAAGAAACCTATTTTTATCGTTATCGGAAGGCAGATACCGTGATGTAACTTTGCGTTCTCAATACCGAAACTTGTTACACACTGGAAGATATAAGACTGCTTTGTTGAGGAATAATGTTCTTGGAATGACACCCTCTATCTTTAACCACATTCCTGATTCTACAAAAGAAGAACCTTTAAAAGTTTCAAAAAGAAATTAACTGATAAGCTTTAGCAAGACTTGTATGTGTGATGATGAACTGCATCAATATTTGCATGCCAAAATGGTAGGATGTGCAAGGATTCTTCAACATTCTGTAAACACCTTATTGTAAATACCTACATTCTGAGCATATACATGAATATTATTTAAAATTAAGTTTTTGAATTTTTATTTTTACAGCTTTTTTACTTCCTGTCTGTAACGAGTATGGAAAAAAATGTAAGAGAAGCTCTCAGAGGGTCAGGCAGTAAAAGAACAGAATGAAACACTTTTTCTTAGCGCATGGTAATTTTTATGATTGATTTTTTCGATTGATTTGATGAACATTATATTGATGAATAGAGAGATGAAGGCAGACTGAGTAAAACATGAATGGAGAGGATGACGCCAGATAAGAATGAATGAAATGTGTAGAAGGAGATCCAAATATTGGTATATTGCACTCGAACGTATGAAATTCGCAAAATATTCACATGAATTTATGCGGATGCGAATGCGAATGCGAATGCCTAAAAATGTAACACAAGTAACTAGTCCGGAAGAGAGAGAGAGTAAAATAAAAAAGTAAAAACATTTGGGAAAGAGCATGAAAGCCGTCTTAACATCAACAGAGTGACCAGCTGTTATTATCCACTAAGTAATCGTTTAAGGAATAATATGCCTTAGAACAGGGGATGGATTAAATCTTTAATTTAAACTCATTAAACGGCAAGTCTAGCAATGACGAAGGCAATTTATTGTAGAATTTTATACCAAGGAATACAAATGAGTTAAAATGAACCTTATGAAGTCGATGAAAAGGAACACGTAGGTGGTGCTTATTTCTCGTGTTAATATTAAGGAAATGTAATGCCTCCTTAATTCAAATTGCTGCAGTTATAACAATTATGTTCTGCTTATACTGATGTTTGTAATGCCTTCGGATGTGAAACTCGGTGAAACATTTCGAATGCGTTCACAATTTAATGAACAGGAGCATAATTACCCGTAAGGAGTAAAGTAGGACCAACTTCCCGATATGTATTTGGTGGGATAAATGAAATACATAAATCTTGAAGTGAGGCCTCCAACGCCAACCTTCTGCAGGAGTTATGAATAATATTATAAAAACTTTGCTGTGACAGAGGTAGGAACATAATAGACAGTGATGTGCTCCGAGATTAACTTACTTCGTCGGCTTCGGGACGCGGCGGTGCTCGTGCGGGTCGTACGAGTCGGACGAGGAGTCTCTGCAAACCAAACTTATCAATTATACAGGGTGGAATGTTGTAATGCCACCTGGAGGGAAAGTACTCTTAATACTAAACATAGAAAATTTTACTTAAAAGAAACATTACTTTATTTTTGAATAGAAATAAAATTGCATTCAAAGATTTTCGAGAATTCTCTTCCTGCACACCCGGGAATCGAACCGGCTAAAATCTGAAAAAAAATATCCTGTACTTTTAAGGCATCGATCGTTAGGGTCAAATATATCCTCCTTTTGCGAAGCAGTAATGCTCGCGAAGGAGAAGGCGGGCCGCGTGCGAGAGAGAACAGTGTCCTCCCTCCGCCCCACCCGCGGTGGTGGACGCCCACGGTGGCAGACGTCGCAAGACGATCTCCGGCCACCGTAGGCGCGGACATGCGGACAGCGAGTAAAGGGCAACTCGCTGCCCGACCATGGACCATGCCCGGGTCGACGGCACGTCGTGTTCCACGCGCGCCTCAAAGAGCGTCAGCAAAAATGACGGGGTCTCAGAGGGCCAAAGCCTGCCGGGGTCGCGGGATTATTTCCTTACCGTGACCCCGGAACATAAAGGGCTATTGAAAGACACCGTGGGTTTTAGTCAGTAGAAGTCTGTCAGTCCCTCCCGCCCTGCCCGGGGTGGGAGGACACATTTGATGATTTTACAACACTAAAAAAAAGGGTCAATTATAAGGATCTCTCTAACAAACATGATAAATTAAATGAAAGGAAAACCAGGAAATCTTAAATGAATAAAATTATTTACAAAAAATGGTAAACTAGCTAATTAGTTGCTTAAAATGGGCTCCATTCTCTTGTATAGGTACACAAATTTACTTATTTCATCCTTATAATTGACCCTAACGATCGATGCACGCCCATCGCGACCACGCCACGTCGGGGCGTCCATGCGGTGCATTCAACTCTGGCAACTACAGCACGTTGCGCTTATCAGTAAACAGAAGAAGTTCAGCCAGCAGGGCCGAGTGGACTCACGTGTACGAGGGCGCTGTCCCGTGCTCGGCTGCGCTCACGGGCTGCAGACGCACGGTCTCCGCCTTGCTGCCGTCGGCCATTGTCTCTGACAACACACAAGTTGCGGCATGCTTTAACGTGTTCCTTCACTTACTAGCAGCAACTTGGACTATTGCAAATATAATAAAACCGACTAACCGAAGGGTTCCGTACACTGTGCTACAGTTCAAATACATACCGTGAAATACGCCAACATTGCCATTAGGGGTATCTTTGCCCGAATTTCAATTTATAAGGAAATATTAAATTGCAAAATACCTTCATACTGTGGCAACATCAATAAATTGTATTAAAAATGGGTTATTATGTTTCTGATAGCACTGCCTATGGTGTGTGTCGCTAACTTCAATCAGAAACTTGTTGGAACCCGTTGAGTATGCAGGTGTGTGATTTCGCGGGCAAATTGTTGGGCAAATTCAAGTATTAGTTGTGCACATGATGGTGAAAACACAGGTGAACTATTTATATAATCTATAATGTACACATCTATGCGCTGGGTGCGAAGTACTAGGTGGGGGGGCTGGGGGTAGTACTAGGTGGGGGGCTGGGGGTAGTACTATTCGATTGCGGCGCTCATGGTAGCGAATAGTAGAAGTGCCGACAGTCTTGCTTCATAGTACAATCAACAAAGTTGAATCATAACCCATTTTGACAATAAATCGTTTGAATCCGTCAAATTGACAAAGATCAAAGTCCCATAGATAGGTATGTATGTTTATTGTTTACGCGAATGTGGTCCTAATTGTATTTGAAAGTCTGTAAGAAAATAAGTTTACGGTGGTTCTTAGTTCAACTTTGTCGATTGTACATTAAGCTTTGTCAACTGTCAAAACGTGCTTATTTCAGGAACTACTGCTTCGAATTAAAAAAATATTTTTGTGTTCGTTGCTATAGGCTATATAACATCACGCTATGACCAATAGGAGCAGAGCAGCAATTAAAAATGTTGCGAAATCAGGAAAATCCTATTGAGAGCTTCCATTGCGTGCGCTGCGTAAGGATCATTCTCACAAGTTCCAGCATCAAGGTACGAACCGCTTCTGGAGCACCAACACAATGTTTCAGGAGCACTTACCACGATTAAAAATACCACGATTTATGTACAGCAGCATGCACATGTCTTTGAACGCGGCGTAAGCTTTCTATGTTGACAGAACCCAGACAAATAGTGCCCGACTGAAGGTACGGTTGGGATTTCGAATTCGGCCACAAAATTGTGATTCGCCCACGTTATCGGTGTCGGCCAAATATTGGCCGAGCCGAACACTTCGGCCTGGCCGTGAAGTGTGACTGACCATGACCCATGAGATGGGTTGTTTGAATAACTAACTAGCTTCAAGTGAAAGCTTTGTAGGTACATGACTGGTCTGGTGGAGTGCCCGAGCGGCTGGAGTTCAGCAGCGGCGGCCGTCACAGATTATAACGGAAAATAAATGAGTTGTTTGGTATTTCTAATTTACGCCAATTTTCTAAATAGTTATGAGAGCGGGTGACTTTTTGATTTGAAGTAACTATAATTAAGTATTAAGTATAGTGCTATAAATATCAACAAAATAACATAAGAAAACATTAAAAAAAATCGTCCCTGGATATTTTCAAGACCCTCGCAGTCAAAAAAAGATTTAAACCATCCACAATAAAGTGAGGTTATTAGATATATAAATACACATTGACAGATAACTTTACTGTCTATTTGCCAGGATGACAATCAGAGAGTATAATATTATAATCACTACGATAACTTGAGAGTTGGCAACACAGCTATTTAGAATTTACATTTCGTTTCACATAAGGGTCCTTATACACGGCGCATGTAACCCGCACAAGTACATAATGGCGCGGGTTACCCGCGCGAGTAACATGCGCAAGCTACTTGATCAAGCTACCCGCGGGGTGCTTGTACACGGCGCATGTAGCTTGAGCATGTTGAGGCACTAGCGCGGGTTACATGCGCCGTGTACAAGCACCCTAACACCGCTGCAACTCGTCTCTTTCCCTATTACGTCACATTCAGTAATACGTCACCTCGTGTATGGTTCTGCAAGCGGCGAGTACATAGAGGGCGAGTATTGAAAGATTGAAAGCGATTTTGAATGATTGACTGCAGGTGGATTTAAACATTGTCTTGGTGTTATAGCAAATGTGAACAAAAAGAATATATTTGTCATGTAATGTGCAATTATGAAGAAGCAGACACATGGAATAGGTGGTGCGCAGATGGGTTACGAGCCACTGATTGTAAACAGTTAGAACACTGAAACTATCGTCGAGAGTATGGGTACAATTTATACCACAAAAATCGGTCTATGTGCAATGACATAGACAATGGATCGGGCCAGAAAAGAATAATTATTTGCCTAACAAGCTTTGATATTACAAGAACAGTCGTATTTTACTAAAAAGTCCAATCGAATGGTGTTCTACAATTATTTTACTTCTCGTCTTGACGAATTTGGCTCTGAAGAGGAACTATGAGAGGAAGTAATGATGAATGGAGAAATGTTTATAATTACTAATTATTGTGACAAAAAAACTTGAATTCAAGCCTTAAGAGCAAATAAGTCAACATTTTTTCCATAGAAACTTCGTTGGGGTTTTACTCCACTATTTGACAAAGTATATCCAAAGTTAAACATGGTATCGTTTTGTCTCCTTATAAATTTTGTCGGTACGGAAGCAGAATTGTAAAATATGAAACCATTAAAAAGTTACGAGCTTCTAAAGATTCATTATTTTTTGCTAATTTTAACACAACTTTGGGCGTAAATTTGAAATAAAAGAAGCATCAATTTCCAAAACGAAGCCTGTACCGACACAGCAAATTTATCGAAGAATTTAGTAAATGTTTCTTGAAATTGATTGATGCAGTGGTTGTTTCATAAAACCCCAAATTCCAAAGGCCTTTTTGTATTTTATCACGTGCGCCTTTTACTCGTGAAATATCGTGCATCTCACTGAATAGTTGCCTTCGGTGCGGTGCGGGAGGGTGACGCGCACGCACACATGCATACTATGAATAGACATGGCGCCCCGCCCGGCTGTCTCCGTATGACGTGTACGTTGACAACCTATAATATCTATGGTTTACGATAATACTCTTTTGAACCTGGCTTGAAGTTTGGATTTTTGATTAAGCCGATATTACACAGGTCAATTTCGGTTCAAAATTGCTTTCCATCCCATTGCTTCAATGGCATTGACGCATCTAAACACATTTCGATTTGATTGTCTAATATCATTGAAAGTTTAGATTTTTAATTGCCTTTCAATCGAATGGAACCAATATTGATCAATCGAAATGTCGGTTAAAACATGTAAACACGAACATTGAACAATGACCAATCCGCGAACGGCAGCGAAGGAATCGGACGTATATGATTGTGTAGTTTCTAGCGTGCGCTAATGTTTATAGTTTTAAAAATGGCTTTTGAGTGGCGTGAAAATCATGTTCCTCATTTTCTGGAACTTTTTCAAAAATATGAGTGTTTGTGGAATACAAAATCCAACTATAATACTTGTGACGCTCCTATAGTCGCTCTTCGCTAAATCCACGGACGTACCCACCAAAGCCGAGTTTTTTTTATTTAGCTCATTCATTAAATACAAATAAGGGAAATACCTGCACGCACGACTTGACGACGCGACATCGCTAGGCAAATGAACATTGAATGTCTTGTTGACTGTTTTGTTTGTAAAGAGGAAATATGTGCAATGTTCAATGCTTTTCAACGGAATTGCTGTCAATTTAATTGAACCGTGTAATATCGCCTTTAGACTTACTTTATCTGTTTGACTTGAAATTGTTTGGACTCTGAATTATTATAAATTGGAAATATTGGAATAGCTTTGAATGGATTTTAGTGCCAGTAAGATTGTGTTGGTTCATTGTAGAACACTTGTAAACAAATTAAAATCAACATTGGGTAAGTCATATAATTTGTTACAACTAATCTCTAGGTACTTACATACTCGTATTTGATGATCTTTTATGACGTGGTAAAATCTAGTAATATAGTTCAATGGGTAAAATCATCAAATGAGATCTACCACCCCGGGCAGGGACTGACAGTCTTTTACTAATCAAAATCCACGATACTGCGAAGATCGCCCGGAGGACACGGCGGAGCATACGGTGCAAGACTGCCCAGCTTGGGCGGAGCACCGACGTGTCATCACGGCTGCGATAGGCGGAGACCTCTCGCGCCCGGCATTGGTTGCGGCCATGCTGCGGGGCGAGACGGAGTGAGAAGCGGTCAGCTCCTTCTGCGAGGCAGTAATGCTCGTAAAGGAGGAGGCAGGCCGCGAGCGAGAGAGGACAGCGTCCTCCCTCCGCCCCAGCCGCAGTGGAAAGCGCCCACGGCGACAAACGTCGCTCGATGGTCTCCGGCCGCCGTAGGCGCGGGCATGCGAGCAGCGAGTAAAGGGCAACTCGCTGCCCGACCAAGGACCATGCTCGGGTCGACGGCGCGTTGTGTCCCACGCGCGCCTCAAAGAGCGTCAGCATAATGACGGGGCCCCCCTCTCAGAGGGCCAAAGCCTGCCGGGGTCGCGGGATTATTCCCTTACAGTAACCCCGGAACATAACAGGCTATGAAGGTCACCGTGGATTTTAGTCAGTAGAAGTCTGACAGTCCCTCCCACCCTGCCCGGGGTTGGAGGACTCATTTGATGATTTTACTACGCTAAAAAAAAAAAAAAACAAAATCCACGATGTCCTTCAATAGCACTTTACGTTCCGGGGTCACTGTTACCTAATAAGACTGTCCCGCGGGGGCGGGGCAGCGAAGCCGAGTTCGGCTGTAGGAACACCAAGGCGATATAAAAGGGCGCCTAGATCGAAGTGACCCACGCAAAAAAAAATAATAAGAGAGCATTGAGTGCATGGGTCATGAATAAAGAAAATATTGCTCCTTTATTTGATACGTCTCCACCGTAAGGTTTATTTGAGTGTATATTATAAAAATTTTTGTTGGTGCGTAGTTTTGCTTGATAATTTAACCCTGAATCC
The DNA here is from genome assembly GCA_036375495.1 of Agrotis segetum. Lineage (NCBI taxonomy): Eukaryota > Metazoa > Arthropoda > Insecta > Lepidoptera > Noctuidae > Agrotis > Agrotis segetum. The sequence goes on from JAQSVV010000206.1 coordinate 1,183,186, forward strand.
ATGTTTAGATCAACACGAAACGCATTGACATCGATGTAAACGAAGAACAGTTTAATTTCACGAAAGCTGAAAGAAGTCTGTAGTCAGCTGAATCAAGCCATAGATTCAGAAGGCAGTTCTCCTGGTCACAGCGCGTATTGTTAGAAGGTTTGTCTGTCTTCGATGTTGATGGGCTAGTTATTTTTCTTTGTTTTTATACATAGTTATAATAAAAACTAATTCAAAGCCCAAAAATGTGTTCTTACTTTTTATTTTCAGTTTAATAAATAATCAACAAATATTTACGAAACAGTTTATTTTATTTGTTTTATTCAATAAATATAGTTATCTTAGCCGTATCCGGTAATAGCGATCCAGGTACTAATTTTCTTCTGTTTCTGTAAATAAAAATAAGTAATGCAAGGAACTTTCAGTAATCAACTTAGGTACAACCCTTGTAGCAATCTGCATTACTCGCTCTACGTTTTATCACAGTATAAATATCTACAGTAGTTGATCTCGGCCGCATGATAGAAATAAATACCTACAGCCGCGCGGTACGTAAACATGCGTTAGGGCTGTCCGACGCCCGTCTCCAGCATTTTAATTACATTTGCCTACTTTCTGTTTCTATTTAGTGTTCTGATTGTAAATATACTTTTCTTATACTTTAGTAAACAAATAAAATACTTTGTATATTGAAAAGGAAGTGTTCAATAAAAATGCGTGTTGTTTTTTATTAATAGATTTAATTTAAAAACAAATGTTTGTTTGAAAAACAAATTGTGTTTATAAATTTGCGACCGAAAAATATTTGCGCCTTGACTGACTCGTACGAAATGCTTTATTATTGAATTTTAAAGTATAATAAACTCGCATTCTAATAAAAAGCTTAATTAAAAATTGTTTTGGGAAACATGGACAAGGTGGACGACGATATAACAAGGGTCTGATTACGTCGTCGTGTGGATTCGCGTCAACCGCTCCTTCAAGGTCAGTGCGCCGCTCGCGCTGCCTCGCACAGCGCATCGCTCGCGCAGGCAGTCGGCCTAATGCAACCGAGTGCGCACACTCAAATACGGAGCGAACTATGTACTCTTACGTTCCAAGATTCAAGACTGTGTTAAAGTTTATGTAGTACACTGAATATACGTTGATTGTACACCGTACCGTAGGTAAATGAAGCTCACTGCTTCATTTCCGTGCCCGCCGACAATCCCACCGCGCCGTTACACCATGACTTTACTTTGAATAATACAAACTAACAAAACACACATGCACTGGAGTTTTAACACAAGAGTAAGTACCTACCGTATCATGATTCATTCAGAACCGCCTATAACTTATCTTTTTAACTTGCCTCAGTAACTTTCCTTTACTTTATTCATTTTACTGTATTTATTAACCCAAATACCCTTTTTTTCGTGATATAAAGGATGATACATAACCATTAAAAAGTCACACATTATGTACCTACCTACTAGCACGGCTACTAGCTACTAGTAAGTAAAATTATTTTATAGTTAGTAGGTACTCACCTTTCAGAGGTTGTAGGTAATTTAAAAAAAACTTATGCCTGGATGCGTTATTGTTTACGTTAAACACCCAAACACAGCACAATAATATATTTTCTATTTGTCATATTTGCTAAAAAAAAACAACGCACCGTCCGTTCATCACTACGGTACGGCCGTGACTGTCTGCGCCTCAAGCGCGCCCCGACATCGAGTCACGTGGTATAGCTCCCGTTTCGTCCGTTTGTATGAAGATCAAATACTGTAGATATTATTACCGTGGTTTTATAAACATGTTAAAAAAAACGTTTCATGACACACATGTCATAAGTCACAATGTCATGTGATGACGGCGAGGCGGACGGTGTATGCATCGTGTAACTTCGTTTTTATTCGGAATGGATCGGAGCGCTTTATGTGTGGGTGCAAAGCAGACGTGCGTAAGGACTAGCGTCTAACTGCTCATCACTGATACTATCTCTTTCGGGCACGATGACAGGTGAAACAACATGCTTTATGGCCCCGCCTGCCAGTGAGTTCGTGTTCGCACAAAGAGCCACCTTAAACAACATTGATGATCTAAGAGACGCAGATCTTTTCCAATATTAATAACTTAGACAAATTACCACCTTCTAGAGAAGTACTAAAGCATCTTACCAGGCTTTTATTTGGAAAAATGCAAAAATCCCGATCAAAAGCTTAGCTTATATATGTATTTTAGGGTACCTACTGTACCTACACGTAGAAGTAAAAAATATTGATAGTTTCCATTAACAATTTTTTTGTGAAATATTAAGCTTTAAAGTTCTAATTTTTGCTCGACTCGAGTGTCCCCCTCTACCAGCTAAACGGTTATGTTTAGGGGTGTGAAAAAATTCACGAAAGTAGTACCTAATAACGAAGTTTAAAAGAAAATTATCATAACTAAGTAGGCTTTACAAGATTACGAGTAATAGTCGACCAACTTATAAAAAGTACTTGGATAACATATTTTCCTAAACAAAATAATATCGGAGAACATGTTCTTTAACTGCAAATGTAATGCCTGGACCGATTTTGAAAATTCTTCTTTTGATTGAAAGAGTACACCTTCTTGGTCCCATGTTCAGGTCAGGATCTGATGATGGAATCCTGGAGAAATCGTGGGATCTTTTTTAATTTGATGACAACTCAATCCAGTCGAGTTTCGGCTCACTAGAGTCGTATTTATTAAATAAATAGCCATTGATGCTGGATGATGTCCATGGTCTGATGATACAGCTGAAAGTAACCATGAGTTCTTTCTTATACAAAAATTCAATCCTACTGAGCTTAGGGTCATTTGATTCGTCTGTACATGTGGTCTTTTGTACTGGATGTTTTCCAGGCTCTTATGATGGAGCTGGAAGGTAGCCATGGGATCTTTGTAATATAATAACGCAATCTCATCGAGTTTGGGATCATTTGATTCGTCTTCACATAGACTTTGGTACTGGATATTCCTAAAGGCTTTGATGATGGAGCTGGAAGATGGCCATGGTGGCAACTACGGAACCCTACACTGTGCGAGTGTGCGTGGCCCGACACGCACTTAGCCGGTTTTTTAATATGTTGTGATTGAAAAACCGTTTCGAGGCATAGCGTTACTGATCATTATGGACTAATTAAAAAGGAAAAATACTCATTCATACATTGTTATTTTTATTAAAATACGTTTGACCTTCCTTGCCCTTCAACAGACGTCACCTTTAGCCGTACACAGTTTTGTATCTTTGCCGGAAAATAAAAGGTAAGTGGCAAGTATTTTCCAGGGATGTCAGACATACCAATTTCTTGGTATACATACAAGTTTTCAGTGTCACGTACCATGTACCAAGACTGTTACTCGGTCCTGGTACCTAAAAATACAAGAAAGACCGTTGACCAACAATACAGAATAAATGACAAATTGTTCGGTACAATCGAGTAAATCGCTTTATCCCGTCGTTAATATTTACGGTTTGAGCGAAACAGAAGTCATTATAATAATTCCCCTCCATGTTAAAATATCTTATATCATCTAATATCTTTAAACGAGCAATTCTTGTATATTTATATATAATCAGGATCTCGGAAACGGCTTCTAGGATTTTCATGAAAGTTACAGATTAGGGGTTTTTCGGCTCAAGGAATCGATTTATCAAGGTCCTAGGTTCGAGAAAAGCTCGGTTCCCAAGATATAGACATTTTAAAAACCGAGCAAAGCTCGGTCAACCAGATATTGAAATATAAAATAGCACAGAGTCCATGTAAACATAAAAAAACGCAAATTCTGACACTGACAGACAATCGACTGTCAAACTGATTGTTTTTACAGTAAACGATTCGTTTTCAGCGTTTTAAAACAAAATCATTCATTCACTCATAGCTACTTATAACGGAACGTGCGATTCTTCATAACGGTAACATTATCTTTACTCGACTCGACATTTTCGTGACATTTTAGTCTGGTCAATTTAGATATTCGAAGTTACATAAAGTCCCAGCAAGCTGTATTTCAGTGAAATTGTTCAAAATATAATTATAAACAATGTCTAAAAGTTCCCCATCATTCCCCTGTAAGGAAAAAAAGAATTCATGGTCAATGGTAAAAAAAAATGAGTTTTTCGCGATTTTCAGCAAAACGGTAAGTTTTATCATAAAAGTACCTCAGACAAAAATTGTAAATCATAAAATTATCTATAAAAATGTATCAATACTTTTTTTCTTACGAGCCACCGTTTCTGAGTTAAAACGATTCAAAAAGTTGTTATCGTCATAATAAGCACACTTTTCCACGCCACCTATGAGGTAGGGTAGGGTAGTGAGGTTTCCCCAGTAGGTCTACTCCACGGGTCAGTTGTGATCCTGTTTAATGTAAAACTATTGCAAAATAACGGAAACTTTCAAATATTGGGAAAGATAAAAGCGATGTATAATGAAAAAAAAGTGTTGAAGTTTATTCGTCTTATTCGTAAGTTTTAAATTGTTGTTCTTCTTCTCCTGCTTCTTCTTCATGTTCATTTTGGATGCAAGTAAATTGCGTCAATAGCGATGTATCGCATGATACTTCGTCGGAGTCAAACGAATCCTCCATTGTTTGTGATTCAATATTAGAGCATGACCGGCCTTGACAATTTGTGCATGCCAAAGAACAAGACGGTCCGACTTTTTTGCAACCACATTAGCACTGCATCCCTTTTTGCAGTTGCAAACAATAGCGTTCAGCAGTTTTTCCGGCGCAGGTGGAAGTAAAGTTTGAACTGGCTCTAATATATTGTTGAGCAACTTCCAAGACCCTACAGACTGGGGGTCTGTAGGGTCTAGCTGATAACCAAGCCACACTTGAACTTGGTAATATTTATACTCGAAAAAGATGTTGGTGAGCAGCAACTGATGTTGGAGGAAGACAAGCTAATTGAACTTGTTTTTTGTTTTTAGTATTTTTAACGAAACATGCATATCGATGCTTATCTAAACAGGTAGTTTTTTTAGGAGCTCCGTACATAGAAAGAAGATGCGAAGCGGATGCCATTGGTCATAACTTCTTGTTGAGTTGAATTACTCTTTTTAAAAACTTCAGCATATTGAATTAAATCTTGTTTTTCAAACATTTTGAAAACTGCTGTTTTACCCCTCCTGTAAAATGCAGATGTCGTATCACAGCCAGTTATTACGTGTAAAAATAGTACATGATCTTTACACTTTAATAAAGTAAATAAACTTTTTGATGAATATTTATATCTGATTGATGCTGAGCTTTTCCTGGTTTTAAGAGAAAAATAGTTCTTTCAGTTCGCGTTCGAGCAGTGAGTAATACAAGTAAGTCAACATCTTCACCAACAACAATGGTTGTATTTGTCAAATTGAATTGCTCTATTGCTGTTTCAATGCATATTATGACGAAAACAACTTTTATAACTTTTTGAATCGTTATATCTCAGAAACGGTGGCTCGTAAGAAAAAAGTATTGATACATTTTTATAGATAATTTTATGATCTACAATTTTTGTCTGCAGTACTTTTATGATAAAACTTACCGTTTTGCTGAAAATCGCGAGAAACTCATTTTTTTTACCATTGACCTTGAATTATTTTTTTTCCTTACAGGGGAATGATAGGGAACTTTTACACATTGTTTTGATAGAGATAAAGATATTTTTGAAAGGCATCTACTTACAATCTCGAAATCGAGATAAATGGCGAAAATCTAGAATTGGCCCCCAGGGTCCAGGGTTCAGTCCTAGATGTGGGGCTAACGCAGACACTTCTCGTGGTTGAAAACTTACATTTTTCATGAGTAGCATTTATAGGTACTTAAGCAAAAATAAAAAAAAAACTACCTCATCTTTTGTAAGGTAAAACTATTCGTTGACTGAACCAACTAGCTTGCACGCATAACAGAATTTTGCCTGTAAATGATTGGCATACATAAATAAACGGAGCACGGCGGCGGGCGGGGCGGCGGCGACGGGCGGGTCCGTGCATCACTTCATATGTCCGGGAGAGTTGAAATATTGATCAGAGATACTTATTACCCAATTGTTTAGAAAAACACTCCAAAATGATCAAAAAAATTATAGACAGTTTAACTACTGATCAAATAACTCGCCCTGATATTGAGGTATTCTTCAGAGTGCGAGCGGTAGGGCACTAAAGAGATTTAAAATAACTGGATCCTCGTAGGTCCCGTTCGATTCTTCATCCCGAACTATCAAAATCTGGGCTTAAAAAGAACTCCGAATATTTGCACTGTTACGATGACCATAAAATTAAGTAGTACATACAAGATGAACGTAGACCGGATGTGATGACACCAGCTCGCGACACTGAGCTCACTGTGGACACCGGCGCGCGCGCAGCCGGTCGCGGACTGACGGCCGCGCGCGCCCTTCTCGTCGCCCATCCCATACGCACACGCGCACCTTAATTGACGTACTCTACTTCTCTATGTATCAGGACCACTGACAATAAAACAATCATACTGCCAATTGCCCACTTACAACCAAGTGATACAATCAGTTTCTTCCAGGGCACGGCTCGTTTAATACGGCGGCGGCGGTGCTCTCAGTAGCCGCACGCAGATCAAAACTCTGCGTGAACGAATTACACGTATGTTAGGAATAGGGCTTCCAATCCGGATATTAGGACTTAGGTTAAGGCAGTCGTTCCATGTACCTAAAATACTGATATCCAGCTGAATCTGGTTCGACTGGAAGCCGACCCCAATACAGTTGGGAAAAGGCAGGGAGATGATGAATACTGACTTGGGATATAATATATTCGAATATAATTATAATATGTAACTGTAAGGGTTTATTTTTGGGGTCGATAGAAAGGAGTCTCAATTTTTGCATAGGGTTTCTTTTTAAGATTAGAGGTCTGTGCTACCTCAGATGGGAATTCGAAATTCCACCTAAATTTTCCAAAAGTATCCCGGAGGAAAAATCTTTACATACATATATATATACAACATGTAACATAATTAACGCACATCCTGAAATTAGTTTGTTCAGAATCGTTTACTGAATCGATTTCTATCATCTTTACATATAATAAAATCGTAGAGATGTCATTCCTGTACATTGAATATTTTTTTCTTTTTGTATTTTTTTCGAGATAAGGGATCGATTCTGATGCCAGATCAACTTTATTTTTTTTCGAAATTTTTTTATGTTTTTTGATTTGATCTATCTCCGAAACTACTGTAAAGATGTCGATCAAATTTTCCTCAAATATTCCTAATAATATGTTCTGTTTATATGCTATGTATTATTACGCTATTTTTCCTGGGAGATAAGCAATTTTGAATTTTGTTGTTTTTAGATGTTTGTTGATAGTTGGAAGCTAAACCACTGGATATTATTTAGTCAATTTTTCCTCAAATATTCCTTAAACTGCTGTTCTATTAATAGGATATGTATAATTACGCTATTCCTCTTGGGGGATTAGCAATTTTATAATATGTTGATTTTCAGTCATTGTTGACATTTGTACAAGAACCGCTATTTGAAAATCACTGTCAACGTACTAGCCAGTCCGGTCGGTAACCTGCTTGACTTTCGTGCAAGGGGTCTCTGGATCAAATCTCGCAGTTTTTTTTTTCTCTTTATTTGTCCTGAGAGTTTTAAATAATTAAAAAAAAAATGTGCATACTTTTGTTTCAATATTATTCGCGATTTAAAATAATTACTATTTTTTTTCAATACTTCTCTAGGATATAAATCTACACCGATTTAAATTGTAGGTAGTAAGTTGGATATTTTTTTTAATTGTAATTGTTTCGAGGTGTGGAATTTTAAAGATTAGAAAAAATCAGGGTTTCTATAATTTGTGTTTATTTATGTTTTGAATTGGTGCTCAAACCAGTGCATAGATTCTGTTTTAAACGACGATAAGTTGTACTCATCGAGTCAGATAATTAGTTATTTTTTAGGTATCACGCGGTATGCTAAAGGGAGAAGAGCAATGCTATCGTACAGACGCCAGCAGGTCAACCTACCCGAATCTGTCAGATTTTACCATTCAAACCTTAACCTTCTACTCTTGTGATAAGGTTGAAATTTTATTAAAGAAATCTGACAGATTGTGGTAGCTTGATGTGCTGGCGTCTGTACGTTCAATTTGCAGCGATACTGTAAATCGACCCAAAAATGATAGTCTAATGTTTAAATAAACACGGTTCTTTGAAATGAATGTCGCTCAAATAAGGACGTTTCCTATGCAAACTATGTACCTACCTAGATATAACATTATTGATCTAAACTAATAATAAAAATGCAATTATGTTTGTTTTTTACCTTTTCACGCATTACTACCTACTGAATCGATCGTCCCAAAATTTAGCATATACGTTGTCAGGAGTATAGACACGGATAAAAGGTATCTTACATCCCGAATAACAGAAGCTGTTTCCGAGAAAACAATTACGTTCATATTCCAGATGGCGCCACACGATCCGTATTGTTTCTCAAATTCTAAAATAACGCAAGCGAAGCCGCGGGCAAACACTAGTTTTTAATATAGGTAATTTTTTTTTTCAAAAATAATTTCAACTACGGAAATTTCCTCTAAACGTCTGTACAGTCAAAACAAACTAAGATAGACCGTAAATCAAGGCAACAAGACTTAAAAGTGCAATTTTATTTGTATAAATGCAAATTCCGTCATTCATTCACAAAATAAAGAAAAATAAACCTTACTGCAAAATAACTAATTTAGTTAATAACAAATGCATTTACATGTTAAATTAAAAATTCAATATATGTATGACGATTAGAACATAATATTCTAATTGGGGTGTCTGAGGGTGTGCGTTAATTATGTTACATGTTGTATATATATATATTATAATAAAATCGTAGAGCTGTCATTCCTGTACATTGAATATTTTTTTCTTTTTGTATTTTTTTCGAGATAAGGGATCGATTCTGATGCCAAATCAACTTTTTTTTTCTTTCGAAATTTTTTATGTTTTTTTGATTTGATCTATCTCTGAAACTACTGTAAAGTTGTCGATCAAATTTTCCTCAAATATTCCTAATAATATGCTTCTGTTGATAGGCTATGTATCATTACGCTATTTTTCCTGGGAGATAAGCAATTTTAAATTTTGTTGTTTTTATCTGTTTGTTTTTAGTTGGAAGCTAAACCACTGGATATTATTTAGTCAATTTTTCCCCAAATATTCCTTAAACTGCTCTTCTATTAATAGGATATGTATAATTACGCTAATCCCTTTGGGGGATTAGCAATTTTATAATATGTTGATTTTCAGTCATTGTTGACATTTGTATAAGAACCGCTATTTGAAAACACTGTCAGCGTACTAGCCAGTTTGGTTGGTATCCTGCTTGACTTTCGTGCAAGGGGTCTCTGGATCAAATCTCGCTGTTTCTTTTTTTCACTTTTTGAGTTTTCTTATATTTGTCCTGAGAGTTTCAAATAATTAAAAAAAAATTGTATACTTTTATTTCAATATTATTCGCGATTTTAAATTATTACTATTTTTTTTTTCAATAGTTTTCTAGGATATAAATCTACACTGATTTAAATTGTAGGTAGTAAGTTGGATATTTTTTTAAATTGTAATTGTTTCGAGGTGTGGAATTTTAAAGATTAGAAAAAATTGTGTTTATTTATGTTTTGAATTGGTGTTCAAACCAGTGCATAGATTCTGTTTTAAACGACGACAAGTTGTACTCATCGAGTCAGATAATTATTTATTTTTTAGGTATCACGCGGAATGCAAGGGAGAAGAGCAATGCTATCGTACGTTCAATTTGCAGCGATACTGTAAATCAACCCAAAAATGATAGTCTAATGTTTAAAATAAACACGGCGTTTCCTATGCAAACTATGTACCTAGATATAACATTATTGATCTAAACTAATAATAAAAATGCAAGTTTGTTTGTTTTTTACCTTTTCACGCATTACTACCTACTGAATCGATCGTCCCAAAATTTAGCATATATGATATACGTTGTCAGGAGTATAGACACGGATATAAGGTATCTTAAATCCCGAATAAAGAAGAGAGCTGTTGCCGAGAAAACAATTACGTTCATATTCCAGATGGCGCCACACGATCCGTATTGTTTCTCAAATTCTAAAATAACGCAAGCGAAGCCGCGGGCAAACACTAGTTGAGAATAAGCGCGGACGAAGTCGCGAGCGAAGTGCTTTTTACTTGAATAATATTGTATGTTTATGTAATGTGACTGACTGTTTTTTCTATCGTGGTAAAATTATATAATGATTCCTCCCGCCCCTAGTGGACGGGAGGGAATGTCAGTCAGTCTCGTACTGATTAAAATCCACGGTTATCTTACAATAGCCATTTACGTGCCAGGGACACTGTTACCTGACTGTTTCAAGTGCGTTTCTCAATGTGTAACTTAATGGTATTCAAATTAAATGTTATATTCTTGTTTATTTTTAACCGACTTCAAAAAAGGAGGAGGTTCTCAACTCGGTCGATATTTTTTTTTATGTATTTTCTTCCATTACTCCGAGGTTACTAGTCCGATTCGTGTGATTTTTTTTTGTTCGATGCAGTATACTTGCAGTTTGGTTCCATAAATATTTCATCCAATTTAGTTCAGTACTTTTTATTTTGTGAGCATTTTTATTGATTTCTGCTACTTGGATGACTGCTGATGCTGCTTAGCTTGGGACTAGACGGCGTTGTGTGATAGTTGTGGAATATATATTATATACTAGCTGACCCGGCGAACTTCGTACCGCCTTAGCGTAGCTTTGATGCACTACTTTATTTTGTATAGTTGACCTATCTTAGGTATGAGTACCTATTCAATTTAAACTGGAATCTATAATATCCTCCATATATAAATTAATCCCTATTTCCCTGGTCTCGCCATATCTGAAAAGGACCTAATTTTATTAAATACAAAACAAAATATATATTTTCATAATAGTGTTTATTCCATAGGATTCAATAATTCCACTTATATATTTTTACAAATCGCTATTGAACAACTTGGCATTTTGAAGTAAATACTGAGCTTAACACCACGCGCGCTCTAGAAAACAACTAATAGCCTCTATACCCTTCACTGTTTCTCTCTATTCTAGCTGACCCGGCGAACTTCGTACCGCCTTAGCGTAGCTTTGATGCACTACTTTATTTACTTTATTTCTTAAATAAATTAACAAACACTTATTAACAAACAAAAAACTTCTTAGTCTTTATAACAAAACAAACTTTATCAAAAACATGAAAAGCGGTAATGGATGTGATGCCACAGATTACCATTTTTTTTTTACTGCCTTGGCTGTTCAGCCATTCGCCAATGACGCCAATGTCAAGTTAGGGAAACAGATACTACCACAGATTACTAAATAGGATATGCGAAATTTGTATAGGTTTACTATTTGTATTATTTTAAAAAATTTATAAAATAGTGCAATGGAATTTAATTAAGTAACCACGTTTCCGCACAAACTTAATTAAGTTACCACGTTTCCGAACAAACGATGCTCTTTTAATATAGTCTATGGCTGTGAATTACGTTGACATTCGTATTTAAACGCGCGTTTTTTAAAATATGCAAAATTAAATGTATACTTTTCAATATTTCTGAGAGATTTTCTTAATATTTTTTTCCGTAAGAACCATCCTTGGACTTCCACAAACATTAAAAAAAAAGAATTATCGAAATCGGTTAAGCCGTTCACACGTGATGCCGTGACAACGCGAAACGGGTTTCATTTTTATATATATAGATTTTACTCAAAAATGCATGTAATGTGGTCATTATTTTGACAACCTTGTTTGAGCAAAGTCAAAGTCGACTTTGCTCAAACAAGGTTGTCAAAATAATGACCGGGTCTGTTTCAAGGAGCGGCCAGCAATGTTTTTTCTGGCCGCTCTAACAGGCCGGCAAAACATTGTCGGCCGCTATTTTGACGTTTCAACGTTTTAAAAAAACAAATTATGCAAAAAGATTTTATTTAAAACACAGCTGTTTGTATTTAAAGAGGTAGGCACAAAAAGATTGCAACCATATTTTTAAAAAAAAAACAAAGAAGGAACAAAAGCGCGGTTTAGCGAATTTTTTATTTTTATTTAGTGACTTTTTTGCTTTATGTAAATGAAGTAATAAATGAAATGCAGTCAAACATCGCATTAAAATTATCGCAAACTATTAGTAGGTAAGTAATATGAAACCGGGAAAGTCGGTGTTGAATTTTAGTAACTGTATTTTTCATAATTGTTATTTTAATTAAATTTCTAGTTAATTAATATATATTTTATTTAAATCACTTGCTGGTTTTATGTAGGTTAGGTACTTGCATTTTTGAGTAAAGCACTATACAAGCCTTGGCCCACTATTTCTGCTTCGCTGGTCACGCTGTGATTGCCTCCAGCTAGCTTAGCTACGCTCTAGGCCTTCCAGCTTGACCATCATGCAGCCCTTGCTGTCCTCGCTGTAAAGGCCTCGGCCTACGGCCTCGGCCTTTATCTCAGCTCGTCCATCAAGTGGTGCATGCTGACCGCGCTGTGTCGGCCTGGAGCTGCGCTAGGCTGCGCTGTCGGCCATCATCAGTGCGACCAGCAAAGTAGCCATTATAGGCCGCGGCAGTAATGTACTAATATTATAATATATCCTTCTTTCCTTGGCAATGTTACCCTTTGCACACATAATCTTGGGTGGTGCTTACGGTATGTGGTCATGGGGGTGTTTATTTTGCGTTGCAAAGTTATTAAATCTGTTTTTGACAATGAAAGAATTGAAGAGCTCGTGGCTAAATAATTACAGCCGCACAGGCCGATCTGCCTGGTTAGGCCGCGCTTGCCGAGGTTCGTCTGTGGATGGGGGACCATCAGTCTTTCATAGCGAGTTTCCTCCGTGCCTCGGAAAGCACGTAAAGCCATTATTTGAAGAATTTTGACAGTCGTTACTGTTAGTCAGAAGCTCTTCATGTCGCTCCATGTAAAATACTGATATTCTAATGCATCTGGTTCGACTGGAAGCCGACCCTAATACAGTTGGGAAAAGGCAGGCAGATGATGATGATAATGCCAAAATATTAAGTTACTAAGGAAATGGCAAAAGTATTAAGTGCTTTAATTGTGTTTCTTGAATTAAGTTGTGTTTTTAGTACCTATGGTATTTGTTTGATGTTGAAACTGTTGTTTTATTTTTTGTTTGATTTCGTTATGGTTTATTTGTCGTGATTGTTGATTGTGTTGTCCTGCTCTTACTGAATTTATCTTGCATTTATCAAATACTTTATTTTATTATTTATTTTTACAAACAAAATATGGATTATAACTAAAATAAAATGTTTGTTAAAGTGTTTACCAAATTCCATTTTGACATCGGTAGTGAACTGTTCTGTAAGGGTTGCTAGTTCGTTAAGTTAGCTCTTACTTTTAGCAAAAAATTTAATATCATCCATAAAATAGATAATTTATGGCGTTGTTTTGTGTCAGGTTCTCAACATCGGGGGCTGTATTAAGGGTAATCCTGTGCGCGTTGAATTTAAAATGTTTGATAGATAGAGGGTTCAGAGCAAGGCAGAACCACAGTAGGCTCAGCGCATCTCCTTGAAAGATACCTCTTTGTATTCTGATTGGGCTAGTGTCCGTTGTTTCTATTGAAGTATTGCATCGTAAGACGGTAGACCAAGTTGCCATTATAATTAGGGTGCTCCCAAACTTATCGACGTGGAACCGGCTTAAGCCGAGTGCGTATCACCACACTACTCGGCTTACCGCCGATCTGCTGCCGCGACGGATTTTCGCATGCTATCGGAAGTCGATTGCTCCGAACGGCCGTCGCGACGGCTGTTCGCATATGTTCGGCGCCGCGCCTGTGCCCACAAGCCCTGTGCACAGTGTTTTATGAAGACCATTTTTCGGACATTCATTCCACGCAAGTGGGATGTGGTATTTTTTTGGTGCGCAAGGAAAATGAAGGGCATAATTTCAGTTTCACAAATACGACGGAACATCAAAGAAAAAAATAAAGACTAAAAACCTCGTTTAAGTTTGAATCTACGGAGTACTAAAATATGCAGAATTTAAAACTCCGTCGATTTTTCTAAGGTCATAATTATTTTGCGTATTATAATTATTTAGTTTCAAAAAAAAGACATGCTAGTACAATGGGGATACAAAGTAATTCATATAAATAACTTAAACTATCAGATTTTCACATTAAAAAAGCTATGTCCGAAAAATGGTCTTCGTAAAACACTGTGCTATGCCACCATCTTTGGTACTCGGCCATCTCCGGCGCCGTTCGGCTGCCGTCGGAGATGTAGGTACATGCGTTCGGCCATCTTCGGCGCTGTTCGGAAGCAGTTCGAAGCCGTACGCAGCCGTACGGATGCGAACAGCTACCGTCGGAGATGACGGCATGCATTCGGCCTTCTTCGGCGCTGTTCGCGGGAAGCAGTTCGACGCCGTACGGATGCGATCAGCTACCGTCGGAGATGAAGGCATGCGTTCGACCGTCTTCGGCGCGGTTTGGAAGCAGTTCGACGCCGCACGCAGCCGTACGGATGCGATCAGCTAATCTACAAACGACTCGTTCCGCCGTCGGCCGAAGTCGCGTCGCGTCGTCCGAGCCGAGCCGGTGCGAATGGCGTTAGTGTCTCGGTCTAGCAAATGGCAGTTCTAAGCGACAGAAAGAGAAAGGGTAACGGAAAAAGCTGATGCCGCGTCGTTAGATGTGGGAGCACCCTTATAGGGAATGTGATAACTGTTGGGTGTATTCTGTTTTCTAGTAACCAAACACGAAGGGGATGGCGGGGTTTTCCTTCGAACCTAGCCTGTCCGTGTGCCCACAAGTCCCGAGCTCACTTCGCTTGCTCTTGGATCTATCCTAACAACAATGTACTAACCATGAATGGGGAGAATCATATGCTTTTTTACCGACTTCAAAAAAAAGGAGTTTTCGTATAAGTTAGTCTATATCAGCGTCTGAACAAATGTACCAAATTTCATAAGTGTATGTATGTATGTATGTTTCTATGTTTGTGCACGCATATCTCCGGAACTACAAGTCTGATTTAAGTAATTCTTTTTTTTGTACTAGGTATTGTTCAACTTAGGATACACTGTAAGTTTCATCAAAATCGGTTCAGTAGTTTTAGAGATATGGATTTTTTCGTTTGCACTTCATGAAATGTTTGTGGAGGTATGTGTTCGAATATTATTACCATGGATATGTATGTTTACACGAATGTGGACCTAATTGTATTTAAAACTCTGTAAGAAAATAAGCTTAGGGTGCGTCGTGTCTCAACTTTGTCGATTGTACAATGTACTACTGCTACTGTTTCAATAATTATCAAATTAATAAAATATACGATTGTATAAAATATAACTTATAATTTTATTTCCGTTCTACCCTTACACACTGTTTTATCTAAAAAAGAATTAAACATTCAAATCCTAGTGAACTTTATCGATTTTAATGTAGGTAGGTATCTATAATTAATATATACCATTCTAAAATGTTGCACCCCTATTAAAAGATGCTCAGGTGTGCCATCTATTGTGTAATAGCTATTAGCTGAAAATTCTAATCAATTATTATGAAACGTGGTTTTGCTACGCAACGCTAGAATAGATAGCGCTACTGACGCACGACATCAACAATTTTGTATGATAATAATATTCTCAATGCTTTAAATCTCTTTGAGGAGACGAGACAAGCACCGAAGCACCGCCACTTTGGCTCTCTTTTCCGGCTTGAATTTATGTTAGACAAATAAAAGTAAACTTAAGGACGGAGTGATCTTTCCGGTTCAGTTTAGTGTGATAAGAACCATTATGGGAGATAACCAAAAAAAAAAAACAGTTTAATTTAAAGCAGACTTGCCTGTCCAGTCTATAATCTATTGTGTCTCTAGTCTGCAGTCAGCCGGACTTTACCGTTCATAAGTAAGTGGGAGGCGCTGGCCGTAGGGATGCTCAGTAGAGCCCTCCTGAAGCTGCAGCTCGCGGAGCAGGCCTGGCACGCGGAGCAGGCCTGGCACGCGGAGCCGTCGCGGCACTCTCACTGTGGTCGCATCCGGCACGCGTGGCAATCGCGGCACGCGCGGCAGCCTGGGGACGCGCGTCAGGCTAGGCGCGCGCGGGTGCGTGCGCCCGAGGTCTACCCGACGCATGCGCGATGCACGTGCACCTCTATTTCTCGCGGCACGATCAAATCCAAGCAGCACTTCTCACAAGTTCAACTAGATTACCTTTTCCTACCACTGGACACTTCTTTCAAATGAAATGTAAGAGTTTACTGAAAACTACTTTAACATTGCGTAACATAACTCTACTCATATGTTACGTAATGCAGTGCAACTTTACTACCTACTGATTTGCAGCCTAATAGTAAAACGTGCGCTGAATCAAGTCTATGGATACGAGGAAAGGACCGTGAAGCTGGCAACACAGTGGCGTCGCAGCCAGAGACAGGCCGGCGGACGTAGCGGAGGTGGCGCACACTCGGGCAGACGGCGAGCGGCCGGCGCGGCAGCACACGGGGGAGTGCAGCGCGGACCCGGCGCGGGGCGGGCGCGGGGCACGCGGCCTGCGCGGCCCGGCGGTGCGCCGTTGCGCCCGGCGAAGCCAGCCTGGCGCCGCTCATACTTTCCTACGCTTGATGATTACCTACAATAACAAAATGCGTTCAACTTTCGTTTGAGGTAGTATGATCATCAATCAATGAATCCTTCCGCCCTGGATGGAGCAGAAGGGACCTAGTCTATACATAATAATTATGTACATAATCTATATATATAAAATTCAAAACTGACTGACTGATCTGACAACGCACAGCCCAAACCGCTGGGCCTAGAAACGTGAAATTTGGCATAAGCTCTCCTTATACCACGTAGGTGAGCACTAAGAACGGATTTTGCGAAATTCGGCCCCTAAGGGGTTGTTTTTGGGGTTGATAGTTTGTATGAAACTTCGTTACTACAAGTGCTAGGAAGTTTAAATTTTGAATACGGGTTCTTTTGAGGACGTAAGAGTTACCTATGACAGGATTTTGCGAAATTCGACCCCCAAGGGGTTTGTTTTTGGGATTTACAGTTTGTATGAAACTTTGTTATTAGAAGTGCTAGGCGTCTCAAATCTTGCATGGCGGTTCTTTTTAAGACGTTAACGCTCACTAAGGCGGAAATTTTGTGACATTCGTCCCCTAAAGGGTTGTTTTTGGGGTTGAAAGTTTGTATGAAACTTTGTTAATACATGTGCTAGGAGCCTCAAATTTTGCATCGGGTTCCTTTTTAGGACGTAAATTCTCACCATGACGGGATTTTGAGAAATTCGACCACTAAGGGGTTTGTTTTTGGGGTTGATCTTAATAGTTTGTACGCAACTCCGTTAGGTGCTACAGGTCACTACAAATCTTGCATATTGTGGAAATTTTGTGAAATTCGTCCCGTAAGGGGTTATAATGGTAATCGTGCAATGGGGTCATTTGTATTAGGCGTGGGTTTTTGTTAAATATTGATTTAGATTTTCCAAAAGTATCTCATAAAAAGTGGGCTGGGCTGGAAGTCGAAATTCAAAAAAGCAAAGTTCGAAAATCACGCGGACGAAGTCGCGGGCGGAGTGCTAGTCTACTATAAAAAATAAGTCAGGTTTTCCTTCCTGACGCTATAACTCCAGAACGCACGAACCGATTTCCACGGTTTTGCATTCGTTGGAAAGGTCTCGGGCTCCGTGACGTTTCGCCGGGTTTGCTAGTTCTATATATGTAGAAGAACAGGGTTTTTTATTAAGACCAGTACGCTGAACAGACACAGACACAGACCGACTCCGTCATTCAGTCCTCGCCGGGTCGCGACACCCAAGTCAATGCCCCCCCCCCCCCGACCCTTGCAAGAGCCAGCCCGCGATGCTGAGCCTGTAGTTTTAAATTAGCCCCTAAATAATGAATCATTTAGATACAGCCTGTTCCTTGCTGTCCTCCCTCAGTGACGCCCTAAGCCGAGGTCCGTACCCCACAGGGGGTGCCCTTAGCGTGTGGTCGCTTAATTTTAACTTAGTTGTAAGCCCCTGGCTGGAGGCCTTAGAGTCATCTTTGGCAACCACAGGAAAGTCCGGTTAAGCAGCACACAACCTTTTATAGGTTGACCTGCGAGATGCCAGTATAAAAAAAAAATGTTTTATTAAGACTCGACTACAGCCGACCAGTTGCAGTCTACTATGTAGGGTAGCAATAAGACGGGATTTTGCGAAAATCCTCCTCTAAGGGGGTGAAAAGGGGTGAAAACGTTTGTATGAAAAATCTTATTCCTTGGGTTTATAAACTTGAAACTTACCACTAACAAGAACAAAAGTAAATAAATAGGATTAGCATCACCTATCTTCCCTCTCGTCTATCCCTTGGTAATCCAGACGATGTTAAAGTTTGTATGGAAAAATCATAACGCGTGAACTGACGAATTTGAAAATCAGTATTTATATAGTAGACAAAAATTAATCAAACAAGTGTTTTTGGATTTTTCGAAAATCACCCACCAAGTTGGTGAAAAGGGGTATTAAAGTTTTAAGGGGAGGATATTAAACCACTAAACGTAAAAACCTAAATTTTAGATGATAGTTGCAGTTTATAATGTAAATAAGCATTAAAAAACAACCACAAAAAAGTGTAAAATAACCTACAAAACTTTTCTTTCGGAAGTCGGTGATTTTTTATTAATTTCATTGTCTTTTTGCCACCGACTTTCGAAAGAAAAGTTTTGTAGGTTATTTTACACTTTTTTGTGGTTGTTTTTGAAGGCGGTTACATTATTTTTTTAAAGTTTTTATTTTACTCTTTTTGGTATAAATATTCAACTATAAAATTCTTGTCAAATATATAATTTTCTTACATATGTAAGAAATCCGAAGAACCGGTAATGACATCGTTAACATTTCTTTAATTCCTTCCCTATCTCAAAAACTACTGAACCGATTTTGATGAAACTTGCAGTATTCCTGTCCGATGAATCACATGTGACTCACGACTATTGTTTAGGTATTGTGTCTGCTGCGCGGACAGTGAAAGTGTTAAGTTGAACAATACCTAGTACAACATAAAAAGAATTACTTAAATCGGACTTGTAGTTCCAGAGATATGCGAACACAAACATAATTTACTAAATCAGTCGATGCCGACTCCTTACTAGAGGAGTTGTACCTTCCATCATCAGCATCATCCACCTGAGTTAATCATTATCAGATGCAAATACTTGAACAGCTCTATAAAATATATGAAAATCGTACTATGTGCCTATAAAATTTGAAGGTTGCCCTCAATTTCCCTGGGATCCCATCATCAGATCCTGATTTGATGAATATGGGACCAATTGGAAAGTATACCCTTTCAAACAAAAGAAAAATTTTCCAAATCGGTCCAGGCGTTTTCGAGAAATCGGGGAACATACATAAAAAAAAAGAGTCCGACGAATTGAGAACCTCCTCCTTTTTTGAAGTCGGTTAAAAAAACTTTTATAAAAAACAATGAACAGCTTAAAAAGAAAACCACCGACTTCCGAAAGAAAAGTTTTGTAGGTTATTTTATTTACCTTTTTTTGTGGTTGTTTTTGAAGGCGGTTACATTTTTTATAAGTTTTTATTTTACTCTTTTTAGTTTAAATGATCAACCAAAATTCTTGTCAAATACATAATTTTCTTACATGTGCACTAAAATTTTGTAATCCGTAGCACCGGTAATAACATCGATAACATCTCTTTCATTCTTTCCCTATCTCAAAAACTACTTAATCGATTTTGATGAAACTTGCAGTATTCCTTAAGTTGAACAATGCCTAGTACAACGTAAAAAGAATTACTTAAATCGGACTTGTAGTTCCGGAGATATGCGAACACAAAGTAAATCAATCGATGCGTAGGTACTCCTTACTGTGAAGGAGTTGTACCTTCCAACATCAGCTCATCCACCTGAGATGATAATTATCAGATGCAAATACTACAGTTTTAGAAAATATATGAAAATGGTACTATGTGCCTATAAAATTTGAAGGCTGCCCACGATTTCCCTGGGATCCCATCATCAGATCCTGACCTGATGATCATCGGACCAATTGGACAGTATACCCTTTCAAACAAAAGAAAAAAAAATCCTAATCGGTCCAGGAGTCTTCGAGAAATCGGGGAACACACATAAAAAAAAAAGATTCCGACGAATTGAGAACCTCCTCCTTTTTTTGAAGTCGGTTAAAACAGCCAAGCAATACATTAATACTGATGCGTAGAATTTGTGAAGTTAGGGTCGGTAGAGTTAGACCGTGTACATTCAGAAGCTTGGTCCTACATGAGATCTGACATCTTTTTCGTAGGGCAAACCTTATGTGGTCGTTTTGGCAACACTTTGCATAAAATATTTTTGGTGGGATTTCAGTTCTTTTTGTAAGTTGCTAGCATCTTGGATTTGAATGACGTCACGTTATTATTCGAGTTGCTGCCAAGGAGCCCTTTCATTTGATATCCGTATTGTAGAAGTGCTTAAAATAACTAGGTATTACTAGGCTTTATGTTTTAATACGTACGTGAAATGAAACGTATAATTATTTTACTATGGGTCAGTGTTGTCATAGAAATATTTCATACAATTTTGTTTTAGTTTTATGTAAATATTTTTTTTAAACTTTAAACAACTTTACATAGCTACAATTTTATAAATCATCGAACAATATTTCTTTTATTTATATTACAATTTTCAAATTGTTTGTTATTGGGACAGATAGGCCATGTATTGCAAGAAGATAGAACAAAATACAAAGAGACCCGTCTATATACAAATGTACTCTATGCCCGTGTCGTGCGACTGACTGACAGATTTAACTGTCCTGTTGCGGAGACAGTTTCAAACATAGAGTACATTTGTATATAGGTTTCAAAGAATACACGAACACAAATAGTAATTGTAGATGATCAGAAAATTAATTTATAGTGGTGAGCCGACCGCGGCTTGAGCTTTATCACCGATACTTAGAGCATCGAAGGAAGACTGAGAGCAGGCAGTATGGGCACCACGTTCCACGTTTACAATGTGTCGGACGACGCTTTGCATCCGACAGTGCGGCGGTCTGCCTCAAAGGTGCTGACTAGAGCCATCACCTCCAAGATAGACATCACTGTCCCAAGCTTTAAGCTTCCACGATCGGAAGAATATGACCCTCACAAACACCGCAATGTTGCAAAGCCCACCACGTAACTATGTATTTCTGTTGTTATTTATTACTAAGTAGATATATTTTTTAAGTAATATATACTAATAATATATAAAATGATTCTTGTATTGAATAGTCTATTTATCAAGGAACGATATAGACTACATAATTATTATCTACTACTTAGCTTCTGCCTGCGACTTCGTACGCGGATCCTGTTGCTTATATACACATAATTATATGTCGTCAAAATCTAAGATCTGAAAAGTCTGATACCCAATTCCAAGAGCCCGGGTAAAAAAAACAATGGAATTTGGCCAGTAGAGTAAAATTTTTACTCATTTATAGTCATCGTCATCGAAAATAAACTATTACCGCCTTCTCTGCGTGAAGGTACTCCCAGTTTATATCCAGGGAAATTAGTGATAGCTTTGACTTCCACATCAGATGTTCCAGTAAATATACAATTATTAAATTGCTTGGTTGCTAGTCCTCAGCCTATTTAAAGAAGTGTCTCAGTCTCGTCATAATCAGTTAGGAACTTGTTGCTGAATTAAATGAAGTACTGAACTAAATGAGTGGACTACTTCATTAAGTGCAGGCAGGATATGTTTATTTAGGGTCTCAGGTGTATGAATTCGGTCATAGTTGCCTTCATTCGGATTTTTACCCGACTACGGCAAAGCCAAAAGGAGGGTTATGATTTTGACTGGTATGTATGTATGTTTGTCTGTTCCCTTATATCTTCTAAACTACTTATCATTTCATGACAAATGTCGTTAGAAGCGTCTCAGTTGTCCGCTGGATTATAGGGGAGGTGACGTGTCACCAAATTCAATATGGTGCCCTCTAGGTGATGTAAAGTAGTGACCGAAAAAAAAAATCGCACAGTATCGACATGGGTATCAAATTAAAAGGCTTGATGTGCACATTTGAAATATGTATACATTATATATAGCTTTTATAAACATTGATAGCTACATTGCCTGTTTCTAACAGTGTCAACATGGGTACCATCAATCAAATGTAAGGCTTAATGAGTACATTTGAAATTTAATCGCTACTTTACTTTTATTGTTATAAACTTATCAAATAATTAATAATATGCGTATACCTAACCCCAAAATAGTGTAAATAAAAATTAATTAAAAATAACTAAAACCCGACTTCGACAAAAATGTGCACTGAAAAGAATAAAACAAGAACAATATTAATTTGACCGATAGTGCTAGCCGTGGTCGTGTGCCACCTGCGGTTGTTTCATTAGGTTTTAGTTATTTTTAATTATTTTTTTATGTATACTCAACTACCTCTCTATGCCCCTGGACTATGTAGCTGACAACGTTTCTTGCAAATGGTAGACTGCGGGAGGTCGGGGTGTGCGGCGTCTCGGTATGAACTGACCCGAAGGCCGAGAGATTTTGTGAGCCTAGGCGTCGCGCGTCGCTAAGTAACAAACGAACAACGGCCGGGTGGCAGGTGTATTTATTTGTTTGACTTACCAACAATTATTGTTATCTATAAACTATTTCGGTCTTTTAGAAGCGCCATCTAGTTACGAGGACATTCACTAAGGTACTACCGCAGGATATCTTCTTCTTCTTCAACCTTTAGTCACCTTATGCTGAGTGTAGGTCTCTTCCTTCCACTTCTGACGGTTTTGTGTTATGGCTAAGTATCCAGTTTCTTCCGGCCACTTTAACAAGATCGTCTGTCCACCTATTCGGTTGTCTCCCTATATTCCTCTGTTCTGCTCGTGGTCTCCACTCCAACAATTTTCTGCCCCATCTTCCATCCAGTCTACGGAATATATGGCCCGCCCACTTCTACTTTCTTTTTGCTATCATCCCTACTATGTCTAAAAGTTTCATTCTTCTACGAATTTCGGTGTTTCTCACCCGGTCGTAGAGAGAGATGCCCAACATGGCTCTTTCCGTAGCTTTCTGAGTGATTTGCATGCGGTGGATTATATGCTTGGTGAGCGTCCAAGTTTCAGCCCCGTACGTCATGACTGGGAGGACACATTGCTCGAACATGCGACGCTTTAGGTTAATGGGGACCCGCTTCGACTTCAGTACGTCCGACAGCTTACCGAAAGCACCCCACCCTAGCTGGATACGACGATTTATTTCGCGCTCTTGAGAGTTCATCCCAAACTCAAAGTCTGTCCCAAGTACACATGCTCCTTGACTTTTCCTATTTGCTGAACCTACAATGTTAATCAATGTCGTCGTCACAGCACAATACAAATGCTTGATCGGCAGTGTGTACACCGACCGCGCCCGCTACACGACTAGACCCTAGGCTTCCAGTGTGGACGCACACCAAGGCGTCGGAGATCGCGGGGCAAATTCCAGTCGCTTGCAGACGGGGGGAAATGGGAAGCTCCGAACAAGACGAGGTTGGGGGGAACTGGCGGAACCTCCATAAAGCCAAACGCCTACATGACGCAGGTGATTCCGCGGACAGAAGTCTGATTATAAAAATCTGTGGAGCCGCAACGGTAACTGCATGAGGACACACATTACAAATAATGATGATCAATGGAAATGGCAATCTGGCCATCGTGAATGTGCCACATGTACCCCCTCCTTCCACTTTAATATTTTTCATCTCGTTCGCATTATGTCATGTTCAACGCATAAACATATTTTAGCTTTGATCTTGCTAACGGCCACATCACACTGTGCAGGTACGGGGACACAATGATGCATTTGCTGAAGGCGTGCTTCGGTGCCGGATTGCTAGCATTGCCTAATGCCATGTATCGTTTGGGCATCGTGTTTGGCTCTCTAGGCGTGGCCTTACTTGGGTTTTTCGCCTGCTACTGCATACAATTACTGGTTAGTTAACACCTTGTATACATTGTAGCACTACAGAATTGAGGGAACTGCTGGTGTTCACAACAACTGGTGAACAGTCATTCGAGCCACTTGATTACCAACTGCCAAATTAACGATGAAAAGAAACTGTCAAAGTGCGAGTCGCACTCGCGCACGTAGGTTTCGTACCATTTTTTTGTATGCATATTCTGAGTCCCTCCTGTGCCACGTCGCGCCAGAGCACTTATCAAATTCCTCGCTCAATGGGCTGTCAACAATGTATGACTGGGTCGCGCGACTGTTTTATCAGGTAATCGGTACTCTGGAACGTAAAGCGCTGTTGAAGGATCATCGTACATTATTTTAAGTCCAAGTCTGACTGTCTCTCCGTGATACTCCCCGTGGGAGGACTTTTTTGATGATTTTACCAAGACATAAAGAAAAACAATAGTCTTATTAATATCACTTGAAATATTAGTTGACTTATTGAGTTGTTGCATTGGCACAGATCCTGGCGCAATACACACTATGCAAGAGGAAGAAGGTGGGCTACCTGTCGTTCCCGGCAACCATGCGAGTCGCGGTGGCGGAGGGCCCGCCCTTCATGCGCCGCTCGGCGGGCTTCTTCGGCGCAGCCGTTGAAACCTTGCTCATCATCTGGCAGTTCGGCGTCTGTGCCATCTTTCTAGTTTTTATCAGCGAAAATTTAAAACAGGTTATTAATATCAGTTATATAACGTGTTGTTAGCTCTAAAGTCTGACAACCAGTCTTACCATGGAGTATCGTATTACCCAGTTACTGGGTTGTGAAGGTCCGATAGGTAGTCGCTCTACGTAAAATACTGATATTCAGCTGCATCTGGTTCGACTGGAAGCCGACCCCAATATAGTTGGGAAAAGGCTAGGCAGATGATGATGAACGTGTAACGTTAATAGCGGAAAACCTCTCGTGGGGTAACTCAGCCCACGTTACTGAACAATGTTTGAACAACTAAATTTTGGAAAAAAAAAACATACAAAATGAGAAATTGATCGAGCCCATCAGTATGAAAAATCTTATTTTTTATTATTTTTTCCAAAAGATTTTGATCAAGCATTGTTCAGTAACATGGACTGAGTTACCCCACGAGAGGTTTTGCGCTATTAACGTTACACGTTGTATATAAACACGTATGTATGAATGTTTCTAGGCGTGACTCCACCCGTGTGCGAGTGTTTTTAAAATAGAATTAAAATTTTGATGCACTTATTTCAATAAATGATGAGTCATGATTTCTATTTAAATAGGTAAGTACCAGTGGCGTAGGGCAAAAAATTTTGAAGGGGAACCCGGACCAAAACGTGAATTCTAGTAACTTTAGCTTTGGGCTAATTTTAGCCTTTTTAGTTTAAACATTCAACTACAATTTGGGGCACTAGAATTGTAATATCCGTAGCACCGGTTATAACATCGCCCATGTACTTACATAATTAGCTAAAAATGTTCATAAAATAAAAACTACTGAAACAAACCAAATTAATTTTTATGGGAACAAATGGCAGGTATCGAGGCATCGAATAATATAACCCATATAGGTGCAAAGTTGCCGTCACCATAAATGAATTAAGTCCAAATACAAGATAGCTGCTATAAACCGTTCAGGAGTTCTCTGAACTATCTTCGTTTTCGTCATCAGACCCCTAATGACAATTGCAACCCGTCTAGGTGAAAAGTTCTCATCAATACAAATTAATGAAGCTCAAACACAAGGTAGCTGCTGTAAATCGTTGAGGAGTTCTCTCAACTGTCTCTCGGCTCCATCATCAAGATATTATACTCCAGACCTTTATTTGAAATACTTAATGAAAAAAACTTACAAACACACTAGTCGCCCGTAAGATTTTTGAAAGTTCCACTCGACTTCTCTAGTCTTCTATCATCAAACCCTGATTTTCTTAACATGGGACCACCTTTAAAATATCTACTTTCCAACAAAAAAAGAATCATCAAAATCGGTTCTTAAACGACAAAGTTATCCCGCGAACAAAAAACAAAAACATTGTAATATTTAATTTTCTGGATACTTCGTCCGTAATCCATGTCCAATGGATACGGTACGGACGAATTGAGTATTTGAGTAACCTCCTTGTCCACCTTTTCTGTAGTCTCGGTTATCCAATTATTACATTACAATTACAATCATAAATATTGAACATTATTGGTATTCCTAACTCTGAAAAATTCTATGTTCACAAAACCTTATACTAATCGCCTACAGATCTTAACACCGCGATTCAAAAATGTGACGAAATTGCACAACGCCATCTAGTTGAAAACTTGTAACTAACGTACACTGTTTTGCAGGAAACATTACCAAACATTATCATTGAACTGAACGAACCATGTCTTTACTGCGCTAACTACGCAAAACTTATCAATTTCAAAAATAATACAAAATCAAAAACAAATGGACAGTTGAAAACAATGGTATCCAAAACTATAAACATATAAGCGGGCCAAAACTAATGTGAATCCAAATAAAACTATCTAAACAAATTACGAAGTCCAGTATCATTCCATCTCGTTCTGGCGTAAGCATTTCATATCTCTGTCCTTATCATAAGCCGGAGACATTCGGCTTACCAGCGTCCTTAATTCAGCGGTGTTATGTAGCGTCAAGCTCACGATCGCTACTAGAGGAACTATGATCGGGATTCCTGATTTGCCGTGCGGCTTACAAACCTTTCTGTTTTGCGGGAGTTGAAATTGTTTATTATTTCTTTGATTGTTAGTTTTAGTTTTAGAGTGTTTTTCTTTGATTGTTATTTTAACAAGTAATGTAGCTTCGTAAATATTATTTTTTTTAATGATAAGTGAAAATCATTGATACTTAGATTGCTATATTTCGAAAGTAAAGCCGATAGGAATCGGCATGTTAGGTAGCTTCGCTGCTGGTAAGTACACAAAAACACATAGATACAAAAAATAACATTCAGAAAAAAAGAGCACAAATTCACTGCTTATTTCAACAAGAAATTTCTTCGAGCAGACCATAATCTTTGTTAGGAGCTTTTTTACCAATACAAGCGGAGCTACTATGAAAAATGTTGCAAAAGTGTAAAATACTATAATATTCCATTTCGAGAGCTTCCGTAGCGTGCGCTGAGAAACGGTTTTCAAATCAAATCAAATCGTTTATTTCAACTAGGCCAATTACAGGCACTTATGAATTGTCAAAAGACATAAAATAAAACAAGTATAAAAATAGTTATGGTGCTACGGTCCCAGACACAAGACATAAAAACTGTGAAAGTACCGTAGGTGCTCATTCCAAGGTGTAGATCTCTATGGAGAAGAATGAGCAAGAAACTCCATGGACACTCTTTTTCAATCGCCAAAATTATTACAAAAATTTTGTTACATCATTCATCATCAGATGGTACATTATGTGAGAACGATGTGGCAAGATAATAGTGTCCATAGTAAAATAAAAAACAATTCAAAATAAAGTTATTAATAATTAAAATAGACCGTGGCAGCTAAGAGATGACCAGTCACGACTGACAGCGCCCGTTCACGAACATGACACATGCATCAGCATCACTCAGCTCAACCATTTTGAAGGGAACTAAATGATCCGACACACGCGCCACCGCCAGCGAGACATTAGAGTGAGCATGACATAATCTCAACCGCCAGGGTCATTCAAGTCATTAAAAGACGTGGGTATCTACTCATTGAAAGTTATAAAGAACATTGTACTCACAAAATGATTCCTATGAAACTATATAATACTAGAAAGATTGACTCTATACAATGCAAGGTTAGTTAACAATCTTCATCAGCTCCGACATTAGTATTAGATGATACCCTACGACTGTCGTGAAAAAGAAGAGAATAAACACACACAAAAAAAAAATCACTAATTAAAACTAAAGTCAAATACGATAATAATACAGAATAATTTGTTGAAAGAACATGAACAATGTCTTGTGTTCAACACAGCGACCAACTATGCTTATCATCTAAATAATCACTCACAGAATAGTAAGCCTTAGAACAGAGGTTAGCTTTTACTTTTGCTTTAAACACGTTAAATGGCAAATCTAGGAAAGAGGACGGTAACTTATTATAAAAAGTTATACCAACCCCAACGAATGAATTATGCACCTTATGAAGCCGATGAAAAGGAACACGAAGTTTGTGCTTATTCCTGGTATTAAAATTATGGATATCACTATTTTTACTGTACAGGTGAATGTTTTGCCTGATATATAAGTTTAAGTTTAAGTTATGCCACAGAATTGAATAGTCAAACGAACATACTTACCAGTAAGTGAGGTTCGACTGTAATTATTCTTGTTATTGCATTGTCCGAAGATGATTACAATAGTAGTAGTCTCGGCTTTATAGTCTAGGACGATTCTCACATGCATCGCCATTTCCGCTTCTGGAAGTAAGGAAAAACTGGGTTGGATGAGACGAATCATTTTCGACCAATGTAACAACAAAAATGCAACAACAACAACAGTCGAACTTCACTTACAGGTTAAGTTCGTTTAACTTTTCGATTTTTTTCCTTGTCTGCATTGTCCTCGATGATTACACTTGTGAATGTTGAAAGACCAGTTGTAAAATGAATAAAGATGAACAATGAAATTAGTAAAAAAAACACCGAGTTCCGAAAGAAAAGTTTTGTAGGTTATTTTACCCTTTTTTGTGGTTGTTTTTGAAATCGGTTACACTTTTTTTTTAAGTTTTTTAGTAATATTTTTCATTATTTTGTGTTTCTCAGCGCTGTATATTTGGCCGAGAGCAATCCTACAACTTTTGTGCCATAGTAACTATTGCTCCAAATAACTAGTACTATCTAAAGATACAACTTTTTTTCTTTGGAAACTCTTACGGCCCAGAAAAAAAAGATGTCCTTTCCCTTTGGTATCTACCTAGTAATTATTACACTGTATGTCGGCAGATCATTACTTCATTCGGCGGCTCTGAACTGAACATTCGGATCCTCATCTGCTGCCTGTACCCGCCGCTAGTAGCGATCTGCATGATCAAGGACCTCAAGATGCTGGTGCCGCTCTCCACGTTCTCCAACGTCTGCAACTTGTTCGGAATCATCCTAATCTTCTATTATTTGTCATATGAAGATATAGAATTCACTGACAGACATTATCAATTAAAGTCAGTTATGGATATTCCAGTATTCATTGGTCTGGTCCTGTTTGCCATCGAGGCAGTGGCGGTGGTAAGTAAGTGATGATGCAAGTTGGTGCCACTGAGAACAAGGGAGCACAACTGACTTGTTTTGTATGCGCAGGTCCTGGCTCTAGAGTATAACATGGAGAATCCGAAAGAGTTCACTGGATGGCTAGGACTCTTCAGCATTGCGACGATCATAATTGTCGTAATTTACACTGGATTTGGCTTCTTTGGTTATCTCAAGTACGGAGATGAATGTAAAGCGTCTATTACGCTTAATCTTCCACAGGATGAAAAGTAAGTCAGAAAATAATAATTTCCATCAATGTAAGAACTATTTTGATATATCTATGATAAATGGAAAGAATATTTTAAGGTCATTAGAAAAGGATTAGAAAAGGATTTAGGAGGAGGAGCTCGTGGCTAAATAATTACAGCCGCACAGGCCGATCTTCCGGGTTAAGCCGCGCTTGCCAAGGTTGGTCTGTGGATGGGTGACCATCTATCATAGCGAGTTTCCTCCGTGCCTCGGAAAGCACGTAAAGCCGTTGGTCCCGGCTGTCATTTGTAGATCTTTGACAGTCGTTACTGTTAGTCAGAAGCTCTAAAGTCTGACAACCAGTCTTACCATGGGGTATCGTATTACCCAGTTACTGGGTTGTGGAGGTCCGACAGGCAGTCGCTCCATGTAAAATACTGATATCCAGCTGAATCTGGTTTGACTGGAAGCCGACCCCAATATAGTTGGGAAAAGGCTAGGCAGATGATGATTAGAAAAGGATTTATAATACTTATAAAACCAAACAGTCTGAACTTCTTTGCCACTGGTTTATAATATTTACTGCTCTTAGACTCAAATCTAGACACATTCCTTGCAAAACATTCAAAGAGCACAAACATTTTCCTGAGTTCAACACAGCGACCAACTATGTATAACATTCAAAGAATCGCTAACAGAACAGTATGCCTTAGAACCACGTTACCTTTTACTTTTGCCTTGAATGCGTTAAATGGTAAATCTAGAATAGAAGACGATAGCTTGTGGTAAAACATTATACGAATACCAACGAAAGAATTAATAATTTACCTTATGAAGCCGATGAAAGGGAGCACGTAGTTTGTGTTTATTTCTAGTGTTAACGTTATGAATGTCTCTGTTTTAACTGTAGGGTTGTTAGTAATAATATCAAAATGAATAAACCTGCTTACGAGTGAATTTCTCAAACATTAAACAGTGTCTTATCTATTTAGGTGTCAACAATATGTGAGAAATTTTCAGGAATTAAACTGTATTGGAAGGGAGCCCAGGAAGGGATTTTTGCAGTGACTGGAGTGTGTCAGTTATTATAAGGGAGAATCCTTGCACCGTTTAATGTACCTGTACTAAGTACTACTACTCTTATAGTGGAGTGTGTTGCGGGGAACCCGTCAGATTAGTAAATAAAATTCGATCCGCAGAAATACTGGAGCGCGTCAGATTAAGAAAAGGTACATTAATTACGTTCAGAAGAGTGTATATATCAATAATCTGACAATTTGAGCGTGGCATTACGAAATGAACCGGTTGCGGAATGCGGTTGTTTCACACAATCTTCTTTAGGTAGGTGGCACACGACCACTGTTAGCACAATATCGGTCAAAAGAATACTGTTCTTGTTTTACACTTTGCAGTGCGCGTTTTTTTCGCAGTCAGGTTTTAGTTATTTTTAACTTATTTTTTACAATTATAAACGTAAATGCCATGAATCTTGTTTATTTCCTTTAAAATGCTCGGAATAGCGATATCCCTCCATGTAATTGTTAGATTATTATTATTTGTATTTTTACAGATACAAATATTATTACTTTATGCCACATCCAAATCATCATACATACGACACTTTTTAGGGTTTACTTAAATACACTTTGAATATCTGAAGCGCTCAAGTAACTTTTTTTTTATTTCAACCGCTTGTTACGGACAGCCCCGTCGAATTAATCGTCAGATGAATAAGTAATGGTTATCAGAAATATAAACGCGCTTACACTGTAAATGGCGGGCGCGCTCGAGTACTTATGTACAACTGTTTTGTTACAGTTTTTTTTTACTGTTTAACACGCTCGCCGCCCAACTAAAAAAGAAAACTTGTCATAAACTTTTTTTTCTTTTTAGACCATAAATTTTCAAATCCATGACAGTAGGTCACCATGACGCTCGAGTAACTGCAAAATTTAGCATCCTCGCCTCCCCTACTATAACCTTTCATGTAGATACCCAAAACTGTTTTTCTTGCTTATAAAAATCTTCGAATATAAAAAAAAAATCAGTAACAAATAATGTTTACATATATTAGTTTTTTGAAATTCACTATTACACTAAATAATTTACATATTTGTTGTGTACCAACCTGTGACCATTGATCACGTCGTCCAAAACCCAAATTGTTATTTGTGTAGCAGGCAATTTTATTTTTATTTTATTGGAACGAAGTTCCTTATCGCGCGTTATGAAAGGGGGCTGGACGGAAAAAAATCTTAAAAGTTGTCACGACACTTTTTCCGACTGCGCGACGCAAAAGGAGGGTAATGTGTTTATTACCATGGAATGGAATGGAGTGGAGTGGAGTGGAGTGGACTGGACCGGACCGGGCCGGACAGGACCGGACCGGACCGGATCGGACCGGACCGGACTGGACTGGAGTGGAGTCGCGACGATTATTTTTGTTGAGTGTATACAGGAACTTCGTTCCATCCGGGTGTCTCTTGACACCTTTCAAGTTTTTTCCCTTTTAAGTATTTAGTACACTATTTAGACCTGCTATGGGGTTTTTTGTTTAATAACTCTCATGGTACAATGCGAAAATTCCATTTTGGTGCGATGTTGCAATTTCGGTGTTCAGTTTTCAATTTCGGGATGGGATGGCGATTTCGGTGGCTGTCTTATTTTCAAAACAACAACAGTTTTTTATTTCCTACAAAAACATCTAGAATACTAATGTGTTCTAGAATAAAACAATTTTATTTTTTCATCCAAAAACCTACAAATAAAAAAATCCACCGAAATTAGTAAAAAATTGAGCCTACGTGAAATTACCCATTGAGGGATAACAAACAACTACAACGTAATTATATAACTTAACATTAACATAAATTACATGGTTATGTTGCAGTCAACTGCATTATCCACAGATTAGACATAATTATTTAAAATTACATAGTTGCCACTAGACAGGCTTAACCAAAAATCAAGAAATCTTTAGAGATAAAAAATATTTAAATATTAATTCCAATAATGCTAGCTTTAAAACCAAACCAGACAATTTAATTTAATTTGCTAACATTTCGCATTAGATAATACAATCACAATTAAAATTAGGCAATAAATAGTAAAAATAAGAGTACGATTAGGATAACATTTTCATTATATCAGATTTAAATTTATTTTTAGAGCATGCAAATATGTTTATTTCAATAAAATTAGAATTATATGATTCCAACATCCTATGACAGACATAATAGGACAGCGCAAGCCAGAGTTTGGGCGACAAGAATTTAGCGCGAAAAGAGTTCGTACACGAACTTGACGCACATGAACCGTACGGGGCACAGAATAGCAGAGTTTACTCGTTAGGTCGATAGCATCAAAATTGTTGTGAGCAATATCGTAAAGCACGTTGGCCTCCAGATATTTTCGCCGGTTCTTCAAACTAATAAGCTTGTACTTATCAAGAAGTTGGGAGTATGACATACTGGTTTTAGTCCCATGACGTCTTTAGTACACACCACGTAGGAACTTTCGCTGTACTCTTTCTATTCCACCTACGTACTTTTGATAGAAAGTGTTCCAAATAGGGGACAGCATACTCTAACTGAGAGCGGACGAGCGTCTTATACAGAAAGAGATACGTGGAAAGACGCTTAAATTCTGTTGAGGATCTCATCACAAATCCATACATTTTAAAGGCACTGTTGACTATAGCTTCGGTATGCTGGTTCAAGGACATTTTGCCATCAAAGAGAACACCCAGATCCTTCACTGTGAAGATTTTGTTTATGGGCACACCATTGAGGTTGTAACCGAAATTGAGGATGTGATTATTCTTAGTAAGGGTGCTCGAATCAGCTTTATCCGTCGCCCTTTTTAAAACAATTATTGATATTATCATTGTTATAAATAATGAATAACAGTGGCCCCAGAATAGAGCCTTGTGGAACCCCAGAAGTGATACTAACAGAGACAGACTGGTGACCATTAACTACAACCCTTTGTGACCGGTTTTATAGATACGACACAACCAACGCAATAAATTTCCACGTACCTATACCATTGTCTGCGGTGTAGGACGCCCACGGCGACGGACGTCGCGAGACGATCTCCGGCCACCGTAGGCGCGGGCATGCGGGCAGCGAGTAAAGGGCAACTCGCTGCCCGACCAAGGACCATGCCCGGGTCGACGGCGCGTCGTGACCCACGCGCGCCTCAAAGAGCGTCAGCATAATGACGGGGCCCCCCTCTCAGAGGGCCAAAGCCTGCCGGGGTCGCGGGATTATTTACTTACCGTGACCCCGGAACAAAAAGGGCTATTGAAGGACACCTTGGATTTTAGTCAGTAGAAGTCTGACAGTCCCTCCCGCCCTGCCCGGGGTGGGAGGACTCATTTGATGATTTTACCACGCTAAAAAAAAACGTATACCATTGTAAACAATTTTATCAAGTAGAATTTCATTATTGACCTTGTCGAAAGCCTTTTTGAAATCTGTGTAGACTGCATCTATTTGTAATCGCCTGTCAATATTTTCAAAAAGGTCATCATCATCATCATCTCAGCCGTAGGACGTCCACTGCTGGACATAGGCCTCCCCTCAAATCAAATAAATTACCACTCTCTGAGCATTGTTGTGGTGGACCCCATATCGTCAGGGTTGGTGACGCGGGCTCGAAAACGGACAGAAATAACTCTGAAAACATATTGCAGACAACATTAGGATCACTTGACTTGCCATTTTGGTACTGCATCGTGGATGGAATTCCGGACTTATTTTTACGGATAGCAATATAGGACCAAAAATGCTTTATATTTCTTGAGAGACTATCTTCAACTGAGTTGATATACCTAATTGGAATAACACGCTTTACACATTTGTTTGAAGATGGACCTACATTCAGAGAAGTTATTGTAGTCTCTGATATTTCTCTGGTTTTTTTCACCTAATCCAGGAACGTTGTTTTTTTTTAAAATATTTAAACTAATTGCGGCGTAAACCAAATTGGAAAGTCAAGCGATCCAGTTCTTGCAGGGGGTACCAGTGGGCTAATTATGTCACGCAAAACACTATAGAAGGCCTCCACAGCTTCTTCCGACGATAGATTATCGAATAGCGCGGACCAATCGACGTTTCCCATTTGTTTATTGATAAGATCGTAGTTAGCTTGACCAAAGTTATATTTGATTGGTTTTCTTTTAATTATTTGTGTAGATAAAGTAACAGATGCGGTTATAAAAAATGAGGGTGATGTGGGTCGACTGGTAATAATGACTGACTTTGACATTATTTATTTCAAACGCTGTTAAAAAATATTGTAGAACATTTTTTTTTAAAAGAGTAATTATGGAGTTTCTTGCCCATTCTTCTCCATACAACAACCTACCTTAGCGAATGGGTGTAGAATCAATCCCTTCCCTTCCTATTACCTTTAAATTTAAATATCGACGTTCAAAAGTGCCTCTTTGATGGCCTAATTGGAATGAATGATTTGACTTTGACTTTGAATGGATCTTTAAGATGGCCACTCAGCGAGTATTTGAGGGCTTGCAATGTGGGCTATTAAGAATATCGAGTGAGGCTGATTGAAGTTCACGTAGAACTGCAATGAGCACCCCACCCCCATCTCGTTTACCCGTAGCATCACGATTGCGATCACAATGGCAATGTAAACTAAAATGTCGTAGTAACTGCCTGACTAATATTTTGTAATATTTCGTTGAATGCAAACAAAACAAATGATACAACATAATTAAAAACAAAAATAAATATATATTTTCGCAGAAAAGCGCAGGTGGCAAAGGGGGCATTTGCTTTGACAATTTTTACGTCATATCCACTACAAAACTTTGTGGCCTGGCAACTAGTTTGGGCTCTACTAGAGAAAAGATTCAACAGCAGCCGAAAAGCAGATTTGGCGTTACGCGTCGTATGTTCATCTGGGCCGTGTGAGTTGCATTTATTTTATAACTAAGTACCTAACTAGAATTACATAGTGAATTGCATTGTATTGTATTGATAGTAAACATTTTTTTATCAACAAAGCTGAATCAACATGTCTACATTTTCATGGCAACCGTGTTGCAAAGCATTTAGAGGCATGTGTAATTGAGAGCCCTAGCACAGAATTGAGCGAAGATCGCCCGGAGGACACGGTGGAGCATACGGTGCAAGACTGCCCAGCTTGGGCAGAGCACCGACGTGTCCTCACGGCTGCGATAGGAGGAGACCTCTCGCGCCCAGCATTGGTCGTGGCCATGCTGCGGGGCGAGACGGAGTAGGAAGCGGTCACCTCCTTCTGCGAAGCAGTAATGCTCGCGAAGGAGGAGGCTGGCCGCGAGCGAGAGAGGACAGTGTCCTCCCTCCACCCCACCCGCGGTGGTGGACGCCCACGGCGACGGACGTCGCTAGACGATCCCCAGTCACCGTAGGCGCGGGCATGCGGGCAGCGAGTAAAGGGCAACTCGCTGCCCGACCATGGACCATGCCCGGGTCGACGGCGCGTCGTGTCCCACGCGCGCCTCAAAGAGCGTCAGCATAATGACGGGGCCCCCCTCTCAGAGGGCCAAAGCCTGCCGGGGTCGCGGGATTATTTACTTACCGTGACCCCGGAACAGAAAGGGCTATTGAAGGACACCTTGGATTTTAGTCAGTAGAAGTCTGACAGTAAGGGGTGGGAGGACTCATTTGATGATTTTACCACGCTAAAAAAAAGCACAGAATTGAGAACCGAGTACCGACCCTACACTAAAGCCACGCAAAAAAACCTCGAAAATCGTAAGAAACAGCAACAGTACACAGTAACACACGTACCTACACCTACTCGTCTCGCCTGTTCGGGCGCAGTGCGCGCATTTTAGGAGAATTCTAACATTTCTTGTGTGAAGCGCATTCGATTGAGACAAACCTTTGAACGTCAGCAAATGGAACAAAGTAAGCAATTACATATACAGGTTTACCAAAAAAAAGCAATATCTCTGTGTCAGATGTTTACACATACCTACATATCGACACATCGACTTTCTTTAGGGATATTTTAACAAAAATCTCGTGGAGCGCGCTCGCGAACGGACGTGTCAGCGATACGCTGTAGTTAATTATTACCTATAACCATCGTTTACCTACTTAGACGCCGTCGCGTTATATGTACCTAGATATGCAGAAAACACCAACCAAACATGGATCGAATCCAAATTTATCGTCGATGAAGGAAAAGGAATGGGTAAAAAAACAAGGCAATAAAAAAAGGGAATTGGAGTCGGATAGCGATTACACACCGATGTCGCAGAATAGCAGGCGGTTCAAACCTTGCTGGTCAACAAACGCACCAAACGAAACAATTAATGCATTCCGCGAAGAAATTAAGGTCATACATACCTTGTTGACCACCATGAAAGAACAACAGGATGAGACATATGCTGCTATACAGACCGACATTCATCATCATCATCATCAGCCTATTAATGTTCCCACTGTTGGGACACAGGCCTCCTCTCCGTGAAAGGGAGTGGGCCATAATCCACCACGCGAGCCCAGTGCGGATTGGTGGATGTCAAATGTCTTTGAATTTTTGGTTCTAGGACATGCCGGTTTCCTCACGATGTTTTCCTTCACCGTTTTGAGAGCAGTGGTCATGAAATAAATTACACAAAGTAATGCGCCTGCCTGGATTCGAACCCACGACCTACAACTCGTAAGTCGGGGCCGATACTACTGGGCCACCACTGCTCCTGCTTTACGCACCGACATTACAGAGGTTAAAAAGGAGGTAGTGGAGATAAAAACTAAGAACTACGACACAGACAACGCTATAAAAAAATAGAGGATAAATATAAGGAGTTAGATCAGGTGCACCTAAAACTAAGGGACTCCAAATGAAAACAGGATGAAGGACCTAATAAAACGCATATTTCTAGGGAAGACTAGAGCAGAAGGACCTGCAATTAAATATCGAGTTACTTAATGTTCGTAAACAGGAAGGAGAAAACACTAAAGAGATAGTGGAGAAAATTGCAAAGGAATTGAAATTGAAGACGGCATAGAAAAGGTAAGGCGAGTCAGAGACGAGCGAAGACGTTGCCAATTACTGTAAAATTATCTAATACGGAAACGCGCGAGCAATGGCTATTATCCAATAAACAACTGCTGACGAACCACATCATCTACAACAACAACGATGAGACTTATATATAATATAAATATTAATGAAAATCTTACCCACCAAATGACTGTGTCAATTACTCTGGAGTTCAGTATTAATTAAAAAGAGTAGAAAAGGGTCGAGAAGAAAGTGTAGCTGTGAAAGCGACTTAAAAAAATACTAACCTACTAATAGCGAGAACGGAGAGTAAATAAATAAACAGGATTTAACTATTTTTTGTTTTTTTTTAGCTTGGTAAAATCATCAAATGTGTCCTCCGGGAACCCCGGGCAGGTCGGGAGGGACTGTCAGACTTGTACTGACTAAAATACACGTTGTCCTTCAATAAAGGTAAGGAAATAAGTCCCCAACAGGCTTTGGCCCCCTGAGAAATGAACACGACGCGCCGTCGACCCGGGCATGGTCCATGGTCGGACAGCGAGTTAATTGCTCCTTTACTGGCTGTCCGCATGCCCGCGCCTACGGTGGC
Source organism: Agrotis segetum (assembly GCA_036375495.1). Taxonomy (NCBI): domain Eukaryota; kingdom Metazoa; phylum Arthropoda; class Insecta; order Lepidoptera; family Noctuidae; genus Agrotis; species Agrotis segetum. Next base: position 1,221,224 of record JAQSVV010000206.1, read on the forward strand.
TGGAGATCGTCTGCCGATGGCCGACGACGTGGGCGTCTATCACTGCGGTTGGAGCGGAGGGAGGACGCTGTCCTCTCCCTCTCGTGCCCCGCCTCCTCCTTCGCGAACATTACTGCTTCACAGAAGGAGGCGACCGCTTCCCACTCCGTCTCGCCCCGCAGCATGGCCTCGACCAATTCCGGGCGCAAGAGGTCTCCGCCTATCGCCTCTGTGAGGACACGGCGGTGCTCTGACCAAGCGGGGTAATCCTGCAGCATACTGCGTATACGATAGATTAGGTCGCCGTGACGCCTCTCCAGCCACTCCTCAAAGAAGAGGAGGTGGTATAAACCAGAGCATTGAAGAAAGGATTCAAAAATCGCGGCTTGTACTTGCGTTGACAGGTAGTACAGTCTTCACAACTCTTGCTAAGGCGTCATTACTGTATAAAATATGTTAAAGTGTAGCTAGGCTCTTGGAGTTCCACATCAGGTGTTCCATATCTTCAAATTTATTCTCACAGCAGAAAATGCTCATCACACGAAACAATTTTCGCTACGGCGCTATTTTTGTATCTTTTATAGTTTAGCTGGTCTACTGCAGTTTTGCATCAGGTATTCAAGGTTCCAAGATAAATTATAGCCTATAATGTTGCCCAGACTTAATAGATATACAACAAAAAAGAATCAATCAAAAAGTAGTTCCGAAGATTAGCGTGCACAAACACACAGACAAACAGACACACACATTTTTGGGTTCGGCATCGATATAATAACAACCCCTGCTACTTTTTAGGGTTCCGTAGCCAACAAGGAACCCTTATAGTTTCGCCATGTCCGTCCGTCCGTCCGTCCGTCTTCTGTCCGCAGTTTAGCTCAAAGACGTACAGTACTAGAGAGCTGTAATTTGGTGCAAATATACGGATTTATTGTGCCAAAAGAGTGGTAAAATAATATCTCGTGAAATATTTTTTAGGGTACCTCCTGTACACGTAAAGTGAGGATGGTTTTCTTTTCTCGCGTACCCCTTAGTGTGGGGTATCATTAAATAGGTCTTTAAAAAATATTGATACAACTTTCCACTAACAATTTTTTGATAAAAAAATTCGTTTATGAAATATTAAGCTTTAAAGTGCTAAATTTTGCTCGACTCGAGTGTTCCCCCCCCCTCTACCAGCTTAACGGTTATGTTTGGGGGACTAAGTAGACTTTACAACTTTACGAGTAATAGTCGACCAACTTATAAAATGTACTTGGATAACATATTTTCTTAAACCAAATGTATCGGAGAACATGCTCTTCAACTGCAAATGTAAGTTTGTCAACTTTATTTTTACAGTTTTTTTTTTTTAATTGGTAAAATCATCAAATGAGTCCTCCCCGCCCTGGGTGGGGCGGAAGGGACTGTCAGACTCTTACTGACTAAAATCCACCCGTGTTCCTTCCTATACCCTTTACGTTCCGGGGCCACGGTATCCTGGGTTAAGAAAAAACCCGCGACCCCAGCACTCACCGTCCGCCCGCTCTGCCACTGTGCCCTCTGCTAATCAGAGGGACACGCGTTGGAGCGTCCACACGACAGGCTATTCGCATACGGGCAAAGAGACCACTTAGGCACACAGTGCCTAAGGAAGAGTTTTGGCTCGCATCCCAGGGTGCACCGGCCCGAAAAACTGGTCTTCCCCCCGGACGTATCCGAGAGGGAACTCCAGTCCACGGGCGCACGTGGAGGTTTCCTGTCATAGCACCCCTATTTTTACAGCTTAGGTATTTTTTACGGTATGTTTATTGGTGATAGGTAGGTTTTTATCGTCAACTCAAAAAAAGGAGGAGGTTCTAAATTCGTCGTAATTTTTTTTTAATGTATTTTCCCCGATTTCTCAAACTCCTGGACCAATTTTGAAAATTCTTCTTTTTAAAATTTAATTCAGCGAATCTGTTTAGGTAGTTCGCATAAGTATTTTGATGGGCAACTACGGAACCCTACACTGTGCGTGGCCCGACACGCACTTGGCCGGTTTTTTTTTATATATTTTCAGTGAACAGACACTACTTTTCTACAATTTTATTATTATGATTTTATAGATTTGTAAAGTACGTCTATATAAAACTCGTTTTGATTTTTGTATTTTGAATTTAACGATAAGTATAAGAGTTTTGAATTATATATAAAATATATTCAGCGGAGCGAACATTTTTATAGTGCCTATCGTATCTTCATCGTCTGTGATGGCCTAATAAACGAGTAGGTATTAAAATAACATCTTCAGATAAAATATTAAAGGATACTAACCGCGTGAAACGCCCTTTATAATACCACGTGTCTATTTAATCTGAATACAGCCACTTACTAAGCCGCCTCAGCCTATGCTACTCAGCATTCGCACTTTTCTTTTAGTGCTGCTCAGGTATTGTATCGGCTAACCGCACCGGTTGATAATGTTGCAGTCGTGATGGCGCTGGCGGCGCCCGCGCTCGGCCCCTTCATTGGACTGCTGGGCTCGTTCTGCCTCTCCACGGCCGCCATCATTTTCCCGGCCATCGTCGACATCTGCGTGTACTACCCCAATCAGTATGGACCTGGCAGCTACAAGTTACTAACTGATGTCGCAGTCATCTTGGTCGGCATCGTATGTTGTGTTTCTGGTGTTTATACAAGCGTATTAGAGATGAATGACGAACTTTCATAGTAGCTTCAGCGTCTATTCATCGGTCCGTCTGTTCATCTGCAATATGATTCTATTTTGTGTCACGTTCATAGGTAGGTTTAGTGTAGCATACTTGTTTTGGTATTTGAATATCATTGTTAAGAGGATGCTGCTAAACTGTTGGTACCTACGTGCTAAAAGATACATCCAGAACTATCATGGCGAACAAATAAGTAATCGATAGCACTCGTTTCTTCTGAAGCATTAGTTTAGGTATAAGCATTTAAAGGAAAACATTCCTCAAGAAAAAAAAAACAGTAACCGTGAAAACCGCATTTGAACAAGGTTCAAAAATGTATGGACACCGACCCCACCCTTGTAGCACCTTAAAATCTATGTCAATCGAAGGATCATAACTGTCTTATCATTTAATTGTTCTACGGCGAAACTGAAAAATGTGCATCCGAAAAAAGTTATATCGACATAAAGGAACCGGAATCAGTCACAATACTATGTTCCCGATCACGATCGTTTTCTCTTTAATTTTTACCGTGGAATGATTTCGTTCGTTCGTGGCTAATTGAGAAGCTCGCGGCTAAATAATTACACCCGCACAGGCCGATCATTCGGGTTAAGCCGCGCTTACCGAGGTCGGTTTGTGGATGGGTAACAATCTGTCATTGTAGTTTCCTCCGTACCTCGGAAAGCACGTAAAACCGTTGGTTCCGGCCATCATTGTAGATCTTTGACAGTCTTTTCAATCAGAAGCTCTAAAATCTGACCACCAGTCTTACCATGGGGTATCGTATTACCCAGTAAATGGGTTTTGGAGGTCCGATAGGTAGTCGCTCTATGTAAAACACTGATATTCAGCTGCATCTGGTTCAATTGGAAGCCCACCCCAATATAGTTGGGAAAAGGCTAGAAAGATGGTGGGTGATTTTGTTGGGAGCTTTCAAACAACTCTTTGGAACTAAATGGTGACCTCCGCACGGAAACGTATAATAGAGAATTCTAATGAATATTGTTATTGTGAAGTAACCATTGCCCGTTTTGAGGAGTATTCAAATAAAAATATCTTTTTAAATACAAATAAAATCGTTTACTTTTTATCGCAACAATTACATTATTCGGTGTCTTCACAATAACGATATTCATTAGAATTCTTCATTGAACTATTTTCTGCTGCGTGAGTTGTTTCCGTGCGGAAGTCACCATTTTGTTCCAAAAAGTTGTTTGAAAACTCCTAACAATTCTTATCATATTATTGCAATCTATAAAATAGATGTAAAATTAGATGAAGAAGACAAATTAATACAAAAATTAATGACATTTTTCTCAATATAGAATATCAGAAGCAGTACTACATCCTTGGTAGAGGCTTGCACGTGTAAAACCCACATAAAAATACAATTTTAAATCCTAACTACAAGTAAATGTGTGTTTAATGTAGTAGAATCGAATTTCTAGCTTCTCAACTAAATCACATTTTTTTCCTCTTGTAGATGCACCGCGTCGTCTTAGTTCTTCTTTTAATAAATGCACTTGCATTTTTTGCAATTACAATTTATTTTTATTACGTACAAAATTTGCATTGCACGAATAATTTTTAATATTTGTTTTATCTTATACTCAATTTTTTTATCAATAAATCTTGCTAGTTTTGTGTACAAGGTTGACATTATTCTGACGTAGGAGCCAACTATCACAGCGCCGTCTATGATTAGCTTTGAGTTGCCATCCCCTTATAGTAATAAATTAAAATATACCAATTTTTATACTTAATTGTATTCCGTTTAGTATGTTTGGTTTTTCTTTTTTGGATGTGTGAAATTGTTGTGTCTGTAGATTAGTAAGTCTATTTTAATTTTAATTCTGTGTTTACCTATAAGCAATTGTTACACTATGTAATTATATTAGATTAGTACGTAAGACCTTGTTTCCCGTGTAAACAATTATTTGGTAAACTTAATCAATTTATTAAAATAAAATTAAATCTCATATTTGGCGATATCTTATTATGCCCATCTTTACCCTAAATGCTTCGTTATTATGTACACATATAATATGTAAGAGACCGTCATTTAAAATATTGTAGACTTGCGTATGCCCGGATTTCGATCACGGATATTTCGGAATTCAGATTAAAAAAACCCGCAAAGAGAGCTCTTAGAACGTGCGAACGTCCCACCAAAGCAAATACAAATTCAAAAGCGAAAACCTACTTTTTTTAACGTGGTTAAATCATCAAATGAGTCCTCCCATCCCGTGGGACGGGACTGTCAAACTTGTACTGACTAAAATCCACGGTGTTTTTCAATAGCCCTTTATGTTCCGGGGTCACGTTAAAGGAATACCTAAGTCCCGCGACCCCGGCAGGTTTTGGCTCTCTGAGAGGGGGCCCCGTCATTTTGCTGACGCTCTTTGGAACACGACGCACCGCCGCGCCGACCCGGGCATGGTCCATGGTCGGACAGCGAGTTGCCCTTTTCTCGCTGTCCACAGGCCCGCACCTACGGTGGCCGGAGATCGTCTGCCGACGTCCGACTCTTCCCTCCCTATCCGACACAGCCGAGGTACATACAGGTACCTCCCGAAACTTCCGTCTCCGGTGAGGACCTGCGTCTTCCGATAGCTCAGGAGGCCGTGACGTCTCTCTAGCCACCCTTCAAAGAGGGGTATAAACGTCCGCGCCTAACACCTACGTAACCAGTCCGTGTCGGGGTGTCCCCAGTGACGAGCTCGCTTCGCTCGCTCTTGAATCCTAAGTTTTTCTAATAACAATAAAAATCCTGAAGGCAAATAGTGAAAGTAAAGAGGATACGCCTCGCCACTCTGTGCCAACACAGGCTTAAACAACTCTCTGGGAGTACGGTGGACAAAATTACGTGGAGCCCGGTTTTGCACCAAGTCGTTTCTGTCACTGACTATTATATTACGAAAAAATCAGAAAAAAACATATATTTATATTCCGAAAAAATCAGTTTATTCGGAATATTGAAAATCGGAATTTCGCTTTTCGGAATGAGAACTCATCGAGCATTACATTTTTCGAATAATGTGAAAATCGGAAAAAGAAGTAATCGGACATACGACTTTCGATCAAATAAATTTCAAGATTCTTATAATAGTTATTGTAATTTTTAGGTATTATGATATTCGGTGTTTTGAAAATCGGAATATCGAAATTCGGAATAAAATATTTCGGAGTATTTGGGTGTTCCCGCATGTAGGTACCATGTATAATGTGCCGTCGACTGTGTCGACCCGGGAGAAGGACGCATTACGTTCCTCGAGCGCCTCAAAGAGCTGCCAGAAATTGACGGGGCCCCTTAAAGGGCCACATGGAACATACAGGGTTGTCCGCCAGTCCCTCCCGTCCCGTCCTGTGTGACTCATTTGATGATTTTACCACGATATAAAAAAATACTTGACTTCCGCAACACACATCTCACCGTGGCTGGGAATACCTCAACATCTTCGGGAGCGACAGCTGCAGCGCGTGTGTGCGGCTGAGCCGGGCGACCGCGGCGTGGAGAGCAGGCCACCAGGAGCGCGGACTGCGGACCTCATGCACTCGTTCTTCAAGCGTATAGGACACGGGAACACTCAAATACTCCGAAATATTTTATTCCGAATTTCGATATTCCGATTTTCAAATCTCCGAATATCATAATGCCTAAAAGTTACAATATCTATTATTAAGAATCTCGAATTTATTTGACCGAAAGTCGTATGTCCGATTTCTTCTTTTTTCGATTTTCACATATTCGAAAAATGTAATGCTCGATGAGTTCTCATTCCGAAAAACGAAATTCCGATTTTCAATAGGTATTCCGAATAAATTGATTTTTTCGGAATATTGAAAATCGGAATTTCCACCATTCATCATCATTCCATCCCACAAAGTCAGTGACAAAAACGAATTGGTGCAAAACCGGTTCCACGTAATTTTGTCTACCGTAGTCCCAGAGTGTTATTTAAGCCTGTATAGGCACGGATTGGCGAGGCGTATCCTCTTAACTTTCACTGTTTGCCTTCAGAATTTTTATTGTTATTAGGAGTACTTAGGATCCAAGAGCGAGAGAAGCGAGCTCGGGACTTGGGGCACCCCGACTCCGACAGGTTTGGTTACTTTAAACCTTGCTCTCAGAAATAGGCGCCCGTCGACCTTCCTTGGTAGGTGGCAGTCAACAAATTGACCAAGGATGCAAGAGCAAGCGAAGCGGTTGAAGCAGTTTAGGTTCGTGTTAGGTTAGCGGGGCTCCGTTGAACCACCTTGGTGGTGCTATAATTCAGAATGCAATAGCGAGCAAAATATGTCTTGGGACACTCCGACTCGGACTTTTCGACCTAACGGACCCGAATCGGAATTCCAATGATGATGATGATCATTCGTGTTTTGATGTCAGTAATTACGCGAAGTTATTAATCCTTTCTATACATTTCGATGCCTTCGGCACAGTACTTCCGGCCAAAAGGGGGTAAGCGAAATTTTTTGCGAAATCGACTTATACAGGGTGGAATTTCGTAATGCCACCTGGAGGGAAAGTACCTACTGTTAATACTGCAGATAGAAAATTTTACTCAGAGGAAACATTCCTTTATTTTAGAATAGAAAGCAAACTGCATTCAAAGATTTCCGAAAATTCTCTTCTCCCACACCCGGGAATCGAACCGGCAATTATACGCTGTACCTACTTTTATTGCATCGATCGTTATGATCAATTAGGTATAAGGATGAAATTGAATCTTTCACCAAACATGATAAATTAAATTCCATTTCGAGCCCATTTCGAGCAACTAATTAAGTACTTAGTTGGTTTATCATTTTTTGTAAGTAAATAATTTAATTAATTTAAGATTTCCTGGTTTTCCTTTCACTTAATTTTTCATGTTTGTTAGAGAGATTTCATCCTTATAATTGACGCTAACGATCGATGCCATAAAAGTACAGCGTATATTTTTTTCAGATTTTAGCCGGTTCGATCCTGAGCGTGGGAGAAGAGAATTTTCGAAAATCTATTAAAAAATAAAGGAATGTTTCCTTTGAGTAAAATCCTGCGCACTCTTTGCGCTCTGTCTTAAAAACGGTTGAACGTATTAAAAAAAACCGGCCAAGTGCGTGTCGGGCCACGCACAGTGTAGGGTTCCGTAGTTGCCCATTAAAATACTTATGCGAACTAACTAAACTGATTCGCTGAATAAAATTTTAAAAAGAAGAATTTTCGAAATCGGTCTTTTTTGAAGTTAGTTAAAAATAGTTGACGATAAAAATCTATCTATCCCCAAAAAACATACCGTAAAAACATACCTATTAAAGCTGTAAAAATAAAGTTGACAAACTTACATTTGCAGTTGAATAACATGTTCTCCGATACATTTTGTTTAAGAAAATATGTTATCCAAATACATTTTATAAGTTGGTCGAATAATACTCGTAAAGTTGTAAAGCCTACTTAGTCATGACAACTTTCTTTTAAACTTCGTTATAATTATACCTACTACTATTGTGAATTTTTTCACACCCCCAAACATAACCGTTTAGCTGGTAGAGGGGGGGACACTCGAGTCGAGCAAAAAGCACTTTAAAGCTTAATATTTCACAAACGAATTTTTATATCAAAAAATTGTTAATGGAAACTCAATATTTATAAAGACCTATTTAATGATACCACTTGACTACAACAAATCCGTATATTTACACCAAATTACAGCTTTCTAGCACTGTGCATCTCTGAGCTAAACTGCGGACAGACAGACGGACGGACGGACGGACGGACATAGCGAAACTATAAAGGTTCCTTGTTGACTACGGAACCCTAAAAAATTCATGCAAAAGTTGTAAAAAATTTTATAATCTACAACTTTCATTAAGGTGCAAATCTTATTAAGCAATAGAAAGCGAGATATTCGCGAAAAACCGATTTTCATGACCCAATTGTGACTTTTGAGATAACATTTTAGAGCGACATAACAAAGGTGTAGGTTAGCATCTATCATGTTAAAGTTTTTAAGTAAATTTTGAATATATGTTTCTTGTTTTAATGAAATGCCTGTGTCATTACCTATACTAATTTACAGGGTATTATCTCTCATTCCGTGGTTGTCCCTATATTTTTACCTAAAATGGCCTGGAACTGGCCTAAAACGAATGTCGTACCCTTTTTTTCCCTCCCAAAAATAATTCTGGTGTGGTGGTTAAGACGACACGCGCCGAGTCCCGCTCACAGCGACATGCTCGTGAACAGCTCGTTACAGGAATTTAAGCTTTCAGGTGTAATAAATAAAATGATTTCAAATTGTCTTATTCTAATTGGCTTTACTTAGAACACAAAGGCATTCAAGTTATTACTAATTGTTTTCTTAGTCAAAATATGATTCGTACATTTCTAGTAAGCTAGTATAAACACCGGAGCAACAACAGAAGAAGCCAAAGACAATGATGAAGATGTCCGTAATTAACTTAATGTAGCCTGGTCCGTATTGATCGGGATAGAAGACGCAGATGTCCAGGATGGCCGGGAACAGGATGGCCACCAGGGAGAGGCACAGCGCGCCCAGCAGTCCCATGAAGGCGCCCAGGTTCGGCGCGCACACCGCCATGCAGACTGCAAACATCATTCATATTACTGAAAGAACTTACGCAACTTGTGGCACCTGAGTGTCAACATGAGTGTACCTTTACTTTTCAGTCTCAGGCACTCTCTCACCGGGAGCGTTGGCGTGTAATGTAACATTACAGATCCTACTTTAAGCATTACATTACAGTACTACTTCCCTGACTGACGAGCATTCGCGTACATGTAGTATAGATTTGATACAAGCTTCGCATTGCGATGCTCGATTGTTCTCCCTCAGAAGTCCCTCCCTGATGAATCTGTAAGGGTCAGCTCGTGGTCAGCTCCGACCAAGACGCGGCGCTGCGCACAAATTTCAATAGACCTACTCAAAATCTAATAACTCTATTTCACGCGCATTTTAATAGCAACTCAAAATCGAACTTTATTTACTACACGATAAGATACACATTTGCACCGCGCGCAAGATAAAGATTTGCGCCGCATCGTGACTCGGTGAGAACTGACCATTACATTACAGGCGAATGCTCGCCGTGACTCGTGAGGGAGCGGCTTTAAGTTGCCGCCACTTTATTAGTTTCTGTTATGGCAAACAACTCGGGTCGTGGGATTAACGAATTACAGTGACCCCGGAACGTAAAGGGCTATTGAAAGACACCGTGGATTTTAGTCAGTACGAGCGTAGGTGGGAGGACTCACTTATGATTTAACCACGCTTAAAAAAAATGGCAAGTAACTCACATGCCATGCCATTACTTTTTGGCTTAGGGTGCTTGTACACGGCGCATGTAACACGCGCAAGTAAAGATGCGCGTTACCCGCGCGAGGAACATGCGCTAGCTACTCGATCAAGTTACCCGCGGGGTGCTTGTACAAGGCGCATGCAACTCGCGCAAGTATAGGAGCGGGTTACTTACTAAGGAACGAGTAACATGCGCAAGCTGTTTATTTAAATTTCATGTCACGATTCCCCTAAAATATCTCTAGATAATAATATATTTCGACGGTCCATGCCGAACCTAGGCCGCAAATTCGGAACGGCGGCGCGGCGGCGCCGGCGCGGCGCGCGGCGCGGGGCGTGCAGTAGCGGTACGTTCCAGCCAGGGTACCATGTTTAAAACAAGTTGTTTTAAAACACCTGTTTTAAACAGTGTTTAAAACACCTGTTTAAAACAGTTTGAAATTAATTTTATTACACGTTCTAACTAGGTACTTATAATGACGGATAAAATGTGTTTGAATTATCTTACAGATTCCCCCAACATCTTTAATCCGTCATGAGTGTTAGTATCGTATTGTGTGTGCTTTGTGGCTAGGCCAGCATTGTGAAAATAGGGATGTGGCGTTAACGTGTGCTCGACATAGGTATCTAACAATTATATAATTTTATAATATGTGATATTTTATCCAATTAAACAGAAACCGCATCTTTTGAAGACATTTATAAAAACATGATTTTAGTTATCAATATAAATAACAAATAGAATGCTACATTTGGTATAGTTAGAATCCAACTTTTTGGTGGTCATTGGGTGGTGGGTCATAGCTCTAAGTAGCAACGGGTATTGTCTTTTCTTATGCCGGCCGGCAGACTTTTGCCGTGAACACCGTGAACAGGAACGACAATGAGGATGGTCTTCGCGGGGTTCTCGGGCGCTCGCGCCTGTTCCCCGATCAGTGTCGGTATTTTGTCCAGCGACAAAGAGTTCGCGCGATGTTCACGCGTACCCATGATCCACATTCATGGGCCCGTGAACTTAATAAATTAATTACTTTTTTATTTTTATTGTTATTCTATATTTTTAATGAAATTCTGGTAACTATTTGTTCATAGAAAGTCTGAAATGGATTTTATATAATTAATAAAGACAGTTTTAATCATATTCCTACAAAGTAAATTAAGCAAGCAAAGTTAATGCAGCAGCAGCATCTACGTATATTTCACGGCAGGTTTCACGAACGACTGAGAGCACTGTGGAGGACACGACTTGTGCCGAGAATTCACGGCGCGAATTCACGGCAATAGTTTGGAGCCGCCGTTATAATAATACGTCCATATCCAATATCCATTTCATAATTTAGGTAATTTATTTATGGACACACAACTACTTTTACTGATAAATCTTGACACTCTGAACAAAATAATTATATAATAAGACCGTTTTCCACCCCGAAGGGAAGAAAACGAGTATTTCAGGTCTTGCCGAGGCTTGACCTTCGGAGATAACCTACCTTACCTATATGCACACACACATGTCTACTTACATTCCTTCGTCTCTGTCCGTGTTCTAGGCGCGGGGGTGAGGTGCGGCGACACGCCGCTCCCGCCCCCCCCGCGCGGGGAGGGGCGGCGGCTGCCGCGCGGCTGTAGAGCGCGTGTTCCGTTAGTACGTTTACTCCGAAGGGCCGGCAAGGGCTTGCTTCGGTCAAGCCTCGGCAAGACCTGAAATACTCGTTTTCTTCCCTTCGGGGTGGAAAACGGTCTTATTTCAGTTCTGTGCCTTCGGCTTGACCTTCGGAGACGTGTCTATTTTCTGCCGGCGCCCTCTAAAAGCGTACTGTGACAGAAGTGGGTATAAAGCGTACGCTAAATAAAACCCGGAAGATAAGATATACAAGGACATCTTTATTTTCTGTATGAATCTTAAGTCTAACACAAATCTCTATAGAGGTCTTCGTTACTTGTCGAAACAGTTAGTACTGTAACATGTTATCGAACTAATTAATGAAAATCTGTTCATTAACAATAAAATAAAATTGTTTGTTATAAATTATTAGACTTATACAAAATAAAGATAAAAAACAAAGTAATTATTAGGTAAGTACCTATCTATACTAATTAATATAGTGAGATCTGAACAGTCTTTTCAAGACTCAGGTAAATCACTAGTGAGATCATCATAATAATATCTAGTAACAGTTAGTTAAACTGCAGAGAATGAATTATTAAGGACATTTAAGTTTTCATTTCTCGGACGTTCTAGCGATTTGCAATAATGCTTAAAGAAATTTTCGGAACCTCTCCAGTTCCCTTTTCTCAAAATAAAATCTAACGGGACGTTATTTTGATAGTCGCTTGACGCAACAGCTGACCTAATTGAGCCCGGACTATAGTTTATACCTAAATCTCGAAAAGGAGCCTTAATCCAACCAGCAATTATAGCTCTTGTGGCGGCTTTTACTTCTCCACGTGTGGTGATAAACAAACTATTCAAATTCTGCCGTGCACTTCTTCTACTCTCTGACAGCGCTATCAAATGATTCACCCATTTGACCAAACTTAATGCAGGGTCTCCTGAGCAAGATAACTGCCATCCTGACTGCCGATTCTTGATATTATCGGTCTTAGACCCATATTTAGGCCAGAACGTTATAGTCGAGTTTGATCTATCGCAATGTTGATCGTCAATGCATAAGAGCGTAAGGTCATGTATCCGACGACCTGACGCCAACAATAATAACAAGGCCACATGCCGAGAAACCTGGAATAAGCTATCTTCATTTGGATGATGAGATCTCAGCCATCCTAGCATATCGTGGACGTCCCAGACCTGTGACTTTGCAGTTGAGGATGCGCACTTCTTAATTCCTATAGCTTTGATTATTGTTGAAACTAAAGGATGAGCTGCCAATCTTTTTTCCTGTGTAGGATCAGCCAAAGTTAAAATAACTGACTTGTGGACCAAAACGGTTGAAGCTGCAAGCTTCCTTACACGGGATAAATACCCCAAATAGGTAGCTACATCCTGAGGTCGAGGATTGCTAGGGCTTTTCCCATTTTGTTTGCACCACGAGACCCATTGTTTCCAGCTAGACTCGTAAGTGCGCCATGTGGAATCACGCCATGCCGACTGAACAAGATCAATATCGCTAGGATCCATACCTGCTATAAGTTCGCCCCACCCCGTATCCTCCAGACCTCGAAAGAGAGGTCTCCTGCATTCGGCAGAGGACGGTCGGTGGACAAGTCGATCAGGCAACTGTTGACATCGCGTATTTGAAACGGGGCTTCGAGAGCCCTCCGTTTCAGGTCGCCTCTCCAAAAAACTGTTTCCCAGCGAGGAACCATCAGTAAATAGGTACCTGAAGACTGGTTGAGGTGTCGTAGTACTCTGGGTATCAGGGGTGGAGGCGGAAATATCCATGCTAGTTTGTAATGCCAGGTCTGGCTGAACGCGTTGATGAACATTGCTTGCTTGTCCCATGCTTCTATCGACGCATACTTCGGGACGACTTTCGATCGACTGGTTGCGAACAGGTCTATCTGAGGCGTACCCCACTTTAGGAATACTTTTGTCGTGACTTCGTTCACAACATGCCAATCCGGGAGAATCTTTCCCCTTGACAAACAGTCGGCTATGGAATTGTATCGGCCCGGAAGGTAAAAGGAATGAATGGTTACCCTTAAGCTCTCCGCTAGTAACAGGATCTTTTTGGACTCCTCTAACAGTACCATAGATCGAGTTCCTCCCTGATTTCTCAGGTAGGAGACCACCGTTTTGTTGTCGGATTGAACCATAACCGATTGTCCTGCTACCGAGTTCTGACATTCCTTTAGGGCTATGTAAACGGTGAATAATTCCTTTTTGTTTATGTGCCAAACAGCTTGCTCTTTCGTCCATTTTCCCAGTAGGTGACCATCGCCTATCTGAACTCCCCAGCCCTCGTCTGACGCATCTGTCGTAACAAAAATTGTAGGCTCTGGAATGAAAATTTTTCCCGGCACTCTTACGTTGAGAGTCCACCAACGGCAATCGTTGACAGCCTGTGGTGGTAAGACCCTTGGTCGGTCGGGCTGGCTCTGAGACAGTTTCAGACTGGCGCGCTGAATGTATCTGGTGAACAGACGACCTAAAGGAGTGACCAAAGCTGCAAAGCCGAGTCGGCCGATGAGTGAGGTACCTGATCGCCACGTCCATTGCCTTTTTTGTAATACCTTGTCTAAATCTGTCAATAATCGAACTATTTTCTCTTCCGGAAGTCTCTTCTCGTTCTTGTCTGTATCCCAGACAATTCCTAAAAATTCTATTATTTTTGTTGCTTCCAGAACTGACTTTTCTAGGTTTACGCACCAACCGAGGCTCTGCAGAAGACCCACTGCATATCTCAGTTGGCCTTTTAGTACATCTGGGTCTTGGTGTGCTACAAGGAAATCGTCTAGGTATACTAGAATTCGTAGTCCCTTTTTTCGTAGGAACCCCGCTAGCCATTTGGTGATGCGAGAGAACGCTAATGGTGCGCTGGATAGGCCGAAGGGAAGCGACGTCATTTGGAACAGTTTGTTTGCATACCCAAACGCAAGGTATCTCCGGTGGCTTATTTTTATTGGCACATGAAAGTAGGCTTGACTTAAATCCAGCTTTCCTAAGTAGTCGCCGGGCTGGAGAAAATCGGGGACCCGACTCTGGTTTATCAGTCGAAATTTTCGTGGGTTTACGTAGCAATTTAGGCGACGGAGGTCGAAAATTTGCCTGAGCTTTCCGTTTGTTTTCGGGATTAAAAACATACGCGACAGAAATCCGGTCTTGGAATGACATTTCTCGACTACGCCTTGGGCCAGAAGCTGTCTGAGCTCTTTGGACATAGCGGTCGAAGGTTTTGTCGCGAATCTTTCCAAGTTTTCTTGCAGGGGAATGGAAGGCGGTTTTGACACGAAAGGTATTGTGTACCCCGAAATTATTTTTAAAATCGCTTTTGGCGCCCCTATTTTCTCCCATTGCGTTCGAAACTCGCCCAGCTGTCCCCCTCGAAAACTGTCAATATGTGGCACGGGATTTTCGAGCTTTTCTGTCGTTGCCACCCCTACCTCTCCGTTGACCATAGTTACCGGGCTTTTTGGATGATGGGTTGCGGGAAAAGGATTGATGAGAGGAAGAGTTATGGGGCGGCAAATGGTAGTTAGCGGAGTACTGCGTAGCCGGTCGAGATCGCCACGATGGTTTAGTGGCTTTGGATCTAGCTGGCGGAGCTGGTTTCCGAAAGGAGTTCACAGCCTTTTCCGTAGTTCTTGGTGGGCTAAAAACAGCTGCTACGCCCCCGTTATCTTTGATTAAAGCACCAAGTTGTTTCTCCTCAAATAAGTGGCTCGGTGATGGAGGGATGTTTTGAAGAGCGCTATGTAGGATCTCATTCCTTGTCTTAAAAGTTTTGCGACGAAGGTCAATGGTCTCAGACCTATGAGCACACACGTACTGCAGAAGCTGGTCTGAGACAGTTTTGAAAGTAGAGTCTTCCGCCACTAACTGTCTTAACTCTGCGCTGACACTCGGACACTTTTTCACGATTGTGTTCAGATTCTCAGCCAGCGCCCTTCGCTGGAGCAGCAACCCGTGCGTAATAGTGCCGAGGAGATTTTCTTGCTTTGTGAGCCAGGGAGATGGCTGAGTGGTGAGCGTGCCCAGCTCCGTGTTAATTTTAAGGGCGCTAAATACGGAACCCGCCTGCAGGTGCTTTTCTACCTCCTTGTACCTAATTCGACTCCAGCCATCAGTGCCCAGCCTTTGACACTCAATGCCTTCTTTCTTAAGTTGCGCTGAAGGCTCGGGAATTAGAGGATCCGCTTCCTTGGTTGTGGGCAGGAATTCTAGTTCTTGCTCGTCCGCCTCAACTTGCCATTGTGAGTCCAGAGGCGGTGCTCTCCATGACGGAGAGTTAGAGATCATCGAACATGTATCCTCTTCATCGTTCGAAATGTAATTTTCTTTTTCGGATTCATTGTCAGACTGTTGTCGCTGCTCTAGCTTTTCCAATAGGACAGCGAACATACCTTCTACTTTTTGCTCCAGAGCTTCTATTCTGGCATCCCGAGATGTGGAGGGTGAGTCCGAATCCATTCTCCGTCTACGTGCCGAAGGTTCTCGTGATTTTGCGGAGGAAGTACTCCTTCTCTTCCGACTGGTCTCTTCTGTTTCCGAGCGGGAACCGGTAAGAATTTGATCGGCCTCGGCCCTGGTGTGTAATAGTGGCCGAAGTGCCACTACTGACTGTTTAAAAAGCTCAGTGCGCGCTGCTGAGCCCCGTATGCGGTTTGCCACAGCTGGTGGCCCGAGGATGAGGGCCCGTGTAAATGCCCAATCGAGGAGCTTACACCGTATATCACGGTACCCCTTCTCTGAAAGGTGATCCGCCTCAGGCACGAATGCCCGGACTAGGCCCACAGTAGGCAGCGCAAATACTAATTTGTTTAGTATATTGGGTTCAATCTTCTCACCAAACACTTCTTCTTTTGTAGCTGTGGTCACCTCCCAGCTTGACCAGCCCTCTGGTAGATGCTCCTGAGCTAGCACCTTCACCCGGTCTAAAATCTCCTCGTCCTGGTCTGTAGCTGCACGCTCGTCTAGTAGCTCGCCGAGGGTTACCAAGTTTGCTCGTTGAGTCATCTGAAGTGAGAGCAAAGCGGTCATGCAACACCCAAGCATTTTAGGTGCAAAAAATTTTTACTATGCGGCTCGATTTATGAGCCGCGCTGCCCAATTTTCTGAGCAGCGCCTCCCAAACTTTGAGCCGCGCCGCCCAAATCCTGAGCCGCGCCGCCCAAATTTCGAGCCGCGCCGCCCAAATTTTGAGCCGCGCCGTCCAAATTCTGAGACGCGCTGCTCAAGTATTGGGCCGAGCAGTCCAAGTTTTTGGACCGCACCACCCTTATTCGGGCTGTGGCTGTGACAAGACAGACTGTGGCTGAAAGCCGACAAGTCTCACGAACGTAGTTGATGCGTCGTGATCGTCTCATGTATATTGTGGATGGTATGTCCGACAAATACAATTATAACTCATGCATATTTGTGGATGACATGTCCGACAAAGATTATGCTGGTGCCATGCTATGGAGCGTGCTAAGCTTGCGATATTTCACATTCAAAATAAACTTTATTTGCAGAATAACCCACACCTTGAACATAACAACACAGAAACGAAGAATAAAAACATAGAATGACTTACCTCGATATCCAATGGTAAACCACTCACAAAACGTTACAACAACGTTAAAGAAAGTAAACTCGTAACTATTAGGCCCTTCGTCCATTATAAGACTCAAGTTTCCGATACCTTACGACTTCAGTATCCAGGCGACTCTCGCAATAGAAATGCATATACGTTCGTACACAGGCACGCGACGCGCGACGCCAATCGCGCGCTACCCATCTGCTGACATCGCGGCGACTTGAGTTTCCGCGATTTTCAAGATGGCGGAACAATTTGTTTACCATTTTTAATTTTATTCACAGAATAAAGGGTTCCGTAGCATATTCTTGAATCATTTTTGGAAAGTCATTATTTTAAAACGATAGAAAAATATTTACAATCCTCTATCAAATCATAATTTTGTATGCAGTTTTATTAAAAAGTTGGGAGAGATGGTTTTTTTTCTATTTTATTGAATATTTTTTTAAATTATGTTATAGTATTTGGATTTGGATTAATGTTAGGTTCCCAGGAAATTAACTGTGAAGGACGGACTGTCACACGTTTGATCTTATAAAGATTCCGTTTTTTTTTTGAACCTTCGGAACCCTAAAATATATACTTTGATCGTCACAGTCATGTGTCAGCCATTTTATAAATTCATATTCTTGACCACCCATCATGACCTTTTGACGCGGCGCTAGTGTCTATGTCGTTACATCAAATTGCATTATAAAATTTAGTACCTCGAATTTTCCGCGGGTCATGAGTAGTGGCGAAACTCTAGTATCGGAAACTTGCGTCGCCTCGTGTACGAAGGCTCGTACACGAAGCGACGCAAGTTTCCGATACCTTACGATTTGGGTTTCCAGGCGACTATCGCAATACAAATCCATAGAGGCTCGTACACAGGTCGCGTCGCCGACATGCGTCGCCGACTCTAGTCGCTCGCTACTCATCTATCAAGATCGCCGATACCCAAGTCTTCGCGATTTTTAACCGACGAAAAATTTGTATCTATTATTTTAAAATGTATTATTAAAGTATCTGAGGTAGAAAAATATCCTTGTTTGTATCATTACAATTAATAATAATAATTGTACAATCTTACGTTTATGTATTTTGATAATATTTACCTATTTTAGTTCCATATGTGTAACTAGATGGCGTTGTTAGTTTTTCTGAATCGCGATATGGTTTCGTTACCACCAAAAGTATATAAGGACCTAAAATTCATTGATTAAACTGTCTTCGTTCAAACGGGTAGACGCTGGTCCACG
Source organism: Agrotis segetum (assembly GCA_036375495.1). Taxonomy (NCBI): domain Eukaryota; kingdom Metazoa; phylum Arthropoda; class Insecta; order Lepidoptera; family Noctuidae; genus Agrotis; species Agrotis segetum. The sequence continues at coordinate 1,239,613 of JAQSVV010000206.1, forward strand.
ACTATCACACAACGCCATCTCGTCCCAAGCTAAGCAGAGCTTGTGGTATGGGTACTAAACAACTGATAAACATACTTATATATTTCTAAATACATAAATATAATAGATAAATTAGGGGAGGCCTATGTTCAGCAGTGGACGTCCTCCGGCTGTTGATGATGATGATGATGATGAATAGATAAATTACACCCAGACACAGAACAAATGATCGTGCTCATCAAACAAACATTAATTTGTCCTGGGTGGGAATCGAACCCACGTCCTCCGGCATAGCAGTCAGGGTCACTAACGACTAGCTAGACCAACAGGCTTGTCAAATTCAAAAGAATATTCTAATAGATAATTAGCATGGAATAAGCTTTTTTTTTAAAATAATCATATTAAATGAGTCCTTCCACCCCGGGCAGGGCGGGAGGGACTGTCAGACTCGTACTAACTAAAAACCACGGTGTCCTTCAATAGAACCTAACAAAACGATAGCGCGATCTAACTCGACGACAGCGCTTTTTGCACTTTTATAAATTATTATGGTTTCGTTACAAACATTACTACTTTAACCCAGCTTCGTCATGTACTTGCACATACGACAAAAATAAAGTAATTAAGAAAACGAAAACATTAAAAAAACCTATTCAAATCTGAAATTTGAAACCACGGTCATCATCATAGCAGTAAGCGTTAGCGTTCCAGTGCAAATAAAAGAAAACTATAAAAAAAACCTAGAAAAAAATTGAATAAACCTCTAAAAAACAACTGAAACACGAAAAAAGAAAAATTCTATGTTTACCTGGGGATTGAACCCATGGTCACCACCTTGGAAGTCAAAGCTTGAACAAATCGAGCTACCTTGTAGCCGGTTGGCGCGGCGAAATTATGAACCATATTCTTTCTAGATTGATTTTTTCCTCTATACGCGCCAATTTTTATTTAATTCCAAAAATTTGAAAAAGGAATGCGCTCGTCATTTTTAAAATAGTAGCATTTTAATTTATGTTAGAAGATGAACATTTTGTGTTTTGTACAATGTATTATTAAGGTTGAATATAGAATGGTGGCCGAATAGACGATTTGAGTCTTACGACTCGAGTCGCCGCTGTGTACGGACCGTGCGCGACTGGAGTCGCGCGACTTAGGTATGCGACTGGAGTATCGGATACCGGAGTTTCCTAATGGACGAAGGGCCTTTTTCGTAATATTAAAATTCGTTATCACAACGTAAACAAACACATGTGCGTACAACAGGTAATAATAAGCGTACTAACGGAACACGCGCTCTACAGCCGCGCGGCAGCCGCCGCCCCTCCCCGCGCGGGGGGGGCGGGAGCGGCGTGTCGCCGCACCTCACCCCCGCGCCTAGAACACGGACAGAGACGAAGGAATGTAAGTAGACATGTGTGTGTGCATATAGGTAAGGTAGGTTATCTCCGAAGGTCAAGCCGAAGGCACAGAACTGAAATATCACTTATAAACGCTCCTTTAAACGCCAAAACACTGATCACGCCGCTCAACAACGCGCTGTAAACGCTGCTACGAATACACCCAGAGAGAAATCCATACGTTCAGGAGACTAGCGTGCACGCTCCTTAACAACGCGCCACTGCACGCCCCGAATATCCGAATTTGCGGCCTAAGCGTTACGTGTACTTGAAAGAAGGCTCTCCCTCACCGCGAACATTCACCTGTAATGTAACGTTACAGATTCGAACATTCGAAGGCAATAGAGCATCAAATTGCGCAAGTTTACGTTACCTACATTACATTACAGGTGAATGCTCGCGGTGAGGGAGCACCTTTACACAATTCATATTTTAAAAAGGGACCTATGTAACTTGTAAAATGTATCTCCAACTATAATACATTTTTAGTTGGAAATTAGTTTGTTTGTTGTACGAGTCTGACATAAGGGGGGGAGGATCATTTGATTAAGGTATCTGATCTCTGGAAGTACTGAACCGATTTTGGCATCGTGATTGAGTACGAACCCAGCCGGCGCGGTTGGAACTTACATGGTAGAGTGGCGCAGACGGCGCGGAACACCATGTCCCAGAGCACGCTGTTGTTAAACCTCGGACCCGCAAGGCGCCAGCATATTTGCCACGCCACAAAGTTTTGCAGTGGATATGACAGAAAAAGTGCTAATGTAAATGAACCTTTTGCCACTTGCGCTCTTCTGTAAAAAAAAATATTACATTATCTTTATTTTTACATAGTATAAAATTGTAGAGCTGTCATTTCTTGATTACTTCATTAGATCCGAGACTAAGCAGACGTGTCTTTCGTATCGGCTAATATCATTAAGTAATTACGATTAATTAATTGCAATTATCTGCAACGTCAGTTGAATGGGTAAATTAGTGTGTCGCGTGTATTTAGTAACTTACTGCCAACGAGTCATTGTGCAAGATGAACTAAAATAGACATAATAGTGTTTGTGTTAGTCATGTCTAACGCAGGATCTGGTCCTTTCGGCAGGAGCCAAATACTGAGCCGAAGTCCTCCAGCGACACCAATTGGAGAACCTCATCCTAGAGGTCCAAGTCCACCAGCATTCACGGAAAATGAGTTACCGCGCGAAGTCATCCCTGCGCCCGAGATCCAGAAGTGGATGGTATCAATAGATACCCTTCTGAACGACGTGTGCTCTATTGTTTCGGAGGGAAAAATGAACTCTGAACAGATGGCTGTGTTATACCAAGCACTGAAACAGAAAACTATCCAGGCACACAGCATCATCCAGCACTTACAAGCACAGCAGAAAATTTCGAACTCTATTCAAGAATTCAAAGAAATCTTCGAAACGAAACTTAAACCTGATAATAATTTTTCATAATTATGCCAATATAGTTAAGAAAGGTTCGGGTAACTTTATCCGCCCAGCAAACTTGAGTTCTCTTGCGATATAGCCCAGTGACAAGACTAAAACAAGTGACGACACCAAGAGCCTTAGGCCCTTCGACCACTATACGACTCAAGTCTCCGATACCTTACGACTTCAGTATCCAGGCGACTCTCGCAATAGAAATGCAACGTTCGTACACATGCACGCGACGCGCGACGCCAATCGCGCGCTACCTATCTGCTGACATCGCGGCGACTTGAGTTTCCGCGACTTTCAAGATGGCGGAACAATTTATTTACCATTTTTAATTTTATTCACAGAATAAAGGGTTCCGTAGCATATTCTTGAATCATTTTTGGAAAGTAATTATTTAAAAACGATAGAAAAATATTTACAATCCTCTCTCTATCAAATCATAATTTTGTATGCAGTTTTATTAAAAAGTTGGGAGAGATGGTTTTTTTTCTATTTTATTGAATAAATTTTTTAAATTATGTTATAGTATTTGGATTAATGTTAGGTTCCCAGGAAATTAACTGTGAAGGACGGACTGTCACACGACTGATCTTATAAAGATTCCGGTTTTTTTTTGAACCTTCGGACCCCTAAAAAATATACTTTGATCGTCACAGTCATGTGTCAGCCATTTTATCCTACTACTATTATAAAGGCGAAAGTTTGTAAGTATGGATGTATGGATGTTTGTTACTCTTTCACGCAAAAACCACTGAACGGATTTGGCTAAAATTTGGTACACACATACCTAGTTTATAATCTGGATTAACACATAGGATAGTTTTTATCCCGATTTTATGTTCCCGTGGGATAACTTTCGAGTAGTAGCGGGTGAAGCCGCTGGCAACAGCTAGTAAATTCATATTCTTGACCACCCATCATGACCTTTTGACGCGGCGCTAGTGTCTATGTCGTTACATCAAATAAATTTAGTACCTCGAATTTTCCGCAGGTCATGAGTAGTGGCGAAACTCTAGTATCGGAGGTACTATTATATATTCTGTGGTATCGGAAACTTGCGTCGCCTCGTGTACAAAGGTTCGTACACGAGGCGACGCAAGTTTCCGATACCTTACGATTTTGATTTCCAGGCGACTATCGCAATACAAACATAGAGGCTCGTACACAGGTCGCGTCGCCGACATGCGTCGCCGACTCTAGTCGCTCGCTACTCATCTATCAAGATCGCCGATACCCAAGTCTTCGCGATTTTTAACCGACGATAAATTTGGATCTATTATTTTAAAATGTATTATTAAAGTATCTGAGGTAGAAAAATATCCTTGTTTGTATCATTACAATGAATAATAATAATATTCCACAACTATCACACAACGCCATTTCGTCCCAAGATAAGCAGAGCTTGTGTTATGGGTACTAAACAACTGATAAATATACTTATATATTTCTAAATACATAAATATAATAGATAAATTACACCCAGACACAGAACAAATGATCGTGCTCATCAAACAAACATTTGTCCTGGGTGGGAATCGAACCCACGTCCTCCGGCATAGCAGTCAGGGTCACTAACGACTAGACCAACAGGCTTGTCAAATTCAAAAGAATATTCTAATAGTTAATTAGCATGGAATAAGCACTTTTTAAGTGGTAAAATCATCATAATAAATGAGTCCGGTACTTTTTTAAAAAAAGTGTTTATTTTACCCTTTTTAGTGTATTTATGAAATATTCAACCCAAAGTCTTGTAAAATACAAAGTTTTCTTACAATCATGATATGCACTAATCTTGTAATCCGTCACAACGAAAAAATCCATATCTCTAAAACTACTGAACCAGTTTTGATGAAACTTGCAGTGTACCCTAAGTTGAACAATACCTAGTACAACAAAAAAAGAATTACTTAAATCGGACTTGTAGTTCCGGAGATATGCGTGCACAAACATAAAAACATACATACATACATACATACACTTATGAAATTTGGTACATTTGTTCAGACGGTGATATAGATTAACATATACGAAAACTGGGCAGTTCTGATAATATTACATACATACGGGTCGAATTGATAACCTCCTTTTTTTTGAAGTCGGTAAAAATCTGAGCATAATGACCGCAATAATATCCTCGTCTTCAAACTGCATTGATTAGTTTTTTATATTTATCTTTCATTTTCTAAATTAAGATGGCAGAATATATCATCAAAATTCTCGGATTTTATCTCTTAATATTTACTTTTTTTCATAAGAACTATGCATCGTAGGTATGTAATATTTAGATTATTTTGATGATGAGATCAATAAAGCAAATACAAAAAAAAATTGTACCTAAAGCGCTTTTTTCAACATTAAAAAAATTCTCAAATAACCTCTCAAAAAGTGTTTATAAACGAGAATTGCAAGAGAAATTCCTTAACAGTTCTATGTCTACATACAAGATTTTTTTTTTCTCTATAAATCATCAACACGAAATAGACCACCAAAATCTTCCCACCTTCCTTTTGAATTTTTTGTTAATGGTTTAAAACTTTTCATATTTATTTTTCTTTTAATGAGAAGGCCGTTTACACATAACAACGCTAGCAGCGCGATGGTATGTGTACATAGCACGGCACAAGCATGAAATGTTGTGTCTACTACCTACGCAACGGATTTTGATACGGCTTTTTTTAATTGATAGAGTGATTCAAGAGGAAGGTTTATAGGTATGCATAATAAAGTAGAGATTGCACCCGTGAGGAGCCGTAGTGGGTCGTTAGTAAGTCTTAAAAATTACATAATTATATGGGTCGCTTGATGTGCTGGCGTCTGTTTCTAAATAAATTAATAAGAATGACCATTGAATTGTATGGCGAGCGATATGGTATCTTTAATTAAATATCTTAGCCGTGTAGCGCGTGTAAAAAAGAACAATTTTGTCAATCAATTTTTCGGACATTTTTTTTTAGAATACGTGTCATCAGTAGGTGTTAAAAGTCCACTACATTGCGTAAGAAAAGTCTCATTTGATCACCCAGGTGATATTTTTCTGAGGTGAACAAAGTGGACAACTTTGTTGTCCACAATTTATCTGGATGCTAACACTCAGGTGATACTTTTCCGAGGTAAATGGAGGACACCAATGTTGTCCACTTTGTTCACCCAGGTGAACAAAGTGGAATAAACCTAAGCTATCGCTAAATGGATGGAAATGAATGCACCCGGTTGGTTCCTGCAACACACGGCCGCACTACATCGCTAAGTCAGCAAACGTGGTCGATTGCAAAATATTGCATCGAACAATAAGCATAAAACACTTACTTCTCTTCTTGTGGCAGATTCAGCGTAATAGATGCTTTGCAATCTAGGCCATACTTGAGGAAGCCAGCGATTCCCAGTAACGCATAGGTACCGAGAATGATGGCCATTGAGACGGAGAGGAGTCCAAATAAACCGGTGAACTCGCGCGGATTTTCCATGTTGTACTCCAGCGCCAGAATCTGCAAACATAATGTGGACATGTATCGTGCTCTTTCACACTCAACCGCACTTAGGCACTCGCACTCGTTGCTACTCACCACGCCCACTGCCTCCAGCGCGAACAAGGTAATGCCGATGAATACTGGAATATCTAGTAGTCCTTTTATCGCAAACTGATGCGGATGAATTTCTATATCATCTTCTATCAAATAAAAGAACGTAAATAGAAGTCCAATCATAATAAACCAGTTAGCGATCGTTGAGATAGGTGTCATCACCTTTAAATTCTTTACCATACATATGACGAGCTCAATGGGGTAACAAATGCAAATGATCATCCGCACCGATAACGAGTTGTTATAATAAAAATCAATTAGCTGTCGACAGAAAAATAATGACAATCAGGTTAAAGAAACATGAAACATAATATAAATATAAGTACAATGATTGTGTCCGCACACGAGTTAGCGATATTTGAAGGGGATATTCTAGGCTCATTTTCATCGATAAAAAAATTCTTACTCCAATACTTCGCGAATGGCGGCCATTTTAGTTTTTGATCTGTCAAACTGGGGTAATTATGTATAGAAAATGCAAAATGTCTTTGAATAGTCCGGTCAATTTAGACCAAAAAATGAGAGTGAATGTGAAGTTACATTAAGTCCCAGCAAGCTGAATTTCTGTGAAGTTGTTCAAAAAATAATTATAAACAATGTCTAGAAGTTCCCCATCATTCCCCTCTAAGGAAAAAAAAATTCAAGGTTAAAGGTTTAAAAAATGAGTTTTTCGCGATTTTCAGCAAAACGGTAAGTTTTATCAATAAAGTACCTCAGACAAAAATTGTAGATCATAAAATTATCTATAAAAATGTAATACTTTTTTTTCTTATGAGCCACCGTTTCTGAGATATAATGATTCAAAAAGTTATAAAAGTTGTGAGGATGAGGACAATGTCCTCCCTCCGCCCCAACCACGGTAGTGGACGCCCACGGTGACGGACGTCGCAAGACGATCTCCGGCCCCCGTAGGTGCGGCCATGTGCACCCTGGGATGCGGGCAAAAACTCTTTCTGAAGCATATACGAAGCCGCAAGCCCGTATGCGAATAGCCTGTCGTGTGGACGCTCCAACGCGTGTCCCTCTGATTAGCAGAGGGCACAGCGGCGGAGCGGGCTTGCGGACGGAGAGTGACGGGTAGCTCGCCGTCCGAAGGACTAAGCCCGGATTGGTGGCGCGTCGTGTTTCGCGCCAAATGCCTGCTGGGGTCGCGGGTTTTTTCTTAACCCAGGATACCGTGGCCCCAGAACGTAAAGGGCATAGGAAGGAACACGGGTGGATTTTAGTCAGTAAGAGTCTGACAGTCCCTTCCGCCCCACCCAGGGCGGGTGGTACGTTGGGGGTGGTAGCGGGTCATCTGCCGGGGATTCTTAGCACCCCCTGCTCCGCCGTTACCCGATCCGCTACCCAGACCAAGAATAGCGGAGCTGCCGGGGACTGGGGGCCATGTGCTATCATTGTCAATCATAATGGGGGGGGGGGTGTTGCCAACGTAGAGTGATAATTTTGAAATCATTTTATAGCCTGACACAAATACTTTTAATTTAATGCAAAAACTCAAGCAAAATTTAGGAATTTCTGGGATACTTATCGAGCTGCTGCACAATTTCGTGTTTGCCCATGTTTGTCGGTTATTTTACATATTATTTAGAAACCTTTCGTAAGTTTTTGATAAGCCTCTACGTTTAACTTTGCAATAACATCATTTGCATGTATGTGGGCCTCTTGGATTCAAAGATATTTGCATTTTATGAACATACCCCAGTTCGACAGATCAAAAAACAAAAATGGCCGCCATTCGCGAAGTATTGGAGTAAAATTTCTTTTAGAAGCATTTTTGTCGATGAAAATGAATAGAATATCCCCTTCAAATATCGCTAATTCGTGTCCGGACACACTGTAGGTATTTATCGCGCGGAATTTTTTGAGTCGGTTTATATGTATACATACATATAAACCGACTCAAAAACTTCCGCGGGACGGCGGAATCATTCATTACCTGCTTTGTGTTTTCGGCGACGAACACGTAATAGATAGCACAGATACCAATCTGCCAGAAGACGAGGAAGAAATCCACCATGCCTGCGAAGTAGCGCGCAGACCAGCGCATGAAGGGAGGGCCCATGCCCACAGCCACGCGCATGCTGCTGGTGTATGCCATGTAGCCTCTCCGCATCTTCTTGCACAGAGCGTACTGAGCCAGGATCTGCACATAGCGCACCCCACTCACTCACCTACGCATCATGCTTCAACTCCGCATTCAAATTAAAACGTTCATTATTACTAGCACTTTGCCAGCGACTTCGTCCGGGGTAAGTAATATAATTATTATGATACTAGTGTTTGCCCGCGGCTTCGCTTGCGTTATTTTAGAATTTGAGAAACAATACGGATCGTGTGGCGCCATCTGGAATATGAACGTAATTGTTTTCTCGGCAACAGCTCTCTTCTGTTATTCGGGATGTAGGATACCTTATATCCGTGTCTATACTCCTGACAACGTATGTGTATATGCTAAATTTTGGGACGATCGATTCAGTAGGTAGTAATGCGTGAAAAGGTAAAAAACAAACATACTTGCATTTTTATTATTAGTTTAGATCAATAATTATATCGTACATAGTTTGCATAGGAAACGTCCTTATTTGAGCGACAATAATTTCAAAGAACCGTGTTTATTTTAAACATTATCATTTTTAGGTCGATTTACAGTATCGCTGCAAATTGAACGTACGATAGCATTGCTCTTCTCCCTTTAGCATACCGCGTGATACCTAAAAAACAACTAATTATCTGACTCGATGAGTACAACTTGTCGTCCTTTAAAACAGAATCTATGCACTGGTTTGAGCACCAATTCAAAACATAAATAAATACAAATTATAGAAACCCTGATTTTTTTCTAATCTTTAAAATTCCACACCTCGAAACAATAACAATGTAAAAAAATATCCAACTAACTACCTACAATTTAAATCAGTGTAGATTTATATCCTAGAAAACTATTGAAAAAAAATAGTATTAATTTAAAATCGCGAATAATATTGAAATAAAAGTATACACATTATTTTTTTTTTATTTGAAACTCTCAGGACAAATATAAGAAAACTCAAAAAGTGAAAAAAAGAAACAGCGAGATTTGATCCAGAGACCCCTTGCACGAAAGTCAAGCAGGATACCAACCAGACTGGCTAGTACGCTGACAGTGACTTTCAAATAGCGGTTCTTATACAAATGTCAACAATGACTGAAAATCAACATATTATAAAATTGCTAATCCCCCAAAGGGAATAGCGTAATTATACATATCCTATTAATAGAAGAGCAGTTTAAGGAATATTTGGGGAAAAATTGACTAAATAATATCCAGTGGTTTAACTTCCAACTAAAAACAAACAGATAAAAACAACAAAATTTAAAATTGCTTATCTCCCAGGAAAAATAGCGTAATGATACATAGCCTATCAACAGAAGCATATTATTAGGAATATTTGAGGAAAATTTGATCGACAACTTTACAGTAGTTTAAGAGATAGATCAAATCAAAAAAAAACATAAAAAATTTCGAAAGAAAAAAAAAGTTGATTTGGCATCAGAATCGATCCCTTATCTCCAAAAAAATACAAAAAGAAAAAAATATTCAATGTACAGGAATGACAGCTCTACGATTTTATTATATGTAAAGATAAAGAAGAAAGATATGTAAAGAAGATAACTACAAAATCTCTAAAATTTACAAGAGTTAACAACTGAACATATGATTTTATTTGATATAACGATTTGTTAATATAATAACGATTGACATAATTTTACAATGACTAATTTCTATAGCATAACAATCAACGAATATAAAATCGTTTTGTATACCGCTCAAAAGACATCAAACTTATTTGGTCTAATTTTTTTTTCCTGGCAAGTAATCTAACACTGATGTTCCTAGTAATAGTACCACCTTCCGTTAATCTTCGACTATTTCTGCGTACAGGGTTTAAAGTAACCAAACACGATCCCCTTCGAACCTAACCTGTCCGTGTCGGGGTGCCCCAAGTCCTGAGCTCGCTTCGCTCGCTTTTGCATCCTAGGTCAAATAACTGATTACTACCTGTCATGCTGGCACAACGGAGCCTCGCTTCGCGGAGCTCCTATTTCTGGGAGCAAGGTTTAAAGTAACGTAACCTGTCCGTATCGGGGTGTCCCAAGTCACGAGCTCGCTTCGCTCGCTCTTGGATACTACATTTTCCTAATAACAATAGCAATCGTGAAGGCGAACAATCAAAGTTCAAAGGATAAGCCAGTCATCAAAGATATGTAATGATTTTCGCTTAAGGGTAGTTTCACCGACAGCGTTTTTAGAGGTTCTTCGCGTGAAATCACTGTGTAAAATGTATATAGAAGACCATTTTAATTCTTTTCGTGTAATAAGAAAACTAGCTCATATCATGGCACTAGTATAAATAAAAAAAAAAATGAAATATAAATTTATAAAAAAATTAAAAATGTCCGTTTCCCAATAACGGTGGTATGTCCGTGATTGACTTTTAAGCGCATTTACCTCTTTAAATACGTTGTGATGGGAATTTGGTACTTAAATTGAACATGATTATGTTGGTATATGCATAAAGCAACCATATTGATCACTTCCTTTACTTCTGCCATCATGCAGACATCAGGACCATTGTGATAAGGAATGTCCACGCCAAAAGTGCAATTTCGGTGTGTTTTGTTGAAACCGATCTATACCTTAAACAAGTATAGTCTAACGAATTATCTCCTTACGCACGCGGTGGCCCAGTCGTGCTCTTCGTTCTCGCAGTAGTGACCTGGCCGATCCTGCCCAGCGTTTTGTGCCAAAACGTAAATACTTTATAATTTCTAAGAGGGAATACGAAATTTTGCAATCTCGGTGGGTTACTGTACGAATGAATGTTATTTTGTTACCTTAAGGTACGCGAGTATGTTATGTGTTAATGGGTACTCTTAGCGACCATACATTTTAAATTACTGCAGCACAAATAGTTCTAAATTCGTCGTAATCTTTTTTTTTATGTATTTTCCCTGATTTTTCAAAGACTCCTGGACCGATTTTGAAAATTCTATTTTTTTAAATTACATTCAGCGAATCAGTTTAGTTAGTTCGCATAAGTATTTTGATGGGCAACTAACGGAACCCTACACTGTGCGTGGCCCGACACGCACTTGGCCGGTTTTTATTTACTTATACTCATATTCGTACCGAGTTTCAAGTTTATAAACCCATAGAATAAGATTTTACATTCGTAGGTTTTTTTAATGCTCACCAACATAATAAATTGCAAATACCATAAAAAATTCAGAGTTCTACGTTTAGTGGTTTAATATGCTCCCCTTGAAACTTGAATACCCCTTTTCTCCAACTTGAGGGGTGATTTTCGAAAAATCCAAAAACACGTGTTTCATTAATTCTTATCTAGTATCTATATACTGATTTTCACATTAATCAACTCGCGCGTTATGATTTTCCCATACAAACTTTAACAACCCCTATTTTACCAATGGAGGGTATATTAAAGAAATTGTGGTGCCAATCTTATTTATTTACTGCTGTTCTTATTCGTGGTAAGTTTCAAGTTTATAAACCCAAGGAATAAGATTTTTCATACAAACGTTTTCACCCCTTTTCACCCCCTTAAAGGAGGATTTTCGCAAAATCCCGTCTTATTGCCAATCTACATGGTAGACTGCAAATGCTGTCCAAAATTCAAGTTTCTGCGTTAAGAAGTTTCGGCTGTAGTCCAGTCAAAAGAAAAACCCCTGTTCTTTTATATGTATACACCGTGACTTTTTAGTCGTCTTACAAAAAGGGTCCACTTAATGTATCCGACCTAAAATACCTCTAGGCAAGTTTTTTTTCTTTTTTAATCGTTAATAATATATTTTTTAATACATTAGAAATATGAAACACCCTGTTAAAATGTTTACGTATCAAGCTGTAGAGTATACCTACCCAGCGCAATAGTCGGGCAGATCATTCCATTCCAATTTTCTATGAGACAAGGGTGTTTCGAACTACGCCTGGCGTCATAATAACGAATTTAAATTTTATTTTTAAAATTTTCAAATCTTTTAAATACCTATTTTTTTATTATAAACGTGTTCTAGACATTGGATACATGAACTGGGCTGCTTTTGTAAGACGACTAAAAAGTCACGGTGTATATGTAGATGAGACGCACCCCTTCGTCCGCGGCAATTGAATTGTTCTAGTAAACATTTACCTACGTCCTAAACAGAATCGCATGCAAAAGGAACATTCACGCTCCAAACATTTTTGGGGCTCCATACATTTCTGAAAGTGTAAAAAGTAAAAAGGTAATAAATGTACCTATGGATAGTACTAGTAATTTTGAGCAATAGCTACTATGGCACAAAAATTGGAATTATTCCCGTTGGATCCCGCTTTTGGATCCCATTTTTTAGGTAGTCCCGATGAATCCCATTTTTAATTCGAATCCCACTTTTTGACAACATGTGTAGGATGACTCTCGGCCAAGTTATACAAGTTCAAAGATTCGCCATTTTCATACATTGGTTGATCAGCCCCTTTTTCCGGGTATTAAAACGACCCGGGGTGGTCATAATCCTCGTGCACCTCAAAGGGAACCGATCCTTTGAGGCGCGCGCGGATCATGACGCACTTTCGACCCAGGCGTGGTCCGTGATCAGACGGCGAATTAACCATTACTCGCTGATGCCCATGGAGGAGTGGGTTTAGATAGGTTAATAAAAACTTTTACAAAAAAAATGTAACCACCTTCAAAAACAAACAAAAAAGTGTAAAATAATCTACAAAATAGCTTTTCTTTCGGAAGTCGGTGCCTTTGTTTCTTTTTCTTTTCATCATCTTTTTAGCCACCGACTTCCAAAAGAAAAGTTATTTTGTAGATTATTTTACACATTTTTGTGGTTGTTTTTGAAGGTAGTTAAATTTTATTTTGAAAAAGTTTTTATTTTACTCTTTTTAGTTTAAATTTTCAACCCGAATTCTTGTCAAGAACATTTTTCTCTTAATTGTGTACTAGAATTTTGTAATTCTTCGCACCGGTTCTTACATCACTCATGTACACAATCTATATAATATATTATATAAAAGCAGGGGTTTTTATTTTGACTTGACTACAGCCGAAACCGCTAAACCCACAAACTTGAATTTTGGACAGAATTTGCAGTCTACCGTGTAGAAGAAGTAATCTGTGTAGATTGGCCATAAGACGGGATTTTGCGAAAATCCTCCTCTAAGGGGGTGAAAACGTTTGTATGAAAAATCTTATTCCTTGGGTTTATAAACTTGAAACATACCACGAATGAGAAAACAAGTAAATAAATAAGATTAGCACCATTATTTTTTTTAAACTACCCTCCATTGGTAATCTAGGTGTTGTTAAAGTTTGTATGGAAAAATCATAACGCGTGAGCTGATGAATTTGAAAATCAGTATTTATATACTAGATAAGAATTAATCAAACACGTGTTTTTGGCTTTTTCGAAAAATACCCCCCGTTGGTGAAAAGGGGTATTCAAGTTTTAAGGGTAGGATATTAAACCACTAAACGTAGAAACCTGAATTTTGAATGATAGTTGCAGTTTATAATGTAATTAAACCTCTTTACTTTTGAAAGTCTAATGTCATGTTATTTTGTTATTAAGAAGAAAAATAAATATGTTCTTGTGTGTCTTTCACAGGGTTGGCATGATTAAAACAAGTTGTTTTAAAACACATGTTTAGGGTGAATCTTGAGAGGCTCATTTTACGTTGTCCGAAGAAAAAAACTACCCGTAGTATTTAAATTAGAAGCCAAAATATTTTTTTTATGCCACTACATTGTATGATCTTACTGTTGCACGATAGTTTTTGTGTCTAATTTGGAACTAAATAGTCTAAAAAAAATCCAAAAGGCCTAAAAATGTATACCCCTGGCGCGTCCGCAGCATTTTTTGCAAACAAAAAACCAACAAAACTCATACTTACGAACTTAAACAAAATAAACAGTGCGATCTAATCGCTACCAGGATTGTTGTAGATATATTTAAAAAAGATACATCATGTATATTTATGTTCGTTTTTTTTTAAATTACAATATAAAGTTTGTCCGAGACTAAACAGTGATTCCCCTGGCGCGTCAGAAATCTTCGTTTATCTTAGTATAATTTTATAGAAGATTGTCTCCATGCCGTCGCATGTGCGCTGCTGGTGGAGCTTCGTACGTCTTTGTGAAAGATTACGCCGCTCGTTGGTCCCGGACGAAATTATTCAGAACAAAAGTATTTGATTCCCCTGGTTTTGGTTTTGCTAGCTCGTTGATTACCCTGACCACGTTTTCAAATGCAATTTGTGATTTAACGATTTGTGGTCGGGTATTGAAAGTGATAAATTGTTAACGAGACTGATAAGTATTTTATAGAGGCTACTATAAAGTAGTAATAAAACTTGATTTTCTTCTACCTTTTTTTGATTCCCCTGGACAAAAAAAAATTAAAACGCAATATATTGGGAACCATCCGGCCAAAAGTGATGCCAATTCGTTAAATGTGTTATAATGAAGTTAAATTTCATATTAAATTATTACTTAGGTATAAAAAATCTGTTTAAATAAATTTCGCCAAGGGAATCACCTAATAATGTTCCGAATCTCAGGATTCACCCTTTAAGGCCCGACGCTGCGTTAAGCGGATGCACGCGCGGTTCTATACAAAAGTGCTCCGTCGCGCCTTACCCGTGCGGGGACCCGCACGGAGACACGTGTGGGGCTAAGCGCGGAGCCACGCGCGGGTCTACGGGCTGATCCACGCGCGGAGCCAAGTGCGGGGCCACGCGCGGAGCCACGCGCGTGTCTACGCGCGGTGCCTGCTAGTGGTAACACGCACGGGTTTGTTCAGTCAATAAGGGTGCTTATACACGGTGCATGTAAGGGTCGATTTATACTAGTGCAGAGACTCTGTGGAGTTAAGGTTGAAATTGTTATGTTCAGTTTTAGAAATACGCTTCGATGCGCTTCGACTCTGCTTTAGTATAAATCGACCCTTACTGGAGCAAACAGAGAGCAATTTTTTTTGTATGAAGGCTTTCGAAATCTCCTCCGGTGCTGAAATTTGGAATATGGTGAGAGTAGGTGATACAGATAGATGCACAATAATCCAACATTTTTTCAGCCGAGTTCTGTTTTTTTACCAAAACATGAAAATTGGTTATAACTCTCTGCGAAAAATTCCTCAGTCTCAAATTCTTTTTGTCGGTATTTGTTAAAATGAAATAATAGGAAAAAAAAGTATAAGTTAGAATAGGAAAGTATAAACATCCAACAAATGTTGGATTTCAGTGTCACTCCAAATCAACTTTTTACGTATCGCGCTTTAACTTGAAATTTAAATAAAAATCTTCAAATAATAATTGAACTAGCGACACTACGTAAATCGGTCTCCGCGACGGGGACCGTCGCATACCCACGGAAACCAGACGCGTATCCACGCGCGGGCCCACGGACGTGGACCCGCGACGGTTGCCCGTCGCAGCGCCCGTTTAGCGTCGGGCCTAAAACAGTGTTTAAAACAGTTTGAAATTGAACAGTGTTTTTTATGACATGTTTAAAAACAAAGATTAAAACAAGTTTTAAACATTGCTTATAACAATACGAAAAAAAACATGTATTAAAACTACTTTTCATGGGGCTTAACTGAATATAAAATAAAAATAAAATAATATTTGAGTCTGAATAGTTCAACATAAAACCAATCGAGTTTCTATTGCTGTTATATTTTTGGACTTTCATTGGAATTGTAATTAACTTAATATTTTTTTTAAATACTTAAAACGTTGCCCCACACTAGGAATTTTTACTGTATCGTGGGTGCGTTTACTAACATAAAAACTCACACGCAAAAACGCCCAGTCCCGACAACATTATTTTTATGTTGTGTATTTCATTCAATCAAACAAATAAGTATGTAAGTACCTAGCTGGTATGGTATGGAATGGTTACTTGAAAAAGACTACTCTTTTACTGAGTCTTTACTTATTTTTGTTGAATAACACCAAAAAGCGTACTCTACCCCATTCACACACATAACACTTTCACACACTCCCTTAGACGAACACAAACCACTCATACACCCCACTTATTCAAACTACACACACACACTGGTAGGTACACAAGTATTTTCGGCATCCACCTACACGCTACTCCATGGCTGCAGCTATACCTGCATGACTAGCCACCCTGTATGGCCTAACACTGTCTCCTAAGATACAGGACTACCTAGTTTAGGAGACAGGGTTACATAATGTTTTGTGTAGATTTATGTAGATATTTCAAGATGTTTTATACTGTACCCATTGTTTGTCATGAATCTTGTGTGTATCATAATAAAGATTATTATTATTATTATAATCCTTTATTCATTGTTTGTCACATTCTATACATTTTTAAATATTATTACAAAAAAATAAAAACATTTAAAAATATAAAAAATAGGTGCCCACCAGCATCGGGAACAGGGTCCAAGCTGCCGGTGGTTAGGGCTCCAGAGAGAGGAACCTCCTCACTATGCGTGCCGTGTCCAAGAGAACTGCTTTCTGCATCAAGCCCTTGAGCCAACTGCACAAGGAGAGCCTCTTAAGATGTTGGTCGAGGCTCTTCGCGATTAGTCCATTGACCGTAACGACTATCGGTACAATGACTGCTGAGTCCACGTCCCACATGTCAACAATCTCGTGAGCTAAATCAAGATACTTGATTTTTTTATCATTTTCAGCTTTCACGAGATTCTCGTCATGAGGGACGGTGATGTCAACAATCATTGCACGGCGCTCTCGGCGATCTACCACCACTATATCAGGCTTATTGGCTACAATAGTCCTGTCAGTGATGATAGATTGATCCCAGTACAATATGGCATGACCGTTTTCAAGAACTGGGTCGGGCACATACCTATAGTATGGTACTTCAGAATTCACAAGGTTGTACTGCAGGGCAAGTTGCTGGTGGATAATCCTAGCTACTAGATTGTGTCTGTGCAAGTACTCGCTGTTAGCAAGACGAGAACAACCGGAAATAATGTGTCTGATGGACTCACCGGGACGGTGGCATGCCCGACAGATGTCAACCGTACCGTCCTTGACAATATATTTCCGGTAATTGTTCGTCATGATAACCTCATCCATAATCGCACAGACAAAACCTTCGGTTTCTCCGAAGAGGTCACCGAAACGTAGCCAGGCTACAGACACCAAAAGTCTACATCGGGCCCGTTAAGGGCCCGATAAAACCGTCCGTGTAGCTCCTTGCTCTGCCATACCTCCCTGCGGTCATTAGTATCCAATACCACAGGTTTGCGCCAGTTCTCGTTGGCCAAGGAGAGCGGGGTAAGGCCTTTGTCCACTGAGACTACATCATGATGCATCCCCACGTCGGCTTTAAGGAAGTATTCCCTGAGACTGCATACCTCGCGGTTGTGCAAGGTCTTAGCATTGAGTAAGCCACGGCCTCCACACTTCCGCGGGATATACAGTCTCATCACCGATGACCGTGGGTGATGCATCCGATTTGCAGTCAGCAGTGTACGGACCTTTCTATCTAGGGCGTCAAGTTCCGTTTGAGTCCATTTGAGTATGCCGAAAGAATACATCAGAACCGGCATGACCCAACTATTGAAGGCGCGCACCTTATTTCCGTCTGATAAAATTATTATTATTATTTTTTCGTTTATTCATTTAAACATACATATTTTTACATTTTTAAATATTTTTAAAGAAGGAATACAACAAAAAAAAAAAAACATTTAAAAATACAAAAATAGAGGTCCGCCGGTGTGGGAGCAGGGTCCAAGCTACCGGTGGTTAGGGCTCCAGAGACAGGAACCTCCTCACAATACGGGCCGTATCGAGGAGTACTGCCTTCTGAATCAGGCCCTTGATCCAACCCCCTAGAGAGAGCCTCGAAAGGTGTTCGTCGAGGCTCTTTGCCATTAGGCCATTGGCCGTAACGACAATCGGCACAATGATAGCCGAGCTCACATTCCACATGTCGACAACCTCGCGCGCCAGATCGAGATACTTGATTTGTTTATCTTTCTCTGCCTTCACGAGGTTCTCGTCATGCGGGATGGTAACATCGATTATCATTGCGCGGCGCGCTGATCTGTCTATCACTACTATGTCAGGCTTATTGGCGACAATAGTCCTATCAGTAATGATAGGCAGATCCCAGTACATCGTGACATGGTTTTTTTCGAGAACTGGGTCGGGCACATACCTGTAATGGGTAGTTCTTCGAAATTTGATTCTTTGACTGATTCATATGGTCAAATTTTAATTTCACTTTCAACTCAGTAACACATGTTCATATGAAAATAGATCTTCCAAATAACATTTATTTGTTTGAGGGACTTCTTTTTACAAAGTAGTTTTTGAGATATCGACGTTTAAAAATTTTGTGCCCAGATGAATCAGAATTTTTTACAGATGTAAATAAAAATGGGCTTTGTAATAAGAAAATAATCATAATATTATAACAACAATATTATTTTTTTATAAAACAATTAATTTATAAACAGTGATCATATTATCAAGGAAAAAATCTGGTCAATTCAACAATAAAATTCTTGTTTTTGAACTAACAATTACAGAAATAAATACTTACAGAAAAGCGAGAATTTTGTTATAAATAGGTACTAGATAGTTATTTTAACGATACGTTATAATATTCTCTCTGTTTACTTTTGTTTTCCTCTATATTTTTTCAAATATAATTCTTTCATTTCTAATTTCCACGCAGCATACTTGCCTGGAACTTTTATTATTTTCCATCTTAGAAGGATGAAAAATTCGTACGTTCTGTGAGTCTCTTTTTCTCATAGATATATTTTGTTCCATCTTTTCTACTATTGATAGTGTCATTGTTGTAAACAGTAATATAAAATAAAATAGATAGAGTTTGACTTATTAATGAATAAAATCCGAAGAATGATGTCAAAATTATGTCACACACACTCTACCAACATGAAAAAGTAAAATAACGTAATAAAAGTGCTCCTTTCTGGCTGGAAAAGAGGAAAACTAATTTATTTTCAGATTCATATGGGTTTTTGAACATATAAATCAGGCACAGATGAATCATGATTTTGCCTAAAATCATGCTTAACTCATCATTCATACAGACTTCAGTATTATCATTTTTCTACACGAATCTGTAACCCAAAAGCATCACACGAAACTCAGATTAAAGTCTTAAAACAGCAAAATAAAATTAATAAATTAGGCATTGTAATCAGCAAGGTACCTAAACCAAGCACAGATGAATCAGACATTTACCTGTGTTTCACCAGGTTCTAAGCCAGCCAGCCTCATGTCCGACTTCTAGCACGTCCGTTGTACGACAGGTTTCCCCCCACGTGGGATCCCAGACTCTAATCATTATTCCTCGACCAAGTACAGTCGAGCAAAGCTTACTCCACATGAATCAGTATTATACGCCGGACACTTCTTATTTACTTAATTAAAATTACACTAACGTAGTTATATCTAATATGTATTTTTTTTGTAAGAGGTCAATTAATTACCTTTCGATATAACTATAATTTATATTGATGAATCAAAAGGAAAATGCGACATCGACAATTTTGTTCCGGAAAATGGGAAACGGACGCCCTATATGAATCAGGAGAACAGGCTTCAAAATTTTTTATTTTGTATCTAGGTAGCTACTATTAAAAAAATAGAATTTGTCCCAGGTAGAGCTAAAGCTAAACTGTACAGAAAAAAATATTACATGCCGTTTTGTTAGTTGGTTACAGAAATATACCCACAGACATCGAAAATTTTGTCTCTGAAGAACTACCCTAATACGGCACCTCAGAATCCACAAGTTTGTACTTCAAAGCAAGTTGCTGGTGGATAATCCTGGCTACTTGGTTATGCCTGTGCAAGTACTCGCCGTTAGCAAGACGAGAACAACCAGAGATAATATGTCGGATGGATTCACCTGGACGATGGCATGCCCGACACACGTCAATCGTCCCATCCTTTATAATATGTCTCCGGTAGTTGTTCGTCAAGATAACTTCGTCCATAATCGCACAGATAAAACCTTCAGTTTCCCCGAAAAGGTCACCGAAACGTAGCCAGGACACGGACGCTAGAAAATCTACATCGGGCCCGTGAAGAGCCCGGTAGAAGCGTCCGTGAAGCTCCTTGCCTTTCCATACCTCCCTGCGGTCTTCGGTACTGAGTACCACAGGTTTGTGCCAGTTCTCTTTAGCCATGGACAGCGGAGTGAGTCCCTTGTCCACCGTGACCACATCTCGGTGCATACCCACTTCCATTTTCAAAAAATATTCTCTGAGGCTGCACACCTCGCGGTTGTGAAGGGTCTTAGCATTCAAAAAGCCTCGACCCCCGCACTTCCGCGGGATGTACAGCCTCATCACCGATGATCGTGGGTGATGCATCCGGTTTGCGGTCAACAGCGTACGGACTCGTCTATCCAAGGCGTCAAGTTCAGTTTGAGTCCATTTGAGTATGCCGAAAGAGTACATTAAAACCGGCATGACCCAACCGTTGAAGGCGCGCACCTTGTTTCCGCCTGAAAGAATGCTATTTAAAACCTTTTTCAGGCGTCCAAAGAAGCGCTCCCTCAACGATTGCTTCACGTCCGGTACATTAATGCCTAGTGCTTCCGACATACCCAAATACTTGTAGGTTTCGGATGAGGAGAGTGATCTAAGGTGTATGGAATCTGAAAGCTGAATCCCTTCAGATTCCATAATCTCCCCTCGTTTCACATGCATGACTGCACATTTGTCCACACCAAATTCCATCCTGATGGCACTACTGAAAGTTTCAGTTACTTTCAGTAGCTCCATCAGTTGCAATTTGCTGGGGGCAAAGAGTTTCAGATCATCCATGTATAAGAGGTGAGATATGACCTGACCACCTCTCCTCAACCGATAGCCTAGACCTGAATCCTCCAGCAATGTGCTTAGAGGATTCAGGGCTAAGCAGAACCAAAGTGGACTCAAACTGTCGCCCTGGAATATTCCCCGCTTGATCCATACAGGTTCATCGTTCGCCTGGATCTGTGGGCACCCTGGATAGCGAAGGACCGTTCTCCATTGCCTCATACACGACTCAAGAAAGGTGCGTAGAGTTGTATCTATCTTGTACAACTCCAACACCCTCATGAGCCATGTATGTGGCACCGAGTCGTAGGCCTTCTTATAATCTATCCAGCATGTGGACAGATCCCCGCGAGATCGCCGAACCTGTTGGCTAATGGCCATGTCAATGAGGAGTAACTCCTTCGTACCACGGGACCCGTTCCTACATCCATTTTGAGAGGCAGACATAATGGAATTATTATCGATGTGTGTACTAATTTTTGCTCTCAAAATGGATGTAAGAAGTTTATAGACCGTCGATAAACATGTAATCGGTCTATAATTCTTGGGTTCCGCAGTACTACCGGTTTTATAGAGAAGGTGGGTAATCCCAGTTGTCAGAACCTGTGGTAGCGACCCAGACTCTAAGGATGACTGGAATTGTGATGCCAAACAAGTGTGTGAACTATTCAACCATTTTAGCCAAAAGTTGTGCAGTCCGTCCGGTCCCGGGGATTTCCAGTTCGGTAACGGACGGACTGCTCTTGCTACATCTAATGGCGTAATGGATATAGGTTCCATTTCTGGAATAGTCTCACACACCCGCTCGACATCACGCATCCAATCAACCTCAGTATGACTGACCGGTACCGACCAGATGCTGCGCCAGAATGTACTCGTAGCGTTATCATCCGGGCGGCACAAGTCAGCCACATTTTCTTCAGGTCGCTCCCAAGCTCTGTATACCCACCTCTCATCGCGCTGGAACATGCGATTCTGCGAGTATCGATCAACCCGCCGCTTGTACCGCCGAATACGGCTTGCCCATGCACAAACTTTTTGCTTCAGGAAGTCGATGCGCTCTGTGACACGGGTGACGTATTCTTGAGGACTTATTCCAGTCCCCGAGAATGCCCGTCTCACAAAGCGCATCACACGTGGTCGTGTGTTTCCCTCCCTGAAGCAATATAGTTTGCCAATGAGTACCCTGGCCCCGTCGATACGTCGCTCGATCCTACTCTGCCAGGCCGGAACGGCTGGTTTAGGTCGTTTAGCTTCGTCATGAATTGGGAATTTGACGTTAGCTAAACGACATGCCGCGACAGCCCCACAGTACAGGATCGAGTGTGTATCGACAAGATCCTCGCTGCTCTCGAACAAATTCTTAAGCAGCGAGTTCAAGGCACTCACCAGCGCCCTATTTTTTTTGTGCATGGGCAACCGTGGTAGTCGGGGTCTAAGTTCAGCGGGAATTAAACGATAATCACAGAGGGCATCCTCCAACGCGCTCCTCAATCTTTCGGTGCACTGGCTACTTACCGTGGCAACCGCATCATCCTCCTCCACAACAATGTTCGACAGCGGCGGCACTCCATTATTAGATACGGACGCCGTTGGTGGTGGTGGAGTTAAGATGATACGGTTGCTTAGTACCTCTGAGCGCAGCCTATCAAGCGCGGTCTCGTCCAACAAGTGATTACGTTGGATGACCCGCACCTGATCCGACACTCGTTGGGCCGAAACGTTAAGGGTTGGTTCTAGTACCTGGAACAGAGACAGCATCCTAACACGGTACGCAGTGAGGTTAGTTCCCCCCTCTGTAGACCCGTAGTATGCAATTTTGCCGGTCGTAGTGAACAGACGTATCGAACAATTATTGCAATAAACAAATAATCACATGTGACATAGTGACCTAGTTTAACAAGTAGTAAGCATTGTCATACATTGGACTTGTGTAGGGTGTGTTATCATAAAATGACTGGTGTTTAAAAGTAACTTAAAAAAAAAAAAAAAAAAAAACCTGCTTCGCGATGGAGGACAGTCCATTTAACCGGAGTAATAAATGTGTTCGCTCCCCGCCTTCTACGCCTGTGCCCGTGCCCGTACCAGCTTCTTCCCCTAAAGCGCCCGTCCAAAGGAACGATGCCCCTCAAGTTATCTCTCGACACAAGAAGTTCAGAACTGGATGTCGATTATTGAACAAAGTTTAAATGAGGTCTGTTCAATTGCTGCAGACGGAAAACTGAATGTGGAGCAAAAAACGCGGATTAACACCCTGTGCCGAAAGGTTGGGCACGGGACTTCGCAGATGGCCGTCATGTACCAGTCCGTCAAAGCTAAAGCCCTTCAAGCACACAACACAGTTCGAAACCTTGAAAGCCAACTCGATCTTTCGCAGCAGCTACAAAACCTTAAGCTGAGTATCGCAGATTCGACGAAACCTGCCCATGGATCATCGTTTGCTGACATGGTAAAGAAAGGTGCCAACAATTTTATCCAGCCGAGTCATGTAAGTTCGGTGGCCATCTATCCAAATGACAACTTGAAGACCAGTGACGAAACAAAATCTCTTGTCCAAAAAATTATCAGCCCTGAAGAAATGAAGCTCCAAGTGAGAGGCCTACGAAAGACGAAGAACGGCGGTGTCATCATCAGTACCGAACGAAAGACGATATCGAGAAGCTGAGAAAATCGGTGCAGCTGACCAAGTCAGGCCTAACAGTGGACGAGCCATATAAAAGGAAGCCTAGGGTTGTTATTATAGGAGTGCCGACATCTATGCAAGAAAATGAGGTTTTTACTTGTCTGTACAATCAAAATCTTGCCGAAAAACTTCAGGACTGCAGCCTTGAAACATTTTTGAGCTCAATAAGACTAAGTCATAAGTCAGGTAAGAAAGACTCTGAGACCTGTAATTTTATTGTCGAAGTATCCGCAGTCATACGCAAAGCCCTGGTATCACAAGAACGAGTTTTTGTAAACTGGTCGTCATGCCCTGTGAGAGACTTCACTTTGGTCACACGCTGTTATAAGTGTCAGCAGTATGGACATGCGGCCAAGTCATGTCGACAGACCACGAACACCTGCGGTCACTGTGGTGAACTAGGTCACTCAATTAAAGAATGTCCAAAGAAGGCTGACGAACCAAAATGCGCTACTTGCTTGCATTTTAAAAAACCTGCCAAGCATAACACAGGTGCTGCAGACTGCCCAGCAAAAATAATGGCTGAAAAATGGTTCATCAATTCCGTAGATTATGGAGGCGCCTAAGAGCGCCGTTAATTAGTTATTTGATTGACCTTACTTCCTTACCATTATGATAAATAATTTAATTAATGATTTAGATAATTTCTCTGTATCCGAGTCCAAGGTGTGTGAAGCGGAAAACTGCAAACAATATCTATCTGGCTTCCAATCTCCACTAACCATACTAACACAAAATATTCGCAGTGTTTTTAAGAATTTTGATAGTTTTAGTACATTTCAACAAAGACTAAACATAAATTGCGATGTCATTGTTTTAACCGAATGCTGGCTTGCTAAACAATATAACATTCCATTAATCCCGGGCTATAATATGTATAAAAGTACTAGCAATTTCAATCAAAATGATGGGGTGATAGTTTATGCACGAAATAATTTAAATGTTTCTGTAGAGGAACCTGAGATGCACGACTGTAACAGACTGTTAGTTAAAATCGGATCAGAATTTGGGATATTAGCATTATATCGACCTCCGTCTTTTAGAAACACCAACGTTTTTATCGATTCCCTGAATGACACCTTACAAAACATGTCATCCATTAAAAACACGGTTGTAATCGGAGATATAAATATCAACATTCTTCCAGGAAGTGCTGATCCGTCAGCTCAGGACTACCTCAACCTTTGCGCCTTTCATGGCCTGCTTCCAGCACACAGCTTTCCTACACATCACAGTGGCTCCTGCTTGGATCATATTATGCTAAAATCGAGTTACCCTTCACTTGCACTTGTAGTTAACTCAACAATAACAGATCATAATGCTGCCCTACTAACCCTAAACTGTAAACTACCTAAACAAGGCACTCGCAAAATTACACAATTGAATATAAATAAACTTGAAGAAGATTTACGCGTCATCGATTTTGATCCAGTCTATAATTCCGCTGACCCGCAGTTTGGCATGTTGTATGTAATTGAAAACTTACGAAATGCAATTCAGAAAAACACAGTCCTAGCTTTAACCCGCAGTTTGGCATGTTGTATGTAATTGAAAACTTACGAAATGCAATTCAGAAAAACACAGTCCTATCCCACTTGAGTAACAAAAATTACAATATAAAACCATGGATAACACCTGGTCTTATTCGCTGTATGAAACATAGGGATAAACTGCATATAAAGGCTAAATCTCATCCGGATAATAAAGTATTGCAACTTTCGTACAAAAGATATAGAAATTACTGTAACGATATCCTTAAAAAAATTAAAAACAACTACGACAAAGTGGCATTGGAAAAGGCTGGATCAAATAGCAAAAAGATCTGGAAATATATTAAAGACGTAACGTATAGTAAGAAACAGTGTGAGTCATCTTCAGGTTTATTACAAGCACACTCGTCCCCGCTGGAATCCGCTAACATAGCAAATAATTTCTTTGTTAATATTGGAAAGCGTCTGGCAGAAAAAAATCAGAATCAATCTCAATACGTAACAAGTACACCATCAACATGTAACACTGCTTTAACATCCTTCGCACTGTTAGATACTGATGAGACTGAGGTAGAAAGTATAATCATGACCTTGAAAGAAGATTGTGCCGTTGGCTGGGATAACATCTCTAATAAAATTATTAAAAAATTCAAGGACATTTTGGTACCACCTCTAACCTATATTTTCCGCATTTGTTTGTCTTTGGGTCATTTTCCAGGGTGTCTCAAAAAAGCTGTTATTATACCTGTCTATAAATCAGGAAGCAAAGATCAGGTGACCAACTATAGGCCTATTTCTGTACTGCCTTCCATGTCAAAAATATTAGAAAAAATTATAAATAAAAGATTGTTGAAATATTTGGAAGATAAATCAATGCTGTCTAAACGGCAGTTTGGATTTAGGCCTAGAGTTTCAACTGCTGATGCAGTACATCATCTAACTGACTATCTTGCGCAAGAACTTGACAGGGGTAATCATACAGTAGGGATTTTCCTGGACCTAGCCAAAGCTTTTGACACAGTTTCCATTCCGATGCTGTTGCGCAAGCTTGAGATCATGGGTGTAAGAGGCACCCAGTTAAAAATTTTCCAAAGTTATTTGGAAAATCGTTCCCAGTGCGTAAGGATAGGCAATGTTGTCAGCGCTTTTCAAAATAATACATTATATGGTGTTCCCCAAGGAAGTATATTGGGGCCCACTTTATTTTTGATCTACATAAATGATCTTTGCGATTTAAAACTAGAGCGCGGCACTATAATAACTTACGCTGACGACACTGCTCTGCTTTTTTCGGCTGACTCAGAAAACGAAGTCTTCAATCTAGCGCAAAGCGGATTCAATATTGTAAATAAATGGCTTCTAAATAACTCACTAACTCTAAATGCAGACAAGACAAATTTCATTAAGTTTTCGATGCGCAAGCAAATAACCAATATCCCCTCAATATTGCATGCTCATTGTTGCCAAGTTCCTACAGAAAGTCAATGTAAGTGTCCTAAAATTAAAAAGACTGACAAAATAAAATACCTAGGTATAGTATTAGATGAAACCCTTTCATTTAGATACCACATGGAAGCATTAAGTAACAGAATTCGTAAGTTGATATTCGTATTTAAAAAACTACGAATTATTGCAGATGTAAAAACAATTAAGCAAGTATATTTTGCTCTTTGTCAGTCAATTTTGACCTATTGTATTACTGCATGGGGTGGAGCGAGTAAAACACTGTTATTGACCATTGAACGAGCTCAAAGAGCTATTCTCAAAGTGGCTACTTGTCGGCCTTTCCTGTTCCCTACTAACCTCCTGTATAAATCCTGTGGAGTACTAACAGTTCGACAGTTATTTATAATGAGCACTGTACTAAAACAACACGCAGCTCTTCCTTATAGCACTGAATTTACTAATAAGAGACGGAAAGATATAGTTTGTCCTCAAAAAAGCACAAAGCATGCTTTCACAGCCAAATTTTATATGTACCTTGGACCCCTACTTTATAATAGGCTAAATGGAAAAGTAAAAATCTACTCCGTAAATCTCAGTAACTGCAAGAAAATCCTTAAGGAAGCTTTACAATCACTGTCCTACGAAGATACAGAGAAGTTGTTACTTGTTCATAAGTAAAGTTTGTTCAATATTATTGTAATTTTATATATTTGTAATTAGTTAGCTAAGCTAAGCACCATAATTTTAAACATCTTATATTGTATACTCTATAGATTATTATGCTTATTATGTGATTATTTAATAAATTATTGATACCTACCTTCGCCTGAAACACAGGAATACCTAGTTCAGGCATAGATAATTTCTGGACTGTACATAGATTTAAGGAAAATTGTGTTTTTATTTACCTCATGTTTTTTGAATAAATTTATTATTATAAACTATCAACCCCATAAACAACCTCTTAGGGGTCGAATTTCGCAAAATCACGTCTTAGGCTGATACTCACTACGGCCACCACTGTCTTGTTCTAATAAGTAATAGTAACTTGGACTTGTATTATGAGCGAGACCATAAAATACACAATTTTTTTATACATGCTTTCAACACCAAGTTTTGTTAGGTATTATTTACATCTTTAAAAGTATCGACCAGGGGAGATTAAAGACGCCTAGGATCTTGCAGTAACTAAAGTTGAATACAATGACTATTTGGTTTTCATTTTAGACGTAGTTAAGTTCGTAATTACGATTCTCAATTAGAGTGTGTAAAATCTTACCTATTCTTCTGGTCACCCCATAGCAACTTTTGTATTCGTAGACATTTGTAGTAGCGACGTCTTTGGTACAAACTATCAACCCCAAAAACAACCCCTTGTCGATTTCACAAATCGCGGGTTCTTAGTGCTCACTTAGACGTGCAAAGTATAAGTTGAGGGCTTATGTGTAATTTCGAGTATACTAGGCTACAAAAAATGGTTATAAGCGGTGCGGAATGTAATATCAGTCAGTTACTTAATACAATATTAATAGGTAGGTCATCAACAAAATCTGCCTAGCATTTTCCCAACTATATTGGGATCGACTTCAAGTCGAACGAGATGAAGTTGGATATCAGTATGTTACATGAAGCCACTACCTATCGTTACCTCCAGAACCCAGTAACTGGGTAAAAATACGAATTTACCACATCGGTCCAGGAGTGAGTTATCAGGGACTAGAGTAAATCTGACTAACAGATTACGACGAATGTACAAGATCTACTACGTGCTTTCCGAGGCACGGAGGAAACTCACTATGACAGATAAAGTGAGCTAGCGCGTTAAGCGCGGCTTAACTCGAAAGATCAGCTTGCTCAGCTGTAATTTATGAAAAGTGAGTTTTGAATAAAAAAAAAGACAGTTGGCTACTGTAAGTCTCGGCTACCCTACTTTGTACCGTCAAGTCTTATAAAAATAATAATAATACTATTCCACAACTATCACACGTAACGCCAGTCTAGTCCCAAGCCTAAGCAGAGTTGTGTTATGGGTACTTAGACAACTTCGATAAACATACTACAGGGTGAATTTTTCAACTGGGCGTGGATGGCTATCTCCGAAACTATTTATGAGGAATATCGAAAAACGTTGATAGGAGTCTCGAGGCCGATTTTGACGAAAACTAAAACTGCATTATTAGATTTTCGAAAAATCGATAATCCTGGCCAGGAATCGAACCCGCTGATTTTGGAAAAAAAATCACACCCTGTATTATTACACCATTTGATAGTGTTGCCGCTTACAACCGGTCCTACTGGAAGTCCAAAGGGGAGGCCTATGTTCAGCAGTGGACGTCTTACGGCTGATATGATGATGATGATGATGATAGTGTT
The DNA here is from genome assembly GCA_036375495.1 of Agrotis segetum. NCBI lineage: Eukaryota > Metazoa > Arthropoda > Insecta > Lepidoptera > Noctuidae > Agrotis > Agrotis segetum. The sequence goes on from JAQSVV010000206.1 coordinate 1,268,869, forward strand.
GCTAACAAGGGTCAAATTCTGGGAAGTGACCATACACGACAAACTTAAGGGAATAGTTATTTTTTATAAAATTGCGTTTTTCTATGTCACTTTACTCCTACTGAGCCATATTCATTCAAAATTATATTTCATTTTTTTCAGTGTTAAACTGGATTTGACGTCTCAATAATCCCACTGCATTCAGCAATAATAAATGATTGAGTTGAATAAAAAATAGCAATGTTTCAAAGAAGAAATGGTTAACTTATGTTTCGAATTAAGTCATTGCTTTGAAGATTGATCAGTTTTTTTTAAATTATACCTTTTCCTTAAGTTTGCCGTTCATGATTACTTCACAGAATTTTATCCTTACCAGCAACACTATCGAATGGCTTCATAATATAGGGTGTGATTTTTTTTCCAAAATCAGCGGGTTCGATTCCTGGCTAAGATGATTGATTTTTCTAAAATCCAATGATGCAGTTTTAGTTTTCGTCAAAATCGGCCTCGAGACTCCTTTCAACGTTTTTTGATATTCCTCATAGTTTCGGAAATAGCCATCCACGCCCAGTTGAAAAATTCACCCTGTATACTACTATTGTGAATTTTTTCACACCCCCAAACATAACCGTTTAGCTGGTAGAGGGGGGGGACACTCGAATCGAGCAACATTTAGCACTTTAAAGCTTAATATTTCACAAACTAATTTTTTAATCAAAAAACTGTTAATGGAAACTATCATTATTTTTTGAAGGCCTATTTAATGATACCCCACACTAAGGGGTACGGATCCTGACCTGGTGATAATGGGACCAATTAAAAAGTATACCCTTTTAAACAAAAGAAAAATTTTCCAAATCGGTACAGGCGTCTTCGACAAATCGGGGAACATAATTATATATAAAAAAGATTCCGACGAGTTGAAAACCTCCTCCTTTTTTTGAAGTCGGTTAAAAAGCACTACTGCTCTGGCTGAGCAAGTAGGAGCTGCACATAGTTGCAGCCGCCGTTACTGACCACGACTCATTTAAAAAACCGCTTGCCTAGGAGACCCTTGTACAAAAGCAACATGTTCCACGTTGTATTGACCAAGTGTTGACCAACTTCTTTTGTGACCCAAGTCTCCATAAAATCGTCAGTAACAGGAAAGCATTGCTGCCTTTTCTCTTTCGTTCTCACAACCGCACGCAAGATACATAATACACGACATGACACCAGCCCGTTTTACAATTAAATATTTCTATGAATTACTAAAGATAGGATGCCTTTGCTCTAGAGTGGGACAGAATAGGCTAGTAAAAAAGTAATAAAGATGATTATGGTGTAAACTAACGAGCACTTGTAAGCAGTAAGTAGCGAACACCCCGATTGCGACGATTCCGATCGGCCCGAAAATGATGCCCAGGCGCGACACGGCGTTAGGCATGGCCAGCAAGCCAGCGCCCAGACAGCCCTTCAGCATGTGCTGCATGGTCTCGCCGTACCTGCACACACACCCACACACACATTAATGAACCCCAGGCGCGACACGGCGTTAGGCATGGCCAGCGAGCCAGCGCCCAGACAGCCCTTCAGCATGTGCTGCATGGTCTCGCCGTACCTGCACACACACCCACACACACATTAATGAACCCCAGGCGCGACACGGCGTTAGGCATGGCCAGCGAGCCAGCGCCCAGACAGCCCTTCAGCATGTGCTGCATGGTCTCGCCGTACCTGCACACACACCCACACACAATAATGAAGCCCAGGTGTGACACGGCGTTAGGCATGGCCAGCGAGCCAGCGCCCAGACAGCCCTTCAGCATGTGCTGCATGGTCTCGCCGTACCTGCACACGCACACACACACAATAATGAAGCCCAGGTGTGACACGGCGTTAGGCATGGCCAGCAAGCCAGCGCCCAGACAGCAATTCAGCATGTGCTGCATGGTCTCGCCGTACCTGCACACACACCCACACACACATTAATGAACCCCAGGCGCGACACGGCGTTAGGCATGGCCAGCGAGCCAGCGCCCAGACAGCCCTTCAGCATGTGCTGCATGGTCTCGCCGTACCTGCACACACACCCACACACACATTAATGAACCCCAGGCGCGACACGGCGTTAGGCATGGCCAGCGAGCCAGCGCCCAGACAGCCCTTCAGCATGTGCTGCATGGTCTCGCCGTACCTGCACACACACCCACACACACATTAATGAACCCCAGGCGCGACACGGCGTTAGGCATGGCCAGCGAGCCAGCGCCCAGACAGCCCTTCAGCATGTGCTGCATGGTCTCGCCGTACCTGCACACACACCCACACACACACATTAATGAACCCCAGGCGCGACACGGCGTTAGGCATGGCCAGCGAGCCAGCGCCCAGAAGCCCTTCAGCATGTGCTGCATGGTCTCGCCGTACCTGCACACACACCCACACACAATAATGAAGCCCAGGTGTGACACGGCGTTAGGCATGGCCAGCGAGCCAGCGCCCAGACAGCCCTTCAGCATGTGCTGCATGGTCTCGCCGTACCTGCACACGCACACACACACAATAATGAAGCCCAGGTGTGACACGGCGTTAGGCATGGCCAGCAAGCCAGCGCCCAGACAGCAATTCAGCATGTGCTGCATGGTCTCGCCGTACCTGCACACGCACACACACACAATAACGCCATAGCGGCTTGTGGCACAAGTACCTAGCGCATTTCATTTGAATCACTGGGAAGTTGGTTCTATCTGATTAACAAAAAGTAGGCTAGGTTTAGAAAAAAGCTGAGGCCGTTTTTGATGAAAACTAAAACTACATGATTTGATCGTTCATCGTTTGGGATTGGAAACTTGTTGTAGAAACGTAGACTTTCGCACTTAAACGAATAGGTAACTAATTTTATGGAACCAATACTCGCGGTCTCCACATCCACATCCACATCCCACCGTACCACACCGTGTACGTGTCCACATCTACTTTCAATACTCGCGGTCTCCACATCCACATCCCACCGTACCACACCGTGTAGGTACGTATTACTTCACTTACGTGCAAGGATGCTTAACTTGCCGATACTTATGGGGGTCAAAATCTTCGTCATCCACTGCAACAAAATACGCACGAGATCAGCCAGCGCTCATGGCGGCGGCTGACCTAGCGGCCTCAGGGGCCCGAGGCGTCGAGTTCGAGCAAGGCGCGGCTCTTGCCACCGCGGCCGCTGACGTTGGTTTGGGCCGGCTCGGGCGCCTGACGCCGCTGATGACTCACACGCTGCGATCACGTTATCGAACTGGCTCCCCATGTACTCATACATGAACATGCTGGTTGCGTTGCGGTATCCTGCCACTACAAATGTATTTATGATTTATTATTGTCTCGCGGCAGATTTTATGCAATAAGATACCAATAAGTATTTCCAGCTACTTTTACGTCTTTACGTCTTACGTCTAAATCACGTCTAAATTAGTTAGACGTCACCCAATCCAGAGAGTATAATAATCACTACGTTTTAAGAGACGGGACTTCCATACTATGCCCTATTAATAAAAGTACTCTGTGAGCACAGAGTACTTTTATTAATAGGGCATAGAGATCTAACTTCACGGGTTTTTCGGGCAATGGACAACAGCGACATCTAGTGTTCTCCGACGAAAACTTTTCTGTATATAGTTATGTTATGTTAGTTATGACGGCACGCGACAATTTAGTTGATTTATTGTAACATTTTTTATAAGTTGTAATCGATTATTTTTACTCTGTGATGTAAGAATTATTTCTTTATTGGTACTTTTAATTTAGAGCGGGTAACACCGAATGGAGTTGTAAGTGTCATGGCGGCGGTGTCGAGTGTCTGTGATACTATTAAAGCCAATATGGCATTCGAATACCAACATTACCGTCGGGTACCACAAAGATGTCAAAAAACCTCAAGAGTACCAACCTAACGAACCAAATAGTGCTTATCAAATAGTATGGGGAAGGCAAGTGTCAAAGTGGCTTTGACGTTTTGGTCCCATAAGAACTGTCAAATCAAAGGAATTTTATGAAAAAAAAAACAATTTATTGATGTTAAATGACTACAAAGACATTAAACTATATACGAGCAGTAGACGGGACATCACGAAGAAATTTGTGATCCAAAATTTTTTACCAATAGGTAAAAAGTCCCTCAGTCTAGTAGTCGCGCGTGCGGACTTGGACTTACTACCGCCAGGTACGTACACTTTTGTGAGTGACGCGCACGGTTGCCACCGTTGGCTCGACCACTGTGTAGTGACGGACGCTGCAAGGCGTTTGCTAGTCAATGCCACTGTATTATATGACACTTATTGGTCGGACCACATGCCGGTACAATTACAATGTAATTTTAACATGATAAAGCTGGCCATTGACGATCAGTCCAAACATAAAACTGCGGCATAAAACTAGGGCGTCACTCCAAAATTTGACCGTCAATGGCGAATCGTCACTCCAGAGTTTTAACTGACGACTCGCCACGGAAATTTTCCGTGACTACCATAAATCCAAGCGGCGCGTCGCGCCAAACTGACCGTCAATGCGCGATCGTCATTCCAAGGCTTCAGTTCGCTCGAATCGCTCGCTGCGATCGTGGTAACTGAGCGTTGCTTTACATGTCTCTGGAATGATAACTCCCAGACGCTGTGGAGATATTGCAGTTGGAAATTTTAATTCTTCATAACTCATTCCCGAAGCTAAAAAACGAAGAGTGGCAGTCAATCTCTCATGAGGGCTAATAGCTTCTCTCATATTAGTATCCTGTTTAGCAATATATGGAGTTACAAGTTTCAAAAGCTTGAAATATGTAGTTTCGTCCATCCTTAAGTAGTTTCTCCAGTCACTTGGTTCTAATGATAACTCATTCAACAAATTGACGTGAGTGAATTGATTCCTTTTTCTAAGCCATTCCTTCATCCATTGCTTTCTTTCACGTTTCTCGGTTATTATATGGCAACAAATAGTAGCAGTTAAAATTGATGTTTCTTCTTCAGAACCAGAATTCATTTTCTACACAAATATAAGTACCTAACTTTTCGTCAGCTTTGCCCCGCGGCCGATCGAAAAATGAAGAGCCGGAGTGACGCCAGTGAATGGGCAAATCTAAATGGAGTAAAACCATTTAGAGTGACGCCCTATGACCTTTTGTAACGCCTAATTATGTCAAAATGGTACAATATGGGGTGAACGGGACGCGGGTCAAATTGATAAGTATAAAAACTTTGTCACGCTAAGTTAAGGAAATTAATTTTCCCTTAGAATTTACAGATTGTGCTAGTGGTTTCTGCTCAAATGTTTGTCACAAATCTATATTAGATAATATGTACAAAAACGTTGTGTGTATACTTACCGAGGCTGCCCAATGTACCAGCAGTGTGGGCGCAAAAGGGGGAACTAGGGGCAAACGTGTTGTAGGTTGGAATAGGCATGTTAAGCAGGCTCACGCGGATGCCCGGCTTGCATTTCAAGTCTGGAGTGTATCGGGGAAACCAACTTCTGGTCAGGTGTACAAACATATGTGCGACACTAGAAAGATCTTTAAATCAAAATTAAGATGGTGTCAGAATAACCAAAATCAAATAAAAATGGATATTCTAGCCGAGAATCACAAAGCTAAAGATTTTTCAAAGTTCTGGAAAAACACCAACAGATTGAATCCCAGGCCGGGTGTGCCCGTGAGTGTAGCGGGGAAACATGAACCCAACGCTATAGCGAACTTGTTTGTGGAACATTTTAAAGTCGAGTCCCCTTTAGGTCCATCAGCACCACGGGCGGTCGATGCTGAGGATTGTTTATCAGAGTTAGACTTCAGCTTCACAACGAAAGATGTTGCTACCGTTATAAGAAACATGGTAAGGGGAAAGTCGCCGGGGCATGACAACCTCAGCATCGAGCACCTGCGGCATGCAGGAGTTCATCTACCCAGGGTGCTGGCGATGTTCTTCTCGCTCTGTCTAAGCCATGCTCATCTGCCGAGCGATCTAATGAAAACTGTGGTTGTGCCTATTTTAAAGGATAAGACTGGAGACACATCAGACCTAGGGAACTATAGACCCATATCACTTGCTACTGTCATTGCTAAGGTGCTGGACAGTTTGCTTGATAGCCATATGTCAACCCGGGTTGATTTGCATGATGCACAGTTCGGCTTCCGACCGGGACTCTCAACAGAGAGTGCCATACTGTCTCTCAAGCATACTGTTCAGTATTATACGTCTAGGAAAACGCCTGTTAATGCGTGTTTCCTAGACCTATCCAAAGCGTTTGATATGGTGTCATATGACTTGCTGTGGCAGAAGCTGTCAAAAGATACGACGGTGGATAGGGGAGTTATAGCAATGCTAAGGTATTGGTATAACAACCAAATCAACTGTGTTAGGTGGGCAGGCTCGTTATCGAATGAGTATAGGCTGGAGTGTGGAATGAGACAGGGTGGCCTGACCTCTCCTCGGCTCTTCAGTCTATACATAAACCGGTTGATCGATGAGCTCAGCGGCACTTATCAAGGTTGTTATGTAGATGGTACATGTGTTAATAATATTAGTTACGCTGATGATATGGTGCTGCTGAGCCCATCGATCAATTCGATGATCAGCCTGCTTACGATATGTGAGAAGTACGCGGAGGCCCATGGCTCAGATACAATGTTAAGAAAAGTGAAGTATTGGTATTTAAGGCAGGCACTAAAACATACCCGATTGCAACACAGCTGAAACTTTGCGGAAGTCCTTTAAACCAAGTCACATCTTTCAAGTATCTGGGCCACTGGGTTTCCGATGACTTAGGGGACGGCTTGGATATTGAGCGTGAGCGCAGGGCGTTGGCTGTTCGCTGCAATATGTTGGCCCGCAGATTTGCGAAATGTTCGACTGACGTTAAGGTAACTTTATTTAAAGCATACTGTCAGTCGTTCTATACATGCAGTCTGTGGGTCAACTACACGCGGAGGGCATACAACGCTCTGCGCGTTCAATACAATAACGCTTTCAGGGTGTTGGTGGGGCTGCCGCGCTACTGTAGTGCCTCCGGCATGTTCGCAGAGGCGGGCATTGATGGTTTTCATGCCATCATGCGAAAACGTTGCGCCTCCATCATGCACAGGGTACGCGTTAGCCCCAACAGCATCCTGAGGACTATAGCAGACCGATGGGACAGTCCTATACTGGGGCATTGGATACGCCTGCATGCCATTGTGGCGTAAAATAATTATTGTGTTTTTGTTTATTCTGTTAGTTTTTAAGTACTAACAATAGTTTATAAGTTGTTTGTATACTAACCAAATGGATTAATTTGTCCGAAGCAGTCATGCTCGCGAAGGATTTGAGAGTACCTATTTGATATTTTTTTTTGCTGTGGGTAGTTTAGTCTACTTGGATACTGCGCTCGCAATTCGTGTCATTCGCTTTTTAGTGCTCCGCCGTTCCACACGCGCTTGTTCGAAATAAGTTATTTTAAAAATGTGATAGTGTAGTGTTATTGTTTAAATTAAAATAATGCTTAGAAGAAAAAGTAAAAGTGTGATCGTATAATAACGAAAAATAAGAGGAACAGGCGGCGTCGCGTCGATCGCGTGAACGTTATTACACGGAAGACTATACGAGTTATCGTCTACAGATTTGCGCTGCCCGTTCACCATCACAAGGTAGGTTTACTTTTTTCCATCCTTTATTATGAGTCTGTACCTAACTACGCAATATTTTTAAAACAGGGGACCTTGTCTCTATTTACACATCGCAACGGTCAGGTCTGCCTATATGAGCCCTATAAATCTAATGCAGTCACTTTCCAGCCCAACGAGCAGTACATTGGGACTGTTGTATGGTGCTTGATAAACGTGTTTGCGGACAGTACTTGTTATCACAACTTGGGACTTGTCTCTTACAATGAAATGTTGACTCGAATTGTCAAGCTTCAGTGGACTTTGTCTCATTTCTTAGAAGGAGAATTTATTAATTAAAATAAATTATAAAACAATGAAATGGTTACGTCAGACCAATATCAACCGATTCTTCTGATCTACAAATAGATGTAGACTTCAGCAGCCTGAGGTGGACCAGGAACCAGGTCCAATCCTTTAAATTAAAGGCGGAAATAAAAGCAGCTGTCTTCATACTATTGATAACGCTTACGCAATAAAAAAAAATCAAGCGCACAGTGCAGGTTTTGACCGGCACTAAAGATGAAACAGCTTGTATTGTGGGCATCGACTTGACACCCTGTTCGATTGTAATGATTTTATAAAGAATGCTTGATGACCAATCAGGATGCAAAGATCCTTTCATATACATAAAAAGAGTTTTTTTTGTCGGACATAAATTCACGCATCATAAATGATAAATGATATTTATTCAGCAAATTGGTTTTCTCAAACTCTTTTACACGTCATAGACACTATTTTTATTCTAGATGAGGCCGGTGTTTCGTACCTGACTACTCTGAGAAGAAACATCCGAAACAAACTCAGAGGTCACAGTCTCTTTTAAAGTCCAGACAATTTTGTATTGAATCAGATATATGAGAACCATGCAGGTGTCTGAGGTGGTCTTTTGAAGAAAGAACCACACAGATTTGAGTGGGCCTGTCCAGTCAGTGCAAGCATGTGTCAGTTACCGTGTAGCTCAACTCATAACACAAAGAGCTCAACGAAACGACGAACAATACCAAAGAAAGGACATTTGGGTAGGCCGCATAAATAACTCAAACTGTCAGACAATTACCGCAAGAAAATAATAATAAAAAAAAGTAGAATAAAATGTAACCCACATTTGTTCTCATATTCACAAGCTAGCAAATCATAAAAAATAGAAAAAATTTAAATTACAAAGTAATTCATGTCAACAATAATAAAAAAAAAATATAAAATAAAATAAAACATAAAAAACAGATGACATAGAAAATGTCAAAATATGTAAAAATATAAATAAATTACAAAGTAATCATGTCAAACCAAAAAAAAAAAAAAAATACAATGTCAAAATAAAAATAAAAGAGAAGTATAAATAAAATGTCAAAGTGTATAAAATAAAAACATGTCATCTTGCGAGTATTCAGAAATAAATCTTTTCAATAACCCTCCTGGCGATATTCGATATCCGATTACCTACCGAATATCAACTTTTCGAATTTCGGGTATCGAGTTTTTAAATACCGAATTTTCGAAAATCGAATATCGGATATCCGAATACACAGGTGACTTTTTTAGCACCGTCCAAAATTTTTCTAGGCATTAGGTATCAATAACCTACCCCATTTCTGAAAAAAAATCGATCCTTCAAATTGTCATATTAAATCATTTTCTCATCCGTTCTGCGTGGTCACTAAGCTAAACGTTAATAATATACACTTGCCGACGCATGAAACGGGCAGAGCGCACCCTGCTGACCCTCCGCCCCGCTCCGCCACACCTGAGAGACACATCACAGCGCGGTGTCCACATTCAACAACTTTTTATAGATAACATTGAGACGTGATATCTCGATATTTTTGTATTGAGTGATACAAAAAGAAAAAACACGTATGCAATGATTTTAGCCAAAGATTAATATACTAAAATTTGGATGGTGACTAAAAAATCAACCTGTATAAAGCGCCATTTAGACGGAGCAAGAACTCGTATGCGAGTTTCACTATATTGCGGCAATTGTTTCATTAACTGAATTTGTTTTACCTATAAATTCCGCAATGTAACGCAACTCGCGTTCGAGTTCTTGCATCGTCTAAATGAGGCTTAAATATCAAATATCGGCTATCCAATATCCGATTACCGAATATCGAATATATGGACTTTTCGAATATCGGGTATCGAGTTTTTAAACATCAAATTTTTGAAAATCGAAGTCGAAGTCAAAATCAAAGTCGAAGTCAAAGTCAAAGTCAAAGTCGAAGTCGAAGTCGAAGTCGAAGTCGAAGTCGAAGTCGAAGTCGAAGTCGAAGTCGAAGTCGAAGTCGAAGTCGAAGTCGAAGTCGAAGTCGAAGTCGAAGTCAAAGTCAAAGTCAAAGTCAAAGTCAAAGTCAAAGTCAAAGTCAAAGTCAAAGTCAAAGTCAAAGTCAAAGTCAAAGTCAAAGTCAAAGTCAAAGTCAAAGTCAAAGTCAAAGTCAAAGTCAAAGTCAAAGTCAAAGTCAAAGTCAAAGTCAAAGTCAAAGTCAAAGTCAAAGTCAAAGTCAAAGTCAAAGTCAAAGTCAAAGTCAAAGTCAAAGTCAAAGTCAAAGTCAAAGTCAAAGTCAAAGTCAAAGTCAAAGTCAAAGTCAAAGTCAAAGTCAAAGTCAAAGTCAAAGTCAAAGTCAAAGTCAAAGTCAAAGTCAAAGTCAAAGTCAAAGTCAAAGTCAAAGTCAAAGTCAAAGTCAAAGTCAAAGTCAAAGTCAAAGTCAAAGTCAAAGTCAAAGTCAAAGTCAAAGTCAAAGTCAAAGTCAAAGTCAAAGTCAAAGTCAAAGTCAAAGTCAAAGTCAAAGTCAAAGTCAAAGTCAAAGTCAAAGTCAAAGTCAAAGTCAAAGTCAAAGTCAAAGTCAAAGTCAAAGTCAAAGTCAAAGTCAAAGTCAAAGTCAAAGTCAAAGTCAAAGTCAAAGTCAAAGTCAAAGTCAAAGTCAAAGTCAAAGTCAAAGTCAAAGTCAAAGTCAAAGTCAAAGTCAAAGTCAAAGTCAAAGTCAAAGTCAAAGTCAAAGTCAAAGTCAAAGTCAAAGTCAAAGTCAAAGTCAAAGTCAAAGTCAAAGTCAAAGTCAAAGTCAAAGTCAAAGTCAAAGTCAAAGTCAAAGTCAAAGTCAAAGTCAAAGTCAAAGTCAAAGTCAAAGTCAAAGTCAAAGTCAAAGTCAAAGTCAAAGTCAAAGTCAAAGTCAAAGTCAAAGTCAAAGTCAAAGTCAAAGTCAAAGTCAAAGTCAAAGTCAAAGTCAAAGTCAAAGTCAAAGTCAAAGTCAAAGTCAAAGTCAAAGTCAAAGTCAAAGTCAAAGTCAAAGTCAAAGTCAAAGTCAAAGTCAAAGTCAAAGTCAAAGTCAAAGTCAAAGTCAAAGTCAAAGTCAAAGTCAAAGTCAAAGTCAAAGTCAAAGTCAAAGTCAAAGTCAAAGTCAAAGTCAAAGTCAAAGTCAAAGTCAAAGTCAAAGTCAAAGTCAAAGTCAAAGTCAAAGTCAAAGTCAAAGTCAAAGTCAAAGTCAAAGTCAAAGTCAAAGTCAAAGTCAAAGTCAAAGTCAAAGTCAAAGTCAAAGTCAAAGTCAAAGTCAAAGTCAAAGTCAAAGTCAAAGTCAAAGTCAAAGTCAAAGTCAAAGTCAAAGTCAAAGTCAAAGTCAAAGTCAAAGTCAAAGTCAAAGTCAAAGTCAAAGTCAAAGTCAAAGTCAAAGTCAAAGTCAAAGTCAAAGTCAAAGTCAAAGTCAAAGTCAAAGTCAAAGTCAAAGTCAAAGTCAAAGTCAAAGTCAAAGTCAAAGTCAAAGTCAAAGTCAAAGTCAAAGTCAAAGTCAAAGTCAAAGTCAAAGTCAAAGTCAAAGTCAAAGTCAAAGTCAAAGTCAAAGTCAAAGTCAAAGTCAAAGTCAAAGTCAAAGTCAAAGTCAAAGTCAAAGTCAAAGTCAAAGTCAAAGTCAAAGTCAAAGTCAAAGTCAAAGTCAAAGTCAAAGTCAAAGTCAAAGTCAAAGTCAAAGTCAAAGTCAAAGTCAAAGTCAAAGTCAAAGTCAAAGTCAAAGTCAAAGTCAAAGTCAAAGTCAAAGTCAAAGTCAAAGTCAAAGTCAAAGTCAAAGTCAAAGTCAAAGTCAAAGTCAAAGTCAAAGTCAAAGTCAAAGTCAAAGTCAAAGTCAAAGTCAAAGTCAAAGTCAAAGTCAAAGTCAAAGTCAAAGTCAAAGTCAAAGTCAAAGTCAAAGTCAAAGTCAAAGTCAAAGTCAAAGTCAAAGTCAAAGTCAAAGTCAAAGTCAAAGTCAAAGTCAAAGTCAAAGTCAAAGTCAAAGTCAAAGTCAAAGTCAAAGTCAAAGTCAAAGTCAAAGTCAAAGTCAAAGTCAAAGTCAAAGTCAAAGTCAAAGTCAAAGTCAAAGTCAAAGTCAAAGTCAAAGTCAAAGTCAAAGTCAAAGTCAAAGTCAAAGTCAAAGTCAAAGTCAAAGTCAAAGTCAAAGTCAAAGTCAAAGTCAAAGTCAAAGTCAAAGTCAAAGTCAAAGTCAAAGTCAAAGTCAAAGTCAAAGTCAAAGTCAAAGTCAAAGTCAAAGTCAAAGTCAAAGTCAAAGTCAAAGTCAAAGTCAAAGTCAAAGTCAAAGTCAAAGTCAAAGTCAAAGTCAAAGTCAAAGTCAAAGTCAAAGTCAAAGTCAAAGTCAAAGTCAAAGTCAAAGTCAAAGTCAAAGTCAAAGTCAAAGTCAAAGTCAAAGTCAAAGTCAAAGTCAAAGTCAAAGTCAAAGTCAAAGTGTTAGGTTCAAAAGTGTTAGGTTCAAAAGTGTTAGGTTCAAAAGTGTTAGGTTCAAAAGTGTTAGGTTCAAAAGTGTTAGGTTCAAAAGTGTTAGGTTCAAAAGTGTTAGGTTCAAAAGTGTTAGGTTCAAAAGTGTTAGGTTCAAAAGTGTTAGGTTCAAAAGTGTTAGGTTCAAAAGTGTTAGGTTCAAAAGTGTTAGGTTCAAAAGTGTTAGGTTCAAAAGTGTTAGGTTCAAAAGTGTTAGGTTCAAAGTGTTAGGTTCAAAAGTGTTAGGTTCAAAAGTGTTAGGTTCAAAAGTGTTAGGTTCAAAAGTGTTAGGTTCAAAAGTGTTAGGTTCAAAAGTGTTAGGTTCAAAAGTGTTAGGTTCAAAAGTGTTAGGTTCAAAAGTGTTAGGTTCAAAAGTGTTAGGTTCAAAAGTGTTAGGTTCAAAAGTGTTAGGTTCAAAAGTGTTAGGTTCAAAAGTGTTAGGTTCAAAAAGTGTTAGGTTCCAAAGTGTTAGGTTCAAAAGTGTTAGGTTCAAAAGTGTTAGTCAAAGTTCAAAAGTGTTAGGTTCAAAAGTGTTAGGTTCAAAAGTGTTAGGTTCAAAAGTGTTAGGTTCAAAAGTGTTAGGTTCAAAAGTGTTAGGTTCAAAAGTGTTAGGTTCAAAAGTGTTAGGTTCAAAAGTGTTAGGTTCAAAAGTGTTAGGTTCAAAAGTGTTAGGTTCAAAAGTGTTAGGTTCAAAAGTGTTAGGTTCAAAAGTGTTAGGTTCAAAAGTGTTAGGTTCAAAAGTGTTAGGTTCAAAAGTGTTAGGTTAGGTTAGGTTAGGTTAGGTTAGGTTAGGTTAGGTTAGGTTTTTTTTTTTTTTTTTTTTTTTTTTTTTTTGTTGAGGCAGGAGTGGGAAATCCCCACGGACACCCCGGCTGTCTCACCGTCTCACTGAGACCATGAGACAGTCGAGGTAGTGTGGGACTCGAACCCACTAAAACCCACTCCTGCCCTGCCAGTGTCCCTCTGCTGAAATTTTGCAGAGACCTTCTTTGCGGCTTTAATTTTCTTTGGCTTCTTATTAGTAGGCCGGTGAGACCGTTCAGATATGCAATGTTTCGTCATTTTGTATTAAATTCTAATTTTGATCTTTTTTATTTTAAAGCTTATATTTTTATTCACAACTTATTTAACTATTTTTTACTCCTTTATATTCTACTACGTTTATTCTTTCATATTTTTTTACTTTTTATTTTTCCAATTTATTTTTACTAACTGTTCTCTTAATATTTTTATTGCAATTTGTTGCTTTCATTTTTACTTCCCTTTTTATTGTTTTCCCGCTAGTTTAAACTTACGTCTGATACGCCAATGCTCCTAATTTCTATCTTTGTCAACAATTCTTGCTGGATATAATTATTATATTAGTCAAGATTGTTCTTCGACTGACACTCCCGACTACTTCCTTCGAATACTTCTCTCCATGCAATGGCGTACCAAACGAAAGTCTGACCAACCCGACACAACAATGCGATTTCACTAGCGCTGGCCCATGGGTCAGCCCAATTTTCATTACTTTCTTATGAAAGTCACTAGAATCTACCCCACTCATTGAGCCAGCCCTAGTGGTTCGCTTTATGCGGTTGCTCATCGGTTGTGCCGAATTGGTCTTTTCTGCAAGCGAGGAAGTGGGCGCACCCGTAACTTCAGCAATACGAAATTGCTGACCTCGCAAAAGCGTCCCACTTCATACGCACCGGGCACTCACTGCTGAAAGCATTGTGTGAGTGCTCCCCCCGCTTTTCCCTGGTGCAGTTCACGCACACCGCTGGTTGGCCGTTCTGCTTTACAGGGCAGTCCACTCTCAGATGTGGACCGCCGCAGTGGCTGCATAGGTCGGCCGGCTCTGTGCAAAGACGCTTGCCGTGACCGTATGCTAAGCAGCGCGTGCACTGCACCAGGGGGTTTGGTCTTCGACGCGCACTCTCTGGAGATCAATCCTTAGCTTGCCCCCTTCGAGTGCCCGCCTCCAGACCGCGGGGGACACACTCAACACAATGCTGTTTATGTGAGGGTTACGGGACTTTTTCCTAAAACGGACGCACATCTTCTGCTCCTCGTCGCCGAGGCCGTGAAATATCTCCCGGTTCTGGTTCCTAAGGGCTTGGAGCACTTCTTCGTCGCTATGGACTGAGAGTACGTCCCTAAGAACCAGAAGCGGGTCCCGATTCTTCACCTCCTCGACGACGAGGTTCTCTCCAGCCTCACTTAGCCGCTTCCGAAGTTTGGTCCTCTCCTCCATTGTCTCGCACCCCAGTATCACCTTTCTGTCTTTTGCTTTCCGGACTCTGTCCACCCGTACCCAGCCCTCCTTTGCGTCCACTGCTTTCCTAACCTTCTCGAGGATTTCGTCCCCCGTATCCATCTCGACTGTCGAGGAGACAATCACCGAGTGCAGCGTCGTTCGCTCCGGGACAAGCGTCCCAGTATGGCTCTTTGTGTTGGCTGCTACACCCGCGTAGGTTGTCTCCCCCACCTTCATCCCGCTGGTCAGACTGTCTCGGAGCGAGTCCAATTTCTTGGAGTTGTCTCTCAGCTCCGAGATATGCTCCTTGATGGCGTTTAGGAGTTCAGTCTGACCAGCGTGAACGTTACTCGAAACGGGGTCCGGACTATGGTTGGCAGTGGAGGCAGGTACCGGTATGGTAGTAGGGATGGAGGGAGTCCGGTCAAGCTCCGACTCCTTCACAAGCTCAAAGAGCCTGTTTATGGCTTCGAGCACCGCAGCCTTAATGTCAGTCCTAAGGTTGCGAGAGTTGCCCAAGTTGACTTTTGCCTTACTCAGGCAAGCTCTCGCCTCCTCAACACGGCTGCGGTGCCCAACCCCAGACTTTTTGTGCGTTTTGGGAGCTTCTACGGTTACTCGCCGCGTCGCCGGAGTGTGAAGGCCGGTCTGAAGAGCCGGAGGACTACTTTCTCCGAACGAGATTCTCCTCCTGGCCTCTATGGAAGACGGCCCTGCCTTCTCCACCGATCGCGGCGAGCCCCCGGAGCACTGAGTCTTGGTGGGAACGACTGGAGTGCGGTACATTATTTGACGTTTTAGAGCAGTATTAATAGAGAAACCCTGTAAAAGGGGGTTACTGAGAACGAGTTTCTGCTCAGAGAGAGAGGATAGGACACTGGACCCTTCACTTCCTGTAAAGAGGGAAGATACAATAAATCGATGCTGAGTCTAAATCCCTGTAAAGGAGGGATACGGTCAGCAATAACTAAGCGTGATTAAATAGATATAACAAAATAGGTCGCAACGAGTTAAAATATGGCCCTGTAAAGGGATCAATGTCTAAAGTCAAATTAAATTTAAAATATACTTAAAACTAATGTAGTTTGCCCTAAATCAAACCCTGTCTGCGCTAACAGCGACGGTCTACCTCCTTAAGGGATGAGGAAACGAATTAATCAAGAAAAATTTTTTGGTCAAAATAAAGTTTCCACTCCTACCTATAGGCCAATGGGCGGGTGGGTGGGGAAAATTTTTTTGCGAGCTAGCCGGTCGTGCGAGGTATCGATAGATCGGGCTCGGCGCGGGCTAGACGAATATGCAATAAAATTTTTTATGACAAGAGACAAAATTTTGAGTTATGGCCGAAAAACCAGTTTTTTAAGTGAAATTTAGTGATTTCCACCCCCACTCCGGAACTACGGCCACGGAAAGCGGTCCTGGTCACTGGAATAATTGAGGGCGGTGGCTGAGACTATTTTAAATTTTAAACGGTGAATTTAGATTAAAAACTGGCGAAGTTATCGAATTAAATGTGCTGAAA